>CM052899.1:170400705-170462593 GCA_028534135.1 Potos flavus
ACATATGATATTATTAATATTATTAATATTATTTATCTATATATAAAGTGTATAATATAATATATAATTTTATATATAAAACTAATTTAATATATTAAATTAAATTAATTTAATTATATAAATAAAAATATATTTATATATACACATGTGCAAATATATATTTAAACATATATATATACATATACATATATATATTTAAAGTTTATATAGTAATTCAAAGTCCTACTCACAAAAATCCAGTCAATCTCCTCTCTAAACAATGTCTTTGTTAAAATAAAGCAGTGGGGGTAAGGGCAGGGGGGAGGGAGGGAAGGAGGGAAAAAAGAAAAGAAAGCAAAGAGGAAACAATGGAGGAGATGATTCATGTCTCCTCCCTTCAATTTCCACATGTACAAAATGAACACTCGAAATATACAATGCTTTTCTGAAAATCAAGAAATTTGGACTCTACAAAGTACCTAGTTCAGACACTGCTAGTAATTTTCTCTTTCAGTCCTGTGTGTGTGTGTGTGTGTGTGTGTGTGTGTGTGTTTCTTGCCCTAAAGAAAGAGAAGATAGATATCCTTAATTGCTCTGGTGACAAAAAAAAAAAGCCACTGGCAGTAGTCTGCTGGTAATCCAGCCTTTCAGGGAAAACAAAACAAACGAAACAAAACCTCCTGGTTTGTAGTGTTCTCTGACTTCTGTGGCTTCCTCCTTGGCTACTTTCAAGCTACTAATATTTGATATTTGACTTCCTAAATCCCTGAATGGTTAATAGTGAACTCTCATGACGTAGACCAAGCAAGCTTCAGTAGACCACTGGAACTTTTGGGAGATATTTTACACACAGTACATATGCATATGTAATACACATAACACATATTTTATGTATATTAAATATTAAATATATGTTATATGTAACTTATTTCTTTACATTTATTAAATAAAATACCACAACCAATAGAGCTACTTCTTGAGGGCAGAAATTGCAGTTCCTTATACAAAATGAGGTGGTGAGAATTTTTTCCAAGCTATAAATTAAAACTGGTTTTATTTATTTGGTGTAAGACAGAAGAACAATTGTAAACATAGAAGCTGCTTAGAATCAGTAATTTGGTGCTTTAAGTTAGATACAAAATGGGGTTATGAAAGCTGAATGGGAATTGAGAAATCAAGTTGATCCTTTTATTTTAGACATACTGTGTACCAGGCAGATGACCGCTTTTGCCTATAATTAAATGGCAAGCTTACACCGTAGTCAAGACTATAATTTCTAGATATCTGGGTGGTTCTTTGTTAACTGTATCAGCAGCTCAACTGAACAAAATTAACCAACCAGTGTCAGAAAAATAACACTTACCTTAATACTGTTGAATGTTTTTATTCTTCAAATAATTTCCCATGATCCATCTTCAAACCATATTCATTCAATACATATATTATGTGCATGCTGTGTGCCAGACTATACTTCAAGGCACAGAGCATATACTGGAAAACAAAAGGCAAGCCATTTTCATCAATAGATCTTACATCTTAGTTTAAAAAAAAAAAAGGACAGCAAACTAGAAAACGAAGTGCTATGTTATAAATCTTCAGGAGAGCAAGTGTAGAAGTGGAGAGATCAGTAAGAATATTGTGATAGCCCAGGGATGAAATAATGCAACCCTGGAAATGGTAGAAAATGGTCAAATGAGGTCTATATTAGGAATGTATAGCCCATGGGACATGGTGAGATGTTGCATAAAGATTTTGAAGGAAAGAGGGAATTTGAAGATGACCACTAGATCTTTGACCCAGGCAGCTGACTGGATGGTGATGCTATTTATTGCACTAGAAAAGATGCTGTGTGCAGGGCTCTAACTGACAGTTCTCCTTTGGACATATGAATTGTGAGGTATTTCTTGCGCATGCCAGTGGACGCATTGAGTGTGGAGCTCAGGTAAAAGAGGATGGGCTGAAATTTAATTTGTGAATGTTAAGTGTACAGTTGTTTTAGAAAGCCATGAAACTCAGTGAGATCATCTAGGCAGCAAGGCAGGAGAGAAAACTGTTTCAAAACATGAGCTCTAAACAACTGCAAAAGTGCTCACATAAACTTAATCAAATTGAAAAGACAAAGAAAACAAAAGAAATCCAACACACATACACACACACGCACACACACAAACACACACACAGGGATGGGGTGGAGAGAGAGAACTGACTGTGTTGTACATTTATTAGGTAGTTTAGAGACATCACTTAATTTTCATAAGAGCAAATTTTCTATAAAAGATAGGAAACCCAACAAAGATGATTGAGGAAGCTCAGCTGGTAAAATATGAGGAAATTCAGGGGAAACTAAACAAATAAAATGTGTTAGATAAGGAAGGGTTTTGTTCTCCCAACACCACCAACAGGTCAGCTATGTGAGAAATTGCACGGATGGGGTTGGCCATGTTGAAGTCGCCAGGAATCTTGGCCAAGGCAGTCCCAGTGGTAATGTGGAGGGAAAGAGCAGTTGGGAGTGAGTTCAGGAAAGAAGGGTCAGTGTGGATGGAGAGACAGTGAGGAGGGCCAGGTTTCCTTAGCATTTCCTCAAAGCGAGCTAGAGAAGGAGGCAGGTAGCTACAGTGCCAGGATGGGAAGAGCTATTATAGAATGTTCTGTACTATACAACAGGGTATATATATTAGAGGCAATTGAGTAAAGAAATGTTGATACTGCAGGAGGAAAGGGATGATCACAGAAGCGAAATACCCCAGTAAGTAATTGTTTATAGGATTTGCTGCATAAATCCAGGATTTACCTTCACAGGAGGGAGGATGTTAATCTGTTGCAGTAGGGAAGGAGGTTAGAATAGGTAGGGAAAGGGATAGACAGGTGTAGATACAGACAGATGGGTGAATTTGGGGGCATGCGGAATCACAGGGCCCTCTTCTGGTTTGTTAGTGAGAGGCAGTGCTTTCTGAGGTCGCCTTGGAAGACTGTGTGAGACTGTAAAGAATTTGGGAAAAGCCAAATGGAATCTGAGGAGGACACCTCTAAGTAGCCTTACAGGAAAGGGTGTGTGAAGAGAGATTAGGAGACCAGCAGGTAAACAAAGATACAGGCTTGATGGGGCTCATCCCAAAGGCAGATCATCAGTTCTAACCACAGCTTCCTTGGGGGTAAAGCGTCTGAGCTGAGGCCTCCGGTGTTGTGAGAGGTAGGGATGGGCACCCTCTCGATAAGAGTCAGAGGGGGTTCTGTACCCACCACCCAATCTGCTTGAGCAGCAGAAAGAGCTCTCCTGTAAGTCCAGCTCTGAGCGGTAATAGAGCGCTTTCAGATGGTTAGACCATCTTAACCTGGAGCCGCTGGAGCTCCAAATTACACTTCTACAATTTAAACTACGTGAGTCTTCTAATCTATGGAAAAGACTCACTGATATTTATGTAAAGGGATGTCCATTCCAAGTATTCTATACTGCCACAGGCACGGTCAGCCCTACTCTTCAGTCACGCCTTTCTCCTCCTGAGCCATCATGGGTCTTCCGAATCCTGAACCCCAGCACGCCGATTGGCCCCTACCTACCCTCAGAGTCAGCATGAGAGAAGGAAACTCCCCTGAACACTGCTTGGCCTTCAGAAGACCTCTACTTTAATATATACTAGACATGTCCAGCTCAGTGGCCCTCCAGATGAGCTCCTGATCCCCCTTCAATGCCAGCATTCAACTTGTTTCCAAAGTCCTACTCTTTAGATTCAGCGAAGGACCCCTAGCTCTTCCTTATACACCCAATCTAATAGATCAGCCTACCCTGTTGCCTCTAAATTTAAAATAGGTCCATAATCTCCACCCCCCCCCCTTTTACTGCCTGCAGCACAATGCCTGGGTCTGGGTCTTTATCATCCCTGATTCAGATTGCTGTAACCCGTCTCCCCATTTCTGTTCTGAAGCCCCCAGTAGTCTTCTCAGCACGGCAGGCTGAATGACTCTTTAAAGCAAGTTCAGACTTCCTCACATCACTCCTCTGCTCACAGGACTGTGGATCACCTCTCATCCCCTCCATAAAAGCCTGTAGGTCAACTGAGCTTCCCTCCTTCGACCTTTCCTGCTCTTCCCTCCACCAGGGAAGCACCCCCCCCCTTTCCCCACCTCTCCAGAGCTCAAGACTAACCCTCTCCCCTGGAGGCTGGGTTGCCACCTTCTCAGACAGAGCTTCCATCAGATCCTCCCTACTTACCCCTCACCCCTGCTAACCCTTTTAACCCCAGAATTTATCACCACCGGTAATGCCTTATATTTAGCCAGTTCTCTGTTCTTTATCTGTCCCCTGACCCCCAAAGTATATAAATTCCATTCTAAGAAAGCAGGGATTTTGACCCATATTCAGTTGCAACTCCTTCTAAGGAGTCCGAGCACATAGAAGATTCTCAAAATAAACGAAGGATTCCTGAATTTGCAAACCCTGATCTAAGCGATATCCTTACCTGCGCCAACTACTTTTGAAAATGTGGTTGGCTTGTGGAGTTGGGTTTGATGCAGTTTGCAATCATCTGAGGGAAAGAGTTTCCTTTTGGAAGCAATTGTATAAGCCATCAGCTCCCTCGAGGGCACTTTTATCAATTGAAAGCCAGTTTTGCCATTCATCAGCGGTTAGCAGGAGGGCTGAGCCCACCTCTCTGTGCTCAGTGTTGGAGCCCCTCCGGTCTCCTCTGGCCCGCTGCAGAGTGTCCTGCTGGTGGGCTAGGGGGCCGTGCCTCTGCAGCAGGAAAGGTGACATTCAGTCACTCATCATTCCAATATACAGCCACTGTCCGGGTTTCTCTCCCTCGATTTTTTCTTCTCTCGACCTGAATTAATCCTCTCATTATCTGCGTCCCACTTGGATCAAATCCCCCTCCAACTTTTGTCCTCATCTTGGCCCTGCATTTGCCAGTCTCCCCAGGGATTTTGCAAAAGTCAGTGTTGAAAGACCACTCTTTCAGACCCAGGCCCAACCTGCAGCCAAAGAACAAAGAAGAGTGAGCTCCGTTCCAAGGAAACAGCATCGCTGAATGTCCCGCTTCTAAAGAATGGCGCCTCCTGTCTGCAGACATCTAAGCCTAAGGAATAAATAAGGGAAAGAGACAGGCAGAACTAATATTTGTGGAAATCTGCTTTGTGCCAGAAGAGGGGGGGGGGGGCCCATGTTTCATAGTTTATCTCAAATAATGGTTGCATGCAGCCTAAAAATTAAGTAACAATCATCTTCTATGTAAAATGTCACAGGAGACATGCCTGGCCTCTGTTCAAAATCATTAGATGACTTTCCATCATCTACAGACTAAAACCCCAAGTCCCAACTGTGGCCACTGACCTTACGTCCCATCCCTCCCACCATCCCAGCCCCCTACCTTCTGGCAATGGGACCTTATGTGTTTTTGCACAAACTACAGTATCTACCATTTAATTTTTTTTTTTCTCCCCTCTCCTTCCGTATAATCATGTGGTTCACGGTCTCTCTTCATTCAAAGCTCTTCAAACTGTTATCTTCCTGGAGAGACCTTAGCTGACCATTCTCCAGGGTGGCCTCCAACTCTGGAAACAGAAGGAAATGCATAATCCGTGGTTTATTGACATTTCATTTCAGCATGAGTTAAAATAATAGTATTTTGATCATCAGTTTTTATGGCCACCTTGTTTTTAAGTTACATCCTTTAGTTTAGTCCCTGGTTCTCTTTATTTTTGCATATTCTTTATGTTTTCAATGTATATTGTATTATTTATGTGTCCCGCGAGCCTATCTGTTCCCTGAGGTTAGGGCCTAGTCTTGTTTACCACTAGCTGCCTGGGTTCTGGAAAGATGCTGACACCAGGTCGATATGTCTGAAGGAACGAACAGAGCCGGTGGAAGCACAGAAAATGTGAGTAACTTGTTCAAGCTTGCAAAGCTACTGAACACGTTTAGACAACATTTGAACTAAATTTTGATTCCAAAGCCTATACTTTTACTGCTTCAAATTAAACTCTCATTTTGGTTATGTGGCCATTTAAATTGTAAAGGCACCAGGTGTTGGAAAGGGGTTGTCAGCACTGAACCTATGACCACATCATTGGCGAGATAAAGAGGGCATTCCTGATGGAAGATTTGGCCTTATTCTGTAGGTTAGGGGCTCCATCTCGGGAGTCCCTGGGAACCATGTCCGTCGCTTCCTCTTCCATGTCCTGGCTCTTCTGAACTTGGGCAATTGTGTTGAGCCGCTCCACCGCAAAATGAAATTAAGAGTAATCTGTAAAGTGATCATAATAAACTCTGAGATTCAGACAGCCTGGCACTGAATACTTATATCCTTTTTTTTTTTTTTAAGATTTTATTTATTTATTTGAAAAAGAGGAGAGAGATCACAAGTAGGCAGAGAGAGAGGGGAAAGCAGGCTCCCTGCTGAGCAGAGAGCCCGATGTGGGGCTCGATCCCAGGACCCTGAGTTCATGACCTGAGCAGAAGGCAGAGGCTTTAACCCACTGAGCCACCCAGGCGCCCCTGAATACTTATATCCTGATACCAACTCTGACCTTTGCCAAGTTATTTAAATTTGCCAACCTGGTACCTCCTTGCTAAACCCCAATGTAAATTAGAGAGAAAAATAGTATCTTTAGTGTAAGGTAACTGTGAGCGTACTCATGTAAATTCCTCACTGCAGTGCTCAATATATGCAAGGGTTTGTTTGTTGCTACTAATTTTGTTGTCGTTTTCCTCCTCCTCCTCCTCTTCTTTTTTTCCTTCTCCTTCCTCTTCCTCCTCCTTCCTTTCTTCTTCTTCTTCTTATGCTCCTCCTTCTCGTCCTCCCCCTCCTCCACCTCCCTGTCTTCTCCCTCCTCGCCCTTCCCTTCTCCCTCCCCTCACCCTCCCATTCACCCTCCCTGTCCCCTGTACTCCTCCTCCTCCTTATTCTTTTATTCTTATTCTTATTCCTCTTATTATTAATAGCAGTAGAAGTTGTTTTGAAGTAGAGGTAAAATCATGGCCCTTTCTGGCCATAATGTCAATGTTTCTCAAAGACAGAGATGACATTGTATGGTTACCCTGTGTCTAATGCTCTACTAGGAGAATTTATGATTATAAATATACAATATACTTACAAACATTTGTGTGTTGATTAATTAGAAACGATTAGTAAAATCAATGTAGCTGTCAAATATGACTTAATACTAGTTATTGTCTGTGGATAGACTGGGAAATTTTAGCTGAGAAGCTCTGATCATTTTCAATGTTCAAAAACAAGAAATGGCACTGACTTTTAAGTTTTGAAATCACCTCTTTCCTCATTCTTTTATTGACATTCACAAAATTCTACATGGTAAACATATGGGTGGCTATTATTTTCTGTTTGGTCCCCATGGAAGTCTTTTTGTGCCTTGTTTATGGCTTCTATCATGGTCTTCCTTATTTCATAAAGCTCTGTGTACTTTTTCTATACATCTGCTTTATTTTATAGCCAATACATATTTAAATTCAATAAAACATTTGCTGAGCATTTCTTAAATTGTAAGAAATGTGAGCATGAGGAAAGTAGAGATGAATTAGCACAGAGTCCGAAGCAGGAGAACTTGAATAAATGGTGAGACACACACACAAACAGCATAACTCAAGATTCCTTAGGTTGTGCCTGCCCGTGGGTACAATTGGATCAGTCCAACAGTGAGAGCAGAAAACTCTCCCCAATTCAAGTCCCATCTGCAGATTCACTGGAAATCTAGCCCCAGAGATTCTTCATCCAGAAAAGTTAAGATTATAGGTGCTGTGCACTTGGACAGAATGCTTTTGCAAAAGGCTAGGCAAGGCATGGATTGGGCCAACTCATGACAATCCTTGAAGTTCATGAAAAAGAAAGCTCATTCATAGGATGATACTTTACAAACCAGTAAAGAGCAAGGTTGCGCTTTAGAAATTGGTTCATCAAATTAAATGGAGGTAAGAATATAGGAATAAAGAGGGATTGGAAACCCAATGCTTTTAATGATAGGGAGAGTTAGAGGCAGAGATATTTCAGAGATATTGCTAAATCCACTTCATTACTATATAAAAAACATTGCTATGTTTCTAACACATTTACACACTCCCCCAGCATATCTTCATCTAGATGAACACATGTTTTTGTAGACTTAGAGCTTGTAAACATTCCCTTAACAGGAATAATTAGATTGCCAGGTCTCCTGGGATAGTGGTATAAGCTCTGAGCTTGAAAGGACATAGTAAAAATTCAGGGTTTTTTTTCCAATTTTTAAGAATGATTCTTACACAGAGAATCCACTAGCAACACACTTGCTTTAAAATTTGGAAATTTATGTGTATGTGTGAATGTGTGGTATGTCTTTCCAGCAATCAGTGACCCCTCTGAAATGCCTCAGAAGCTAAACGAGATGGGGATTGAGGGCAGCCGTTGAGACAGAATCAAGGGAAAAGATGAGGAATGACCTCTTAAGGCTTATACAATTCAGCAGCCAGTCTCAGATGATCAGGCCAACTTTGTGTCCTCCTTCTCCTGAGAATGCTGATGTGTATATATTGGAAACATTTAAGGGATTCCAACAAGCAGATGTTTGTCCTCTGTTTGGCGGTGATTGCCTATGACAACCCTATGCCATCACTTTATGGCATCTGCTAAGATGATCGTCCTTTGATTTTTCCATCAAGCTTGTGAGATGTGTATGATCATACTAAATTATAAGAGAAGAAAACAGAAGTTCTAAGAATTTAAAAAATTACCCAAGTTTTCAGAAGATAATTAGTGACCAGTTCTGGATTCAAACAAAGTCTAGGCTCTTTTCACAATGAGTTGTTAGACTCAATAGCATATATTTTCTGTTTGTGGGAGGCAGCCTTCAGCTGAGTCCCAGCAATACCTACCTCTTTATATTGACACCTTGTGTAATTATCTCCACCTGAATGTTGGCTGGACTTAGCAACTCACTTCTCATGAAAAGAATGTGGCACAAATGTTGGATTCCCACCTCAAAGATTAGATTATAAATGATGGTGGCTTTCATATTGGGCATTCTTTCTTGCTTTCTCTTAGGTCACTTGGTCTGGGGGAAGCCCCGCCAGGAAGGAGGTCTATAGAGAGGCCCACATGAGTGAACCATGAAGATCTTCTGAGACGTCCTACCACCTGTGTGAGCTGGAAGGATATTCCAAGACCTGCCAACATCCAGAGAAACAGAATTTTCCAGTCAAGGCTTGAGATGACCACCCATAGCTGATATCTTGTTTGCAGACTCATTAGACATCCTGAGCCAGAGTCACCCAGTTAAGCTACTCTCAAATTCACAATCAATAGAGACCTTGAAATAATAAATATTTATTTATCATTCTCAGTGGCTGAGTTTGGGGGTGGTTTGGAACAGCCACAGGTAACTAATACAACATTCAACATCACTCAAGAAACCAACCTAGTTTTTTCAGTAACATTGCAGTAGAATTAATAATATGTGCCATTTTCAGTAACATGAAAAAAGCTCAAGATCACTTGGCATCAGGGAAATACAAATCAAAACCACAATGAGTTACCACCTCATACCAGTCAGAATGGCTAAAATTAACAAGTCAGGAAAATGACAGTTGTTGGCGAGGATGTGAAGAAAGAGGAATTCTCTTACACAGTTGGTGTGAATACAAGCTCGTGCAGCCACTCTGGAAAACAGTATGGAGGTTCCTCAAGAAGTTAAAAATAAAGCTACCCTACAATCCAGCAATTACACTACTAGGTATTTACCCTGATGATACAAATGTAGTGATCAGAAGGGGTACCTGCACCCCAGTGTTCACAGTGACAGTGTCCACAATAGCCAAACTGTGGAAAGAGCTAAGATGTCCATATGTTGATGAGTGGATAAAGAAGATGTGATATATACACACACGTATATCACACAATGGAATATTACTCAGCCATCAGAAAGGATGAATACTTACCGTTTACACCAACGGATGGAACTGGAAGGTATTATGCTGAGTAAAATAAGTCAATCAGAGAAAGACAACTGCCATATGGTTTCACTCATATGTGGAATATGAGAAATGGTTCAGAGGATCATAGGGGAAGGGAGGGAAAAATGAATAGGAAGTCATCAGAGAGAGAGACAAATCATGAGAGACTCTTAACTATAGGAAACAAACTGAGGGTTGCAACCCTCAGTTTGCTGAAGGTAAAGTGGGTGGAGGGATGGGGTAACTGGGTGATGGGCATTAAGGAGGACACATGATGTGATGAGCACTGGGTGTTATATGCAACTGACGAATAACTGAACTCTACATCTGAAACTAATGATGTACTGTATGTTGGCTAATTGAATGAAAAAAATAACATGTGTCATTTTCAAAGAATTTCATCATTATAATATACACAAAATCCCTATGAAGGAAGCACTTACCACCAGCTTACAGACAAAATAAATTAACATTTACAAAATATAGCAATAGATAGTGTGGTTTTTATAAATCATGACATGTTTTAGCACTGACTTTTTCATTTCCAAGGAAAGATGATTTACCTAGGGTGATGGCTAATTTTGTGTCTCACCTTGACTGGGCTAAGGATGCCCAGAGAGCTGGTAAAGCATCACTTCTGAGTGTTTCTGGGAGGATGCTTCATGAAGACATTAGTATTTGAATTGGTAGAGTGAGTACAGATTGATGTCTTCACCAATGTGGACATCATAACCCAATCCACTGAGAGCCTAAATAGAACAAAAAGGTGGAGGAAAGGCCAAGTCACTCTTTCTATTTGAACTGGGATACCCAGTTCCTGATGCCCTCACATACCAGCTCTCTGGTTTTCCAGTCTTCAGACTCGGACTTAAATACAACACAAGCTTTACTGGTTCTCCAGGTACAGATCACAGATTGACAGATTGCAGGAGCTCTCAGGCCCTATCGTCATGCAAGCCAATTCCTATAAGGCATATGTATAAAATCTCCTGTTGATCCCATTTCTCTGAAGAATCATGAATAATACACCTACCATGATCACAATGGAAGTAGGAAAAAATGGATGATAGATTCATTTGGAAAAACTTTAGAACCACTGATTTTAGATTTTTGAATCAGATTTTAGAATCGTTGATTTGCTGGGCAGGAGGGTGGGGGTATTCCGGAAAAAGAGAAGCCTGAAGAAAATGTTTATTTTTATCATGTGCACCTGGAAAAATGGATTTCAAATGCAATTTCCTAGCTAATTATGGCAAAACTAACATAAATCAGATGTAGGGATCGATAGGGCGGGGCCTATTACTCGTTCATTTGCCAAATTGTATCTCACTTCTACGGTTTCTCCCCTCTCTTGTTATCTCTTTAAAAACCTGGATTTTAAGTATCAGTTTATGGACTTAATAAAGTATGTCATTTCCAAGAACTTAGTCATTTCCAATATGCTTCTAATACCTGTGAGGAAGGTGACTCTCTCTACTTTACAGATAATAAGAGTCTACACAGTGGGAAGAAATAATAATTGATGATATGATTTATATGGATAAAGACAAGTTTAGCAGTGACTTTTTAATTTCCAATTAAAGATTGTTTATCTCTTATGCATATTTATTTAGCATGTAGAATGAATAGCTTATTAATTTACATCAAATTAGGGATTTGAAGACCTCCCAAATTATGTTATAGCTTATTTCTTTCTTGGAAATCACTGCTCCGTTTCCAAGCTTTAAGTCAAGCTTTGAAGTCTTCAAGTAAATTAGAATTGAATTGCTGTCTCCTGGCTTCTGTGCAACATTCTCCTCACCATGCAAATTTAGTCAACCAAGGATCATGTCCAAGCCCCTAAAACAACTTGCATGGTAATGATTTTAAAGAGACGCCCCCCCGCCCAAGCTGGGACAATGTCTAGACATGGTTACCCAACTGGACTTAGCTATTTCAATGATTTCTGCCATCTTGACAGTTGCCCCAATCAAATCAACTGTGTGATGGTCTACTTTAGTTGGCAAAGCCATTTATATTCTCAGCACATCCAGACATTAGGATAACATCATTATTGTTTATAGAGGTTTTTATTGAGGCGAAATTGACATAACAACACACCATTTTAAAGTGTACAACTCAGCAGCATTTAATATATTCACAACACTATCGAATTGCAGAACGTTTTCTTTACTAGAAAAAAAAACTATCTATTCACTAGGCCAGTCACTCTGTTCCTCTCACTTCCACCTCCCACCCCTGGCAGCCACCCACATACTTTCTGTCTCTGGAAATTTACATATTCTGGATGCTTCATATAAATGAATCCATATTTAGGTGGGTTTTTTGTGCATGGTTTCTTTTGCTTATAATATTGTAAAACTTCATCCATGTTGAGCATGTGTCAGTATTTCATTCCTTATTACAGATAAATAACATTCATTGTCTAGATATATATTGTATTTATCTATTTGTCAGTGGACATCTGAGTTGTTTCTACCCTTTGAGTATTTTGAAGAGAATTACTATGAACATTTGTGTGCAAGTACTTGCTTGAGTATCTGTTTTCAATTCAGTGAAATGTTCCACAGGATTAAAAAAAAGATGGTGAGGGACTGAGGAAGAAGTTACTAGACGATTTGGGTTGAATGTACTTTCATATGGTCCTTATTTTACTTGTGTTTTTACTTAACTTTTCAACATTGCATTCTCAGAATCTAGAGACCCCTGGCATAGAGCACGTGTCTGCAAATAGTTTCGGAATAAATGTTACATGCTTCATTTTGGTGCCTGATGCTGCTAATATAACAGTCAATATATATTTCCCAAATAATTCTTATTTAATTGAAAAGAAAAGGACATGAGTATATCTAGGACATGAGTATTTCTAGGATTTACTTAAAATATATTTTTCTGTCTCTTTTATGAGCCTGCACACTTCACTAGTTTACCCACCACCTACTACTTGATGATTTGAAGTTTGTTTTCTTCAAAAGTCTTCGGTGTTAGCTCTGAGGGAGGCTCTTAATCCTAAGTCAAGAAGTGCCTTGACAGGCTTGAGAGAGAGAATTCCATATTTCCTGTTATTGTTAGTGATTCCCCCTGTTATGAGCCTGTTTTATATCTCTCTGTCAATTACGTGTCACGTGTTCTGAATTATACAAGCAGGATTTCACAGCGGCACATATAACAATAGGAGAGTTACAACATGCTGCTTTTATTCTGTCACTGATTTGTTATTTAAACTGAGCCCAGTGGAAAAAAAATCATTTGTGTTTTTCCCGTTAGTTTTATATTTTCCTTGTATTCTTACAGCACCGAAAGATTTCTCTGGAATGTAAGGCTATTACTAAAGAAGAAAAATAGCCATAATATTTAAGTTCTTACGAAAATACTTCATCTCACAGTTGTCTTGCAATAAATAACATTTTTCGTAATGGTTTAAAACTGTGCTTGGTAATTCGCTTGAGACATAGAAAAATAATTAATAATCTTCCTGTACCTTGGGTCTAAGGGTCTATTTGTCAATTTTTCTCTTCTGGTTTGAATGTGAAGCTTAAACTTTAGAAGGGAACGGGACTAAATCTTATGATTTACCGATTCAGGACTCAGAGAACAGGTGTTCATCAAGGTGAAATCTTAAGGAAAAAAAAAAATTAAAAAGGTAAAATAAAGCTTTTCTTAGCACCTGTAGAAAAGCCAGAAATCACATTGCAGACATCTGACAAGGACGACGGATTATGTCTCCAAATACTTAGTTCATTTGTTGCAGGGTAAAAATAGAGAAAAGAATGGGAAAATGTTTTCGATCTCTTTTTCCAGGGTCCCATTGCTGCAGCTGGGATGGGGTAAACATTTTAACTATGGATGAATAATGATTTGCATACTTGAATGGCCTTGCCAAGTAGAATCTCCATAGACTTTGGTGATGAGCATTTAATTAGCAGAATGAATATGCTCAGATGGTAACTCTTCTGGCCCAAGACCATTCCTGTTTTCTCTGCTCTCCATGGAGAGTTCAAGAAGTGTTTTATGAAGAAACAATTTGTCTCAAAACCACTGAGGACACAAAGCTAACTTTCCATCTGTCAGCTTCTCTCTTCCATAGTGAGATGTGTCTGTGGCCGTGGAGGAGCTTCACCTACAGGTTCGTCCAAGCACTACCCTTGAAGAGTGCCCACCCCTGAAGAGTACCCAACCTCTGGATCCTGGCTTCTTTGGCTTCTTGACAGTCCTTACACCCTCCTCCCTCCTGCTTTAGAGAAGAATGCTAATTTGATTTTAGAGCCCTCTGAGACGGGTACAGCTTGCCCAACTTTCCAGAGCTGATAGGTCAATTATTTCCATTTTAAATAGGCTGCATATTGTCCTCAGGCTCTGTTTCCCAAAGTATGAAAGCATCTATCACCTTTGCAACACATCATCTGAAAAGTTTCTTACCATTTGTTGGAAGGTTCAGTTCCTTTTACTCCTCTAGTGGCTCCATGTAGGTTTACAGGGTTATGCTGCCGTCCCCTAGAGGTTCCATCTGTTGCCCATCCACTACTCTGTCCATTTCCAGTTCACTAATTTCTTGGTATTCTTTCTTGTCAATGTCCCTGTTGTTTCTCAGTTAGTATCACTAAATTTAAGGCAGCCTGTCCCAGGTTTCTGGGGTAAGTGCCCCTGTAGGGCTGTGCAGGCCAGCTCAGGGTTGTCGTAGGCCCTGGCACATGATCTGTTCAGAATATTCAGTCTTCTCTGGCTTCCCTAGCTTCCAACTTGGATTTATGTGTGGTTTTTTCTATGAGTTTTCCTTGTGTGGTTGTTTTGACGGTCAGCCCTGCTTATTTGACTTGTTTCCCAATTTTTCCCTCTTACATTCATCCCTCTGCTCCAGCTCCCCATTTAGAAAGTGCTTCCCAGACTTCAGCCCAAGTGAGGATCCAAACAGTCCTTTTCGCTTGATTCTTGGTGCTGCAGAGTCACTTTAACCAGATGGGTCATTTCCATTGCAATTTCCTTTCCTGGCTTTTGATCTTCTCTTCCTCCCTCCCTTACCTGCTTTTATCTCCATCCATCCCTTAGATATATAGTGAATGACTGCTGCAAGCCAAGTACGCTAAAGGGCATTGGATAAATACAAGCAAACAGTCAAATAAATGAAAGCATGATTCCTATCGCTGTGATCATTTTGGGGAACCAGAAGTCTAGCAGCAAGAAATTACAGAACTCAATAAGCACTTAGGCCCCGAATGCAACACCAGTATCTAGAAAGCACGCTCGCTGCTAGACATTCTTCTTGTGAGAAAAGAAGGTTAAGGAGAGTATAGAATAGTTGTAACCCACTGTTACTGAATTGCCCCCTAGTGGGGAGAATAGAGACAGTATATGGCAGCTTACAGCAAGAGTTTAGAAAATTAAGTGTGGTTACAACAGGTGCTGAATGAGATCTTAATATACTGGGATCGATGAGAAATGTTTCCTGAACAAGCTAATATTTAAGCTTAACATGGAAGAATAAATTGAATATCACTCACTGGAGAAACAGGAGAATATTCCAGGTTTATGATCTTATACACTAGGCAATATGTTTTAAGATCAACTTATTTTCAAGGTGTTTTAAATTTAATAATTTATTTTAAAAAAAAGAGGATTGTTCAACTGAATTAAATAAAGACATAATTTTTTAAAAAACTTTATGGGTCAAAACAACTATTTGTTTTCAAACTCTGGTCATACACAAAACCCAACTAACTGAAGGACAGCTGGGATACCCTAAGGAAAAGAGCATGATTTTTCAGAAATTAAAGGAATTGAGTTGTTATGGTTTTCATAAGAAGAGTGGGGGCATATCTTACTGTCTAGAGAAGATACAATATTGCTACTTAGACACTAAGTGATCGGCTCTTTGATGACAAACTTAAGGAGAAAATATTTCCATGTCCAGTTTACAGATAAGAAAAGAAAAGCAAAAGAAGGTAATTGATTTGCTGAAGGTCAAACTATTCTGGAGCAAAAATTAAATTAGAACAAACTCACTCACACAGCAGTTCAATTATTTTTAAACATAACCAATAGCTTGGAACTTTTCTTAGGTTTCTTTTTTTAGAGTAGGGTGCCTCTCTACTTAAGTCACTCTCACTGTCCTCTGCTAGCGTTAACATCCTTTTCTGCTAATTCTCCTTGAGAGCTTTGTATTCTGTTGTAACTCTCTGTCTCCACGTGACCACATCTGACTTTTCCTATTCACTATATAAGTTAATCCTCTCAATAGTCCTGTGAAGTGGGAAAATACAGTAGTTATTTTTCCCGCGATGAGGAAAGTGATGCTTGAAAATATTAAGTAACTTTTCCAAGGTCATCAGGCTTCTAAGGAACACGAAAGGAAAAAAGAAGCCAAACATTTTCATTGCAAAATGCAGGATTCTTTTTTGAGCTTCATTCGTAGCATTAAGCCATGACTATGTCTTGGAACCATCAGATAAGTTTTACTTTATATTTAAACCAGCTTTATATTCACAGAAAAATCGGGAAGATAATACAAAATGTTCCTATGTATCTCCAACATAGTTTTCCCTATTATTAACTTCTTACATTAGGGTGGAAATTTGTTACAACTAATGGATGAATGTTGATATGTTATGATTAACTGAAGTCCATACTTTATTCAGATTTCCTTATTTTTTTTTTTAAGATTTTATTTATTTGAGAGAGAGAGAGAGAGAGAGAGCACAAGCAGGGAGGAGGGCAGAGGGAGAGGGAGAAGCAGATTCCCCGCTGAGCAGGAAGTCCCACTCAGCGCTCCATCACAGGACCCTGGGATCATGACCTGAGCTGAAGGCAGATGCTTTACTGACTGAGCCACCCAGGCGCCCCTCCTTACTTCTTAGTTAATGTGATTTTTCTGTTCTAGGATGCCATATTATATTTAGTCTTTTAAGGCTCCTTTTGGTTATTATACTTTCTTAGGCTTCAACAAGATTTATCACTGTTGACATTGACCTTCATCATCTGCATGAGGTAGAATTTTCAGATTTCTCTATTATAGAGTTATTTCCACCCTCTTTCTACACTGTGCTCTTTGGAAGGAAGAGCGCACCCACACTTGACCTGGGAGTTATGCTGTACCTCCAAAGCGGGGACCTTCTGTATAAGTTACTTGAAATTCTGCTTGAGAAGTTTTTCTCTCCTCCCCCGCACATTAATTCAGTCATTTATTTATATTAGTGTTGACCCACAGATGTTTATTTTATACTTTGGACAATAATTCAATATTACTTTATTTTGTTGCTCAAATTGTTCCAGTTTGGGGCAATGATGTTAGTTTCTTTTGAAGTCAAGTTCAAATTTAATTTTATTTCAAAAGTCATTCTTTCCTGGTGTATAACCAATCGACAGAATTGTCTATATTAACTTTGTATCCTACGAACTTGCTGCATTCACCTAGTAGTTCCAGGAGCATTTTTCTCCATTTTTAAAATTTCTTACACAGACAAGCATATATGTGAATAAATATTTTGTTTGTTTCTGCCCTTGAAATGTGTATATTTTATCTTATTTCCTAATAATATTGTACTCTGTAGGACTTCCAGACAAATGTTGACTAGAAATGATGAAAGAAGGCATCCTTGCCTTGTTTCTGATCTTGGAAAGCATCTAGTTTCTTGTCCTTAAATAAGATGTTACCTGCAGACTTTTTGTAGGTGTTCTTTGTCAAGTTGAAGATGTTCACCGCTATTAGTTTTCTGACAGTTTTTCTTCCTTTTTTTTTAAATCACGAATGAATATTTCATCTTGTCAAATGCTTTTAATGCATCCATCAATTGATATAATCTGTTTTTTTCTTCTTTAACCTATTGATGTGATTAATTACATTAATTGATTTCCAAATGTCAAAACAACCTCACATTTCTGGAATAAAGCTCACTTGATCATATCATATAATTATTGTTATACATTCTTGGACTCTAGTTGCTAACATTTGGGGGCGTGGATTTTTACATATATGTTCATGAGTTCATGAGGTCTATAGTTTTCCTTTCTTGTAATGTCTTTATGTGGTTTTGATATTAGTGTAATACCAGCCTCAGAGAAAGAGTTAGGAAATAAAAAATATCTGGCTTTGGTGCTCTCTCTCTCCCTCTCTCTTTTTTTTTGAAGTTAATTAATTATTGATTCAACTTCATTAAGATATTTAGTCCCATACAGATGATCTGTTTCTCCTTTTGTGAATTTTGGTAGTTTGTGTATTCCAAGGAATCCATCCATTTTATGTTTTTGCATTGTGTGGATGTAGAGTTGTTCACAGCATTCTGTGTTGTTGTTTTTTTTTATGTTGATGAGTTCAATAGAAATGATCTTCTCTTTCACTTCTGATATTGACAACTAGTGCCTTCTCTCTCTTCTCTCCCCGCTCCTTGGTTAGCCTTGCTAGAAGCTTATAAATTTTATTGATCTTTTGAAAGAAACAGCTTTTGATTATGTTGATTTTTCTCTATTGTTTTCCTGGTTTCAATTTCATTGATTTTTGCTCTTTTCTTTCTTTACAGTTTCTTTAAGCTTAAATTGATCTTTGTATTTTTTTTCTTTTAATTTCAATTCCACAAAAATCACATGTGGCACCCCCCCCCCGACTCCATTAGATTGCAAGTCGATGCTCAATATTCAACTACATTATCTTGTCCTTTAATCAATGGAGATCACAACCCCAGTGACCAAAGCTTTTTCTAAATTTATAGAGATTGTGTTATCTATTCTTTCTTGGACATGGATCACAAGTCAAATCTGATTATAGTTTTCTATAAATGTGTACTGTCATTCTATAAGATCGACCATTTCTTGACCATAAGAAATATTGTACCAAAGTTTGCTGTTTTAACTACACTCAGTGTGGTGTTTGGAACACGGAAGATACTTGGTAAATATTTATTCAATGATTCTGGGTTTTATACTGTGGCGACCTCAAAATATAATAATTCAAACAGTGCTCTCCCCAATAAGAAGTAATGTATCTGGTCAGCTTTTTCTAGAGGGGGTGGGGAAGAAAAAAAAAACAGGGAAAGGTTAATGTTGACAGTAAATTTTGTAGAGAAGGCTTCCTCCTCTAGTCATAGGAAACCTGTAATAGGATGATAAAGACACCACACCTTTACCCCAGTCAGATAGTAATAAATATTTTTAAAAAACCAAGAGTTTGTTATGTTTCTTCCACCAGGGTAAGTAAGGCCCACCCTTGGTTATCTGGAGTGAATGTGGATCCAAAGTCCACATCTGTTTCCTTTGAGAATAAAAGAGAAAACTCTGGAAGGAGGAAAATTAGGCCATGCACAAAATCGGAGGCATTGGAGGGCAGCTTAACCTGATTTACTATTTTAAATTAGCACTGTCCTGAACAGAAAAACAACACTTTGTACTAATCTGTATAATAGCACATACCTGATTACATAAGAACTGCAATAACAGACGAGTTCTTCACAGTAGAGATTCTTACCGAGTCATATTTATAATTTTAATATTCCATAACATTACTGAAATTTATTTTTTTGTCTCGTGCAAGTAATATTTACTTGCATGTAAATATTTCTTCATGCAAGTAATATTTACCAAATATGCCAGAGTAGACACTCAATCCATCTAATATTCCTGGAATGTATCAACAAAGCTCAAGGTCCTAGGAGTCATCTTTTTAAATGTAATCATCTGGAAAGCGGTGTCCCTGTTTCCAGGTCTCCGTGGGAGGGTAGGAGCTTAACTTCATAAGCACCAGTTAGCAAACACAGGTGGTCTAATCACATTGATCAACCTCCTCCCCCAGTGGCCCAGTACTCCTCCCCCAGTACTTTTCCATTAGCACACCCCAGCATATAAAAGACCTCCTGATTTCGTTTCATCAGAGTTGAGTCAGTTTATAATGAAGTGGTCTCTGTCTTATGCAGTAGTCTGAATAAAATCTGTCTTGCTATTTTTAACATGTCACCGGTGCAAAATTTTTCTTTCACATTAGCCATCTATATAGTACTTCTCTCCCTCTTATTTAAATAACATGAGCATAAACAGGGGGGACATCTACAAATATTTGTTGTGTAATTTTATGAATCAATTTTTATGTTATTACTTAACACTGCTTCTAGTGAAGTAGAAGCAAAATTGGAAAATTTGCCTTTTCTTCCAACTTGGGTTTCCCTTGATAATTAAAGTTTGGTTTTGAAAATCATTATGCTGCCTTCAGTTTCTCTCCCTTGGTAGCAGCTATAAACATGAGCAGTTCTTACCTTGCAAAGAGGTCCTGTCTCCTGCAGAGGGGATTTCCCACACTTTAGAAGATCAAACAAAATGATTTCCACATTAGTCATTGCAATCATTCTCATTTGAGTCTTGATTTTTCTTGATGTTTGAGGTAATTCCATTAATAGGACACAAGGTGTATATTAGAATGGGGATCTGGGTTGAGATCAAAGGGTTACCTTTAGTTAAAACACAATGATTGCTTTGTTGTTTGGTTTCATGTTAGGACTTTTCTCCTGAAACCAATGGATATCTAGGCATGGAAACTGGGTGGCTTAGTCTTGGTATGCACACGTGTTATAGACTAGGGGATAAGCAAACACCTCAGAGCAGTCTTTACTCATCATGCATTCCCTGAGTCATCTAGTAATGTTGCATGCCAAGCACTCAAATGGACATTAGGGATATAGATGAAAGACACAACCCTTGCCCTCAAGGAAATTGTGAATTGATGAGAAACAAGGTACATTAGAGAATGATAAGGGTTATGAAAGAAGTAGAAGCACAGAAGATGAACAGTCATGTGCCTGAGGGCCTCTGACCTCCTTAACAATTACTGGATAATATCAAATCAACAAGAATCTGCACCTAGAGATTCCTTCTTGTAAAAAGGCAATTATTTCCAACCATCAACTCGGAAAGGAAAAAAAGAACTTTACTTCCTGTTAAAGGGAAAGTAGAACAGGCCATACACACACACACACACACACACACACACACACACACACACACATGCATAACCGATTTGTTCATTCCGAATTCAGTCTCATATAAAAGAAGGTCAAGGCACTCTTCCTATTTGCCCTCTGTTAAAAGCTTTCAAAAGTGACCTGCTGAAATGTGGGGTTGCAGAGTATAAAAGATCAGTTCTTTAGAATTTATAAATCCCCTGAAATGCAAGGTTTTGTTCTAGCAAACTATAGGTATCGAAATGTAAACTTGTAAATAATAGAAATGCGGAGTTCAGAGGGTCCTCTGAAATTATCTGAGGCAATTTTTAAAAATTATTAAAGTAGTGGAAACTACTCTTCTAGAAGCCTTGATGCTGGGCCCCCAAACTACTGAGAAACAAAACTGTCCAAGATCCAGTGTTGGGTGCACCAGTGGGGTAGGAGTCTTCCCCACCTGTGATATTTTCTTGTAAGTGGAAGGGCTCCATTAGCATAAACCTCTGTCCCTTCTTTGATCTCCTCACCTTCCATCCTTGGGGATGGATTGCATATCTGATCGCTGCATGTAAAAGCAAGAACAGAGCATAAATAGCCAGGACACTCCTTTTCTTCCTTGGAGAAGGCTAAGCTTTTTAAAGTAGGAGTTTCAATAGCAATTGGCTGTACAGTGAGCTCATTAGAGGGTCCAGCCGCCATGGGGATGGACCGTCTTCCAGAGTTCTTAGTTAGCAATGGGAAGTCTACATGAAAAGTTAAGCATTAGGAAGTCCGTTTCACCAATACTGTCTGCATTAGTAATAACGGCAATACTTTGATTTCTCTACAGACACCAAACAGTTAACAGTGCTAGTAAATGTTCACAAGCTAACCCTCCAAGGAAAACAAACAAACAAACAAACAAAAGAAGAGATCGGAAGCTTCTGCCGAGTCCCATGGCATAAATAACCCCACCCTGATTTATTTCAAGCTACCACCACCGTGGACGTCACCGAGGAGTCGGAAATATATAGATATATATAATTGACCCTCATAAACTGACACAAGATGGATGCGGCTCAGCACTATCCCTTTTTCTCTTACTTTTACCTCATTTCTCAATAGCCGCAGAACCTGGTTATACAGGAAGGGTCTAATTACAAGGCTTTCTGAAACACTAATATTCGGGTTTCCTGAGTTCCGGTTGAATGTGCTTCATACGACATCACAGTGTCACTTGGAAATTAGGGTTTTACTACGTATCATACAACCGAATACAAAATGATCTTACGTATGTGTGTGTGTGTGTGTATACCATTATTGTATAAACAATATGTATACAATTTATATGTAAATAATGATATATATAATGTCTACTTGTATGTGTAGAATGTCTGTATTTAAATATATGTAATGTGTGTGTAACAGTGGTGGTCACACAGGTATATACATGTGTTGAACATTATGGAATACTTAAAATGAGTGAATATGATTTTATGTACATTATACTCAATGACGTTAATTTTTTTTTTTTTAAAGATTTTATTTATTTGACAGAGAGAGAGAGAGATCACAAGCAGGCAGAGAGGCAGGCAGAGAGAGAGGGGGAAGCAGGCTCCCTGCTGAGCAGAGAGCCCGATGCGGGGCTCGATACCAGGACCCTGAGATCATGACCTGAGCCGAAGGCAGAGGCTTTAACCCACTGAGCCACCCAGGTGCCCCAATGACGTTAATTTTTAAAAAAATCAATTTATTTAGTTGGAATGTGAATATAACCTAAATGCTAGTTGTTCAAACCAGGCACAAAGAACCCATGAGATGATAGTGGTTGATTGTTCAGCTGCTTCCAGATCTTCGCCCTTGCTAATTCCATGTGTTTGCCCTGTGCTGTTCCTTCACTGATACTGAGTTACTATTCACAGTAATTTAGAATAAAGAAATGAAAGAATAACCAGAGTATACGACCAGTAAAATCGCTATTCAGAAACACACACCAAATGGCCAAATTTTGTCTTGTCCGTAGACAGTTATCTTCTTTCGGCTATACCACATCCCTTGGATTCCTGAGCTGGAATGGTTTGACAGGACACAATTATACACTGCTTGTCCTCAGCAGCAATTATCAATCAGGTGAAAGTTGCCTTAGGTTTGTAATTAAAATATTACTTTGACATTGAAAGCTCTTCGTAGAGTGGATCTCAATTAACTTCTTGAACTTCTGGCACCTTAACTGATCATCTCACTTTTCTCTTTTAAACAGAAGTTTTTAAATGTTTGTTTGTTTTAAATGTTTGTTTGTTTGTTTGTTTTTCATCAGCGGCTTCTATTTATCTCCTTCCTTTGGGCTATGGTGCAAATTAATAAATACAAGGTATTTATTTTTATTTTAATGTTTTAAAGTTTTTATGTTTGTTTGGTTTTCATCAGCGGCTTCTATTTATCTCCTTCCCTTGGGCTATGGTGCAAATTAATAAATACGAGGTATAATATATCTCTATCGTTGGAATTATATGAATTATAGCCATTTGGCTTCTAGATACACACACACACACACACACACACACACACACACACACACACACACCCTCTCAGGTTTTCAGCCTAACACATGATAAATCATAATATACTTTTATATGATCTGAGACACGTGTATTTATCTATCACTGAATATTATCACCTTATTTTATTTAATATTTAAAATTTATATTTTAATGACATAAAAGTAAATTCCAGAAATAAACATATATAGACACTTTTATTCATACATAAGCAGATATGATATAAGAAAGCAATATATATGCTATTTTTAGCATCTACATGAGAATGAGTGCAATCTCTTTTTTAACTGTCCCTATAGGAGGCTGTGCATTCCTATGAACGGGAGAGTCGTTGCTGAAAAATATTCTGAAACTGTTCTTTTTGAGAGCCACTTTTGGTGCTAACTCTTCCCTATACTAACCAGTGACAACTCTTGGCAAAATCTTGGTCCTTTGAGAATTGACTGAACATCTCAAAACTGCCAAAAGCATTTGGAACCAAGACTAATGAAGATGGCTCGCAGAGAAGCTGGGGACACTGCTTGGAATCAATGACTCAGTGTGACTATAACATAATGAGGCTTTATTGTTCTCTGTGGCTTCTAACCTGTGTCTGAAGTCAGAGCCAAATGCAGAGTTCACTATGTGCTTGGAGCAAATGCACATGAAATCTCTTCTTAATTGCCTAATTTGGCTATACAAAATAATATATAAATATGGCCAACACATTCACTCCTCTTTCTTATTTTTATTTCTCTCCTGGAAGGCCCTTATTCAACGCCAGTGGAACACAACAATTCCTCACCTTGGCAAAATGTACTTTAAATTCCCTATATCACTTCCATGGAATTGGAGGTTTAAGACTTTATTTACCTTATCTGTGAAGTGGGCACATAACCCCCATGTTATGATTTTTGTTGAGGATTAAATGATAAAGCTTGTAAAGTGTCTTTTACAGTATCTGGGCAAAATACATGTATAACACATGTTGATTATCTTTTCCCTGCCCTTCTGCCCTCTTAACTAACAAGTGTTCAGAATGTTCTAATTTATGAAATGATTTGTTACTTCAACAAACGTTAAATGCTCTAAAATCACAAAACGAACAAAAACATTGCAGCCAATTTCCACCCATCTTAAAGCAGAAATGCCAAGCGTTTTAGGGATATTCACATTCCACACATCCCACCCTTTCATTCCAATACAGGAAACTCTTTAGCCTTGTCTGATAAATTCCAACAAAACATTACCTGAATTAAAACATTTTTGTAACATTTTCATCATTTTACATATTTGTAGGTGATGATAAAATACCAAAGAGGGTAGGAGCATCTTAGGCATGTGTAAATTTAAACAGACATGTTTTCATTTTTTTAAAGATTTTTATTTAATTATTTGACAGAGAGAGACACAGCGAGAGAGGGAGCACAAGCAGGGGGAGTGGGAGAGTGAGAAGCAGGCTTCCCACTGGGCAGGCAACCCGATGCGCTCCATCCCAGGATCCTAGGATCATGACAGGAGCTGAAGGCAGACGCTTAATGACTGAGCCACCCAGACGCCCCACAGACATGTTTTCCATTAGTTTGTTGAAAGATCTTATTCGTTTTCACCTTCTCCTTCTTCTCCTTGCTCTTCTCCTTCCCCCTTTTCTTCCTCTTTTTCCTCTTCTTCCCCTCCTCCTCCTCCTTCTTCCTCTTCACCTTCATCTTCCTTCTTCTTCTTCCCCTCACCCTTCCTCCTCCACCTCCTCCTCCTTCTTCTTCCTTTTAGCTTTAGGAAATACAAAGAAGACTGGTAACCAAAATATATGCAAGGCTTTTCAAACAATATTTATTTTTGGCTCCCGGCAAGCTCAGCTGCAAGGAGAAGGTGCTGAAATGCCGAGCCAAGTTTGAACTGAGCATGTGCTTGAGCAGAGGTTATAGTCCCAAGGAGCCCCTTGCTCCCACTGTCCTCCATTTGGAGGCAATGCGGACTCACTCCACATTGTGAAGTGGCTACACACTGTGAACACAAAAGCAGAATGATGGCATTTGGATGAACCTGCCAGTCTAAATTGCATTTTCTCCCACAGGGTCCATAATAGCCACAGAACAATTCTTCAACCACACTATTCTACAGAAAACAGGTAACGCCTCTCCTCTGGAGACGCAACTCCCTTGAGTGAATCATTCAATTATATGGTATATTTGTTTTCAAGGGGCAGGTGTGGCTTTGAGATGTGTTTTAGAGAAAGTAGACCAGAACCTGTCATTACATAGAAAACATCCAGAGAATTCTTTAGCGAAAGCGATGATTTTACATTACAATTTGCATGGATGGGGAGAACTTAGAATGATTTCACCAGGCTCCTGCAGAGAAGACACTCACCATTGATTTTTCATTCTGTATTTTCGGTTTTAGGCGTAAGCAGAGTGCCTGATGTGTCCAGCTGCTACGTTTGTCCTCCATTTTTTTAGGGGGAGGTCTATTCCTTTATCTTAGTTGACATTGTGCGTTACCTTTCCTGCAGTTATTTCTGAAACAGTTGAGAAGGTTGCTTGGGGTGAAATTTTGGGACAAAGAGATGGTTTTTAAGAGACAACTGCATAATTCCTCAAGGAGAATATAGCTGTGGTGAACAAACCTCATCCATGAACAGTTAGTGTTGAAAGAGTCTTCAGGCTAAGATCCAGACGGCCTGGGCTTAAGAAGAACTTGATTGCTTTGCATGAAAACATAGATTTTCTATAGGTGGTCCAAGAAGAAAGAGGTAAGGATTCTCAGAAATAAATAGGTGAAAGAGGTTGTGATAAAGATAAATAGCCAAGTGCTAGCTAAGAGGCAGGAATTTTGTAAGATAAGGCATCGATAAGGTAGATGTCTGGACTGGATTCTTTGAATTTACCTAATACTTAATTATTATAAGTTATTTGTTGATTGGCTCTTTGCTGTTACCTAGTTGGCATTAATCCCCAAATTCAGTTAAATTCTACCTGGAAAAATGACCCTGTCAGAGCAGCGCCTTGAGGAAATTAAGGTCAAATTGTTGGGGTTTTTGCTGATTTGTTTTGTTTTGACTAATATTTGGTACAGAGAGGGGAACTGGGCCCAGGAAAAATGATAGGAGAAATGGTCAGAATTAAGTGGAAGCAACATATTAGATTAAGAAGGAATTATGAGTAATGCAAGCTTTTGTCAGGAGATCCCCAAATATTGGGAAGTTGGTAAATAATACAAGGTGCCCACAATTTTTATTTGTATATGCAGATTTCATTTTTTTAAATTTTCTTATTTTTTTCGAGAGACTGAGCACCCGCGAGTCTGGGTGGGGGGATGTGGGGAGGGGCAGAGGGAGAAGGAGAGAGAAAATATGACCCTGAGATCATGACCTGAGCCAAAACCAAGAGTTGTACACTTAATCAACAGGGCCACCCAAGCACCTCTCAATTCATTTTTATTTGAATGTCATCGTTCAGTATAAACTCAGTCTTGAAGTCATGGGGATATCCAGGGTGCTGACACAAGATAGCAATCTCAGTATCTCCACTCTGGATTTATTAAAATATTTTCTTCACTTTGCTATACTTCTTTGAGTGTAGGCATGGATCTCCATAGGCTACAATCCAATGGCAAATTTCTAAGTATGGTATTTGAGACCTGTGGGTCCATCCACTTCTTATTCACACTTCATGTTTACACTGTGAGAATTTTCAGTAGACCTATCTGCAAAAAAAGTAATAAATAAATAAAAATAAGAATTGTCTCAACTCGATCGGGAACAGAAACTTGTCATGTCACCATTTCTCTAGAAGAGGAAGAGCGCCATCTTTGGTGAAGAGAAAGAACCTTTGTGAGTGGTGTAATTCACAGAACCTTCTGTCTGAGGAGAAATTAGTATTCCTGACAAATGCTAAGTGTTTTTCCGTTGAACTTTAACAGGATTAAGTCTTATTCTGGGAACTTTACCCACCCAGTTGACTGGCAGCTAATTGTCAGTCAAGAATTCAATGACCTTTAAGGAGATTTTCTTTTCTTTCTGTATCTAATATGATTATCTGTATTTAATAGATAATCCAACAAGTTTACCTATTCTTTCTCTTGTCCTGTAAGATACCTACTAAGAATAAACCCTTGAATAGGTCCATTAGGGCTTTTTAAAAAAATATATATCTCATGCAAAAATTATAATGAGACTTTGACCTATGCTTATAACCAAACTATCTGGAAAGTTCTCTTTAATACACACAGTAGAATATTTTGGTTTCCTCAAAGCAACCAAATACGATTCTGGAGCTCAGATGGTACGGGGCAACCAGAATTACATGAAATGGAAACAAACCCATAAAACAAAATATACGTATAAAGGAAGATAATACTTGTGGTTTGGATAAAAAATACTAGAATTCCCTGTTGGCAGTATATAATAGATTTGTACTGTCTGACCAGGTAGGTACTGGATGCAAATAGTTATTGAGCATTTGAAATGTTACTTGTCCAAATTGAGATGTGCTGTAAGTGTAAAATACACACTTGATTTTGAAGACTTTATTAAAAAATAGAATACAAATTATCTTATAATGTTTATAGTGATTGCATGTTGAGATTGCATTTTGAATATACCAGATTAAATTAAATGTATTAGTAAAATTGATTTTACTTGCTTTTTAAAATTTTTTTAATGTAACTTCAAGAAAAATTAATGTTACACACGTAGCTTGTATTTGCGGCACCCATTATATTTATATTGGACAGTGCAATCAGAGACAATGGGAGATTTTTTTAGTTAGGGGTTTTATTTTGTGTATTTTGTTCACTTGTTTTTATCTTATCATCTCTAAGTGAGTTTGCCGTAAAAATTATGGAAAGTGTTTTAACTCAACATTGTGTAGGATAGTAGTAAATGAAGACTTTCATCTGATAAATGACTAACAAAATAAACAGTTCCTGGATTAAAGCATAACAATAATTTTGTGGTTCCATTGGTTTAACAAATATTTACTAAGTGTAATAAACATTACCAAACTTCTAACATGTACCGAGCATAGTACTGTATCCTGGAGATACAGTGATGAACAATGCAGTTGTTTTTCTCCCCTGTGTGCAAAGTAACTATGTAGCAAGTATCACACTTATAACCCTAAGCATGGAGGGTGGTATCACATGGCATTTTAAATTTTAAGTGGTGATACTGGAAAATAAGCAATAACCATTGATATATAACCAGAGGATATAACCCAGTCTGGAGAGTTTTGAAATGGGCTTTCTGATTTAGTGGTTTTAACCTGATACCTGAAAGATCAATTTATATTACCTAACTGAAGAAGGATCCTAGAATTGAATCCTCTTCAGTTCAAGCCATTTCCAGAGAGGGATTCTTCTGAGAGCCATCAGGTTCTGAATGTCTTGGTCCTGAAGGGGGCATCTGGGCAGTACGACACAACATCCACTACAGAAATTGTTAAGTTTGAGGTGCTTTGAGATAACCAATTGTGGCTGCTTATTGGGTCCAGAGGTAGATTAATTGTTGAACTAAGGAATCTCAAGCTTCAGGACCTTTCCTTGGCATGGCTCTTGGAAGGACACTAGCAATGAGTTCGTAGGGTCTTATATTTTTGTAAATTTGCAAAAGTAAGATATTGTAATAACTATTTCTTTCCCTCTAACTCTAACTGTCCTCGTATTGAATTGCATTGGTGTAGTAACAGGTATTTTGAGATATGACAGTGGGGAAGATAAAGTAAGGATTCATTCTATTTTATCTAAGGAGATTGTATGTATGAAGTTCAGAGTCATTTACCGGCTTAGTTATTGTTAGCTACTTGATATAGGAAGGTCTTTCAGGAATAAGTCCGGTGTGCATAATGACTCACAATTGAAGCACCAGAGGTCACACAGTGACATAGACATGCCTTTTGTAGCCTAGCACCAGATGCATGTGGATAGTGGGAGAGAAATAAAGTCTAAAATATGAGAAACCAGAATCTTATTTCTAGAAAATTACTTGAATCATTGAATGTACTACTTGTAAACAGAACAATCAGTTGTCATCAGCACCTACTCAAAACAGAAGATCTGCCCTGTCGTGGACATACTTGAGTTAGAAATCATCTCAAAGAGAGGGTTGTTCTGAGGAACGTCATTGGTGTTCTCTATGCCCATTAATGATCTCAAACAAGGAAAGTGATAGTTATGATGAAAACTCCCAGAAAGTTTGACACAGGTTCTCTGGAGTTACCTGAACATACGTTACCCTCTGGTTCAGGCTAAGAAAAGTCTAAATGCAAGAGAAAGTTTAGGAGCTGTCCCTTTCTGCTGTAGGAGTAAAAAAGAAAACTACAATCAAGACATGATTCCTTCATGCACTGTTGGAATAAAGAGCTCATTAGAAAAGAAGTATTGCCCAGATCCAGTAAACTGCCCTTGAGGTCCCAGGTGGAGGCTCTCTGAGAGACCCACAAAAGTACTCAAGGAGCAAAGGAGTCATCAAAAGGACATTTGACACCTTAAGGGCAGTGATGCTAGCGGACACCCCTGCCAGCCATTTATTGTAAATTACCTCTCCCTCTGAAATGATCAGGAGCGGCAGCTGATGGGATGAGGTGGAAGAGAAAGAGAGGAGAAGCCAATTTTGACCCACTGCCCGCTAAAACATCCAAGGCTGAATCCGATCCAGTGCTTTCAAATGGCCTAAGCCAGAATTATTTGATTACTAAACCAGAGTGGATTCTGAATGCCAAAAATGGTGGAAAGATAGGATGTCGTCTAAGAGCATTTAGCAAAGCTGTGGCATCTTCCTAAACTTTCGAACAGAAATAGAGAAAGCATTGTCCCAGAGATGGGGTTTGAAGGAACCGTGGAAGAAGGAATAAAGCTAGTTTTTTGTATACCTTTGCAAGCCCAGCTTGGACAAGAAACCAGTTTCACATGTTCGATCAAACGTATGCTTCTCACGTATGGACTCATTCAGATCTTAATTTTTCATCTTTGTGTATTGAAAAAAATAGTTCAACATTGGATACATCCTAGTCACACAATACATTTATAATAAATGAATAAATGCTTTGTGTGTTTGTGTGTGTGTGTGTGTGTGTGTGTGTGTGTGTGTCTGTGTCTGTGTCTGTGTCTGTGTCTGTGTCTAATGCAGTGTTTGGGAAAGGAAGGTACCCTCTCTGGGTCTGGAATAGGTTAAATACACCAACGCACCAGTAAGGAAGTTGGAAAGGTAATCCCTCCTAGTTTCTCAGTGCCGATGATGCGCTAACTCCACGTATAGAGGGCAGAGGTCCAAGAGGGTGAAGTTTCTTACACTTTGTCAACACTAGTAAGTGGATATTTAACAACCAAGCTAATCACAAAAGGTTTACATCATCAGAACTAATGAGGAATTAGAACACTTGAGTGAATCAAGGGAAATTTTTCAAAGTTGTCTGTCATAGGCTATTGATCCCTCCGCAGCTCATTAAAAACCTGTGCGTCTGGGCGGCAGTGGAGGCGCTGGAGATTTACAGCTGGAGAGAAGACCTCATCCATCACGCATCCTTTCCATCTCTCCTTGCCCACCCCCACTCTCATCCCTGACCTCCCGTCCCGTTCTTCCGGTGTTTGTTTCTTAGTTCCTTCTATCTTCTCAGAGGGTCCCCCAGTGATTAATGAAATCCGATAAATAGGTTGTTCAATACAGAGGTTTAGAAATCCTGTAACTTGATGGCCCCTTTTCTTTTTTTTTTTTAATTTTTATTTTTATTTTATTTTTTTAAATTAACACACAATGTATTATTTGCCCCAGGGTACATGTCTATGAATCATCAGGCTTACACATTTCACAGGACTTACCATAGCACATACCCCCCCCAATGTCCATAACCCAGCCCCCCTATCCCTACCTGCCCCTACCCCCCAGCCACCCTCAGTTTGTTTTGTGAGTTTAGGAGTCTCTTATGGTTAGTCTCCTTCCTGATCCCATCTTGTTTCTTTTCCCTTCCCCATCCCCCACGACCCCCCGCCCTGCCTCTCAAATTCTTCATATCAGAGAGATCATATGATAATTGTCTTTCTCTGATTGACTTATTTCGCTCAGCATAATACCCTCCAGTTCCATCCACGTTGTTGCAAATGGCAAGATTTCATTTCTCTTGATGGCTGCATAGTATGACATTGTATATATATAGATGGCCCCTTTTCTTAAAGTTGTATTTGGTCAGGGACCAAACCGTGCTTTCCATAAACTAGATATGGATTCCTTTTCTAGTTTGCCCACCTGCAGCCCACACTCCCCCATCTTTGAAATTCCAGTGTAAATCATGGCTTGCATGGAAAATCATTCACAGGCACCCTGCCTCAGAGCCCTATATTCACTATTGCTAATTGCACAATACAGGCCGTTCTTTGAAATACCAGGAATTATAAAAGAAAGGGCAAAGTGATACTTAAATAGGAATACAAGCTGAGTGTCATCTTGAAAGTTGGTGGGGGAAAAAATGATTTTCCAGGTACAGAACAACTGATAGACATCAAATCTCCTAATTAAATAATGGTGGTTAAGAAGTACATGGAAGATAGATAATATATTCATATTTAAATTAATTTACACCTTTCCCCCCGAATTACTCACCAGTTCAAAATATATTTATTAGCCACCTACACTGTCAGGAAGCACGTGTCATAATTGAGGAGAGAAGACCAAGAGGATCCAGGCCAGGATTTGAGAGATCACTGCCTTTAGATGACAAGTGAACATAGAATCACATCACGGGTAAGCTGAACTCTGCTGCAGGCACGTCTTGCTTGGCAGGAATCACAGCAGAAGGGACCTTACCAGGGTTGGAAAGGATTATGGACTGAACTGTGTCCCCTCCAAATTCAGATGTTGAAATCCTCAGGCCCTGCCTGTATGTACTTCAGAATGTGACACTATTTGAGGCTACGGTGTTTCAAGAGGGAATTAAGTTAAAATGAGATCATTAGGGTGGAGCACTAGTCCAATGTGACCGGTGTCCCTATAGAAGAGGGTGTTTAAACACAGACACACACAAAGAAAGGACCATGTGAAGACACAGAGAACAGGCCATCTACAAGCCAAGGAGAGAGTCTCCAGAAGAGGCCAACTCTGCTAGCTCCTTGGTTTTGGACTTCAAGCCTCCAGGACGATGAGACAATAAATTTCTATTATTTGAGCTGCTCAGTCTGTGGTACTTTGTTAGAGCAGCCCTAGCAAACCAACACAGACAGAAAGTGTTTGTGAAGGGTTCCCTAACAATATGAGATTATCGAGGCAGGCGCATTAGCGGGGGAAAAAGGTGTTCTTAGTAGAGAGAATAATACACATAAAGATTTGCATAAGAGAGAGGGCGTGGGACATTCAAAAATCTCTCTAACTGTGTCTGACTGGGGGACAGAATGGGGGCAGGAGCGTTAGGAGGAATCTGGGCCTCTAAGCAAGAATCAGATATTAAAAGGTAACTAGAGACTGATTAAGAGGAACCCCTGAGTTTCTAGCAAGAGAAGAAAGTGCCCTACACTGTTGAAAATGACACACTGGCAAAGCTGAATTCCATCATTCTCTGCTTTGTGACTCACTACTATCCTCCTCTGTAAGGAGGAAAGCCACATGGCAGAACCCAGGAATAAAGCCACCTTCACAAAAGGACATTAATTTATTGGCAGAGCTTCTGGGGGTGCTAGAATGGATTGATCACAACAGATGGAGACAAGTCGCTTAAGGTAGTGAACAGCTGCATTGGCCTATGTTTCTTTTCCATGATTTCAGATTTATAATAAAGTTCATGTAACTTATCACCAGCAATAGATGGCATTTCAAAAGCAATGTTCAACCAGGTGGGTGAAATGTTTTACTATAGACACTATGTATACATGGTATCTATCTATCTGTCTATCTATCTAATCTATCATCTATCTATCTATCTATCTATCTATCATCTAGCTAGCTAGCTATCTGCCTATCTAGCTATCATCTATCTATCATCTATCTATTTATATATATACTATATATATACTATTTATATGTATATGTACTATCTAGATAGATAGGCAGATAGAATCTATAGTAATATATATAATATAATTGGTGTACTTACTATACTATATATTACATATATGCTATATATATCTTTATATAGATATATACTATATATAGAGACATAGTCATTAATTAAAACAAAGAACGTTTTCAAAACTATGGGATGGATGATGGGATAAAAATAGAACTCAGCCATCGACTAATATTATTTGATAGTACAACTGAGGTTGTCATATTTTGTAAAGCAAGACTTTATCATATCAAGAAAGAAGATAAGTCATATCATATTGAAAAAAGAAGCACTAACTAGTGATTAAGTGCATGGATTACAAAACCATAATTCCTTGGTTCAAATCTTACCTCCACTATTGATTAGCTGTTTAATTAAGTCACACAACCACTCTGTGTCTCAGTTTTCTTATGTTAGTACCATTTTAAGAATAATGATAGCCAGCATTAGAGGATGTTCCAGCGACTACGATAAGTGCTTTATGTGTCTTAACTTATGAAATCCTCAGAACAATTATGTAAGTACCATCACTAACCCCATTTTACATATCAGGAAACTGAAAACGTGGTAAGGTAACCAGCATAAGATTACAGTACTAGTGAGCGACCAAGCAGAGATGTGAACCCAGGCAATCTCTCCCCAGAGTCTATGCTTTCATTATAATCTATTAGCTCCATATAATTATCAGCACTATTTACTATTATTATTATTATTATTTTAAATTCTTATGCTGGGCACACACTGTCTGCTTCACTAACCTATTTAACGTCCAGGTCTTTTTTGCACATATTTGATTTCACCGTCTCCTGAGCCTTGAGCAGTCTGTCTCTTGAACTAGATCCTTGTTCTTACCTTCCTCTCCAGCACCTTTCTCTGTTGGTGTCTCAGTTTTTCTTCAGAACTGGGTCCAAATGGATGTTCACTTGTACCTGGAATTTGGTGTCTAATCAATGTTTCTCCTGCTCGGTACTTTGGTCCTGGTTCAGGGACATTTATGACTTAGACCAATCACTTCCCTTAAAGATCTTTCACATGGGATCCAGCCCACCCTCAAGTCTGCAACTGCTTCTTGCCCAATTGACCCCTCCAATTACAATGTCTTTCTTCCCCTCCTCCCTTGGTGTAAAACTTCTTGCTTTCAGACATGGTAAAGGAAACCAGAATTTGTAAATGGAGGTGAAGTGCAGTGGTTGAGTCCTGGGTTTTGGAGAGGGAGACCTTCAATTTGAACCTTAACCCTACCACTTATTAACTATGCAAGCTCAGAGGAGGTCCTCAACTTCTCTGGGATGTAGGTAACTCCTGCATGTTATCTGGATGACACTAGCCTCTCCCTCACAGAGTTGCATTAGCAATTAAAAGAGACAGTGCATGGAAAGTCCCGGGCACAGGTCACAGTACTTAGTAAGTACTTAGTAAAACGCTATCTTTATTTTAATTTTAAGTTTCTTTAAGGTATTTCAATTTATATTGTCAGAAATATTGTACACAAAAGCAGCAAGTGGCAAAACATGTGCTATCATGAATGTTTCCTACTTACAACCTGCAGGACTCCTAATTACCTCCTAACTGTGTGCCATAAGTTGATATCTCCTTATCTCTATAATTCATAACCATCCACTTCTCCCCTCATGCTTTGTTCTCCCACAAAAATTTACCTATTCTTCCTCAAAGACTCCATGTGTTTTGTCTTTACATAGTGTGTTTCTTAATTCTTAATTCTTAATTCTTAATTCTAGAATCCCAACTCATTTCATTCTCCTACCTGGAAAGGACCTAAATCTTGTAAATCCAACTGAGATGAAGATTTCCCTCCCAGTCTTCTCTGAGAGCCCAGCCCCATAATCTCCAATCCAACAGAATGAATGCTTTCCTGTGGGCAACCAATGTGTCTTGGAAGTGCATCTATTGGCTTATCTGTCCTGATAAATTCATAACTTATAATGTGTCTTCATCATGCTAGGGCTAACTAGATTCTGAGCCCTTTAGCCCATTCACCGACGGACCTAGTGTAAAGTATCGATACTTAACCAGGAGATCACGGTCCATATCTAAATGGACCCATGGGAACTTTTAAAAAAATATATAATTGCCCCAGTTTTGAGATGTAATTGACATAGAGAAATTATGAGATTTATATATAAATCTAAGGTATGCTTCGTGATGATTTGGCTTAAATGTATTGTGAAATGATTATCACAGTAAGTTTAGTGACAGTTTTAATGAATAATGGTAAATAAGAACTTTTCTTAGGGCATTGTCTGCTAAATTCTGGTAGTTGCAACAAGGGATCACAGATGGGGGTCTGGCTTTGTATATTTTCACGTATTCAGTATAAAGTTTCTGCATTATATAGTTTGTAAGTTGAATGTTACATGTTAAGCACATGTGTGATCTTCATATAACTGGCTTTAAGTTCCCTCCATAAAGTGACAATTGGCTGAATAGTATCCTGTAATTCCTTTCCTACCATTCTGTAGCCATGTGAAGGCAGTCAGGTGGAAGGAAAATGTGCTGTAGCTCCATAGTGCCTATGAGCTGGATGAGCTCAAGTGCCTTATTTTCCCTGAGGCAGTTTTTCTTCATTTTTAAAGAGGGTTAATAACCACAACTTGCAAAGCTTTGTTTAAAATTATAATATTATACATTAATGTGCTGGATAAAATTAGAACTAAATAAACAGAAAATGTTACTCTATTAAGGTAATTATTGATGAATTCATACTATATATATATATATATATATATGTATATGTATATAATGCCTATAGTTGCCACAGTGACAAAGACGGGTCAATTTATTACTGGAGAATGAAAATGTGCCAGTGATATTTGTTAGATAAAGAATTAGTTAAGGTAACAAACTTAGGAAAAACATAGGTCAATGGACATGCATAAGAAAAAAATAAGAGGAAATGTTTGTATACTGGTGAATTTCATTCATGACAATAGTAAGGTACAAATAACATTGTTGAAGTGCAATCAAATAGTCCAATTGAGTTATTTTGGCTAAAGGTCATTGTCCTTATGATAATAAGAATGTAATAAAAATAATGAGTCACAAGTAAATTAGGAAATAAATTAAGCAGAAGTGAATCATGTACAGTCTACTTCAATCTTGAACAGAAACCTGGGAAGGAGCAAAGGAAGGATTTGTGCCATAAACCAGAAGTGAGAGTTCTGTAATCGGGAATTATTTAGGTACTTCTTGTTGGCAAGAAACAATTCTTCCCTACTCCTGATGTTTCCTTCCTTTTCAAAGGAGCTCAAATAATGTAATTCCCTGGCTTCTTTCTACCTCCTTACCAGTGCACTGAGTATAGTTGCCCACTTTGTGCACTGCATAAATCTAGGGACACCAGTCACAATGTATTTGATTTAAATATACCCACTGGAATAATGCAGTACACAACTTGTGCAGATGTGCTCAGATGCCTGCCTTCAACTCCCTTTATACCTGGGCTGGGGAAATAATTTTTCTCACTAAAAAATTAGTTAGGAATTAACTTGGAACATTTGGTTTAGTTCCCCTTTTTACGCTATTTTTTCTTTTCTTTTTTTTTTAAGCTTTCATTTATTTATTTGAGAGAGAGAGGGAAAGATAACGAGAAAGAGCATAAGTGGGGGGTGCAGAGAGGGAGAAGAAGACTCCCCACTGAGCAGGGAGCCCAAAGTGGGGCTCGATCCCAGGATCCCAGGATCATGACCCAAACCCAGGACCCTGGGATCATGACCTAAGCCAAAGGCAGATGCTTAACTGACAGAACCCCCCAGGAACTGCCTCCCTTTTCATACTCTTGAGAAGGAGCTATCCCAAACATTCTTCCTTGTTCCTCCATGCTGTAACAGTTACAGGGTCTGTCCATGTAGAGTGATCTGTGGTTGAATCAGTAGGTGTAACTAATTCAGAGGCTAGCATTCATAAATCCACTTGTCCACATCTGCAAGCCTTGTCCCCCAACCTACTTTTTATTATTAATAAAGGGAATATGTTGGCTCCTATTTGTATTCATTTCTCAGTTAGTCCACGACTCAGGTCATAGCAAAGAGAGTCTTGTTTATTTAGCTCTTTCAAGTAAGTCTGATATGTGAGCTATGGACCTTGAGAAATGACCAAGGTGTAAAATTTTGTAGAACAAATTATGTGTGAAATAATTTGGGCTTTTGGCATGGCTTGAACAGATGGCTATAGGCTTTGGTAGTGAATTCCTAAGCATAGACCCTACTGACTTTTTTTTTTTTTTTTTAATCTTAGTGATTTGTAGCCTGTGTTGTACAACACGTGATTTTTCAGTTGTAGTTTGGCTTTACGAATGTGTGGCTTGGACCAGAGACTTTGAACCTTTGAACATTTGTAGTATTTTGACCTTAGTAGGTTACTTATGGTGGCAGTGACTAGAGTTCTGTGACAGTTTTTCTAAAAGGATGACCCAACAAATGTACAGGGGTCTTCCCAAACCCCAACAAATTTGTGTATTGTCTCAGGATGCAAGTTCCAACACCTCAGCTTCCCTGCACTTAGTTCATGTGTGAAGAGCAGGGACCATGGTGAATAGGGGCTTCCCTCAGAGGCCTTGGTAAAAGAGGGAAGCTGAGACAAGAACGTCGTTGGAGACAACAGTTTGTCACTACAGAACTTTTAGGCATCAGTGGCTGAAGATTATATGTTGTGTTTGATCTGAAGGGGAGTGAATTTTGAATATATAAGAGAACACAAGGGAAGTTCTAGCTTTTAATGATTAGCACCAGCCTAGGTAGGAAGCTAGATTGGTTGCCCCCAATTTCAATAAGAATTCGTGGCCAAGGAGGGGAATGATAGGGCTAGAGCCAGCACTGGCTTATCCATAATATCAAGCATCAGGACACTCACTGCTTCAGTTCTTAACACTATCTGGTATCAAGTTGGTTCTGTACTGCTTAATTGCCTATAAGGGGAGAAAAACTCTGCAAAAAGTAAGATTCTCGAGGTCTTAAAAATTCCAGAGATAAATGAAGGAGAAAGAGCCTTAGTATTGCAGCACTAAAAACACCTTCTCTAGAGAGAGTGTGGCGGATTCCACATTACTTTGTAGAGCCCACATTCAATTAAGCACTTTTGCCTGAATTATGAGGCTCAATGCAAACATAAGAAAGCAAGGGGAATACCATTCTGGACTTCCAGGTAGTATCCATAAGTAGATTTTATTGATACAGTAAATAGCACCAAAATTAACCTCTTGCTGAGTGTTTCCCAACTGAGCTTAAATTCCAAGTCTTAGCTGTCAGAAGGACTGGCATAAACTGCCTGGTCTCCCAGCAAGGCACCCACCAAAATAGCCATCTTCCTGCAGTGGAGTAATAAGTCTCTGCCATGGTCTTTGGTAACACAAAGGATTGCCTTAGAAATAATTTTGTCTGAGATAAGTCTTTCAGGAGGAGGAATTGTTTTGTTTTTCCAATTCTGGGAATATGATGCCAGTGCTGTGATAAAACTCATTTTTCATAATAACTCTTGGGAATCTATAAAATAGTGAGAAACATCAGAGACTCAGTGTTGAACAAATACAATTCTGAGGTCACAGAGGAGTAAATACATACCTTCCAATGAGAAAAGACCCAACCTCCAGGTGCTGAAAGAGCACTGTCTCTACCAACATGTTAAGAATCCTGACAACTGAGATAGAATGGACAAAAAAACAAAATTGGTGAGTACTTTTTAAGCTTTGTAATTTTAACTCACAAGCATAAGAAAAATTGATTTGGGACTTCAATTCTGTAGAAATTTGATATATTTTGACTTTCACATGTAAAAGAATTTAACCTCCCTATTTTAATATTTCCCCAGTAATGTTATAGTAGCAGAGTGTTTATATTCAAATTTGGGCCATCTCTTTATTGACATTTTGTTATTGGATTATAATTATGTTTCAGTCAAGCTCAAAACACATCTCATAATAGGCTGTGTTGGGCAATGTTGTTGGGAAAAAATGTGGACTGGACAATCAAGCAAGGATTATATTTTCAGTCTTGGAGTTGATTTAACCAATGGGATCTTCTGACCCATGTTCGGTTCTTTGGGGGCTTTATGGTAGGGGAAGTCAACGCTGCTCACAGGTACTCCTGAAGGGTATTTCAAGGGGCAGTGTCAGTATGGGGGAGGGGAGGACTGGTTGGTTAAACTTCTGCTCCCCTCCCGGGGCAGAAAAAATACAAAGCTAAGAGGAAAAAAGATGGAGGAAGGTGGGAGAGAAATACTTCCCTGTTCTCATGAGTCTTTCCTTGTGGAGTGAGATCAATTAATGAAATGCTCCTAGCTTCTCTCTGTTCCATTACTCACCACATCATGGAGAGGCTCATGACTAATCTTGGAGTAATTTGGGATATAATGAACTCTACATACTTGATATGACTTTTTTTTCCCCCCTTTTTGGAAGAGTCCAAGTTCTCTTCTGTTCCTTTGTGTCGTGCCTTGTAAAGTTTTCTTTCCCAGGAGCAGGGTATGTAAGGGTCTAGTGATACCAGTAGATGGAAATGAGATAGAAAAAGGAGCCAATACCTGGCAATTTACCTGCCCAGACACATGAACTACAGTTTCCAAACTATGATTTGTCATTAGTAAAGGTGGTATTTTGCTACCATCTAATTATTAACTAATTTATTTTTCAGCATTATATCTTCTGCACCAGTCTGTATAGATAGAGGGTTGGGGGAATTTAAGGATCTGGAAGGGAAGGAAAAGGGCCTAAAATGAGTGAAGTCTGGTTATCTGAAATGGGCACACCCTGCTGAATGGAGAGTAAGGAAAGAGACTGGGGTGAATAAGGCCAGAATTGTGTGGGATGTGAAAATTCAGAAAACTCTTTCCATCTGGAAATAGCTCTGAGTCAGCATCAATTGTCCCTCTGTGTCAGGCTCAATTGAAACAATTCTGGGAATGGGACTGAATTGATCTAATTTCTATGTGTGACATCACCTCGAGCTGCCTTTTAGTGAGAAATGAATCCTTAGTCCTTGTCATTGTCATTCCCTATCCCTGTGTGCATTTTACCATAGATCAAGTCCTGGAGGAGGTAAAACCAGCTCCAGCGAGACAGTTCATGGTAAGACATCTTCATGTCTGAACAATCTCATACACCATGCTTAGTAAAAGACCGTGGAAATACCAGAACCATCCTCATCAATCAATGCCTTTCTGCCCAAGTTTGGATTCATGTGGAGAAACAACAAACGATTTCTACTTTTGAACACATTAACTGCAGCTCCTGGCTGGTGTATTTTGAAAACAAGCCAAACAAAATAGGACCCTTGCACCTGTCTGCTGGTCTGACCAATACAAGAAAATCAGCATTATCTTCTCTTGCAGTGTAAACATATTTCCCTTAATTCAGCCAAGTAGATCCTCCAAACCTTTTTGTGCATCCCAATACTGATGCAACCTCTCTGTGTAGCAGAAGGAGCACTGAATCTGTCATCTTCTGGACTCTGGTCTAGGCTCTGATACACACTATTTCCACTCAGTTTCCTAATGTCTTTAAGCCATTTTTTTTAATATATATGAGGAATCACTTTAGCCTCATATTTATAATTGCAAAAGGTGAGACTATAGATTTTAAAGCCAGACCATCTGGGCTCAAAATCTGGTTCTGACCTTGACTCTGAATCCTTAGGCAAGTTAAGAAATTACACTGTGCCTCAGTTTCCTCATCAGTAAAATGGAGATAACAAATGTATCCTTATATAATAAATGTAAAGTGCTTAGCTTGTGATTATTATTAAAAAAATATTATCTGTGGGGCACCTGGGTGGCTCAGTTGTTAAGTATCTGCCTTCAGCTCAGGTCATGATCCCAGGGTTCTGGGATTCAGGCCCGTATCAGGCTCCCTGCTCAGTGGGAAGCCTGCTTCTCCTTCTCTGACTCCCCCTGCTTGTGTTCCCTCTCTGTGTCTCTGTCTGTCAAATAAATAATAAAATCTTTTAAAAATATATTATTATCAATAATGGCAAGATCAAGCCCAAATTCCTTTGTCATTGAAGACTCTTCACAATAATTAATGTTTGCTTCTCAATATTTATGACATATGTACCCCAAGGGACACTATCTTCTCTGAACATTATAAGAGCAGGACCATGTATAATCCTTTGTTGTGCTTCCGGTATCTAATCATGGAATCTATATGAATATTTATATTGAGTTAGCAAATTAGTGTACCACACCCCGATCCACCTTGTTCACAATCCTTGTCAGAGATATCAGGATTCCATGTATTACACTCATGAATAGCACTCTCTGCTTGATCCTCTCCATTCTTTTCCACATAAAATTGACGTGTTCTTCAAGGTCTAGTTTAAAGGTCATCTGTTTAATGAAACTGATAAGGTAACAAGATGCTTTAGTTGGAAAAGGCATCTTTGTTCTGGAATGAGAAAGAAATGAGGATCAGAAATGTAGCAACTCTTTCCAGAAGTTTTGTTGGAATGGATCCCAGAAATTTGGAGCAGTAACTATAGGGGCATACAGGGTTCATGATGGTTTTAAGGAAGGTTTGGGGGCTTTAACCATGCCCCTCAAATCTCCTTTAGCCCATCCAGAAAATTCCCTTAGTGTATTTATGTTTCGGTGGGAGGAAAAGACAATGTATTAATTATGAGCAGAACTCAAAGAGAAATGATTAAAATACTTTGCTATTTGTTTTATCTGTAAGTCACACTCTAAGTTATAACAATGCGCTTGATATGCAAATAGAGCTTCAAGACAAGTCCCCTAAATCTTGATCCAACCACATTCTTCATCTCTGCTCCTCCTATAAAAAAATTTTGAAACCACCATTGCTTGAGCATGAGAAACAAACGCTTTTAACACGAGGTACCTGGCACTGTGTTTATATACATATTAAAACAGAAGAAAATGTATGTCATTATTACAGCATTCCTTTGATTTACATTGGGAAAGTATTAAACCCTTATTTGAATGAATGAAAAAGGGAGGCACAGGGGCTCAACAAAAGAAAAAATAAAATATAACAAGTTGAATGCAGGGCAAAAATTTGGAACTTTTTCTCATTATTACAAACTTGGTCTTTTATTCATGGTATCTTAATGTTAATGGAAAGTAATTGGTATATTTTAATTTTATGGGCAAGATAATTTAGATGAACATGTTGCAAGTGCTCATTATTAATAACCCACTAATGACTAGTATGGAAAGGATCAGTTTTTTGGCCTGTAGTTACAGCTATGTTTCTACAACCAAGCTGGCGTTTAATTTCTTAAACTATTTTTTGGCTGTGAAGAAAAATATCAGAAAAAAATACTGCTTCAGGAAAAAAATGTTTAATAATTAGACTATTAACCCATAAGAAAGCTTTGTGTGATTAATCTGAAATTGGGCCTTTTGCTCACATATCCACAATAAAAATACCTTTTATATACAGATGAAAAGGACAAGGAACTGATGTCTGGAAAAGTTAATTGTTCCTAAGGATTCTCCAAAGGAGAGAGGAGCCAATGTTTACACCAGCTGAGAACTGTTAGATGAACCTGAAATGAGAAACTTTTCTCACTATTTAAGCTCTAGATGGTATCAGTGTGATAACTGCCCTTCAATATAACTTTTTAATGATTTATTTATTTATTTCAGAGAGAGAGCATGAGAAAGCTGGGGGAGGGACAGAGGGAGAGGGAGAGATAGACTTTCCAGCAGACTCTCTGCTATGCACGAAGCCCAACATGGGGCTTGATCCCACAACTGTGAGATCATGATCTGAGCCAAAACCATGAGCTGGACGCTCAACTGACTGAGTGACCCAGGTGCTCCGATAATGTCCCTTTAGAATTCATTTATAAACTGAATATTATTTGTCAACTACTATTTTAAATATGTGGTATAAATCCCCCAACAGCCATCTTTTCTATATGTTCCAAACCCCCCTGGCCATACTTGTTGGCACAGGAGTGGATATTTGATCATCTAATCCAAAAAATCTCTCAGGAATTTTCAAAGTGGAACCAAGGACAGAGAAACAAGCTCCTTTCAGTAATAGTAGTGCCATGGTGACTGGCTTGGGCGTTAACAACCATCATACACTTTAGCGTGTCTGGAAGAGGTGAGCATGAAGCAGACCTGAAAAGTTATCAAAGACAAGGGATACATAGATCTTTGAAGTTATGGAGTTCCTTGGATCCTTTGAATATGATTTCCTTTTTTTTAAGATTATTTATTTTGAGAGAGAGAGAGTACAAGAGTGTGCATGAGCAGGGGGAGGAGCAGAGGGAGAAGGAGAGAGAGAATCTCTAGCAGGCTCCCCAGATGTGGGGCTTGATCTCATAACCCTGAGATCATGATCTGAGCAGAAACCAAGACTTGGATGCTCAACTGACTGAGCCACCCAGGCACCCTGATTTCCTTTTTATTAAAATATTTCAAGTTTGATTTCTGCATATTCAATCAAAATGTGACTTATTTTGTAAAAATCTATTAGGATCAGGGAAGAAAATGTACTATATGGTGTGGTAAGTGCAATATAGATAGAATCCTAGGGTGCTGTGGGAGCTTTAAAGAGAATCTCCTATTCCAGAACTGAGGGAAACAAAACCAGAGAATTCCCTATTTCAGCATTTGGGGAAACAGTATAACCAGAGAGATGTGGTAATTATTATATTTTGCTTAGTTTTGTTTTTGTTTTAGCATTTTTTGGTGGTGGGAGTTTGCAAATGTGGGTGAAGAAGGATGCCGGATAGATATACTAGAGTTTTGGGAAGAAGAGGGAGTTAAAGACAAGCAAAGATGAAAAAGTATAACCCATGTGGAAGTTGGAAATAATTTACAAAGGGTAAAGCAGAGATTCATGCTAATGAGTGGGAGAAGATGTCTTCAAGACACTGTATTGGATTTCTTATCTGTAAGCAATGTAAGTTGATGTATATTGGAATAAGCAAAATGGCTGGCTAACTTACTTGAAGTATCTGGGAATAAATCTATGTTAAACCGTGTAAATGATTGCTTTGTCTGGCTTCATACCAGTTTCCTGCCCTCCCCTCCCTCCCCCAAGGGTGGACACTGATAATTCCAGAGTGGATGGATCCTGGTCTAGACTATCGTGAAACATTGTCCACACAGCCCAAGTAATTGTTTGAGGGATTGTCACATGTCCCAACTCAGGTCAATCCAAGTCTGCCCTGGGACTGTTCTAACAGTTCTAAAAGCTTCTTATATTGGAGATCAGGAAGATGTGAAAGTTGGGCAGCATTTTTCCTCCTTATTTATCATGCGGAGAATATCAATCTGCAACAGGTGAGCAAGAACCCAGCATGGAGAAAAGGGTAGAAAAAACAGAACCACAGCACAACCTTCCTTAGAATCTATGCACCTGGGGCACCTGGGTGGCTCGGTGGGTTAAAGCCTCTGCCTTCGGCTCAGGTCTTGATCTCAGGGTCCTGGGATTGAGCCCCACATCGGGCTCTCTGCTCAGCTGGGGAGCCTGCTTCCCGCTCTCCCTCTGCCTGCCTCTCTGCCTGCTTGTGATCTCTTTCTCTCTGTCAAATAAATAAATAAAATCTTAAAAAAAAAATCTATTCACCCACCTATGCCTGAGGTGACATCTTCCACATCCTCCTCAATGATGTAAGCTAATAAAATTCCATTCTTGTATTAATCCAGTTGAATTAAATTTTTGTCACTGTCTACTGAATGAATATCAATTGCACACTGGTTACTGAAGAGTGCATTTATATGTCTTCACTTTGCAAATCATGTTATAAAATGCATTTAAAAACTAGATGACAACATAGATATCATGTGGGCCAGCTGCCATTGTTTTACAGGTAAGAAAATTGAGGAGTAAACAGGTATATTGCTTGCCCCAAATCAAAAGTTGAGTTGCTGAAAGAACAGTCACTTGATTAGCAATTGGGAGGCTGTTCTATTTCACGAGTTTATTCTTACAGTCATTAAATGTGTAGAATGACATACATACACATCAAATTAATATAATTAGTGCTATCTATTGATGACAGTTCCACTTCACTTTGGAGTGGTTACACTGCGTAGTGAGAACAACATATATGAGGACTTTGGCCTGACTTCGTTCAAGGGCAGAGAGGGCCTTAGTTCAGGCATGGAACACCCAAAGATATGCCTCTTCTCATTTTATCTACTGCTTTTTAAAATTATTTAAGTTTTCTTGTTTTTTTCTATTTGCTTTTTCTTTAAGATAACTCGTCAATGTCCCAGTGATTGTTTACACTTGTTATCTAGGGCATCCCATCACTGCTGGGCAGACTATTTCTCTGAGAAGTGTCATTACCATGTTCTCTTCTTTCAAATAGCACACTTGGTTCAGATTTGGGAACACTGGGGCTACCATCCCCCCTCATTTAAACTGCTTATGATTAGGCAAGCTGACAAGAATTTAACATTAATAAGCCTCTGGCAGTAAGGACAGAACTTCTTAATGCTCAGCAGTTATTACCAAAAACATCAGCATTTAACAATAGGATCAAACTTTCCTTTGACACTAGGAGGTTATAATGACAACCTAATTGTTCTTCCTCCCCTGAAGACTTAAGGGGCTACTATTCTGGCCCAGCTGCATGAAGAGGACACAAAGAACTTCAAAATCTTATTATGTTCCACGCTTTTATTAAGAAACATTTTTTTTTTAAAAAAAACTCAAATAATTTTTAAAATTTAAAATCGAATTTAAAGAACTTAGAAAAGTTGAATTTTCCAAATGTCATAGGGATTTTGCTACAGTGGAGAGAGCAGTAATTTTAAGATGAAATAGTCCTAGAACTAAACTAAAATAAAATCTCAGCTTTACTACATTTTTTTTCTGATTCCTGGACTGCACATTGTTTTCATTTATCTTTGATTGGAATACTCTGAAATCAAAATTTGAGGCAAAAGCTTATACTAGTTAGTTTACTGAGGTATGCAGTATCAGGGAAATACATATGAAGTAAAGAAAGAGTGAACTAGGAAAGCTGGTCACTATTCAGTGTCAGGCTCAACTGATTGCTTGTATATGGGGCCATCTTCCCATAGAGCCAATGAACTGTGACTCCTTAGAACATACTTCTGAAGAGAGCTAGAAGACGTTATCCATAGAAGTAGAGATTATCCAAGACCCCAGTTCACTACTGGTCAAGTTAACTACACAGGGTGTTAACTCACGTGAACTTCCAGGTTGCCCATGTGTGGATACAAAGTGGGGCCTGTTACATGTTATGTTGGTGACCACATGGAAGAGGCACGTCGCACCAGTGGTGGGTGAGGCCAGTTGGGTTAGGTCCATGGAAAGTGCTCATAGGGTTTGATCCCTAAATAGTGACCATAATGGAACAAGTAATCAAATGGCCAATGTATTTGCGGTGGTGCAGGAGAGACATCTATCTGGTCTTAAAGAGTTTTTCTGAGAATTAAGTAGAATAACTCATAAAAAGGATTCAATATATAGTAGGTATTTTATTCATGTCATGTAACCAGAACGTTCTGCTTCATCAAATTAAGATGAATTCTTATGTGTCCGTATTTATAGGAAGTGTTCCTCTTATACTCCAACTCAAATAATTTCTGGACACTTGAGGAGAAGGGAGTCTTCTTACCCACTCTTATGTTTCCTTCCATGTGCCATCAGACATAGAGAAAAAGGTTGGTGCTACCTGGAAGTCGAGCTGACAAAATGCAAAGCACAACCCAGGGGCAGCGCCAAATATCTACTTGAAACAAGAGTGGGATAAAGGGAGGAGGTGTACTTTGGAAACTTCCTGAATGTTGTTTGATGTCATAAAGCAGTAGGGAATTGTGGGCTAAATGAGAATATAAGATGAATTGGGAAATGCACATCCCCATATGTTTAGAGTTTAAATGAAGCTAGAGAATATCCTATAAGTTATAAGAAGCCCTGGAATAATTAATTTATCAGCTTGAAGAAATGAAGATCTACACCCTTTCACATGCTTTAAACCCTGTACCTAAGAAAGCTCTCCTGGAATATTTCCTATGAGATGAGAAAGCTTCCCTGTTCCTTCCTGTCAACCATCACTCAAATAAGCAGTCCAGAAAGAACAAAACTCAATCCAAGAAAATATAATAAAATGTGAACAAACATATTACATGTTTAAAACTATTAAGAAGGAAAAAGAGAAAAGAGCACAAAAAATTAGATACAAGAGAAACAAGCTTTCATTTATATATGTATGGCAAACTAGATATCTGAAAAGCCACCCAAGGCACAAAACTAAATATCAAAATAATGTAAAAATATCTTAAGGTGTATCACTGAGAGAGATGGATGTAATACATCTCAAGATGTAAAAGAAGAAAAGAGAGGGAGAGAAGGAAGAGAGGAAGAAGAGAACGATTCTAAAATAGGTAGAGAGAAAAGAGTGATCACCTCCAAAATAAAAAACAGATAGATGATGATGATGATGATGATGATAGATAGATAGATAGATAGATAGATAGATGATAGATAGATAGATAGATGATAGATAGATAGATAGATAGATAGATAGATAGATAGATAGATGGATGAGGAGGTTGGGGAGCAATTAGACTGATGAAAGTAACCCTAGATGGTGGATAATTATTGTTAATTGGAAGACAAAGCAACCTTCATATTAAAATTCCAAAATAATGAAACTAACTTTCTAGAAGAGACCACTGGAAAATCTAACAATTGGAAAAGATACCAATCATATACTAAACAATGGAATGATCAAATAGTTATATTAATGAGTTAAAATATTTAGAACAAAAGATATTACCAAATACATTAAAAATTTGATATAATTAATAATATAGATAAAAATAACAAAAATGATTTTTCTACAAAAAGGAATAGATAATCATACTATATTAGCAGGAAATGTTAATACAATTTTCAGTAATTGAAAGATCAAACAAATAAAAAAAATCAACAAACTTACCTTAACTGAGATATTAAAATCAGGACTGATAAGAATGGAGCCAACTAACATCATATGCCTCCTGATATGATTTAATAAGAACTATAAAATGCCACCTATGAATTATTTAATTCATTTTAAATAAAAATATTTAAATTGAATATAATCAAAAGGAAACAATCACAGACATTCAGAATGTGGGATAGTCTATAAGGCAATTGGCCTCAAGTCTTCAAAAAGTCATTATGATAAAAATGAAAAGAAGGCGATGGACATTAGGGAGGGCATGTGCTATGGTGAGTGCTTTGCATTATGTAAGACTGATGATTCACAGACTTGTACCCCTGAAACAAATAATAAATTATATGTTAATTAAAAAAAATCAATACAAAATGTCTACATTAAATTCTAGTATTAATTTATACATTAAAAGAACCTCAGGGGGGCCTGAGAGTCTCAAATCATTAAGCATTTGACTCTTGGTTTCAGCTCAGGTCATGATTTCAGGGTTCTGAGATTGAACCCCCTCATTGGACTCTGTGCTGGGCATGGAGCCTGTTTAAGATTCTCTCTCTCACTCTCCTTCTGCCCCTCCCCCCAAAAAAAGAACATCAAAGACATAACAATCAGATGATGTTATATGTGAACATTGGTTGGATCCAGACATGAGAAAGGTAAAAGCATCTGTAAACTGTGGCAGATACTCTAAACTGTGATGGCCAGAATACAGAAGGAATATTAGGGTTCCTTGATTTAGCAATGTGAACTATAGAACATTTAGTTAAATTTGAATTTCATAAAACAGTGCGTAGGTATTTTAGTGTAACTATATACCATTCAATATTTGGGACATAGTTGTATAAAAAAATTATTTGTTGTTTATCTGAAATTCAAATTTAGCTTAGTACTATGTATTTTATCTGGTAATCCTACTGTATATTCAATTATGTTGTACAAATTGTTATTTTCTTAGCTTAGTTAATGAAATTCAGGGGTGAAATACCATGGTGTCTACAGTTTTGAAATTATTCTGAAAAAATTATTTTAATACTTAGACTTTATCAATCAAGGTGAAGGATATACTAGTGTTAAATTTATTATTTTATGTCTTCTGAAAATATATTTTTTTAAATATAAAATTGGCAAAAAGTTTATCAACCCATGACTTCAATATGAGCCATTTCTCTTAAAATTAACATGTAATATTGAGTTTATTTCAGTGGTTCTTTCAGCCATGTGGTGAATTAAACTGTTTAGGCCATTTTGAAAGACAGGGATCATTTTAGGAGAAATTGATTTCATTTGAGAAGATAAAAAAAAGTAAAATAGAAGATTTCAACAAAATATTTATTTTTTAAAAGGCATTATTTATTTATTTTAGAAAAAGAGAGAGATGGTGCGCGCAAGCCACGGGGAGGGGCAAAAGGAGAGGGAGAACCAGACTCCCTGTTGAGTGTGGAGCCAGACTCGGGGTTTGATGTCAGGACCCTGAGATCACAGCCTGAGCCGAAGTCAGACACTTAATCTACTGAGTTACCTAGGTGCCCCAACAAAATATTTAATAACTTTGATCTAATTATCAAATGTAGAATTTGTGCATGAGAATTGGTACAGCTGAAGAATGGTATATACCTGATGGATATACATTATTTTGAATCACTTAAAACACTAACAAAATGTGATTAGATATCTTTGTCATAAAGCAACCATCAACAAATATCAAAATCTATCTTATAGATTATGATCTCTGATAGCGAATAATAACAATGCTACATTTTTTAAATAGCTAATGTACCATTAAAAAAGATACTTGGAAAATATTTATAATGGAATAACAAATAAAATACTTTAGAATAAAATTTATGAAACACAGCCAAAGCGGTACTTTACTTTGAGGGAGACTTATAGCTATAACTTTGTACATTAAAAGAGAAGAAAAGTTCAAAACTAGTGAATTAATATCAAATTGTGTTCTTCTTAGCCTCAACACAACCTCTTTGAGAACAAAGATGTTCCCTTTGCTATATTGTATTCTTCAGAGTGCTATCCATACAGTAAAACATTAAGTTAATCCAATAGATTGAATTGTGTTCCCCCAAATTCATTGTTGAAGTCCTAACCCCCAGCTCTTCAGCATGTGCCTTTATTTGAAGTTGTAGTTAGTTAAGATGAAGATCTTGTCCAATATGGGCTATGGATGGGCTCTTAATCCAATGTGACTGGTGAAAGCGGAAGGGGAAATTTGGATGCAGAGACACACACACATAGGGAGAACACCATATGAAGATAAAGGCAGAGGTCAGAGTGATACTTCTATACACCAAGGAATACCAAAGATTGTCAGCAAAGCAACAGAAGAAGCTACAAGAGAGACACGTAGATTCTTCTTCACATATTTCACAAGGAAGCAACCTTGCCAAAATCGTAATCTGGGACTTCCAGCCTCCAGAACTGTGAGACAATGCATTCCTGTGGTTTAAGTCACTCAGTGTGAAGTACTTTGTTACAGCAGTTCTAGCCAACTAATGCAGTTACCTTTCTGACTATATGTACCGTTCATTGGAAAGCCCTTCCTTCATTTCACTAGACTCAATAATTTATTCACTATCATATGTCGAAGCTTCTATTTTCGTCATCCTTTTGTAGCCCTTGCCAATGCATCAAATCTCTAACAAGCAATTCCAGAATCCATTTCTTGAAAACCTACATCCTATGTTTATCAATTCCCCCAAATATAGGATAAGTAAAGGAATCTTAGAGGTAAATTATTTATCTGTCTGGCCTAAGCAAAATGATGCATGCTGGATAAATTGTTTCTACGGACCAGTGTGTTAAGGCACCAAAACATGTTGATTTTGTTTGCATAGACATTTTAGACACGGGTGGCTTTTTCGAGTGTGGTTATCAAACTGAATGCAGACCATATGTTATCAAAAGCATAAATTGTAAACAAGAAAGTTTTATTTGAGTGACAAGGAGATTTTGGGGTAAAAAATACGCATAAGTTAAGCAAAAATCCCCACTTTATAACATATGAAAGATGCCACTTATATGTTACGATTTTTTAAAATTGTACAGTGATTTGAGTTGCAATTACAATTTTAAATGAACAATTGGGAAGGATAATTATATCTCATTATGTCAACTGGGCTACTCTAATGAGCTCTGTTACTGGATAATAGTGAAAGTAAAATGGGCCCCAAATATGACTTAGGTGGCAAAATGGTATGTTCACTTTCTGGTTTTGAGCTTTTTCTATAGCAAATCATATTTGGTAGTGATCTATTTAAGTTTGGGAGACATACTTCATCTGAAAAACTCAAAGAAGACAATTTATTTTGCAGCTAGTTTTTAAAAATTATCAGGAAGAATGAAGCATTTTAAGTAAAAATATTAAAAGGCAGCAAATATAGATAAGGAAAAATAGCATGGGTGTATCTATTTGAGTATTTTGGGGGGCAGATAATGGGCATGAAACCACAAAGTCATTAAATGACTCTGAGAACAATGTATTTAACTCTTTTGGCTCCAGTTTTCTCATCTCTAGATTTGAATAATACATTTTTACTCTCAAACTTGTTTTGATGGTTGAAGGAATTTATAGTTGAAATATGGTTGGCTGTAGGTTAATAATCGGTCACTGTTGGCCTCTTCCTTTCTGTGTTTTGAAAAGGAAAGATGGTTCTGACCTTTTTGTGTGACTCTTGAGGACTTAAAAATCATTTGCATTTCACTTTTTTGGTGAATTACCCCCAATTTGATAAAATAAGGTCAGACCATTTGGGGGAGTGTGTTTCCAGTTGTGGCTCAGTTATAATATGGACGACAGCAGTATCTCCAAGGAAATGTTCTTCTAAACACTTGTCCTCACTGGGAAGGTCTTTAGGAGGCTCTCTTCTGGGTCCTTTTGCGCTTTTCTCTGACAATATTTTGCAAATATTTAAAAAGAGAAACCCTTTATTTTCAGGGCATTCTTTCATAAAGTCATTTTTAAAAATTATACTGGCTTTCCATGGACAATGTCTTATCAATCTATCAGTTTGGAGGGAGGTCAAAATACAGACTGGTAACCCACAGATTTGGATTTATTTCTGATTCAACAATGATCTTGGGCAAAATTCAACTCCTTCATATTTTTTCCCTCTGTATTTTTTGAAACATGAGAGGTCAAAACACCGGCCATCAAGCAATCTTACTAGAGAAATATCAATTTTTAATCAAATTTGATTGCACTTGATTGTAGAGAGAAAACACGAAGTCCCTTCTGTAACATTCACCTAGTTCTCTCAGGCATGAGGAGTTTCAATAAGAAGGAATGTTGATGCGTTAAATAGTCTAATTCAGAAATTCTGATTTGAAGGTAAGGCTTACTCTTTATATAGTATTGTGTTTGATGTTTTATAGGAAGAAAAGTAGAGGAATGAGAATCAGATTTTACTGTGGGGAATTGGTAAAAATTTTCAGTTACCCCACTTCTGGTGATTAATCTTGAAAAACTTAAAGAAACATGTGTAGGGGCGCCTGGGTGGCTTGGTGGGTTAAAGCCTCTGCCTTCGGCTCAGGTCATGATCTCAGGGTCCTGGGATCGAGCCCCATATTGGGAATCTCTGCTCAGCGGGGAGCCTGCTTCCCCCTCTTTCTCTCTGCCTGCCTCTCTGCCTACTTCTGATCTCTCCCTCTCTGTCAAATAAAATAAATAAAATCTTAAAAAAAAAAAAAAAAAGGAACATGCGTAATGAGAGTTCCAAAAGTAAAAAGATGGAAAAAGATGAAGGTGCTGAAGTATTGTATCCACATCCATTGGGCTAGAGTTTGGCATTTAGAATATGTAAGGAGATATTTCTGAACTTAGAAAACAATATTAGAATGTCCATTTATGTATTTGTTTTCCCATCCCTATAATTTCTATTTCACTTTACTTCTATTTTATGCCATACATACTATATTGGTATAATAGTACATGTATGTAACTTCTAAGCAAGTAAAGAAATATATAACGCAAATATTTTGGGATAAGCGATCTAAGTTTGATAATTAGGTATGATCAATGAAAGTTTGGAGACCACTGGGTTAAATTAAAAACATTGCTGTAGAAAAACAGATATTAACAGTTATTGATTTTTGCAGCAAGAGAAATGGTTGCCAAGATCCTGCTTCGAGGCTTGCATGCTCTCTCTTCCAACTGTCTGAAATGTTCTTTCTCCCCAGATCCATCTAGTTCCTTCCCAAGGTCTTCCATGTCTCTTAAAATATTGCTTTTCTCCTAAGTCCTCTTTGTACTCCCTATCTAAAATTTAACACCCATGTCCCAGTGTTTCATATAGCTTTCTACTCTAATTTTTCTTCTGAGTACTTATCGCTCCTTATTCATCTATTACCTGTTTTACTAATTTTCTACACTACACTATAGATTGTGTACGCTCTGCCTTCCCATAAGTAAGTAAGCCGATGAGCGCAGACAATTTGTATATTTTGTCCACTGTTCCATCCCTAGTTTCTAGACTAACACCTGGTATATGATAGGTGCTAATATTTGTAGAACGGTTTTATGATTTCATTTATCCATCACAACCAAAGAAAGGAGATATTATGACCTATACTTTTAGCTGAATACATGGCATTTGTGAAGATAGTAAATGACTTACTTCAAAACTTAGAGCAAGTTAGAGGCTTCCTCTGAAGGATAAGAACATGAGGAAGGCAGTAGTCTAGATGGATGATAAGCGGTAATGGTTGGCATATAAAGAGAGTTCAGACATGTTATATGGGTACCCAAGGAGTCAGGGTAGAATCAGTGGATGAAACTCTGGGAGAGAAATTTCAGATCTTAGCAAAGATGAATAGAATTAAAAATGAAAAATCTATAGAAAGAGAAAATGGAGATGTTCTAGAAAAAAATGTATATGATCAGGCTACCAAGCTATGTCAATGATGATTAAAGTTCTAGAAGGAACATGGAATTAGAAGTTTTTCAAGGATCTTGCATAATTTTCAAATACAAATTTTTAATAAAGCATGGCTGACAATGACACCTGTTAATAAGCTTCTATGGAAAAAAAGCTGGGATTTCAAATAAAAGTAATGAAAAATCATTTTTCTATTTTGAGTAGATAAATCAGCTCCAAGAGACAAAGCTTGGGGTTAGGGGGAAGAGACGGATAACTTTTTCAGAACATCTGTTGTACCAAACAACGCGTGAGGCACTCTACTTGCTTTTTCTACTTTTTTCTGCACAGCATATTTTCAAATGAGGACAAGAAGATTCAGGGAAGTCAGTTGACTCGCTCATGGCAAACACAGTGAGGAAGTTGCAGATTTAGGACATGAAGTCGAGATTTAGACTCTCTCCTAGTCCTGTGTTTTGTCAACTATACTATTTTTTTAAAGATTTTATGTATTTATTTGTCAGAGAGAGTGGGCAAGAGGGAGAGAGAGCAAGCAGCAGGCAGAGGGAGAAGCAGGCTCCTCGCCAAGCAAGGAGCCCAATGCGGGACCCAAACCCAGGACCCTGGGATCATGATCTGAGTCGAAGGCAGACACTTAACCAAATGAGCCACCCAGGTGTCCCTATAGTTCATTTTTTTAAAGATATGAAATAAATTGGTTGAAAATGCACATAAATTAACAAAAGCCTAAAAATATTTTTATGGCTCAAATAAAGACATTTGAAACCTCTCCATTTCGTTTTGCATATCCTAGAAGAACAGCTTAAAGATATTGAAAGCCACTGTAAGTATGAGTTCTGAAATTCAGGTAAACATAACTGAAACAAACCAGACCAAGTGAAGCTGGATTGGTCATTTTGTTCCCACTTCAGAAAGTCTAAATAATCATGGCTGTATGTTTAAGAATAGAACATTGCAGTGCACTCATAACTTACTGTATACATGGGTTCATTCATTCATCCATTCATTCATTCCTCATAATTGAGTTTAAATACATCAGCATGGATTATACAGTTGTCTTTTTGTCTTTGGAATTATTCTCTGATTATAAAAGAAAAAAAATCCCCTTTATGAACTTCAGAAAATAGAGAAATTTTCCTTAAATTACTATAGTTAAAATTATTTCTCTCCAGTTATTAAGTATGTAATCTCAACCAGGTTGGCATGATTTTATTGGTCAGCTAATGTAAAAACAACAGTTAGAGTACCTACTCCATGGCTAAACTTTATCTATAGAACTCCTTTAATCTGCACCACAATTATAATATGTTGCTGGATCTCCATTTGATAAGAAAGGAAACTGAGAGTATTAAGTTACTCGACCAGATTTATATGACTAGTGCTTAAACTTAACACTGGACTAGGAATTTTTGGAAATAAAAATTATATACCAGCTGCATGTCCTGTTCTTAAAAAAATTGACACTCTAGAATATCTGATTATTAGATGAATTAATAAGTGAATGATTCAGTCAACTAATCAACTGAGTCATTCATAGAAGAGCTAAAGAACAATACATACTATATGATCAAACGCTATCTTTGTGGTTACTGAATTGAGGTGCTTTGAGATCTGCAGATTAAAATATAGGTAGTACAATTGGTATCTGAGGGAAGTAAGGTAATCTCAACTGTGGGAAAGAGAAAGCAATTCAATTAACTCAACATATATAATATTCACATAATGCTTGAAAGCCACTGGACTAGATCTTAGGGATATAGAAACAATTGTGATATTTGCTGTCCTAAACATCTTTCTAGTAGGAGAGAAAGATTGATAAACAAGTAACTGGAAAAGGATTTAGTTCAGCAATAATAGAATATAAATAAGATGGAGAAGTGTTATAGACATGAAAGAGACAAGGCTGAGTGCTTTTCTAAATGTTTACAGAAAATTCATATAGATATCATTTGTAATTAAATTCAAATTTCCATTCAGGGCAAAGAGCCCTTATGACAGTGTCCTTGTGCTTTACATTTGTTTGAATTCTTTTTTTAAACTTCAGTGAACATTGCAGCTGAATTCTGTATATTACATCCCATAAATAGGAAATGGACCTTAGCTCAGTTTTTCTTTCTTTCTTTCTTTTTTTATTTCTGCGAAGCCAAATGATGCCTATATCATTAGAGTAAATTAGTGCTCTAGGATTATTTCTTTAACTAGAAAAATATGCAGATGCCAAATTTTCACATGGACATTATCAACAAAAACTGCTGATCTTTTCTGACAATAGGTATTCATTTTAGAGAATCTACATCGACTGCAGAAACAGGGCCTGTGCTCTAAACCAGGCTTTTTTGTAACTATCCACATTTCCCCTTGCAGATCTGCTCATATATATTTGAATATTTTTCATCCTTTAAGAGGATGGGAGATTATTTGAAATTTAACATATTAAGTTGAGATGTGCCTAAAGGACCCAGAACAAACGTTAAGTGTTAACAGAAGTCTAGTAGGACGATTACTTGCTTAATGACTCAGAATTTGTGTCCAGCAATGCATGCTGTGATGGATGGAAGTGTTAAGCACTTACAGTGTAGTTTTCAGACGATACCATTACAACAGAAAGTATTTAGACAGGTCGAGAAATCAAAGGATTTTTGCAAGTCATCAAAAATTGAAATGAATATTGTTGCGGTGAGGATCCAAAGGGTCCAGGAATTAAAATTAAGAACTCTAAATGTTCTCAGACAATCCAGCTGTCAGGGACAGTCCCAGAGTGGTATAGAAAAGAATTATCCTGACAACCAGTCCCGTCAAGTGCTATGCTAGGATTACTTTTCTGTTATTAAACCAATTTGGTCTTCCTCTGAATCCATCATGCTCATCTGGAAATCAATTATGCAGTGTTTAGGAGAAGGAGAACACCACTTTTGAGCTCCCGCTAAAGATCGCACAAAATTCTAGACTCTTGACAACGCCGTAAGATGTGAAAACAGCGTTCAAGTGTAAGAGCAAATTTGAAGATACCGTTATTTTATACAGATAGAGTTACCATGTACAATATTACCTATACCTCGTATATGTTTGTTACAGATGTTAACATAACATAGATGAGTGACGCTGGACAAAACAGGATTGCATTTTCACTGCTGAACACATTCATTAAGCAGCCCTTGTTTCCCAGACACAGTTTCTCCTTCGTATGTGAACAGCCTGTAAGTAAATCAGATGCCAGAATCGTTAACTGAGAGTCTGCCTGTCAAGCCAGCAGGAGCAAGTAGGAATCTTATTTCACATTAAAGGGCTAAGCCATGTCTAGAACATGTATACTCTTAGAATATGTTTACTCAAGTTTTCTTTCTTCTGGATGGAGTCTGGAAGTAGGGCATCACCACTCTTCTCCATTTTGGATGGGTCTAGTTCACTGTAGTGTAGCTTGTGACCTTCGTCAGTTCACTTAGCTTTGCTGCCTTCACAGTGCCCTTCTTTGGATAAGGGTTCAGAACACCTGTCTATCAGGCTGATCCCTAATTCACTGGTTAGCAGAGTCCATGATCAGCAGTTGCCTCTGTGTTCCTGCTCAATCTAATGCCAAAGCCCTTACAACCCACCGATGAGTATAGAGAAGTTCCCCAAGGTACACGTGAGAGCTAGCCCAAGAACCCTGAAACACTTATGGGGAGATGAAAGCGTAAAAAAGTATGGGATTCCCACCAGGGCTTAGTTTAGGGGTTCTTTGCTCCTCTTCTGAATGTGCTCGAGTTTATTTATGGCTGAACTAAGATCTTGGCAAAACAGTTGGTCCTCAAACCAGCAATCACCCAAATTGAGTTCATTTTCTCCATGGACTTTCCCTATGCTCTTTTACCCTCTACTTTTTCAAGTGTCCATTTTGTCTTTATAAACAGCTTTATGTACGTATACCTCAAGGAGATTAAAAAAAAGGAGGGTGGGCAAAACGATATATCTCCTCCAGTTTTTCAAAACTAAAGAGTACTAAATTAAAACTTTAGGAAATACAATTGGAGTCATAGACTGACCAAAACCTTTCTTTTGTCATGCTTCTTCAAATATTCAGACCTTTGTCTTGAGAGTGAGGAGGCAGTCTGCGTGGGGAATAAGAGGATCATTACAGGATGATGTTTATATTGTGCCTTCACTTTGCAGAAGAAGAAGGACCAGGCAAAGCAAAACAATTTCCTGGGGTGCTTTTCCCTGCAACTCAGTACCCTTGCCCCTTCCTACAATAGCGTACGTACAACTCATTAAGCAGTTGGGGAGTCAGAAAGGCACATTGCTAATAAGGACATCTTACAAGCTTATGTATTTTCATTTAGCTTCATGCCAATTTCAATTTTCTTCTATGTTTCAATTCAACTCCTAAATTCTTTATGAGTATCACTACAAAGAGTCAAGTGAAAACTACAGAAAAATATCCACATTCTTTAAAGAAAATGAAAAACAAACACTTTACTGGATTATCTGGGTAAACAGGATACTTGCTCACGGACATTTTTAAGGGATGCATTATCTAAATAGTGTATATATGCATATTCTCACTTAAATATGCCTTTTGAGGAAAGCATTAATGTAGTTAAAATTCATCGGGAGGTCAGAAGGTCATATTTAAACATTAATCCTGATAAGAGCCACATGCTTTTGAGAAAGTCAGTTAATTCCTCTGAACATTACATTCTATAACCTTACTCCTATCTAGTCCTGCCTTCCTGGAACTATCAATAGTATGTCCTGAGTTAGGGACAGTTTATCCTTTGGAACATCAGGAAACTCCCTCAACTACTGATCACCAAATGTAAAATGGGGTTCTCATGCCTTGCATTCTTTCTTATTTTCCTGTGTTTGTGAAAGGACTGTTCCTCCATACCTAGGAGGAGCTCTGAACCCTAGCTGTATTTCTTCTCTACCCCCTTCTCCCTCTCCCACCTCCCTGTCTTCCTCTTCCCCATCTTAGTCCTATTCTCTCCTCCTCCCCACCCTGCCTCACTCCTCTTCCCCACCTCCTTCTCCTCCTCCCCCTCCTCCCTTTCCTCCCTTTCCTCCCCTTCTTCCTCCTCCACCCTCTCTTTCCTCTCCTGTCCCTCCCCTTCTTCTCCCCCTCTTCTTCTTCTCCTTCTTCCCCTTCTCCCCCTCCTCCTTCTTTTTCTCCTCCTCATTGTTGTTGTTGTTCTCCTCCTCCTCCCCCTCCCCTCCCCCTCCCCCTCCCCCTCCTCCTCCTCCTCCTCCTCCTCCTCCTCCTTCTTCTTCTTCTTCTTCTTCTTCTTCTTCTTCTTCTGTTTAGTACATCTAAGGACATACATTTGTTTTTGATACCTTTTTAACTGCATGCTGCAGATTTGATATGCTGTCTTCATTGTGATTCTGATCAATACAGTTTGTAATTTCCATTGTCATGTTGTCTTTATCTCATTAGATTTTTAAATAATATATTTTAGGTTTTTTTTCCATTCCTAACTCAATATTCATTGCACTTATCATACATGATCTGTGGGATTTTTATATTTAGAAAATAAGAGGTTTACTTTATAGTTTAATCTGTGATGAAAATTTATGAATATCCCTAAAGAACAAATATTCTTCATTCTTTGTGTGAAAAGTTTTCTTTCTCTTTCCTCTGTCCCTCTCTGTTAACATTAGCTCTAGTCCTTGTATTTTACTTTTCCATATTCTTACCTTTTTTTTCCCCCTGTTTGATCTAACTATCTCTAATAAAATTGTATTTAGAAATTGTGATCTGGATCATGCCTTGGTGATCTTTGAAAATATCTCCTTGTAAATTATCTATGTATGTGCTTATTTAATTTTTTTCAGAATAAAATGTGACAAAACAAGGAAAAAATGTCTGCTGGGGCATTATTTTTAGATTTAAACTTGAAGATGTGTGAGACAAACACAGAATGCCTGGTCTTCTCTGGTTTGATAAAGAAGATGTCAAATTTTGTATTCTCCTCAAGTTCCATTGTGGTTCAGAGGAAAAACTGCCAGTTCCAATACTCCAGTTTCAACCCCAGCTCATTCACTTACTATGAGACTTGGGCAGGTTACCACACCACCAGGCTTCTTAGTTTTTTTGTTTTTTGTTTTTCTTTCCTCTGTAATATGCAAAGAAAGATAACGACATCACACATTTGTTATGAAGAGTAATGATTAATAAGCTAATTTATGAACAATGGTTGGTATACTTTCTAGCTCCCAGGAAGTGCTACTTAAGTTGTAGCTATTATTGTGATGTGATTAATGGTTATAATTGAGAACAAAGTTACCAGCAATTTCATGGAATCTTATTTCAATAGCTAGTGTGCCTTTATTCACACAGGAAATCTAGAGAAGTAGGAAGAATAACAGTCCCTATCTTGATTTATGGATGAAAAGCCTGAGACTCATCCTATGGAAGGCATCTGTTCAATGTCACTTAAATAATCAGAGGTAAAGTCAAACCCTGAACTGGGGACATTCAACTGAAAACTTAGTGTGTTTTTGTTCCAATTTACTATATTTTAGTGCAGTCAAGTCATTTGTCTTTTGCATTAATAACCTAAAGGTACTTGAGAAAAAAAAAACATGCAGACATACATGAGATGTGTAAGAGTATTTAAAAAGTAATTGAAAAACTGAGGTCAAAAGGATGATCTCTAAAGAACAATACAGCCATTCAGAGAAATGAAGGGGCAGGTCTAGTGACTGTTTTGGAGGCTGGCAAAGAAGGACACAAAATGCAGGCACAAGAGGTCAAGCTTAAAATAATAGATGCCTGCGAAGCTGAGTCTTCACTATTATTGTTATTCTAATAAAGACCCACAGCTGTTACCCGGACCTTTGGCCCAAACCACAGTCTTCTTTTTATGTCTGTTGTGAATCCACTAAAAGGGCTGTTTCAAGTAACATTTCTTAAAGGAATAAATGTGGGGAAAAAATGACACTGAATAGGGTTCGAATTTGTTCATAAGTTTCTTAGATTAATGACTCAATATTTTCAGTTCCCTTTTTCTAGCAAATAATATTAAACCAAAAAAAAAAGACTTGCTACAGATAAGAAATGTGAGCCAACAGTAAGCCCTCCCCTTCCCTACTGTGCTCGTGCAAAGCCAATTTGTGTGAGTTTGAAGAGAAGAAGAAAGAAAATTTTGACATTAGACCCTCAATCAAGCATTCACATATCCTAGTCTATGCAATTCTTTGAACAACCTGGTGAAGCAGATTATATATTCCCTTGAAAATGGTTGGCGAACGATGGTCTACAGACCCAATCCATCTTGCCACCTGTTTTTATAAAGTTTTATTAGGACATGGCCACCCTCAATCACTTAAATCTGGCCTATGGTTGCTTTTCAGGTGCAATGGCCTAGTTGAGTGACTGTAAAAGAGAAGATGTGGACAGCAAAACCAAACGCAGTAAGATTGCCAAGCCCTGGATAGGAAAACTGAGACTCAGTGAGAGCGAATGTTATGTTCAAGGTCAAATAGCTTTTGGCCTTGTGAAGGTAGAGAATGATCTCGGATTTTCCCAGTTCAACATGAAATGAGACCCAGAGACTTCTCTGGGGCAAGCAAAATGCACTGCTCTTTAAAAGGTACCAGTTAGGGAAGGAGGCAAGATGGCGGAAGAGTAAGAGGCAGAGATAGTGTCTGATCCCAGAAGTTCACCTAGATAGTTATCAAACCACTCTAAACAACTACAAAATTAGCAGAAAATAGAAGAGAAGACGAACAGCACCTCTAGGAACAGA
>CM052899.1:170463093-170482917 GCA_028534135.1 Potos flavus
ACAGACATGTACCCTGGGGCAAATAATACATTATGCTTTAATTAAAAAAATAAATAAATTAAAAAAAAAAAAAAAAAAAAAAAAAGGTACCAGTTAGGAACATAATTTCATCTCAGGGAACACGGGTGTTCACATGGAGAAAGTTTGCAGTTCAGAATCTGAAGAACTGATGAGAGGACCAAGTTCCCTCATAGTTGTTAGTGACCCTGTCGTACGGTGTAAAAATTAAATGAGGGAATGGTAAAGGTTATGTTGCACAGACTAGGCAAGAAATGTAGATATGTGCTTATAATATTGTTCAGTGCCAAGTCAAAGTTTTGTTTCTTTGTTAGACAATTTGTTCCCTGTCATAGGATTTCCTTTTAACTATGACACCTCTTTGAATTTTTTAAGAAAAATTTCCTATTGCCCTCCCCAGGCAGAGGGGTGAAGAAAGTTTGCTGACTTCAGCCTTCAGGCTGATAAGGAGGAAGAGGGCTGGGTGAGCAAGAGGAAACATCTGGGCATAGACCCGGGATATTGTGAATCAAGGGCAGGTCCTTTAAAATGTTCCTGTTAGTATTTGCCTTGCATTTCCAGATAATATCCCTTTGGTTTGGGGTGTTTGGGATTTTTACCCCATCCATCATAGAGTCAAAAAATCATGAGATTATCAAGTGAAGAAAATAACATGACCTACCTGGAAAAAGTCACAAGTATACCCTCAGAAACATAGACTCAAACCCTGCTTCCACACCGAAGATCCAATGTGATGGTCAGATGCTGAAACCCCAAATAAAACCCCATCTGTATTTGAGAGTGGGGACAAATTCTGCTCCACCTCCCCATAAGGTTGTTGTAAGGATCAAAGTAGATGATGCATGTGAACATGCCCTTCAACTATAGAGGCCATGCAAGGTAAAAATTACCAGGATCACTAAAAGGATAACAGCAAAGATAACCAACTTGGGACACTTTGAAAAAGAAAGAAGGTTTTCTTAATAATTATGCTGGGCAGCCCTTTAAACCAGGATGTGCCCACGCAGACTGGAGATACAACCGTGGCCATCCTTCTTAAGCATTCCATTTCCTAGCGCATTTAATTTCCAACCATTCTACCTCGGTCTGGGGTGGGTGAGGGAGAATTTATATCCTTTACCAGGGACATGACTGCTACAAGAAAACCCCGACTTGGAAAGAGAGTGGAAGGGGGGTGCAGGAGAGGGAGGGATCCAAAGCCTCCCACCAGTGCCCTCCTGTGGACAGTCACTTCTGCCCACCATACTCTACTTCGGACTTCCTGCAGGTGCCTCCAATCAAGGGTCCCACACCCGGCTTCCTTTACCCACAAACTCTTCTTTAAAATACCTCTTTCTTACTTATGAAGTTATACTGACGTGCTCGTTTCCATTAATTACCCCATATTTTATCTGGCAGAAAATATGTTACTTTATCATCTAAAACTCATTCAAATGTGCTCCCATGTTTTCAAACCAACTTCCGCTGATTCTGTCCAGACATTTACCGTATCTCGCCTTCTCTGTTACAGCAGGCTTGATCTGGCTTCTCTGCTTCTGGTCCCCACCCTTTCACCTACCCTGACTTCTCTGTCTCCTCCACCTCCCCTAGAGCTTTGAGCTTATGACTCCCCGCCGTGCTCTCTGTGGACTTGCACAGGACGGAGTAACAGGTGCATCATAATGGAATGTGGGCTGCACAGGCAACATTTGGGAGTCATGCTGCGAATTGCACATTGTGTGGCACAGAACGCAGACCCAGGAACTCACTCCTGAACAGTAGGTTGAGTGTTATTGCATTTTCATAAGCATTTTCCATATGCACAGAAACATGTAGATGCTTTGGAGTTCTGCTGTTTGCAAAAAAAAAAAAAAAAAAAAAATACAAGCATGCCTTAGGGGTCAGTTCATTGTCTCCCAGGGTTTGTCATGCTGAAATCTTCTGGGTGTCTTTATTCTTCAACACTCTCAATTTATGCACATGGGGATTATCATATCTGACTGATTTGCTAGGATAGCCCTGATTTCAGAAAGCACACTGCATACTATAAACCACTGCTGCTGTGGGAGATCTTTCATATCTGTCTAGTTCAATGCATCACAAACTCATTTATGAGATAACACTCCTGGAATCAAGGTTTCTTTATAGAACTCTGTGAAGAAATGATTTTATGATACATGTCAATTTATCATATAAAATAAGAAAGTGTTTATTATCAGATATTGTGATTATGATACATGAATGCAATATGAAAGTCATACTATTATAATGGGATCTAGGGACAAGTTAGTTGGGGGGCAGATTTTACTATACTATTTCGGCCTCTGTGGTTGTTGATGTCTGCTTACTTACTCTATATGCATTCAGTTTGCCTTTGTTGATACTTAACAGGAGCTAACTTATTAGAAAGAACTTACAGGAGAAGATTCTAAAAATTAACTTAGCCTCTCTGTACATTTTGAAAATATTTACATGGCCAATTTCCTTTTTTCTATATTCCTCAGGAATAATATATATGGTGTGTTTAAACCAAAACCTGTATTTTATTTTATTTTTTAAAAAGATTTTATTCATCAATTTGACAGAGAGAGAGAAAGAGAGGGACAGTTAGAGAGGGAACACAAGCAGGGGGAGTGGGAGAGGGAGAAGCAGACTTCCTGCCGAGCAGGGAGCCCAATGCGGGGCTTGATCCCAGGACTCTGGGACCCTGGGATCAAAATTATGACCTGAGCCGAAGGCAAACACTTAATAACTGAGCCACCAAGGCGCCCTTAAAACCTATATTTTAAAAGATGAGGAAATTTTTTAAGTAAGATTTATTTCATGAGTACCATACATTAAGGAAACAAGAATTGAATCATTTTGTTTTGTTTTCTCCAAACTTGAAAAGACCAGAGATGACACTTAGAGACTTTCTAAAATAAACAACAGCAATATCACCGAGCCACAAAGATGGACAAAACCAACCAGCCACATAGACCAGTGCTAGAAATGGAATGAGTTAAGTCATTGGCACAGGACAGTAAGACCATGGTTATGGGAGAGGATGGCAGGGAAGGGCTCGCTCTGCATTTCTAGAAGTAGTATATTTAGTGTGAAAAAGAAAACTGACAAGCATGATATGTTGATATGTTGGTATGCTGAAAACAGGCAGCACCAATAATTCTGAGAAACTCGAATGTGGAATCAGAGAGGTAGGGTTGAGTCCCAGCTCTCCTCCTTACAAGCTGAGTTATATTAGGCAGACGATTAACTGTCACCAGGCTCAGTGTGATACATGTTTAAGTGAGAATAATGATAATAATAATAATAATAAATACACACACATTCTTACAAGGAATTGAGGAACCAACTATATAACTGCTATGTACATATACCTATTATTTTATACATATAATGTTATATATATAAAATTGCCTCAATGATTTTTTAGGATCAAATATAAAAAATTGCTTGGTATCTAAAAAGTGTTGACACCAGCAAGCATAGGAACTAAACAGTAATGACTTATATCATACAGCTGATCTCATTTTGTTTTCTTTTGTTTTTACACTAATGTTTTAAACATAGAAATTCGGTAGAGAAGGCCAGCACAGTCAACCATTGGTGATGCAAACTAGACCAGAACTAAGCATCGAAAGATTCCAGATACATCTCTTAGATAAGGAGAAGTCACAAGTCATGTATCACTTTTGTCAGAACAATGTTTAATTTTATGCCCATTATATCTGCAGCCTTTCCTTTAAGGAGTCTGAAAATCCCTTTATTTGGAAGTTAGGTCAACATAGCTATTCCGTTTTCTTCCAGCACCCTCCTCTTATGTGTTGTTCAAACATCCAGCAGCTCAGAAAATCATCAAACATCGGAGAATGCTTGCTGCAAACACTAATGTATCCGCTGCTGCCCTTTGACGGTTTTGTATGTGTTCATGCTGTTTCAAGTTCAATGTTCTCATCTCACATTGGATGCCTGTCTTACAACAAGTAACTGTGTAAACAGGGAGGAGAGAAATAACAATATTTCTAATCTAACTACATGGTGCTTTTATTGTGTTTTCTCTTCTAGTTTAAAGATACTCAATGAATAGAGAATAAACATTCCTGAGGGTTCTTTTCCTCTGAAAAGGAAAGAGATCTTGGATTTTCTGCATATGAGGGAGGTGCTGGGCTTTCAAAACAATGTTCGCTAAAAGAAGTTGGCACACAGTGACAAGCACAGGTTTGGAAGATGTAAGACCTGACCTCACATCTTGGCTCTGACCTACGTAAGCCACGTTGCTCTCTGCTCCAGTCATGTGAATTGTATCAACTGCGGTGACACTATTAGTAATGCCTATTTCATCGGTGTGTGAGATTCGACAATGTTCCATAAACCATCAAGCACAATGCAAACATTAGTTATTATTGTTATGACTTTTTTATTACTTCTATAGGGAAAAGAGGGCTGGAAGTTATAACTAAGAATTCTAGTTACTTTACAATCCCATAAACAATATCAGGAAAATCCTTAAATGCCGAGAATAAGTACATAGTCAGGAGATTTTATATTTATGTTTATACACACACACATATATATAATTATATATATAATTATATATATATCTTGCCTTCACTTTACAATAGGCTTGATCTGGCTTCTCTGCTTCTGGTCCCCACTCTTTCATCTACCCTGACTTCTCAACTTAACATATATATATATATATATATATATATATATATATTTATATATATATTTGTTTTATATATAATAAATTATAAATAAATAATAAATTATATAGAAATAAATAATTTATATTTATATAATTTATTAATAAATAATAAATGATAAATATAATGAATAATAATAAACCATAAATATAATATATAAATAAATATATATCATAATATATAAATATATATATATATATTTATTCCAGAGCCAATAATATGGTCTCTAAAGTTGGCCACAGTTGTAAACACATGATTATTAGTGTTATAAAGCATACATCAGCCCAACGTGTAAAGGAATTGTATGGAATAAAATCTTTCCAGCTACATAATATCTGGAGAGTATTGTGCTAACACACACACAGGAAATAGCATTAAAAAGAACAGTAAATGCAGTTGCTAATGAGCTCACCTAAGGGTAAGATTTACCTCCAACACAGGGGTTTGGTTAAACATTACGGAGCCCAGGGCCTTCTTAGGTCTATAACCCTGGGAACTAGTTTACCCTCTAAGGGTCCCCTCAATTTAGGAGAAGTTTAACAGCAGTAGACCAGATTCTAGGTCCATATTTGATACTGAAGTGGGAGTATTTTCAGATCCATCTCTTCTCCCTTCATCTTGCCCAGTGCTGATGAAGTGTATCCCTGACACCCCCAACGGCCTGGTAATCTGTCTCTGGGCCCCCTTGCTGAGTGTAGCACTGGCTGCAGTGACAATTGTCCCTTCATGGATGGTGAGGCCCAATAATTCCTCAAGGCAGGATGGGCACATGAAGTGGGACAATTCTTTGCCGTATGGAACATTCTGTTCACTGCGGGTCCTTTGACTTCACTTTCTCCCACTGTCAAATTCTAGTAAGGTCTCACAATAAATTGAAAAAAGTCTTCATGTGTTTCCAAATGCTTCCTACAGAGGAATTACCACCATCTTGAGAACCCCTGGGCTTTAAGCTTATTGCTGCTGAGGATGGATTCTTAAGAATCGGAGATCCTCTTTCTCCTCTCTGAACTAACTCTACCTTTAGACCTAGAAGAAAAATAAGGTCTCAGAGGTCAAAAGATGAAGGGCTATATAGTGGACATCTGGCATTTTGTTAGTTGCCCAGAATCTAAATCTTTACTTATGTTTACATGATCCCTGCCTGTCAGTACAGGTTAATAAGGGTCCAGATCCAACTTTCCAAGCTCCCAGGGAAATGAGGGTGAAGGTCTGCAAATTCCCTCAACAACCCAGAAGTGTGTAGCTAGGGTTTGTGATCCGAGTGAAAAATTTTATTTCCTGATGGGCAGCAAGCTGAGCAAGCTGGCAGCAGGTGCTACTGTCCTCAGGTTCTCTTAAACTGGTTCTCTGGTTCTCTTTGCACTCTGGCTCTGGCGAATAAGCCTGCCCTCCTTCCACCATTTTTGGAGTCTGGTTCTCCAGTCTTCCTGGAAATCTATGACTCATTCCCATTTTCCTAAAGTAGTTCTAGTTGACTTGTGGACTGCATGTTTATGTTTCCCCAAAATTCATATGTTGAACTAACCCCCAAAGGGATGGTATGAGGAGGTGGGGACTTTGAGAGGCAATTAGGTCATGAGGATAGAGTCCTCATCATAGGATTAGTGTCCTTACAAGAAGACACCGGAGTGCTTGCTTCCTGCCTCTCTGCTCTTGGCCATGTGAAAGTGTACTAGAAGACCACCAACTGCAAGAACAGAAAGAGAACCCCCACTGGCTCACTGAGTAGTGGATCTGCCCACGCCTTCATCTTGGACTTTCCAGCCTCCAGAACTGTGAGAAAAAAATGTTTGTTATTTAAGTTCTCCAGTATATGGTATTCCACTACAGCAGCCTGAACTGACTAAAATAGTTTGTGTTGTTTCAACTTGAAGTCTGCAGTGATGTGGATGGTTGGGGATGAGTAAACCACTGAAGGGGATTCATCCCAGTGCCTCGTACCTTCTAATCATTCCGTAAACATTGGCTTGTGCCTAGTATGTGCCAGGTACTGTGCTGGGCACTGTGGATGCAAAAATGACCCAGATCCAGGTCATAACTTGATGCTCACCATCTCTGGGGGGACAGGGGGTGCAGATAAGCAAATATTTATATTCAGGTGCTAGTGCTGAGCCAGAGGTAAGGGTCAGAATTGTTATAAGTTGTGAACCCTAATCTTTTGTTGGCTATATGTATTACAAATCCAATTTATGACCCATTCTTTCCACTTTCTTATGATGTATTTGTTATAGAGTTCATTATATTATAATTTGTGCTTCTGTATCATGTGTAAAATATTCTCTTTCTGAGATCTAGGATTATTAAAATTCTTACCTATAAATATTTTTTTGCAGTTTCACATTTTCTATTAGTTTTTTAAATTAATTAATTTAGCAAATGTTTTCCTGAATCTGTTGAAGTGATTTTATTATGCATCTCCTTTAATGAATTAATGAAGTGAATTACTTTAAAATATTTGATAATAATAAGCCACGCCAGCATTCCTAGAATACATTCAAATCAGTCTTGATTTTATTCATAAATTGTCGGATTCAATTTGCTAATATTTTGTTTAAAATTTTTACATCTGCATTCATAAGTGAAATCACCATATAATTTTTATGTATCATCTGTCCAGGCCTGATTGACACCAAGATTATCTCAGCCTCATAAAATAAATTAGGGGGATTACCTGTGTGCCAGTTCTTTGGAACAGTTTGTGTAAGCTTGGAATCAACTCAATTTTTTCTGAAACTTGCCTGTGAAATCTGAGCAATAGGATTTGTGTGTGTGTGTGTGTGGCTAAATGTAGCCATTTCTTTCCTGAAAATCACTATATCCTTTCTGTAATAGTTATGTATTGTAAAATTTAAAAATGCCTTAACTAGACCATTCATTATTCTACCCCCCCACATACCATATCTCTATTCATTCTAATTATTCTCTTGATGTTCCTTCCTCTTTGTGTCCCTTTCAGATGTTATCTATTTTATATTACTATCTGATCTGATTCCATCCCAATTTGCTTTCCTAAAGAAATTTCTAGGACCCTAGAGAATGGAGCATATAAGAGTTCAGAAAATTGTCCTTCATTGGGCACCAAATTCTACTGTTGTATTAAAACCTCAACTATCCAATTCTTGTGTCCCTTGTGGGCATGCGTGGTCCCTCCTAGAAAATCATTTGTAAGCATTTAAAGAACACTCACTATGTACCAGGCTAAGAGCCAGGAGTCAGGATGAGTAAAACAAGGTCCACACCCTTGGCCCTTCCCAATGAGGTTTCACAGTCTTTTACGAGATGGACAAGCAAGCAATTTTTAAGGCAAACAATTAGAGCAATGGAACAAATGTGGAGGTAAGAACCAAGAAACCCAGAGGAAGTGATATTTAAATCCCAGGGATGAGAGGTTGTCACTCTAGACTCAATTTATTCCTTTAAATAACTCTTTGCCCAGGAACATCCCCTTTTTAGCACTAAAAGTCTTAAAACCAGGAAAACTCTTCAATCCCTGGCAGACTGAGTTAACTGGTCACCCCATCTAGACCCTCAAGAGCCTAGCACTATACCTGGACAGCGAAAATCCAAAAGGGCATGTTTGATTAGTTAACATAAGATCTGAATAACCACAAACAGTAGATATTCATCAGGCATAGGGCGTAGAGAGGGCAGAGCAGTCCAGAGGAACGGGGAATGCAGAGGCAGGAGAGAACAGGGTGGTAGCTTGGAATTACAAGCCATTCCATGCGACAGAAGGTCCAGGGCATACCGTGAAAGGGTGGGAGATGAGATTGCTGCAATAGGCAAAAGGCCCAAGAGCAAGTCTTGTTGAGGACAGTCCGTTTAATTTCACTATTGGCCACTCTGAGATGATGGCATTGAGAGTTGACTCTGAACTAACATGAGCATGATAGTGTAGGATCCAAACTACTTCAGACCCTTGTAAATACAGGGTTTTTTTTTAACCTGAATGATGCACATCTTTATGATCAGGACCCAGTGTCGTGCAGAAAAGAAAGCCTCAAACTCTTGCATTCTCATCGGAGTGGGTTACACATTCACTGTGTGACCTCAGGCAAATATCTACAATTCTCCCAGCCTTGGTATCTTCCTCCCTAAAACAGAAACAGTGATACTAATTCTATTACTTTTGTGGGGAACCAAGGGAATAATGTCTGTGGGCAGGCTCTAGAAAATGTCAAGCAACTAGCAGATCCAGGTTTGGAATTTGTAGTTGGAATAATTGGATAGCTAATAGTGGAAGAGAAAACTGACTGAAAAGAAAAAAGCAACTGAACTCATTAGCTATTGAAGTCAGCCCTAAATTGTCTGTGCAACTTCAGCAAGGCTATGTAATAGGCCTTGAACTTGAGATAACTCGGCAATAGCATAGCTCAGCACAGTGAAAGTCAACTGTATATAATTTGCATGTGAAATGGATCAGTCTGTGATCTCAGTGCAAAGGAGGGCTATATTTAACCAAACACAGAAGTGAAGCTAACTTATGAAAGAGTTAGCAACCATGAGGCTGATACAGCATTTTTAATTAAATGGCACCTATCAATGTCTTTCTCACATAATTCCAAAAGAGACTGCACATTTCCCTCTGTGAGTTTTAATCTCCCTGGCTCGCAGCACTGTGAACACTCCATTTTTTCTGTTTGCTTTGAGATACCAATGTATTGGGCCCCTGGGGCTTCGGGTGGCATTCTCACCTGCCTATCTCCAAACTTTGCTGTCACCTACATTGCCCATTTCCAAGCTGTCTGCTCCCAGCATCGTAAGTGGGGCTGTGATCATGGCTTGTTTGTAGAGGAACTCTGGGTTTATCTAACTTGGTTTATCTAACTGACCATTTTATTAGGGTGAAGTTAGAAATGACACCATGTCCATAGAGAGATCTCACTGAGAATAGCATGAACTCATGTCCCATAAATTTCTATCAGGTTAAGGAATTTTGTGTCCTGGTTTCTAGTCTCAGGTCTGCTAACTCTTGGGATGACCTTGGGTGAACCTCTTGAACACTCTGAGCCTGAGCCTCAGTTTTCCATCTGTGAAGTGGAGGAAGGTAATTTTCCTTGTTCGACCCAGCTGTTGGACTGCAAATAAAGAACGATAAATAAACTTTTGTAAACTACAATTGCCACCAGGGTTATGAACTTTAAAAAGAATGATAAAGGGGCCAGATTTTGACTCAGAAGTGAAAATTCTATTTTCCATTTACAGCTTGAATGATAATGGATGAGATTGCATCAATATCTTGGAGTAGTTAAGGGTTTGGCTCTGGAGACAAAGTGCCTAGGTTCAACTTCTAAGGCTATGATTGCCAGTTGTGTGTGACCCTAGGCAGGTCACTCACATACCCTATGGTCCAATTTCCTCACCTCTTTAATCCTGGTGATATTAATTGATTATAAAATTGACAAAGTAATATTAATAGGTATTAATAGAGTCTATGCTAAGTAGTTGATATAAAGGATAACCAAGTTAAAAATCTATAAAGCACTCTGATCAGAGGCTGACACACTGAAATTCTTTAATCCATTGGTCATTCTATTAATTTCAGGTACATCTTCTGAAAATGAGTAAGATGTGGCAGCCTAAAATGATAAATTTTAAAATAGTTTGTCAACTTCAAAAAACAGTTCAGATATCACCAGTACGTGAGAATAAATACTGGTGAAATGCACTTTCGCTCTGCTAGCTGGAATTCCTGGGTCTGGGGTCCCTCTCCCTCATACATACAGACACACACATACACACCATACTCAGACACAGACACACACAGCAATACACATACACATTCACACATGTGTCCAAACACCCTAGAAAAGTTCTGATTCTTCTCAGTGCAGAAGGTGCCCTCTTTTGTCAATGTTGAACTTAAAAGAATAAAATCCAGGGTCTTCCAGATAATCAACAACTTATTTTGTTTCCAGGAAGTCCCTATCCCCCCAAAATCATTGATTTTCCAGTCATGGGTCATTAATTTTGAACAAGACCAGATTTTCCTCCTTTTGGACACTTGGTTACCTCAACCCTAAGAGGAACTGGGATCATAGTCCATGAGTCATTCCATGAATATTTGTTGACTGACCGAATGAATGACCCTAAAGTAAAAGAAACCATCACTGCCAAGATGTGTTTATTATGAAAAAATGCTTTGGAATGTACATTTTTTTGGTAAATTTTGTTATTTTTTGTACATTTTGTTATGGAAATATTTACATTCCCTAGGCCAGCCTGGTCCCCATTTACTTTCTCCTGTAGATCACTGAGTTATTTACGAAAGTCAATACTTAGAATTAAATGTATATAAAAAAACAACACTGGAAAGTTTGTCCATGAGAATTCAAGTCCTGTCTTCTGGGTACCCGCTGTCTCTCATTCATTCACTGTTTCGTTCATCTCCGACTCATCCATCCATCCATTCGTTAACAACTTTTCACTGAGTGCTTCCTCTGAAACAAACATTATGCTGGTGGACGATGGTAGAAAAATGGAAGTGATGCATTTTTGACTTTAAGGAGAACGCAGTCAGATGGGAGAGGAGGGAGATACAAAGACGCGTGGCAGAGATTTTCTAAAGGAGGTGATGTTTGAGCTGCCATGAAGAGAAGCAGGAGTACCTCAGGGTTTCTGGGTCTGCTGCCAACTTGCCAGTTGGCTACAGGTTGGCATCACTCTGCTCAGCTCTTCTCCATGCATCTGCTCCTTCTGGCCCTCAGACGGCGGGAGCCTTCCCTCCCTGGACTGCGGGGACAGAGGCAAGGGGGACTAAGCTGGTAAATGAAAGATGGTACCTATAGTGCTTACTCTGACCTGGAAAACATCAAGTCCATTCACATCCCATTGACCAAAGCATGTCACATGGACAAACCCATGTCAGAAGGACATGGATGTGTACTCTGGCCATATGGCAAATCACGTGACAGTCAATGTGACATACAATGCTATTGTAGGAAGAAAGTGAAGAGTTGAGAATAAAAATCTAATCTGTCATAGTCATTTTATTAAGACGCAGACAATTTGCTAGGGCCAGGCACTCTGAATTAAAGCAGATGAGAATGAAGTCTAGCCAGTGTCTATCCTCCTGGTAAATCCAGTAGGTGTAGTTGTAAATCTTGAAGTTCCTTAACTCTTTATTTTCTTTCTTCCCCGAAGAGAATCATTTACTAAATCATATTAATTCCATCTATAACACTAATAATACTTATCAAAGTACCTGGTTCATAGTATTCATTATATATTTGGTGAGTGAATGAACATATGATTGAATAAATGAAGGACTGGAATGCCGGCCCTCCCAGGCAAAGTCCATTTTTAGGTTGGCCCGTGAAAGAACACCTGTGCACCCTGGCTTATCAATTACTGTTAGATCTGCTAATAATTGTTGACTCATTCTCCTCACACTACACTGTATCACTGTGAGGTCAGGAAGTGCCTCCCGTGCGCTAGGCACAGTATATCTGATATATAATAAGAGCTCAGTTATATGCTCTGATTCTTAGTTGTCCTTATCAGCATGATGCCATGACCACTTTGCATATAAAGAAGGCTTTGATTATGATATAAACACTTTGCATATGATATGCATCTAAAAGATGCTGCTTAACCACAGGCTAGCTGTGTTATATGTTGAGTAAGTGCCAACACTAGAATTTACCAGGTCAGTCTGTCCCCGAACTCACCCGTTATACCATGCTGAGTCCTTAAGATCAGCTATAAGGTGAGACAAGATATGTTTAGTATAAGCAACAAAAATATGTACCAGGAACTTGTATAAGTTGATAAGAAAATCACAATAACCCAAAAGAAATATGGGCAAACAATTTAAGGAGGTTTGTCATAAAATAGAAAACTCATATGGTGTGTAGAATTCAAGGAAATATTCAATCCCATTAGTTTAAGACCAAAACACACTACTATTTGATGCTCATTTGATTGGCAACAATTAAAAAGTGTGACAATACCAAGTGTCAGAAAGTAAAAACAATCACAAGATCTCTAATATATTGCTGATGGAAGTCTAAATTGGTTCAATCACTCAAAATAGTTGGAAATCATATTAAAGCTGTACATTTAAATACCATGCAAAATAACAATTTTATTTCTACATGCAGAACCAAGGGAATCTTTTAAACGTGTTCACCAGACGTAAGTCCAATATTATTCACAGCAGCATCTTTGAAATTAGCAAAAACCCGAAAACTATCCAGTGCTCATAGACAGGATCATAGAAAAATAACCTGTTGCATACTTAGTTAATTATACTATATCTCTAGAAATAAATGAGGTACAGCAACAAGTAGCAATATAAATGAACCATAGCGATATGTCTAAATGAAAAACTAAGTTGCAAAATATTATGTACAACATAAATAAAATCTTTTTTTAGGAAGTTGAAAACAATTCATTTAAAAATAAGTAATTTCTTGAATGTATAAAAAAATAAAATGAGAAAGAAAAAGAATGATACCCAAAGACTTTAGAGTGGTGTTTATTCTGCATGGGGTAAAGTAAGAAAAAGATTAGAAGATTCCTTATAGTTGTTGTGAAGGTCTTGCCTTGACTTGTGGATTCATAGATGTTTATAACCTTATTTCAAGATAATTAATTATTTTTATAAATTGTAGAAAAGAGTAACCCATGGACCAATGATAAAGTCCATGGCCAAGGATTATAAACAATACACTTGCACTTGAAGCCCGTTAAAAAAAATAAAAGGAAACAAAAGGTCTAAGTGGAATCCAAGGACCGAAGCTCAGAGATAAATGGAATATTAGTTTTATTGGAAGAAGGAAAGGAAGGGTGAATTGGGGGAAATCGGAGGGGGAGACGAAGCATGAGAGACTGTGGACTCCGAGAAACAAACTGAGGGTTCTGGAGGGGAGGGGGGTGGGGGTTGGGTAAGTCTGGTGGTGGGTATTGAGGAGGGCACGTATTGCATGGAGCACTGGGTGTGGTGCATGAACAATGAATCTTGGAACACTGAAAAAATAAAATTAAATTAAAAAGAAGAAGAAGAAGAAGAAATCCTCCAATCTGCCATAGTCCTCTTTAATTAGTTCAAGTGCAGCTGTAACAGGAAGATCCTCAAAAGGGAGAGAAGAGGGCCCCCGGGACCCAGGGCACACAGACTGGGTGGATCAGAGGCTGTTGTGACAACCAGGATTCAGGATGCCACAGATGACACTGAGCAGAGTCAGGCAGATGCTTAACAATCAGGAGGCTGGCAGTCCCCGGCACACCCACGGGAAAGGAAAGGTCAGATGGGTCTCCTGTTGGGTAAACAATCAGGATTTGAAGATTCACAGGAAACAAAAGTGCTGAAGAGCAGTTACTAAGAGAAGCTGTGCAGTGAACTGGAAGAAAGACTAAACTCGAAATGACAAGACAGTCTTAGCTCTGTTCCTGGCTACTATTATTCTTTCACGCAAGTCATTTTCTCTGGCTAAATTCCAGTTCCTTTCTAGGATGTCTTCCTCCTTTACAGAGACTTTTGTGAAGCTCACATGAGAAAACATGCAAGGATGTGCTAGTTAGAAATTATGAAATGCTTAGTAAAGGTGAGAAGTTATTATTTTGATTATTTTGCTCATTAAAGGTACTGAAGATTGAATAACCATGAAAAATGCCTGAGGGCCCCCGACGTTTTTAAGTGCCCATCATCTGTCCGCTTCCTCTAGTGGATTAGAAATTCTGAAAGGACAAAGATATTAACACATTCTCTGATAGATCTTTTGCACCTACCTCATTAGATGATCCCTGTATTCCGTGAAGTATTGAATCAAATAATGGAATAAATTGCAAACAACTCAAGTGCTGGCCTCTTTACAACCCAACTGTACAAAGACAATGATTTCATAGCGAGAACCTTGGCAACCTACCCTCCACATAGGTGATACTCCAGCCTTTCTGAGAGAAAAATCTCATTACACAATTCCATTTAAAATTCCCTTGAGCTCCCTGAAGTCCAAAAAAAAAAAAAAAAGCTCAAATTCTTTAGCATGATATTCAACACTGATAACATAGTCTGTCTCCTCCCTACCTTTCCTTTCCTTGCCTTCTCTTGTCTGCCGCAGGGGTTTACCAATCCATCATGTTCTAGAACCTGTGCCATGCACTTTTCAAGCCTTGCAGTATCTCACGCCTGGAATTCTCTTACCATTCTTCAGTCTATCCTTATGAAGTAAACTACAGTTTATGCTAACAGTGGGAGCTCACACATCTGTTCTCCTTGTCAGTCCCAGGCCGAGTCCCACTGCATCTCATGGCATGATTTATGTGTGAGTGTGCTCAGGGCAGAGAACATACTCATCTCTTACCTCCAGCACCCACCATGGTGCTTAGAAACAGAAGGTGTGCTCAGCATAGGTTTAGTGCAAGGACAGAAGAAAGGATCTTGCTTCTCCAGTTGAACGTAGAAGATACTAGTGGTGGGGAGCCTGGGAAGGCATTTCCCATGGACCTCTACACGATGATCCCTGGGCAGGGGGTGGGGGAGGGGAGGGAGGGGCAGGAAAAAAAGTACTAATATTTTGAACTTTAAAATTTGCCCAGCACACAAGAGATTATTTCCTGTGCCACTTGCCCTCTATAGAAACGAGTCTGATTATATCAAATAGTAATTTTTTACATGTGTAATGCATGGGGGTGGGTGATTGATGTAGAATCTTGGAAAATCACTCCAACATGTCAGATGGAGAAATGGATTAGTGAGAATTATTATTTATAGTTGTAAAGGTGGCTTTGCATTAACCCAGCCAAATCAAAGCCTTATGTAAAGGGAAGTTACCTCATACCTGAGTCGTTCCCTAACTAAATATTATTGCCAGTAAGGCCAATGATGTCACATGGCTCAATTGTGTTGAGTTTTAGGCATTACATCTGCTTCCTTTGATTAATACTTCAGAACATTTTTTAACTACACTCGTTTATAAAAAATGTGATCCCGAAGTCTACCTAGAAATAAAAAATCCCCAAAGAATATAAACATATCTTTCCCCAGTCTTATTTTTTTTCATTTTTGTTGTTGTTGGTTTTTTTTTTTAAGTCTATAAGTTACTGTTGTGGACTGAATTGTGACAACTATCCCAAATACCTACATTAAAGCCCTTACCTCTCATATGACTGCATTAGGAGATAAGCCCTATAAGGAAGTCATTAAGCTGAAATGAGGTCATAAGAGTGGGGTCGTAATCTAATAGGTGTATTGTCCCTATAAGAGGAGAAAGAGATGCCAGAGGTCTCGCTCTCTCTCTGTGCTCACAGAGTAAAGGCCATGTGAGGACATGTGGAGAAGGCAGCTACCTACAAACAGGAAGAGAGATTTTACCAGAAATGAACTCTGAAGGCACCTTGATCTTGGACTTCTAGCCTCCAGAAATGTAAGAGAAAACATTTCTGTTGTTTAAGCCACACAATCTGTGGTATTCTGTTATGGCAGCCTGAGCTGATTAATGCAATGACATACACAGGCTTAAAGGGACACTGCAAGATTTCTTCACATATGCGTATCCTCATGTAACCCTTCCCTAATCAGGACAGAGCACATTTGCAACAACCCAGAAAATTCTCAGCTACCACTTTCTAAGAAAATCTGACCTATATCTCCTACCCAGGGGCGACCTCTGGTCTGATTTCCATCACAATAGATTAAGATGTGCCTATAATAGAATGAGAGCTTACAATATGTACTCTTTTTGGTCTGAATTCATCGACTCAACATAATGTTGTGAAGATTCATCCATGTTATTTCACGTATCAGTAGTTTGTCATATATAAACATACATATGACATATATATGATATATATATTTATATAGTGAAATACCACTCAGAAATAAATATGTGTATATATATATATATATATCTGAGTGTATTTGTCTGTATAAATGTATCATAATTTATTTACCCATTATTCTCTTAATGGAATATTCTGTTTGCTGAGAGGTTGTATCAAATTATTTTTTGCATTTATGATATGATTATTTAGTATTTTTCTTTTTCTTTGTCAATAAGGGTAAAGTATATTGATTTATTTTGTAATGTTAAACCAATCTTTCATGCTTTGGACAAATCTGACTTGATCGTGATGTATTATCATTTTTATATATTGTCAGAAATTATTTGTTAGTAATGACTTTACTAAAGGCTTTTGTGTCCATGCATGAGAGATATCAGTTTTGAGATTTTGGTTATTGTAATGTGTGTCCAGTTGTGATGTCCTAGCTAATGATGCCTCTTAACTGGATTGGGGAGTGCTTCTTTCCTATTTTCTGAAATAATTTGTAGAGCACTTTAAAGATTTGCTACTGTTCACCAGTGAAGTCACTTATGCCTGGAATTTCTTTTGTGGGAAGACACTTAAATACAAATTAACTTTCTCTAATAGATATAGGGCTATTCAGATCTTCTATTTCTTCTTGAGGTGGTTCTGGCAAGATGGACCTTCAATGAATTCTTCTGTTTTATTTCAACAGGGGTGTTTATGGGCATAAAGGGTTTCACAGTCATCTTTTAGGTCTCTTTTATTATTGGTTGGATTTTTAGTTATGTCCTCTCTTTCATTCCTGATCCTGGTGATTTGTGTTTCATCTTTTTTCTTTCTTGATCAGTCTAGCTAGTGGTATTGATCTTACTACTCCTTTTTCAAATAATCAGTTTTGGCTTTTGTTCACTTTTTTATTTATTCTTGTTTTTTATGTATTTCTGCTCTTATCTGTATTATTTCCTTCCTTCAACTTAAGTCGCATTTAACTTACTCTTTCTTCTCTAGTTTCTTAGTGGTTAAGCTTAGATCATTAATTTTAGACCTATGTTCTTCTATAATAGGATTATTTGAAGCTATAGATTTTCCTTTAACCAATGCCTAGCTGCATCCCACACATTGTGTCTTAATATTATACATATTTATTGTATAATATAGATTATTGTGTATTTATTATTTCAAAATTATATTTAGCATGTATTATTCTGGTTTTAGTATTATGGAATACTAAATAGTACTAAACATTAAAAGGTATTTCTTTGATCCATGGTTTATTTTACTTTTTCAATTAAAAACATTTTAAAGATTTCGTTTATTTATTTGAGAAAGGGAGACAGAGAGAGTGACAGAGATAGTGAGAGAGAGCACCAGCAGGGAGAAGAGGGAGAAGCAGATGTCCTGCTGAGCAGGGAGCAGACTCAGGGCTCAATCCCTGGACCCTGGGATTGTGATCTGAGCTGAAGGCAGCCACACGACCGACAGAGCCACGTAGGCACCCTGATCCATGGGTTATTTTAAAGACTTTTCATCTAATTACCAAATATTTGACTATTTTTCAGATATTTTAAATAGTGTTTTCATACACTTCTATTATGAACAGACTCTGTACAATGTTATTTCTTTTTTTAAAATTTTTTTCTTTTTTTTTTAAGATTTTATTTATTTATTTGACAAAGAGGAGAGAGATCACGAGTTGGCAGAGAGGCAGGCAGAGAGAGGGGGAAGCAGGCTCCTTGCTGAGCAGAGAGCCCGATGTGGGGCTCTATCCCAGGACCCTGAGATCATGACCTGAGCCGAAGGCAGAGGCTTTAACCCACTGAGCCACCCAGGTGCCCCATACAATGTTATTTCTTAAAAATGTGCTGAGTTTTTTATGGTCCTTATAAGAACTACCTAGGCGAAGTTTTCTAACAGTTGAAAACACTATGCATTAAATGATTTCAGTTTTCTATAAATATCAATTAGATCAAGTTAGTTAATGGTATTTTTCAGTTCTTCTGTATCTTCAGTGGTATTTTATCTACTCTATCAATTTCTGAGGGAGTTGTTAAAATCTCAAACTGAAATAATTTTGTAAAAAAATTCTGACTTTACTTCTATCAGTTTTTAATCAAGAATTTTAAAGCTCTAGTATTAGATGCATTTTAGGCTTCTTATAGTTGCCTGAAAAACTGACACTTTATCATCATAAAATTCTCCCCTTTATCTCTAGCAACACTCCTTGTTTTAAAGTCTACATTGATAATTACTATAGCCACTCAATTTTCTTATGATTAATTTTTACAAAGTATATCTTTTCCCATCATTTTACTTTTCACCTATTTGTGTCTTTCTATTTAAAGTATGTTTGGCTTCACAGCACAGTATTAGGTCTTTATTTATCTAATCTGCAAATTTCTGCCTTTTACTGGAATGTTTAGTCATTTACATAAAATGTAAATATTAACACGATTGGCTTTAAGTCTTTCATGTTGCTTTTTGCTTATTATTTGTCTCATCTGTTTTTGTTTCTTCATTGTGTTTTGCTTCACTTATGAACCACAGCCTGTGATCTCTGTTGCCAAGGCCTAAAAACATTTTCATATATTTCATCCAGTTTTTGTCATTGTTGTTGCTTTTACAGACAAAGAATAACTCCAATATCCATTATCCATCATAACCAAAATGGAAGTGCTTTCTTATTTGTTTTGAAATTTAATATTAAATCATCAACATTTCCAATGACAAAGTGCTCCATAATCTTTGGGCTTTTATCCCAGGAAGAGATGTGCTTCACATTCTGAGTTAGCGGCTGTAGGAGTACATGTGGAAAAGAACACGTGGATTATGGACACTCTCTAGAGGAAGGGGCCCTGAGGCAAACGGGGTCAGAGGTCAGAACAAGCAATGCATCTGGAATCTCAATTCCCAGGCAAGTTTTCAACCTAATATCAACTCTCACATGTTTTTGAGTTATCTGATTTAGATACCCAGTGCCGGCAAGAAGAAATTTGATTGATATTGAGAAAACATGTAACGGCCAATTCAAGGAATCTTTTATCAGTTGAGGAGGAAGTGAGCCTGGCATGGAAGCAAAACCGGGCTAAGATTAGAGTTCCTGAGCTACATACGTCCAAGGCAGAAATCTTGTCAAATGTGTTTGGAATTATATTTGTTATCCCCTGCTTTGAAACAAATTATACAAAAGAAAGAAAGAGGAAGAAAGAAAGAAAGAAAGAAAGAAAGAAAGAAAGAAAGAAAGAAAGAAAGAAAGAAGAAAGAAAAGAAAGAAAGAAAGAAAGAAAGAAAGAAAGAAAGAAAGAAAGAAGAAGAAAGAAAGAAAGAAAGAAAGAAAGAAAGAAAGAAAGAAAGAAAGAAAGAGAAAGAAAGA
>CM052899.1:170483017-170526420 GCA_028534135.1 Potos flavus
GGTTCATCTGGGTGGTTCTGGCTGAGGATCTCTCCTGAGATTTTATCAGGCTTTTGGCGAAGGTTGCAGTCATCTAGTTTTTGGCACACCTCAAGTCCTCTCTGGCTACTGGCCGGAGACTTCAGTTCCTTACCCCGTCGACCTCTCCCAAGTCTACTAGGCATTTTCATGGCATGGCAGCTTGCTTCCCACAAAGTGAGTGATACACACACACACACACACACACACATGCACACGCACACGCACACACACAGAGAAAGCAATGCCATACTGCTTTTTATGACCTCATCTCTGCATCACACAAATCACTTTGACCTTATTCTATTTGTTAGAAGTAAGTCACCAAGTCCAGCCCAGACTCAATGGGACAGGTTTATACAAGGAGACCCTAGCAAGAGGCCGGGGCCTTAGGGATCATCCTCAAGGCTGGTATGCACAGGAGCTGTGCTGTTAGTATTTAGGCCGTCCCGTTTGCTTCTTGGTGGAAAGGGGGGGTGGCTATAAGAACTGGAACTACAGGAAGAGCGCTTATGGAGGAGAGAGCTGTAGTTGTGTGTAGGTTTAGCTCTTTTAGCTACTTTAGGTCAACACTTACTTGCATCATCTGCATACCGGTCATTCCGACTTCTGAGACTATAATCAAAGAGATATTTTTCCTTTCATAATTTCATGCGAGCCATATATTTTGTTCTTATTAAGAGGGAACACGCTGCTTAAAAAAATGGAAAAGGAGTAAAAGCCCTCTTAAATCATCCCATCCTGAGATAACCACTGTTAATGTTTTGATGAGCATTTCAGACATTTCTATATCCACAGAAACACCTAAACTATATATCATATAATTTTACAATATATCGCACCTGCTTCTTAGCAACTGTATTTTTCACTTGATAATATGCTATGAGCAATTTTCCATGTCAATAAATATAGCTCCATACCATCATTTTGAGTGACTGCAGTGTGTCCCATTGTATGGATACTCTATAATTTACTCTACTAGTTACTTATTATTAGAATATTAAGGTTGTTTCATATTTCTGTTTTTAGAGGAACTGAATGTGCAGCTGTGGGGATACCCAGCTTAACACAAACCTAAAATACAGGGCATTCATTATCTTGGTTTTATTTCTTTTTCCACACATTTTCAGATTTTAGTGGAAATGTCCATGTTTCACAATTATTTGTGAAAGCTGCAAAATTTTTTAAAAGATTGCAAGAGGCCAGAGTTTATAAAGAAATGTGTGATTCAGGAGGGCTTTCCCATTTCCTGGGTAAAGCCAATTTTATTGATTTTATGAGGAGACCCACAGCCCACACTTTCTCCATTCATTCCTGACATGACACAGTGAGGATAGAAAGAAATATTAATCATGGTCATTAGTGAGATTAGCCCCAGAGGGATAGTTTTAGTGTAAAAACACACCAAGCAGGAACCAAGCACCTACGTCATGACCACACTTCCTTCCCCCGTGCTCATTGAATTCTTCCCATGAAGGTAGAAGAACATTACCCTTAGATCATGCAGTACAGGTGACTATGTAGTTTATAACCCAAATGGGACACTTTAGGAAGTGAAATAAGATGTTATTAACAATTATCTAGGACAACTAACATAACCCAAATCAGTGCCACGTCAGCTGGGACATAAGGGCATTGCCAACACATCAGTTAAGGAAACTAAGGTACAGATTGTTGAAATGACTCGTCAGCATCGAGAACTAGTCAATTACCTGGGAATCAAATCAGACTTCTCCTGTGCCAGATCCCCCTTTACTTTTGGGTAAATATCTAAGTCCCACAGTATCTATGCAAGTTTGTTTTTTGGTTGGTGTTGCTTCTCCTTAGGTGAAATCTCACTGATACAATTTTTTATTCATTGGAATGACTTGGAGAATACATTTCTGTAGTGTTAACATATTTATTCTTACACAGATTTAACAAATAATCACGTACTTTATATGTCCTGGGTATCTTCATGGGCATCATCTTACTCATGTTCTTACAATTCAGGTTGTGACACAGGGGTAGTTCTTAGGTCCACCACTAGAGAGAGTGCTGGCCAAGATTTTGGGTTCATAGCCTGCAAGTTTAGGTGCTTTGTGAAGAAGGAAGAAGAGGGGAATTTGCTTTCATCTGTCTCTAAGAGAACGAGATGCCTTTTTATACAATCATAAAACCCTAACCCCCACTTTTGCCTTGAATTTTTGCTAATTGTTTTGTTTTTTAGATTTTGTATTTAATTTTAACATCTACCAGAAACTTTTGCTCCTCTTTCTGTGGCTCTTCCCCCAGTATCCCCTACTCTCTGTTCCCTGTTTCCTGTAACTTCCACATTTACCTCTCTCATTTAATTCATCATATTATGTTATAATTACTTATTAATGTCTCTGGGTGGTCATCCTTATCAGTTACGATCTCCTGAAAGATAAGGACTCTCTTATTAATTTTACTTTCTCCAGCACAAAGTTGGCACTTGGTTAATGTTAGATGAATTAGTGAAAGGATGAATGAATAAATTAACAGAATGGAAGTATGTGATATGATCCAATAGGAAATCTAAATTTTAGGATGGCAGTCTTGAGACAAGATGCCTCTGATGGGGATATTAAATTTGGATATCAAAAGTTCAAAGAAGCCAGAGAAAATATAGCAAATAGCTGGCTTCTTAAGCTTATCTCCATCATTCAATCAAAAGAAAGAGAAGGGGGCTATCCCATGTTCCTTAAAAAGAAAAATTATACATGTAAGCAGAATAATCACAAGACATTTTCAGGATCTTAGAGAACCTTGATTCTATCAGTCAGAAGAGTTAACACTTACATATTATCCACAACTTTCCATGTATTTGTAATCAGATCAGTGTTTAATTAAAATGTTGACTATAACAGGTTTAAAAACAAGATCCTCAGAGATATCAGTAGGGACCTCTGTCAAGTTTGACATTGATTTATTAATTCTTTCTTTATGCTTTATGAAATCACCTATGGATTAAATTATTATACTGTCATATAACCCACATTTCTGTATGTTGGAGATGATGGCATCATGAAATTTTTGCCAAATACAGGTAAAAAATATGTATCTATTTCTGAGTCTAACAACTGTGTCAAAATGTTTAGTTTGCATGGACTCATTTTTCCATAAACCAATGCTGTTTTTTGTTTTGTTTTGTTTTTAATTGATTCTTGCCTTTTGCCTAAGAACCAATTCATTTGGTCACTCAACAAACTTTTTTTCTGATGAGTTCTCTGCGAAAAACATTATGCTAAATACTGTGCCAAGTCACTAACTTTTAATATTTTGTGTCTACCCTTGGTCTTCTTTTTTACAAATTAAACAATATTTACCTGACTCTACCTTCAAGGATCTATTTGTTCCCCCAGAATTCCAAGCTAATCACTGATAATATTTCTCTGGTATAAAATTCAAGACTTCTTTTTTTTTTCATCAGTATCAGATATGTAATTTTTTTTGGCACAGTCTAGACAACTGAACTCAAGATCATTTAAACAAAATCTCCGTTTTTAATTCCTTCCTGATGAGTTTCTCTTACTTGGGACCTTGTTTTTCCGGTGCTTTCCCATGGATGATCATCTATCGGTTTTTTGAGCCCTTCTATGACCTACCTAGATTCCTTCTATCATATGTCCTCAGTTCTATGTTTGAAGTTGTTTCTTTTATTCGATAAGCCCATGCTCAACATTTGGTATTCTTGGAAATGAGATAAGGAAAGAAAACCTTTGCCCTTTCGGTATTGTCATATTTCTGTCTTCCTCACTGTCAGTGATATTGTACTCCTCTCTATGACTCTCTATGGAAAAAGTCACCTTTGTTATGTCATGTGGATACAGTATTCCTTTTTTAAAAATTTTTAAAAAGATTTTATTTCTTTATTTGAGAGAGAGAGAGCATGAGTTAGAGGGATGAGCAAAGGGAGAGGGAGAAGCAGACTCCACATTGAGCAGAGAGCCCGACATGGGGCTTGAATCCAGGACTCTGGGATCATGACCCAAGCCAAAGGCAGACATTTAACCCACTAAGCCACCCACATGTGCCTGGACACAAGCCACAGATGTTTCTGTATCTCAACCCTCAGGTCTTAAATCCTAGTTATGGTTGTTTTAGCTACCTGTGGCAACTTACTATTTCAGATCTATTGTGGCTTACATTGTTGACCCTGTTGGGGTAGAAGATTACAGTATCACAAAAATGTTTAGGGATGAGATTATCTATATGAATCCTCAAAATCATTAGATCATTCAATCTTGTATAAGTCCAAATAATGACCAGAAATCATATGTATTCCCATAATGCCAAACCCCATGATTTGAAGTTCTTTCTTTACGATTTTTGCCAAAATTCCTTAGTAAAATTATCTGTTTTGCTCCCAAATCCTGCCTTTGGTGACATGACAATGGCTTATTTAAAAAAAATAATTTGCAAAATTACTATGCAAAAATGCTTGAAGCCAAATGCTCTGCCGTGAATATTGATTGAAAGCCTACATTGTAAAACACTGTGCCTTTTCCCAGAAAACTTACTATGAAAAAAATAGAAATAAAAATAACAACAATTAAGATATAAAACAGAGCCAGGAATGAGGACATAGCTTAAAGCCCTAAGGTTATTTTGTTTTATGTTATTTTCTTCTTTCCTTTAATTTTTTTTTTTTTTTTTTCATATTCCCTCCTAGGAACCTTGTCTCCCCAGGAGAGAAAGTTCTTATTGTTGCAAGTTCACTGAAAGATTTACAGAAGAAATAGGCTCTTTCGTTTCTGCCCTTCATTCATCTGCTTTCCCTTTTCCCAAACACATTTGCATTCTGAAATCAACAGCATCAGTCAATTGTGCTTGCTATAGACTAACCCCTGTAAAACCTGTCTTTGAACCGTTTGGAGAATTTGATGCTGTAACTGAAAAATCCAAGTGATGTTCCTTCATCCCACTTGGAATTGCTGGAGAAATTGTGTTGCTGGAGTTAACACAAGCCAGTCAGTTATTCTCTTTTGGCTTATTGGGTTTGTGTCAATTTCATCAGTAGCTGAATTGGTCAAATTGTGCCCATCCTACATGGCTTTCAGATAGAAAGCTACTCTTAACTTACTTCATGTTTATTTGGAGCTTCCACTTGAAATATTGCCTTTTTAGCCTCACAGTGCTCCTGTGATATAGTCAGGGAAGGTATTTGCATTTGCATTTTTCAAATACTGAAACTGATATTTAATTGGGATAAGTGATTTACTCAGATTACAAGGCACCTGGCAAAATCAGAACTTGAACTCAGGTCTCATGATTCCATATTCAGTGAACTGCCCACTTTATTTCCTTAGCATCTAATTTCGTGTTAAATTAAGGAATATTGTTAATGGCAATCTCTTATTCTAAAAGTCCCTTCTGACTCTGCTTTCCCCTCAAGCCACCACCTCATTTCCATCTTTCTGTTTATGATAATATTTTCGGAAGTGTGCAGTGGAAGAACTTCAAGAAATTTCAGACCATTAAAAAAATCATAGAAAATAAAAATTACAGACCATTACCCTCATACACAGATAGAAAAATTCTCAATGACATTGCTGTCAAAAAAATCCAGCAGTATATAAAAAGAATAACATATGATGATCTAGTTGATTTTACCACAGAAATCTAAGTTTGGTTCAATACTTGATAATCAATTAATGCAATTTATCATATTAACAGACTAAATAAGAAGATATATATATATGATTATCTCTAAAGATGCAGACAAATCATCCTATAAATTTCAACACTTATTTATGTTAAAAACTTTAAACAAACTAGAAGTTAAAGAAAACATTATCAATCTGATAAAGGTCACCTACAAAAACCTGTAGCTAACATCATTTTTAATGTGAAAGACTGAATGCTTTCCTTTTAAAATTGAAACAAGGTAAGGATGCCTGCTCTCTCAATTCCTATTCTTACTGGTATTCCTACCAAATGCAATAAATAAAATAAAATAAAATTAAATTAAATAATAAAATAAAACGAAAATCATACTAAGTGGAAAAGAATAAATAAGACTATATTCTTTTCAAACAACATGATTGTCTATATTGAATACACCAAAAACCTACAAAAAGGGTACCTGAACTAATAAATAATTTTAACAAGGTTATAAGACACTGGATGAATACAGAAAAAATAATTTTATTTTCTTATGCTAAGAATGAACAAATGGAATTTGAAATTCACCAACCAGTACCACTTAAATAGCATCAAAGCATAAGAAATTATTATGTAAAAAATTTATAAAGTATGTGCAAGAGTTATATGCTGAAAACTACAAATATTGATCAGAGTAACCAAAGTAGATCTAGGAAAATAGAGAAATATACCATGATCATGTGTCGGAAGATCAATATTGTTAAACTGTCAATTCTACCCAAATTAATCTACGGATTCAACATAATCTCAATCAAAATATGAGCAGGCATTTAAAACAATCAACAAACTAATTCTAAAATTTATGTGGAAAAGAAAAGTAACTAGGATAGTCAATACGATTTTGAAAAAAAAAAAAAAGAAGTTGGAGAACTCACACTACCTGATTTTAAGATTTCTGGGAAGCTAACAGTAATCAAGAGAATGTTGTATCAGTTAAAACAACAGTTGTCAAAGTGTCTCTTTAAAGAGCTAGAGAGTAAGTATTTTAGGCTGGTGGTTGTTAGGTTCTCTGATGCCACTACTCAACTCTGCCATTATAGTAGGAAAGCAGCTACAAATAATATATAAATGGTTGAACATGACTACATTCCTATAAGGCAACAGAAACTAAAATTTGAATTCCATGTAATTTTCAGGTGTCATGAAATATTCTTCTTGTGTTTTTTTTTACCATTTAAAAATATACAAATTATTCTTCATTTATGGGTTATACAAAAAGAGGCAATGGGCCAGAGTTTGCTGAGCCTGGGTTAATGAATACACATATGATCAATAAAATTGAAATAGATCCACTTATTTGGGGTCAATTTATTTTCAACAAATATAAGGTGACTCAGTTGGAGAATTGTTAGTCTTTTCAAGAAATGGTGATGGAACAACTATAAACACACATTATGAAATGGGGAAGTAGCCAGAAGTCCTACGGATCAAAGGTTCTGTGTGGTTGATTTAGTTACTGCATGCTTGCGGGCTGATGTGAATGACCTAATGAGAGAAAAAACAGTGATGAAGCAGGAATGGGAAACATCGTGGAAGTCACGTGCTTGAATAAGTAAGAGGAGAAGGGGTCCAGGGCAGAGTTAGGGGCTCCCATCAGGGAGTGGGCCTGGAGAGTCTGGCGATCAAGCTAAGGCTCTTTCCTGCTCAAAGTGATGTGCCTAATTTGGATAATGGCTCCTTATCTGCGGGGATGCCAGGGGCTACAAGAAGGGGCACAGAGCCTCAGAGAAGGGGGTTGATGAGTCCTAGACTGGAGATCTGAGTCACAGCCACGTCTTTATTCAGACAAAACTTGGAAGGTAAATCAGAACAATCAGGAACTACTAAGAATGTAAGTGCCATACTATCCAGCAAGTCTACTTCTGGGTATTTACCCAAAGGAAACGAAATCATCATCTTGAAGAAATATCTTTACCCCCTCATTCATTGCAGCATTATTTACAGTGGCCAAGACCTGGAAACAATCTAAGTGTCCATCAGTGGACGAATGAGTAAAGCAGATGTGGCATACATATACAACAAGATATTACTCAGCTGTAACACACACACAAAAAAGGAGGGAAACACCACCATTTTCAACAATATGGATTGAACTCAATTGAACTCTTCTAAGTGAAATAAGTCAAACGGAGAGACACAAATGTAATATGATCTCACTTTCATGTGGAATTTTTAAAAGAAGCAAACTCATATAGAAATAGAGAACAGATTGGTAGTTGCCAGAGTTGAAGGGTGGGTATTGGGGAAATGGATAAAGGTAATCAAAAGATGCAAACTTCCAGTTATAAGTTCTGGGGATGTAACGTTCAGCATGGTGACTGAAGTTAAAAATACCATATTGTATATTTGAAAGTTGCTAAGAGAGTAGATCTGAGAAGTTCTCATCACAAAAAAAATATTTGTAATTATGTGAGGTGCTGGGTGTTAACTACACTCATTGGAGTAATCACTTCATAATATATACATATATCAAGTCATTACGTTGAGTACTTTTAATACAATGTTATATGTGAATTATATTGAAATAAATTGAAGGGAAAAAAAAAGCAAGGTCAATTAAGAAACATAAGGGACAGGGAAAGTTCATTTGGAGGGGGTTGGGAAGATGCAGTCAGAGAGCCAGGATGGGTCCCTTTGGGCCTTTGGAACCATGATCATGGCAATTAACGCCACATCTCTGGATCGAGGACAGATAATTCCAAACTCCACCTCACCAAGGCTCCTACTATAACTCCAGGCTTTGCCAAGATGGACTCAGAAATCAGGAGACCCTGGGCCTGAGGTTTGAAGGTTAAGAGTGGTCAGCAGCAGCTTTAAGAAAAAATACTCATTGACTTGGTTCTATTTGTTTGATAGATATGCAAAATATGTGTAAAGTGCAAGTGGATTGTTTTTAAATGTGACAAATTCTTTGCTGAAGTAGTAGGGGAGAATAGCAAACACATAAACTATGGACCATAACATAGAAATCCTTTTTGAACCCAGAATCGAGCCATTCTTAAATATTATTTGTATTCCCTCTTTAAGCCAAGATTTTGTTTTTCTCTTTTGGAACACTTCCTTGAAATGGCAGAACTTACAGGAGGGAAAATGTGATCCAATAAGCAAAAGTTGGCTCTAAGTGTGATTTCGCAGGAATACTAATAACTATCATTTGTACTTTATTACAGGTTGTAAAATGTTTTCAGAAATTTGATCTCGTGTTATCCTTACAACTAAATGACTTTGTCCTCCTACAAACGCAAATATAAGACCCGGAAAGATTAACTGTGCTTAAAAACACGCAGCGAACGGCAGAATCCAAACAAAATCCAGGCTTTCTGACCTGCAGTCTATTGACTGGATCAGTCTGCTACATCAGTATATCACAGGGCTACCGATCATCACAGTCCTGTAGGATGTGAAGAGAAAATGCCCGTTCCCAGGCTTCTCCCCGACAAATTCTCATTTGCTCAGGTGGGGCTGAGGAGTCTATTTTAACCACCTCGGCTGCCCTGGAGATACTACTCATCACAAGATTTGTTCCACTCTGCACCTTGGGACACCTGGGTCGCTTGCCAGCCCCGATCAGGGAGTGCCTTAATGCAGACCATACGTAACTGTGCAGCCCCCAAGGAAACACTGCCAGCCTCGGAAGAGAGAAGCATGAATCCTGATGTCCTCTCTGCCACTCTCCTGCTACACGGCCTTCAGTAAAATAAGTCACTACTATGAACTTCAGTTTTCTAATTTCTGCCAAATCGAGCTAACCTGCAGAATTGCTACAAAAATTAGAACAGAGAATGCTCAATCAACACTATCGCTTATAACTGCGAATAAAGTGTAAGAGATCAAAGTATGGCGAAACAGGAATATAGAGGATCAAAAATAACCATCGAAAAGTCGTCAACAGAAGGAATGGGGTGAAAAGCAAACGAAATCAGTCATTCATCTGTAAGTTCCTTTGGTTGAAAGTTCCATTTTAATTCTGGCACGAAATTAGCAACCCATTGAAAATAGTCTGAAATAACTCACATTCAGAGTTATTAAAGGAGCTTGATGAGTTTCATGCACACACACACGCACACGCACACACACAACCCTGCAGGTTGTGCTTTTTAACAGACCTAAATGTAAACTTCTGGAGCCCAAAATAAACTCCAAGTTGGTAACATGTAAAATTAGCTCCAGCGTGGAAGCGTCTATGAAAGAGAACGGAGAGAGTGTGCTCCGAAGATAATGATAATGACTGAAGCCTGGCGTGGAAGACAGAAGCCGGAGGGTAATATGGGGTGCTGTCCTGACAGCAGAGAGCCAGGGTGTCACTGCAGCGGAAGCTCATTAATTCCCTTTGCCCCAAAGCCTGTGCCTGATCGATGTCTCCCGCACGGGCAGCTCTACTGGAGTCTCCCTGCCACTTCTCTACGGTGTGTTCTTACCTGCTCAAGACCCTTGTGTTTTGCACGTTGAGAGGAGGACACCTGCTAATGAATGATTCAAGACACACAGGTGGCCCAGGGCTGGGGCTGGCAGGCGCATTCCTGGAACGGCGCCCCCGTGAGGATCCTATATGCAGATCGAGAGCCTGCCAGCAGCCAGATTCTTGCTTAGTCAATTATGCATAATGGCTGTCAGTCAAGTGCTGCTGCCGGGGTCCTCCTGGAAGCCAAGGAGGGGGAATAAACACGGCTGCTTGTAGCTTAAGGGCAGCAAGCTTACTCTGGTGGGAGCAGCAGCAACACTGCTGGTCGTCTGTTCCTTGTCTGCAAAGCACAAGCTCCTTAGTGAGGCTCCGATACACTGCATGAGTCACCATCGTTTGTCTCTCCAAAGACATTTCCTGCAACTCACCCACATGCATTGCATGCCTCAACAATGCAGAATGACTCTTACGGGTTCAGTCGTATCCCCCCAAAATCCATATGTTGAAGTCCTAACCCCCCAGTACCTCGGAACGTGACTACATTTGGAAATACAGGAGTTACAAGTGTAATTTGGACGAAGTCATCCTGGAGGAAGATGGGATGGGCTCCTAATCCAATAGGACTGGTATCCTAAAAACAAAAAAGGAAAAAAGGAAATTTGGACACAGACACACAGGCACCCAGACAGACAGACAGACAGACACACACACACACACACACACACACACACACACACACACACTGGGAGAAGTCCATGTGAAGACAAAGGCAAAAATCAGAATGATGCATTTGTGAGCCACAGAATGCCAAAGATTGCCAGCAAATCCCCAGAAGCTGGGGGAGTGGGATGCTGCCCCTTCTTCTTCATAGCCTTCTGGAGGAACCAACCGTGCTGACACCTTCGGCTCAGACTTCCAGCCTCCAGAACTGTAAGACAATATAGTCCTGTTGTTGAAGCCACTAGACTGTGGTACTTTTTATGGCAACCCTAGCAGAAGAATGGAATAATCTCCAAAAAGATTGTTCTTAAACTGTGTCATTTGCCTATGTATTTCCAGAACAGCAGAGGAATTAAGGGCACAAGGTTTGGAACCACACAGAACTTGGTGTGATTTCCAGTTTACCCACTTTCTAATTGTGTGATTCTAAACAAGACACTATTGGAGCCTCCACTGGGAGCTTTGAAACATCATTAATAATATGGCCCTGGACTTCAGATAGACTTGGTTGCAAATCCTGGCCATTTACCAGCTGAGGGGGCCCGAATGCACCTCTGTTCTGTATCACATAAGCTGTGGGTTTAATCTTCTTTCTTCTGGAGCCTGTGAGAATTCACCGCCACAGTGAACAGAAATCTCCTCCCTGCTGCTGAGCCACTATCCTTACTGCTAAGGAAGCAGCGGGGATTTGCTCCTTTGGGAGTAATTTCCCTTGTGCTATCTGGATGATTCTATGTGTCCTGCGGATTCCACAGAAGGGTGGCCTTATCAGAAAAGTCTTGCCAGTCTGGTTAGTTACGTTCTACAGTCTCATCGAAGCTGGTTCTTAAGAAGCACATGTGCCCAGGCCACCCACCCACACACAGTTGGATTGTTCTGGAGTAGCTTATGTGCAGAATCTCCCTCCTAGACTAGATCCTCTGAGGGAGAAACTTTGTTTTTCAATTCCATATCTCCAGTTCTTCACAGGATAGGTTTTCATTAGATATATGATGAATGGATGGATGGATGGATGGATGGATGGGTGGATGGGTGGATGGATGGATGGGTGGATGGGTGGATGGATGGATGGGTGGATGGGTGGATGGATGGCAGGCAAGGCGTTAAGTCAGGTTAAGAAAATTCCAGAAGAGTATCCTGTTCCTCCTTAGTGGCAGTGGGGGCATACTTGTATCTTCTTCCTGATGTGGGGATGTGGAACTCTGAGAAAGGGAAGTGGGGAAAAAGCCCCCCTCCATGGTGGGAAAGACTCTGGCCAGATGAAACAGAAGAGCCCCTAGCTTTCAAGATCTTTCTCTTTACTGCACTTCACATTACCCAAGAGTCTCATGCATGCTTTCTCATCTGGATATCACAGCAATTTGTGAGCCAGCCTAGGGAGACTCTATTTCCCTATAAGTCAAGGAGGATACTGAGGCAGGTAAGTTTCCCAGAATTACATAAGCTAATCAGAGACAGACCTGGGACTAGACCACAGTTGGAGTGTGTGGCATTTGGCTCTTCTTACTAAATCTTGCCAGCCTGACTCATAGAATTGGTTTCTGAAATAGAGGTTTACTTTTCTTCCTGAGAACTATTCAATAGACATTTTGTGAAGAGTCAGCAAGCATGGGCTTCATGGACAGGTTTTCCTGGGGACAGCATGCTACCGGAAAATAGGAACCTGAGCATAATCCACGCAAGTCGAGGAGGAAATCCACAGGACTAAGAAGGAAAATTCGAGAACAGAGCATCAGACAGGAGGTGAAAGATGCCTCCATGAAATTTTAGTCATGCGCCTGGTTACTAATTGGTTGGTAATTCCCTGAGTCCCATTAGTCTCATCTGCACAGATGAAGATAAAAATCATCTGCTCTAATTTTGAGCTCATGACAATCCATTGTAATACAGACAAGAAGGCCACCCCGAGTTTGCAGCAGACGGACAGAAGGCTATTCATCTGGTCTTAATCACAGTCGGTTCCAAAGTCTACTGTGGATCAAGATGAAAATTAAGTCCAAATCATCCATGAAAATCTTTCGGGAAAGTCTTGAGTTGAAGACTCAGAATTTCTCATGCCTCTACCACATCCTGCTCTTCCCTCCAGTGTACAGCCGGATTGCTTCTTCCTTCCTTAAGCACAGAAGACATTGCTGACTTGCTTCTATGGAACATGTGGTAGGAAAAATATGAATATTTAATATAAGACTAACTCCAACAGCACACTTCTGTCTCCAATGTCACATGCAATCATGGAAATATTCAGAGGAGTGGAGAAATGGGGGTAGAATCACCTGCTTTCTGTTCATTGTGGTTCCATCTCCCTCCTTCCTTTTTTGGTTTTCCATCTCCCTCCTTCTTTCATTACCATTATTACCAACATCATCATTATTATAACACCATTCTTAAAACAGGTAAATCAAATATGTGTATTATGCAAGACCGTGGTGTGTAGAAGTCAGAGATTCGAAAGCCCTTGCTTGTAACTGAATTCGCCCACTGTGGGCTGAACCTTACAGTCATTATTCAGAATCCTGTGACTCAGCACTTGCCGCTTCAGATTACACAGACCAACCCTATCTCTGAGCGGAATTCCAGGTCTGTAAATACCATCCTTTTTTCAGCTTCCCTGAGAAACTTGACTCAGTTCCTGCCTTGCCCTTGTCCCATTCTATTGCAGACTCCCAGTGCCATTAGGGAAAAGGAGATGCAGGATCCCAGGGGGGCAGAGTCGAATCTAGGAATTGGCAGGAGTAGCCTGAGCCAAACGGCTCCAACTGTCTCACCGGCAGATTCCATAATTAACTTATAATGCACGAGGACTTGACAGTTGACGTGATTGTGTGTGTGTGTGTGTGTGTGTGTGTGTGTGTGTGTGCCTCCCTTACATACTGTGTTTCACTAGTGATCTGAAGTTAAAGAATCAGCAAACATCTGAACCATGGTCTTCTGGCCATGGGAAGACTCAAGGTGATTTTCCTTCTCATTGTATCCAAGTTACGTCTGATCAGGTTGACTCTTTTCATGCCCCTCCCGTTCTTCCAGTTTTAGAGCTTGGATAGGTTGAGGTGGGAGTGAGGAACATACTAATTAGAGGCCAGACCTAGAGAGGCACCGAGCCCTGCTCAAAAGCCACCACTAACGGGAGATTTCCCCTGAACCTGATCTCTCTCCTCGCCCTCTCTGCAGGATCGCCATCCCCTGTTTCACTTATTCTGTTTCTTGGAGACAGTGGCAGCAGGCTCTGGAATCTTCTGTTTACTTATAGTCTCAGCATACTCCAATTCATCCCCCAGACTGCAGCCAGAGGTAGCTTTTAAATTGTAAATTTGACAAAGTAATTTACTGCCTAAACCTGTCAGCATCCACCAGTTACCCTTCAAGGCAGCATTCACAGTCCTTAAGAAGGCTTTCAAATCACTTGGCAAGCCAGCCCAAACAAACTCTCACGCTTTATCTCTTACCACACCTTCACAGAGTGCTGCCGGATTAAATTAGGGACAGAGGGGAGGGCAAAATGGCACATAGAAAATAGACAAGGCAATGTTCTTTAAATTCTCAGACTCTGTGGAACTCGTGTATAATCTGTTTAACTCATTGCCTCTCCAGCCCAGTCCTACTAACTAAGAAAACCCAAAATGTTTGACTTTGGATTGGATCATCTACATGATGGGAAAGACGGTGAGTGGCTTTTCTCCACATTTTGTGAAGCTGGGCCCCTACTCAGCCTTTAGGAATCCAGCTTTGTAATACAACTTGTTTAAAGATGGGCCCGACACTGCCCCTTGTCAGTGTTGTTCGGTGTCCCTCAGAAAAACGGGTCAGTTTCAGTGAGCACGTAATGAATGTTGGGGCTTTTGTGCCTCCATCTTAGCCGTGCTGAAACGGATTTGGAGTAAAATCCTGATCTGCTTTAGCCAGAATGAGTGTTTGAGACCGTTCACAGAGCTACAGTATCTATGTTTCTCTGCAAAAGGCAATCTGCCTGCACCTTAAACTCAATCTGGCAAGTGCATGACCAATAAAAAAGAGTGGCCCTTGAACCTCACTCGCATTCACAAAGAGAATCAAAGCACAGGAAGCAAGAAAGGCTCAGAGAGGATTGAGGACTACAATGTAGCGAGCAATCGGCAAAGACCACGTTGGTGGGCTAACTCTGCGGATATGCAGCTGACAAAGCACGCTCTTGCCAAGTGAACTACAGCAGCTAAATAAGCAGAATGGGACATTTTCTGTAAACAGTATCATCAAGGGCTCTGGAACAAGCCAGTGCCCATCTCAAGTATACAGAAGTTCAGGGCACGTGGAAAGGAATAAACATAACCTGGAAGAAAGAAAGGAGAAATGCCTCTTCAGGGCAGAGTGAATGCAATTCCCAAAGCCATGGTGAGCTGAGGAAGAATATACAAGTGACTATTGGAATTCTAGAAGATATTATGTCACGTGGGTTGTGTAGGACTACATTCGAGTTAAATGCACGGTGTATAGTTCTTGCTCGATAGTTCAGGCCATCTCAATCTCTTTTAATGTCTTCATAAAATCTTACATATTTTAATTCATATCTGCACCTTGCTGAATGATATAAAAATAACATTTCTGGTCCAGATTCTGAGCACTCTAGCAGTCAGACCAGGCAGATAGCAGCAATTTTACCTTCGCACATAGGGTAAGACAATACTGTGCATTTCACTCATTCGATGAATTCAACGCATGTGTCTTGGACAGGCACATTCCTAGATGCTGAGGAGATACTGCTAAACAAATCAGAAAATAAACAAATTGATACCATAAAGGGACTGACACATCATTAAGAGGCAATGATATAAGGGAACATGATAATTTCAGATTGTGATAAGTACTAAAATGAAAATGTAGCGGCATATATTAAAGAAGGCAGTGACAGCTCATTTAGATAGTAGGATAGGGAAGGAAAGACATATATGAGTGGCTGAGTGAAGAGGACTGCGTGGACAGCAAGGCCGGGAGGGCCTGAGACAGCCCCAACCAACTCCCTTCCAGCCCCGAGTGAAAAAGAAGAACTGGCATTTCCCATAAAGGTACAAAAGATAGCTAAGAGAACGGAGCTGGGCATCATGGAAAAAATAGAGTAACAATAACCAAACATCTCTATAGCACAAGGGAGATTTCAAAGGAAGCCTACAGGAATTTTCTGTAGCTTCTCCTCCTACCAGTAATGTTAAAGAGGCTGCTACTATTACCCTCATTTTACAGAGAAGAAAGACAAACCTCAGAGATGCCACTTGACTTAACCCCCACGACTAACCAATGGCAAGGCAAGGTCTAGAACAGGAGTCAGCAAATGACAACCTGGGGGCTCATGCCAGCCAGCCACCTGCTTTTGCTAATAACGTTTTAACACAACCTACTAGTTCATTCACCTATCATTGATGGCTACTTTCACACTACAATGGCAAAGCTGATTACTTGCAATAGAGACCGAATGGCCTGCAAAGCCTAAATTGTTTCCCGTCTGATTTATTACAGGAAAAAAAAAATTGCCAACAGGTAATCTAAACAGATTTCCCGAGTCATATTCACCTTCCTGTAGATGGCGCTGTATGAACCTCGTTCATGTTTGTTAATCTTCGGGTGGAAGACTGAGTCCTTGAGGGCGGGACCATATTTTAAGTACTGCATCCTGGGACATTCAATGAATAGACAGACATTCATTGTCTTGCCTTGATTTCAACTAAAACGAAACCAAAAAAATATGGGAATAAGAAATATAAATTATTTATGTATGTATTAACCTAATATTCATTCCATTAAATCCAGCTATGAACTCATATTGTTTCCTACTGCATCCACATTATGTTATCAAGACTGAAAAGGGAGGACCAATTCTATATTTCTGCAGTAATAATGACAGATAAAGGTCTTAACTAATGTTTCATTTCATCATAACTACTGCTTCTTAGTGATACAGTAGAAAGAAAACTGAAATGGGAAATTAAGGACGTTAACTTACCTCTGTGTCCTACAAAAAACACTTACTTGAACTCCTGAGCACCCCAATTTTTCCCTAGGAAATTACTTCAAACACTTAAACATTCCACAAAATATGGTTAATAATGAAAACCTTCATGAGTTCAGCATTAATTATCACATTCATGCATCAATCCTTATTAACTGCTTTTCCCACTATTGCCTCTTATACAACAAATCTCTCCAAAACGTAAGGCTTAAGACAACCATCATCATGTTCTATTACCTCTCAGAATTCTAGGGGTATGAGTAGGCCCAGCTTGGTGGTTCTTGCTTCTCATATGTTTGCTATCAGATAGCAGATAGGATAGTAGTTATGCCAAAGGCTCCCTCACTCGCACACTTGCTAGTTGGTTTTGGCCACTGGCTGGGATTCCAGCTGTGGCCATCTGCTAGAACATCCAGCCATGGCCTTGTTATGTAGCCTGGGCTTCCTCACAGCATGGGTGCCTGCATTCCAAGAGCCATCGCCAAAGCAAGAAGTGGCAGTGGTCAACTTCTTACAGCCTGGACCTGAAAACTGGCAAAACGTCCCTTTTCCTGTAATCTATCAGAAAGGCAGTCACAGAGCCCAGCACAGGGAGAAGAGTCAATAGGAAAAGCATCAAAGAATGTTGGGGTCCTGTTAAAAAAACCCTGCAATCTGGTATCCAACCTCAATTGTGGACATCGCTCCCAAATTTAAAATACATTCACTCACTCTCAAGATCCCACTCACTCCCAAGATCCCACAAGATCCCAAGTATTGGGCTCAGCCTCAAGGTCCAAATCTTTTCATTTCAGTTGGCTCCTCGAGAGTGGTGCCTGAAGCACGGAGCTTTGGTTTCTGGGGTCTTTCAATCTGAAAACTTAGAAACTAAAGGGACAACTTATCTGACTCCACGTCCACTCGACACACAATGGTGGAGCCGCTACAGAATAACGTCTACTTATGCTCCTTTAGAACAAGAAGGAAGACGAGGTGCACGAGAACCTCGCTCGCCCACAGCGATTCTGAAATCCCGAAAGGCACATGTTCCTAGATTCTAGTTCCTAGATCTTATGTGTGTTCCCTCCATTGGTTTCTCCAAGTCTTGGCCCAAGTGAGTGTCCTCAGACTTATGATGAAGGACATCAGCTTCTCCGGATGTCCTGTATTATTGAGGTGGAAAGCGGTGCCGAATGGGGGTTCCAGGTTGTCCTAAGTGTCCTCAAGTTTACTTCCAGCTGTTTTCCTGACTGCTGTCCTTGCTAACCTCCAGTGAGTGACTCTTGGTCTACTGCCAGAAGCTGAGGTAAGAAAGAGTCTTCCTTAGACTCTTTCACCATCTCACCCAGTTACCTATGGCTTATCCTTATAAGAAATCTTTTTATTTGTTTTTCATATTACTCATAGTGGACCTGCTTTCTTGACAGAAGCCAAATGAATAACCTAATTATCATCCTGACGATACATAATAATATCCATTTTCATGTAAAGATATGTAAAAGAGTAGCTAGAGGACATGAATTATCAATAGGAGTGACATTTTATCTGGGTCCTTTAATTAATAGAGATTTTATCACAACACAAAAGAGATGGGAACAACGCTTAGTGTAATGCAAATAGTATTGATTCTACCGATTTTTAAAATTTTTTTTTTAAGATTTTATTTATTTATTCGACAGAGAGAGAGATTACAAGCAGGCAGAGAGGCAGGCAGAGAGAGAGAGGGAAGCAGGCTCCCTGCTGAGCAGAGAGCCCGATGCGGGGCTCGATCCCAGGACCCTGAGATCGTGACCTGAGCCGAAGGCAGAGGCTTAACCCACTGAGCCACCCAGGCACCCCGATTCTACTGACTTTAAAGTGACTGGTTTTGAAAAAAAATCGCTCCTATTAATAATAGCTGGTACCTTTTTAATCACATAACTTTGTTACCACTAGGCTTCCTCTATTTCTCCTGTTTGTGAACTTTCCATTTAGTCAGGAAAGCTTTGGAATTCATGACACCTCACAGCCCCTCCTTCTGATTTTTTTCCGCGGTCTCTAAGGAAAGATGCTATTTATTCCCAGCCATGGCAAGATCAGGATGGAGAATCTTAATAACTTCCTTGTTACCCCTGAGTTGGCTCTTTGTGGCCCCACTTGATTACTCTATTTGTAGTACATTCCCAGAACTTCAGGCACGCCCATGAACAAATGTGTGTATCTTTAAAAAGCATTTTCTCAAAGGGAACATCAATCATTTCTCAAGCCAATTATAGTCTTGCTGTTATGGGAAGAGTTATATCTGAAATTGCAGTCTCTGAGTTTTAGATTCCATTATGTCACAACTAAACTGTTAGATTCTGAGCATCTCATATAATTTCCATGAACCTTGATTTCCACAACTGTAAAATAAGTATGATTGTCCCCCTTTATCTATGGTGGATATATTCCAAGACCCCCAGTGGACACCTGAAACCACGGATAGTATCAAACCCCATATATAATATATGTTATATATATATGTATATAATATATATAATATACATGTGATGTGTATATATATATATTATATATATATACATATATGGTGATTTTTTTCCTATATGTGAATAGCTATGATAAAGTTTAATTTAGAAGTTAGGCACAGTAAGAGATGAACAACAATAATGAATAATAAGATAGAACAAGTATAACAAAATAGTGCAATAAAATTTATATGAATATACTCTCTCTCTCTCAAAATACCTTATTGTACTATATTCACTCTTCTTATAATTATTATGTGTGATGATAAGATGCCCACATGTGAGATGAAGGGAAGTGAATGATGTAGGCATTGTGTCATAGAACTACTATTGACCTTCTGATGGTATGTCAGAAAGAGGGTCATCTACTTCCAGACTGCAGTTGACCACAGGTAAGTGAAATCATGACAATCGAAATTGTAAATTAAGAGGGGGCTGTTGTAATGTCATCTTTCAGATGCACTGTTAGGATTATCGGTGGCATTGGTTCAATGATAAATACAATTTGTCATTTTGTTTCCATCCATTAATATTATGAAATAGGAAGATGTAACAGTCTAGAGATCTAGAATTTCATTCTTTAATCTCGGGTTTTATTTTTTTGCAGCGTTGTTGAAAATTAGGAAGAATGTATATAACACAGCTTAAATAGTGTGTGGTACATGGTGGGTGCTCCTCATTGAAGATCCGATAGGTGCAATGTGAGGTAGGAGATGCCATTATGATGGTAGAGGTATTTAGTCAGGGGATCCAGGGATACTAATATCCTGCCTTAATCAGCTACTTCTGCTCCCTGCAGGCCACTGGGGAGAATAAGAAGGCAAATAAAAGGCAAGGAAACACTTTGCTAAGAGCTGGGTCTTTTTCTCAAGAAACAGATAGATTCGAGTGAGCTCAGATTCGAGGAGATTCAGTCTTGTCTAGTTTAAGACTAGAGTAGTTTCCTTCTCCATAAGCTCAAACTTATATCTTTGAACTCACCATTCACACCTATGGTAAAAGTTTCCCTGACCAGAGGTGTGGAAAAATGAATACAGAAGGGAGACAACATGAGAGAGTGTATTTGTGGCAATGTATAGATCCAGACTGGTCTTTGCCTCTCATAATGAAAGAAGCAGCCCAAGCCCAGCATTTACTCAGAACAGAGAATGTCTATATGGAAAGGAATACCCAACATGGCGGGAACCCTTGTACCCCTACTTCTCTGTCCATGTGGAGACCAAATTTCAAAGAAACTCCATATGTGCATGTATTTCAACTCACACCAGTGTAAAGCTATATGCTTAGGAAGATGATGCTAATTCAGAGATTTTAACTTTAAGACATCTCCCCTCAATGGGACCAAAAATTTGTGCATTTACCCATGACTTATCAATGATATCTCATGAGCAGCTATATTGGGGCAAAGTTTTATTCATTCATTCATTCATTCATTCATGTATTTTTGGTGAAGCTGACTAAGGCACTGTGGTTGATCTCAGTTCTGACATTAGGTAGCTATATGACCTTGGACATTGCTTCCCTTTGGTACTCAATTTCCACATCCTTAAACAGAAGAGGTGGACTATATAAGTTCTTAAGTCCTTCAGAGCTCGAACATTCTAGCAGATAACCTAGTTATCTAGGTTTTTTTTTTTTTTAAACTACTTAGGCAAAAATTAAAAATGCAAGACTTTATTCTTTGGGAAATGATTTTGCATCCCACTTTGGAGTTAAAAAATCTCTGCCGCATGAATTTATTTTAACAAACAAAATCTTCGTGATTTAGCTAAAGCTAAAAATAGAGTCTCTTTGCGAAAAAAGAGTCACGTTGTTTATAAATAGCAAGCCTTCAATTCTGGGGCTCGTTTGGTCAGAAAGAGCAGCTTAAGCTAAAAATGCAGAGTCAAAATAAACCTATTTAACTGTTTGGCAAGAGTCCAGCTGCACAATTTAGCTCTTGAGTCAGCTAAGAGAATGGTAGGAAGACAAAGAATTGAGAGTCACCTGATGTGCTGTGAATAGGATGATGTGTCTGCTTTAATAACTACCCATTTTATAGAAGAAGAGTTGGAGGCTGAGAGGAGTCAGCTGTCCGGCCCATAGTCGGAGAGAGAGGGCAGTGGCTGCAATTAGACTTGACTCAACTCCTTTCTACTTCATTGTCCCCACCTGCTGCCATACTGGGACAGTCATGAAACTTTCTGCTTCTCCAACCACTTCCATTTTCCTCAGTTGATCCTGGGCACAAAAGTGGGACTATGAGGAGGGAGGAGAACGGAGCATGGAAGCTTGCCTCACTGATTAATGAATCGATTAGCTAAAATAACAGGTTTGGCAGGGACTACACACGGGGCACTATGAAATGAATGTTAGGAAAAAGAGGACACCCTTGGTTTCAGGACACCCATGCTCCAATAAGACATGATCACATCCAATTAAGTGTCACAAATGAATAGTGGCCCAAGAAATACATAATACTCATTTCTTAAATATTCACCAAACTTAATAGTACTTATGTCTGTGTAGTGGTATTTTAGAACAATTTTAATTTCTTTTTTGCTTTTCTAAACATGTAAGCCTTCTACAAATGATACAAAACATACAATGTCAATTTTCCAAGGACTAATTTATTCGAGCTTCAGACCATAAAGGCAGGTCTGATTTGTTTGTTTAATATACTTATTTTGGTGAATTATTTGATAGGTTTTTTAATATAATTTATTTTCTTTGGGCAGATTTACATTTACAGAACAAATGAACAGAAAGTACAGGGAGTTCTTAATATCCCTCACCATTGCTATCCTCAGTTTTTCCTACCATTAACGTTTTGCAATAGTGTGGTACAATTGTTACAATTGATGAGTCAGTATGGAAATATTACTATTAACTAAAGTCCATAATTTACATTAAAGTTCATTCATTGTGATACATATTCTATAGGTTTTGATAAATGCAGAGTAACATAGCTCTATGATTTCAGTGTCCTATGGAATAGTTTCACTGCCCTAAAAATTCCCTGTGTTCCACCTATTTATCCTTCCCACCCTCCTCTCAATCTCTGGCAAACACTCAGTTTTATAATCATTACAGTTTTTGCCTTTTTCAGAAGGTCACATAATGGGAATCATAGTATGGAGTCTATTGCAGATTGGCTTCTTTGATTTAGCAATAAGCAAGTAAGTTTCCTTCACGTCTTTTTGTGGCCCTATAGATCATTTCTTTTTATCTTGAATAATAATTCATTGTCTGGATGTACAACACTTTGTACATTCACCTATTGGAAGACATCTTGGTTGCTTCCAACTTTTGACAATTATGTCTTAGGGTGCTATAAACATTTGTGTGCAGGTTTTGGTGCAAACGTAAGTTTTCAGTTAATTTCGGAAAGTGCCACACAGCGTAAGTACCGAATTGTATGGTAAAAGTATGCTTACTGTATGATAGGTTTTGTAATAAACCACCAAACTATCGTCCACAGTAGCTGTGCCGTTTTATATTCCCACCGACAATGAATGAGAGCTCCTTTTGTACCACATCGTTACTAACATTTGGTGTTGCCAATGTTTTGGATTTTAGCCATTTTAATAGGTGCGTAGTGGTATGTCATTGTTATTTTAATTAGAAATTCCCTGAGCACATAAGATGTTGAACATATTTTCATATGCTTATTTGCCATCTATATGTCTTCTTCAGTGAGGTGTCCAGATCTTTGGCTTATTTTTATTTGAGTTGTCTGGTTTTTATTTACTGTTACTGTTTTGGGAGTTTGGGGAGTTTTCTGTATGAATATGATTCTTTGTTTAGATAGTACTCCTTTATGAAATATGTATTTAAAGGTGTGTTCCCAATTCCTAGCTTGTCTTTTCATTCTCTTAACAGTGTCTTTGGCAGAATGAATTTTTAAATTTTGGTGAAGCAACTCATTTTTTTTTTCTTTCATAAATCATGCTTTTGGTATTATATCTAAAATAACATCTCCAAAACCAAGGTCACCTACATTTTTTCCTATCTTATCTTCTGGGAATTTTATAGTGTTCCTTGTTACATTTAGGTCTATGACACATTTTTTGTGAAGAATGTAAAGTCTGAGTCTAGATCATTATCCTTTCTCCTCCTTCTTCTCCTCCTTCCCTCCCCCTCCCTCTTCTTCTTCCTCTTCTTCTCCCTCTTCTTCTTCTTCTTTTTTTTTTAAAGATTTTATTTATTTATTTGACAGAGAGAGAGAGAGATCACAAGTAGGCAGAGAGGCAGGCAGAGAAAGAGGGGGAAGCAGACTCCCAGCCAAGCAGGAAGCCCAATGCAGGGCTCAATCCCAGGACCCTGAGATCGTGACCTGAGCCGAAGGCAGAGGCTTTAACCCACTGAGCCACGCAGGCGCCCCAATCTTCTTCTTTTTCTTCTTCTCCTTCTCCTTCTGCTCCTTCTCCTTCTCTTCTCCTTCTCCTTCTCCTCCTCCTCCTCCTCCTCCTTCTTCTTTCTTCTTCTTCTTCTTCTTCTTCTTCTTCTTCTTCTTCTCCTTCTTCAATATAGATGTCTAGTTGTTCTAGCACCATTTCTTCAAAGGACAATCCCTTCTTTATGAAATTTCCTTTGCTCCTTTGTCAATGGCCAGTTGACTGTATTTGTCTGAGTCTATTTTGGGCTCTCTATCCTATTGCATTGATCTGTCCATTTTTTTGCCAATATCATACTGTTTTGATTACTGTCATTTTACAGAAGCCTTGAAACTGGGTAGTGTGTCTTCTGATTTTGTTTTTCTCCTTCGATACTGGGTTGGCTATTCTGGGTCTTTTGTCTCTCTATATAAACTTTAGAATCAGTTTGTGGTTATCCACAAAGTAAGTTACTGGTCTTTTTGTTGGGAATGTGTTGAATCTATAGATCAAGTTGGGAAAACCAGACATCTTGATAATGTTGAGTGTTCTTATCCAGGTACACGGAATATCTAAACCATTTATTTAGATCTTCCTTGATACGACTCATTTTCAGACCTGAAGGTTAATGTTGCTTCTATAGATTGCATTTTATATTTACAGTACACATACACATATACGTGATTCTTGTTGTAATTAGTAAAAAGCAAAAGTAGAGACATGACAAGATAACCCATGCTACTAAGAGAGGGGTAAATAAAAAACCACAGGGGTGCAATGTCAGACAAAATTACTTCTGTGAGGAGTTGATGGCGGGAACACTAGCTTCACCAAGATGATGATGGATGAGAAGCTCATCAACTAGAGAAGAAATGGAGGACCTTTCTAGACCAGGTGTGTGTGTGTATGTTCAGCATAGGAGACTGAAAATAAATAAATTCAATACATTCATACAATTACATTCATACAATTCAAAGGCATTCTGGAGACATGAAAATACTTGGGGGCAGGGGTTATTGCACAGAGATAACACTTTTGTTGAAAGGATTTGGATAATCTAAAGAGAGGAAAGTTTCCGGCAATGGGAAAACAGGGTACATGGGCAGAGTTAATGAAGTGTCAGATTTGTTTAAGGACTGGTAAGAAGATCAATTTGCTATTGTCTAAGAGGACAATGGTGGGTAAGGTAAAGAAGTCTGAGAGAACACCTGCTGCTTTTGCAAGTAGTGGCTCTATTCCTGGCACATTTTTGCATTGCTGTTCTTACAAAAATATCTCAAGAAAACAAACCCTCAGAGAATTCAATGATTTATTTATTCATCCAATAATTGCATGAACTACATTATACTTTGGGTACTATTCTAGATGCTGGGACATACAGGTATGAACCAGACAGAAGACCCTTCCCCAAGACACATTGTTCTGCTCCCCTTGACAGCCATTTGCCTCCAACCACCAGACTACATACTGTAAATGTCTGTGTCTCAAAAGTTTATTGGTCTCAATGAATTCAGAATTCCTTCTTTAGTTTCCTGACGTAACCATTCCTTTAGACCATACCTCATCCCTATCTACTCCTTCGCCGCTCAGCTCTTAATTCAATATTCTGATTCAAGAATTTCTGAAACATTGTTTTCCATCCTTAGTATCAGGGAATGCCAAGCATTGAGGTTCCTGCGCTCCCACAAGAGAGGGGAATTTGAGTGAGGATGCTACATCCGTGTCATACAAATGCCACTGATGTATTGACCTTTGGCTTTTCTGCTGGTATTGAGGTTAAAAATACTTCCTTTTAAGCAGAGGATGGGGTACTTTGTCATGAGAGGAGTGGGGCTATTCTGTAATTGATCACTTGGGGGAAAGGAGTGTTTTTCCGATTGGAAATGGGAACTGCTGGAAAAGCTGAGGCAGTGTCTGAAGCAGATGCTTTACCACCCTCACCATCACACAGAACAAATAAACACATAAAGATTTAACTACTGTTATCTCTTGCTAAGGACATTAAGTAATTGCCCCAGGGTTATAGGGTTCTTTATTTGGCAGCTCTGGGTTTCAAACTTAGTTCTATCCTCTATGGTGTCAAGCTTTTTGTCTATTTGTCTTCTCAACCTGCGTCCCCAAAACGGCAGGACATCCAGAAGAGAAATTTTAGTTGAATTTGTAACATAACAATTATAACAGATTTTGTTGGTATCTTGCCCACCTCCTCCTGGCTCTCATCATTCTAATACCTGCCAACAGTCTTTTGCAGACATCTAGGACTCTTTACCTGTGGCTTTTTACGGACCTCCACTGTAGACTAGAAGTACTGAGAGGTATGTCCCTGGCAATGTCTCTCCACCGTTGACAAATGGCAACTGAAGGATGAGAAGTCCAGTCTCCTCTACCCTGGGCAGGATGACTCAATGATATGTTCTATACTGTGTCCCAAGGTTCTCTGGCAAGGCTGACCTCAGCTTGTCCACAGGATAATCTACTGGAGAACATACCTTTTATTTACTTCCTCCTCTGCTTGTCTATCCTTCCCATTTCCCTACTAGCGGTTCCTGGGATCATGTCCTATCACTCAAAGTCTAGTCTCTGGATAAAACCTATCCAGATAAAACCAAATAAATTTTCATTTGGATAAATAAATATTTATCCAAATAAAACCTATCACTCAAAGTCTAGTCTCTGGAACCACTTCTGGGTGAACCCAATTTAAAACCAGGACAGACTCTTAACTATGGGAAACAAACTGAGGGTTGCTGGAGGGGAGGTGGGTGGGGGGATAGGGTAATTTGGTGATGGGCATTAAGAAGGGCATATGACATGATGAGCACTGGGTGTTATACACATCTGTTAAATTATTGTACACTACATCTGAAACTAATACTGTATTATATGTTGGCTAATTGAATTTAAATTAAAAAAACACCTCTTACTTTAGAAATAACAAATACAGGAGAAGAGGTGGCATGAAAGATATTTGAAATTATAGGGCTATCTGTCTTTATAGGTGAGTTTCTCTTATTGTCCTGTGCTTTTGTTCCTCATTACCTTTTCTTGGGATAAGTGTACTTCTGACAACATTAAGGCTTGTCTCATATGAAAATAAAATCTTTTAAAAAATGTTTGAGGCAGTGTTAAGATCAGGCATTAGAGTTAAAAGCTAAAGGTGCTTCCGGGCCATGACCCTGTGTCACACTGGACTGGCAGAACAGATCCACCAAGGAAAGACCCGGGTGGCGGGGACCACAGGGATGCTGGACTCATCACTGTGCTCCTACCATGCTTTCGTGCAAAGCTGGGATCATCTGGCAGAGATCCCGGGATGTGCTTTTCAGCATATCTTTACAGATGATGTTGTCATGAGAAACTAACATCCCCTAGAATTTGGCCTGTAGATTATATTATCCTTACCTACACATTTTTAATAGTTTTTCTATTTGTGTGTCTTTGAGGGAAATATTTATTAGAAGGTGAGAGGGGACCAATCAATCACTCATGGCAAATCAGCTACCTTCTTAACCTAGATAATTAGCGATACATAGGAATTCATGGTGGCAGTGGGTCTGAAAAATCTGTCTATAAATAACAAGACCCTTGTGTCCAGGTTGGGGTTAAAGGTGGGGACTTAACTTTCAAGGACAGCAAATTTTTATTTTTTAAGATTTTATTTACTTGACAGAGAGAGACACAGCGAGAGAGGGAACACAAGCAGAGGGAGTGGGAGAGGGAGAAGCAGGCCTCCCGCCAAGCAAGGAGCCCGATGCGGGGCTCAATCCCAGGACCCTGGGATCATGACCTGATCTGAAGGCAGACGCTTAACGACTGAGCCAGCCAGGTGCCCCAAGAAGAGCAAAGTTTTAGAAATGATTTTATTTATTCATTTGAGAGAGACAGAGACGGAGAGAACACAAGCAGGGGGAGAGGCAGAAGGAGAGGGAGAAGCAGACACCCCGCTGAGCTGGGAGCCTGACGTGGGGCTCGATCCCAGGACCTGGAGATCATGACCGGAGCCAAAGGCAGACATTTAACCATCTGAGCCACCCAGGCGCCCACCAAGGACAGGAACTTGAAAAGAAGTCCCTGAACTTAGTCAGCCTAATGGAGGAAAGTGGTAATAATATTAAGACTTGCCGCCATGAAAGAGTGAGAGAAGCAGCATAAGTTCTTCTCATCTCAGACAGAATTAATTCAGTACTTTGTGGGATAAGGGGGTCAGGACAGGAAGATAATCTATGGGATGATCAATAAGCAACAGTGGCATGAGCTGACATGAGTCGGGCAGTACGGAGGCACTGGTGTTAATTGTCTCTGATGATTCTCAGCAACTATTCTAGAAGGCAATCTGATTAAACCCACGGAATATGGGTGTCAAACCTTCTCAGGAAAGAATTTGAATTCTGACTTTGAGCCACCAGAAGATATTTCTTAATCTCTCTGCACCTGAATTTCCTAGGCTATAAAATGGAGCTCTTAGTAGGTGACATATCCATTATAGGAATTAAAATGAGATATCGGACAACTGATTAAAAGATGGACCAAGACCATAACAGAACTTCACCAAAGGGAAAAAAAAAGTGTGTCCGTGCTTATAAACATACTATGTACATATATATATGTTATATACCTGTATACATATATACACATAGTTATATAACTATATGTAAATGTTTATGTAACATATATGTAACATATAACATATACCGACATATAACACATAAATGTATATATACATATAACATATATAACTATATATACACATATATAACTATATATATCATGCTATATATATACAGTATATAAGCATATAAAAAGATGTCCCCCATTCTCTATCATCAGAGAAATACAAATTAAAACAATGATGATGGGGGCGCCTGGGTGGCTCAGTGGGTTAAAGCCTCTGCCTTCTGCTCAGATCATGGTCTCAGGGTCCTGGGATTGAGCACCGCATCGGGCTCTCTGCTCAGCGGGGAGCCTGCTTCCCCCTCTCTCTCTGCCTACCTCTCTGCCTACTTGTGATCTCTCTGTCAAAAAAATAAATAAAATCTTTCAAAAAATAAAAAAATAAAGCAACAATGATGTACCACTACACATCTATTAGAATGGCTCAAATCCAGAGCCCTGACAACACCGAATGCTGATGAGGATGTGAAGCAACAAGAACTCTCAAACACTGCTGGTGAGAATACAAAACAGTATAGCCATTTTTGAAGATATTTTCGCAGTTTCTCACAAAACTAGACAGTATCTTAGTTTTATAGGAAGCTGCCAAGCCATTGCGCTCCTTGGTATATACTCAAAGGAGTTGTAAACTTATGTCACACAAAAACCTGCACACAGATGTTTCTAGAACTTTATTCGTAATCACCAAAACTTGGAAGGAACCAAGATGCCGTTCAGTAGGTGAATGGATAAACTGTGCCACATTCAGACAGTGGAATGTTATTCAGAAATAAAAAGAAATGAGCTTTCAAGTCATGAAAAGACATGGAGGAAACTTAAGTGCATATTACCAAGCAAAAGAAGCCAATCTGAGAACTCTGCATACTGTATGATTCCAATTTTATGACAGTTTGGAACAGGCAAAACTATGGAGACAGAAAAAGATCACTAGTTGCCAGCAGTGGGAGTGGAGAGACGAATAGGCAGAGCATAGAGGATTTGTAAGGCAGTGAAAATTTCTGCGTGATGTTATAATGATGGATACACGTCATTAGGCATTTGTCAAAAAACCCCTAGAACGTGCGCCACAAAGAGTGGACCTCGATTGATGCTAGGGATGCTAAGTGATTATGAAATGTCAGTGTCAGTTCATCCTTGGTGATGACTATACCACAGCGGTGAGAGTTGTTGATAAAGGGGGAGGCTCTAAAAAAAAAAAAAAAAAAAGAAGTAAAAAAAAATCCAAAAAAAAATGAGATGTATATCAAATTCATGGAAAATTGCAGACAATAAATGACATTTCCCTCCTCATCATACAAAATAACTATTCTAGTAGAAGAAAATAATTTTTTAAAAAAGTTGATTAAAAAGCTCAATTTTCTGGCTTCCACATAGAATATTCTAAGTCCATGCTTTCAGAAAGCCTGGAATGTGAAGGCAGTCATTGTTTCACTCAGAATTTACTAATGCATACAGTTAACTACGTTAGACAAAACATTCTGCTCCCATAGTGCTCGTCATTGTAGATAGGGTTTATTCTGGCACAAAGGCAGAAGGCTCGGTTCAGAGAAATACGTGTCATTCAAAAAAAAAAAATTGAATAACTTGATGAAGTACATTTTGGCAATGGCTGGGAACAGGGACCCAAACTTGCCTGTAGTGCCACAGATTTATAAGAAGGAAGTTTCAAGAGGAAGAAACCTGCAGTTTGCAGATGGAAGTGGTGGAGATGCTTGTGAAAGTGCATGATGTCCTGCTGGGACACCTCTGTGCTCAGGGAGGGGACCACTTCACCCCTCTGCAGACTTGGCCCAGCACTTCCTGAACATTTCCCAAATGAAGGCATCAATGACATTCTTTTTCCTTAGCCACTTCTCTTGAGTCTTGTGTCAACACCAGGTAGCTGGTAAAATTCCTCATTATGTTCCCTAATTTCAATAAGAATGAATCCAGTCCAATTCCTTAGAGCATCTGAATTCATTGCATTCTGGGAGAAATTAGGAGAAGTCAATCTCTCTATAGTTATTGCTCTGAAAATGAAACATGCAGCTAGAAGCACTAATTTTTTTTTGGCAGAAAATAATTTTATGAATACAACTCACAGCCTAAATTACTGAAAGAATGAGGATCTATAATGAGTTTTCCAATGCAATTGTTGTTACTGAGAATATAGGTTTCCCCCCTCAAAAAAAGAAGTAATTGCAAAAATAATTATATTGAGAAATGAAGTTGCCTGTTGCAGGTAAGGTGGTTCCTTTTTCACTGAATGCCAATCACTTGATTTGCTCCTTTGCTGGAAAGAGTCAAAAAAAAAAAAGCTAAAAAAAAAAGAAAAGCTGTTCTATAGTACTGTGCATAGTTCCTGTCGGAAAAGGCCTTCAGGAAGGCTCTCAATTGAAGTTCATTGAAAGTTTAATTGAAGTTATTACATGACTGCTTTTGGCAAAAAGAAGACTGAGTAGTAGTGAGTATAGGCAATTTTTTTTTTCCTCTGACTGTTCCCGGTTTTACCATGTTTGCTCCCAGACTCTTCATAAAAGAGTATAGAGATGTTACTTTGATAAAAAGGGATAGACTTTTGTTTGATGCTTGCTTTAATGAAAGGTAAACCGAGAATATTAACTAGCCAAAGTTACCGAACTTTATAAAAGTATCTGTGTGTGTGTATACGTATTATATGTGTGTGTGCGTGTCAGCTACTATGGGAAATAGCACATTTTATATTTTTCAAACAGGCAAAGATATCATCTTCACACTGACATTGATAGAAGAAAGCTAAGTTTTCTTCTTCCACAAATCATTCTTTTGACTGGGAAATATGTTTTAACTTTGATTCTTAAACTGCCAGAGCATATTCCACTATCATAGCATGCTAAACATTTACGGTTACAGAGTTTCTGAACATCTATTTGTGTATGAATAATGCAAAGTACCTTTGCACAAACGCTCGTGAATGGTTAATGAACAAGAAAATATCAGCGTTAGGTAAATCCGAAAGTTGGAAGGGGGGATCATCGGTGCACTCATGGGCCGGCATCCAGTGATAAATCAGACGTCCATGTAACGAAAGGGGCCTGGTCCAATTGGGAGGCTCTCCTCTCCGCTAACACTCCTGGGTCTGTGTGGTAAGACAGAAGGCACAGGAATAAAAATGAACACTTGTATATTTTCTCTGAAGCAGGATTAGGAATTTATTATGGAGATAATTTGAAAGAAAGTATTTTAGTCTGAGGACTGAAAACTAGATGTTTAATTTCTTTGAAAAAGCCACTTTAAAAAAAAAAAGATTTTATTTATTTATTTGACAGAGAAAGAGATCACAAGTAGGCAGAGAGGCAGGCAGAGAGTGAGGGGGAAGCGGGCTCCCTGCTGAGCAGAGAGCCCGATGCGGGGCTCCATCCCAGGACCCTGAGATCATGACCTGAGCCGAAGGCAGAGGCTTTAACCCACTGAGCCACGCAGGCGCTTCAAAAAAGCCACTTTTAAAAAGAATTCCCATTAATCCCAAATTCATCTTCTGCCTGGCAGACTATTTGTACCCAAAAGTTGAATTTGGAGTTAAAAATTAGGGACACATGCCTTTTTTCTTCTTTTTCCCCACCTCTTCCACTCCAATTAGAAAATGGCTAAGCTGATTATAAACCCAGGTCTCTATAGTTTTCCACTGAGCCACACTGACTCTTGGGATTATAAATGTTCTTACTCCTGATTTTACAAAGCTTTCCCCCATCCATTATCTAATTTTATATTTACAGTAACATTTTGAAGTGCATATCAACAGCATTATATTATAGATTAAAATATGTGAAGCTTAGATAGGTTTGCTTAGCCATTAATTGGTAAAGCTGAATTTGAAACCAGTATCTCCAGTTTTAATTCAATTATACAACTTCTCAGATATGGTTTTCCTTTTTTTTTTTTAAAGATTTTATTTATTTATTTGTCAGAGAGAGAGAGAGAGAGCACAAGCAGATAGAGTGGCAGGCAGAGGCAGAGAGAGAAGCAGGCTCCCCGCTGAGCAAGGAGCCCGACGCGGGACTCGATCCCAGCACCCTGGGATCATGACCTGAGCCGAAGGCAGCCGCTTAACCGACTGAGCCACTCAGGCATCCCTCAGATGTGGTTTTCTTGTGAGTATTTGGCATAACAAGGATGAAATATATTATATATAAATTTCCCAACATTTAGAAGATACAGAATAGATGTTTTCTTTGTTTTCCGGGTTGTTTTTGGTTTTGTTTTCTTGTAACAATGCAGTGTGAAGTTCTGGTTAATAAAAAGTTACACATGCATCCCAGAATAATCTAGAAAATGTCTAATTAAGAACACAAACCCTGTTAAACAGGTGATGGGCATTAAGTAGTGCACTTGTCATGATGAGCACTGGGTCGTGTTTGGAAGTGTTGAAGTACTACATTGTACACCTGAAACTAACATCACACTATATGTTAACTAACTGGAATTAAAATTTAAAAAAGGCAATGGAAAAATATCTATAAACCTTCTTTAGGGGCTGCTATTTTAACTGCTTTGTGAGAGAACTAGTGAAGGTATTAATTCCAACTCTAAGACAGTGTCCATCTAACTTGAGTAAAAGTCTGTAAAACCACAGAATCAAGTGAGACAGCCAGCAAACTGACCGTGATCCCAACTTCGATATGCAGCAGGGGATGGGATCAAGAGGTGTGGATATTTGAGGTGACACAGAAACAAATGGTTTATGGGTAATGAGGGAGAGAGCACCCATCAGCACTAAGCCCTGGGAGTATTCTTTTTGTAATTGAAACCACAGGGACTATTCTTCTGTAGCACTCTCATAGAAGACATTTTGAAGAATGCAATCTCCAAATTTTTATAGAAAGCATGTTCACATGGAATGATTGCCACAGCTTCATTATTTCCAGAATGTGTGAAACAGTGAATAAAACAAAAATAGCAAATCATAATTGTGATAGATTGCAAAACTGGCCACAAAATCTCCCTGTGCATGAATGTTCTTTGCTTTGCTTTGTGACTGAGTGGAGTGTATTTCTCCATCCCTTGAAATTGACTTGGCCATGTGACTTGCTTTGGTCAATGGGGCATAAGCAAAATGCCTCAGGCAGAAGCTTAAAAGCACTAGTGCTTTGGGGCCTGCCCATTTGCTATTCTTGGCATCCTGAAATTGCCATAGGAGAGAGCCTGAGCTACCCTTCTGGAGCAGGAGGAACTGTATGGAGGAGAACCAAGTCATCCCTGCTGCCAGCCAACCAGCTGCCAGAAATACTAGTGAGACCGTCTTAGCTGCAGACAGCAGCTTGTCCCACAGCTAACCACCAATGCATTAGACAGCCCAGCAGAAATCAGACCAGAAGAAACATCTCTTTAGCCCGCAGGATTGTAAGATCAATAAAATGTGGTTTTACACCTCTAGTTTTGGGATGGTTGGTACACATCATTGTCTGACACACACTGAACGTACAATCCATGAAGACTGAGCCAACAGAGCAAAATTTCCTAGATCTTAAAAAAAAAAAAAAAAAAACTCAGAGAAATTTCAGGCAAGATGAGAAAATATCATGTTTGAATAGAACATTCAGTAGCAACTGGGTGCTGTCGATCTACTCCTGTGGCGGGACAATGCTGTGTGAAATGTCAGAAAGCACTGAATGCAAACCCACCCTTGTAGTATGGATGGACTCTCTAACTTTACTGAGTTTCACTTATCAATAACATGGCATGAAAAACCTTTTCTCTCATGATATAAATTACTCCGTCCATCGTCCGCCATATTGTACGTGTTCAATAAAATGATAGCTTAGTTTTGGAGAGACTGAGTTCCCTGCAGGAGAGCCCACAGGGAGTAAGCACCTACATGACTTGAGTATGGACGGGCTGGCTCCAGGATTCACATGCTTTGCTCCCACACCTTACACACACCTCCGTGTGCAAAATAACCCATGCTTTGAGTTGTTCTTTCTTTATTCTCTGTATCCCCACCCCTTAGAACAGTGTTTGGCACGCAGCGACTACTTTTTAAAAATGTTGAGTAAATGCACGAATGCATATATTTTAAAGAAAATCCATGTTCACATTGCTTGTTTCCTAGGCACACATAATATAGAGAGCAAAATGCTGGGTGGCGTTGAGCAACATAAATTTAACTTCTCTGTGCTTCATTTCTAAAATGACACTAGAACCTATAAGATAGAATGATAAGATTAAGTAATTTAATATACAGAGGATATTTAGATCGGGCCTGTGTGTGTGTATATGTCTGTCTCTATATAATATGTGTGTGTGTGTGTGTGTGTATATATATACACACAATTTAATTGTATACATTTTATATGCAATTTATTATATATATTTTATGTTATATATAATTAATAAATGTTAGGTACAATGATGAACAAACAGTTTTTTTTTCTTTGTACTTTTCTTCCGGTACCAAATTTCCAAATGCATAAATACATTATATCCATAGAATTATCTGTACATCTGTATCTGTGTCTAACTCCTTCGGCTTTTCTGAGGAGAATTCCTGAGCTGGCTGGCCCCTCTCCTACTGTCGCCTTGCTGGTTCCGCCACTGCCCACAGCAAATCTGTGTCTACTTAGCAAACCATGTCTCTCTCAAGAGCTGTCAGGTTGGAGCCGGCAATGTGCCCACATCCCTCCAGGGGCAGAGACCAAGCCCTACCATGCCCAGGCTCACGCGCTGCTGGGGAAAGGAGAAAACATGGCGAACACACCAGTAGGACAGAATGTTCTGAGTCCTAGGACCAAGGGGACACTACTAGAGTGGGAAAGGAGCCACCGAGAACTAAGGGGGCCCTGTGTTCCCAGGTGCGAGGGCTGTCTGGTTCCGAATTGGAGCACTGGGTTTCAAGGCTGATGCACCAGACTGTCCCAAAGGGAGACCTGCTTGCTTCTCAAATACCAGCAGAATTCTAATAAGAACCATCTGCACTAGGAGTGGGTCTCCACCTTGCAATGTGGGTCTGTTTCTGTTTCGACACAACAAAACTATAACACAGGAAGTAGGACATCCATTGCTCAAATGAAAAACTGAGGCAGAGAGGTTAAGGAACGTTCCTGGGATCACAGAGCTGATAAAAGAACAGCTCCAGACTCCATGCCGAAGATCATAGTGGAAGATACTGTGCTGATTATTAGCAGATGTCTTGAGGCAAATATTCACTTCACAGTGGGCCGATCAAAAATTTTGGCCTCATAAATATTATCTGCATTATTCCCCTGGGGACTAAATGAGATATTTTATATAATAATGCTTTACAAACTACACAGAACCTTAAAATCAAAAAAAGATTAAGATTATAAGCAATTATTAATTATGGTTATTTTAATAATATAATGATTATAGAATTATTATAAATAGTTATCATATAATAATTATTACATCTTATCCAGGACATGGGTGATAACTAGGCTAAGGAATAAGAGCCAGATGAAAATAAGTGATGTTTTAGAACTTAGTTTCGGTTCTTTGTCACTGCCGAAACTCCAACCCCCAATAGGGAGCTTGTGCTCCAAAACGGTGGGGAGAGAAAGATTCCTGGTCTGCCATGTTATTTCTCGATAACATGGCCTCCAGGAATAGGGGTTGGTCTCAACCAGTAGAGGGTCAGACAGAACTGGATTCCATCGTAGTCCCGGGAGCACTCTGTTATCCTAGGTATGTGTATATGTTTTTGCTGTTTTCACATTCTCATGATTATAAACCAGGAATATTTTTATTGTTTATTCTGGACAGAGAAAGTCTATCAAGATTTTGGTGAGACTCTTCTCTCTTACAAAAATTGAGATCTTAATTTGTATGCTGTTCTAGAGCATGGATTTCGTTTTAATTTAGCAAAATAATTTGTACATTTTCCCACATCAGTTAACATTATTTTAATATTATATGTCATTTCATTGGAGGAATGTACCATAGTCGGCAGGATCACTCTTTTTTTTTTTGATCCATTTGAAATGTTCAGTTACCTATAATTGCAAAATGTGAAATATATCCTTAATAATACATTTTTGCATATACAGCTTACAATTTTCTTAGACTGAATCCCTAGATATATATGTGGTAGGTCAAAAAGGGTGCTCATCTGTCTTGCCTTGGGTATGCCTTGCCAAAATGCATTGCTGAAAGGTTAAACCAACTTAAACTCCTTCCAGATGTTTGCAGGTGTGTCCACTTTCTCTATTTGGGTCCACTGGAGAATTACAGTTTTAAAAATTGCTAATTTAAAAAGTGACTCTTAATTTGCATTTTAAAAAATTAATAGTGTAGTTAAGCCTCTCTTATTGACATTGACAAGACATTCTTGTCTTGTAAGTAGCCCTTTCAGGAATCCGGACTACATTTCCCGCTGTCTGTAAGGCTGTACCATGAGTCAGTCAAACTCTTTGTCCCCAGAAGCAATTTCTAATCTCCCTTGCTCCATCCCTGCACTTTTTCTTTCTCTGATTCCCTTCCTTAGTCAATGACACACAAGCATTAGCCTAGTCAACGAAACTCTATTGTGTGTTCATTTTATGCCAAGCAGGCAACAAATCTTGATCATCTCACCCTGAAACATCTCTCATACCTGCACCTCCTGGATCCATCCTCACTAATACCAGTTTAGAGGAGTCACTACTGGTCAATACTCAGAGACATTTTCAGTAGCTTCTTAAGAGAAATCACAGGCTCAGACTGACTCTGGCAAATTGTTTGTCAAGCTTCTGCCAGAAGGATTGTTTCAAAGTGCAAATGTGCTCAGGATGGATCCTGTCTCCCTTTTCTTTGTGCTCCAATGGAACCTTATCTGTGCATCTTTGATACTGATTTTTCAATGGGTTTAAGATGCCTACCACTGGTTTAGGTGACCAGATTTTAGCTAACACATGGATGGACACTATTTCACTACTTATGTATATTTATTTTAATGCAATAGAAATAACATAATTCGTCCAATGAATAATACAATGTATTATTCACAGATTTCTTATGATTAACTTGATGTAAACATTTTACAAGCAAATAATAATAAGATTGATGAACATGTAGAAAAAAAATCTCCAGAATGGAATGTTGCTGACTTTGGTTTGTGGAGCACAGTCTCATATTACAGCCACGCTCAGAGCTGCATCCCTTGCTAGGCGATGAGCCCCAAGGCACAGGGACTCCCTTGTTGCTCTCTATCCTGGGCATATTCACAGTGATTTCTGTATTGCACAAAGCTCAACTCCGGAAGGAGAAAAATACTCAGCTGCGGGCCAGGTTCCCATCCCTGGCATTTCTCTCTGTGAGTCAGGATTCTTTTGGTTGCAAGTGACAGGACAGAAACACAATTCAAACTGCTTTAAACTCAAAGGAAATTTTTGCTGCGTGTAATTGAAAAACCTGGTGGTACCTATGGCTTGGTGGTGGCTGAATCCAGATGCTTAAATAATCCCGATGGGAGCCGTCACTTCCTTTATATGGACTTGGGCTTTTAAGAAACTTGTTTGTTTGTTTTGGTTTTGCTCTCATGCAGCTTCTGGTAGCATTATCTATATGATAATTCTGCAGCTCCAGGCTTATATTATTGTTACAATGAACAATCAGGAAAGAAAACACCTGTTTTAGTAGTTGTCAGCGCAGAGGTAGGACGGGAACTTTTAAATGGATGGTCCATTTGAAATTGGATCCAGACATCTCCAAGTTGACCATTATTGAATACTTAATCTGTTGTTTCTTCACTCAACACATATTTACTGAGCTCCTACTATGTATCAGTCGCTCTGTCACAAAGATTCAAATCTATCTTGGGATACAGAGAAGAATATAAGAGCATCACATTATAGAGTTGGAAATAACACAGAGGGGGAGCAAGAGCCATGTCACAGATGCATGAATGAGGGGATCTTATTCAGTTTCAGGAGGCAGGCAGAGCAGAAGGGCATGACCAATGGAGTCCCCTAATGGAGGAACTTAAGAATTTGGCTAGTCTTTGTCGTCTGGTGGGGGTGGTCTTTGCACTCACTGCTGCCTCTACTGGTTTTATTACACTCTGGGGTGGTCTCTACCCACAGCATCTCTTTGGAGAAGGCATGGGTCTGCCTAGAAAGCCTGTTGGTCATTTCACTCATGTAAAATAGTATTTGGAACTTAAAATATATCTTTTTTGCCAAATACTTCTCTGATGTATGTGAATTTGTTTTACACTATATTCATTATTTATTTTCTATTAATGAATCGTTTGATTATTTCCCTTGGTGAGCAGAATTTTTCGGCAGTTGAATATCTGAATAATGCAGAGATAACTAATTATGGTGTTTTTTTTTTTTCAGCATGCACATTTCTGATGCAGAAAGATCCTTACCGAGGGAACATAAAAACCAAACAATTTAAATTGCCATTGTCTAGAAAATGTGATGGGAAAATGCTCTCGATTAGTTTGAAAATTAATGAGTAGGCTGAAGGGGAAAAAATAAAAAGACATGATCTCTCTGTTAAACCAGCAGCAAATTGTGACAAGTCAGCAGATCAAGTCTCTGGGATTTGTTACCCCACCATTTAGTGGATTAACTGGGAATTTGAGCCTTTCCTTTCTCTGTCCCATCCTTTCATTTTTTTTAAAATAAGGTCCTTTCAGTGCTGATAATCAAGAAATCTATGAATCCATGAAATTTCAAAATAAAAATAGACAAATTGATTCTCATTAGAATAAATAATTTATGTACTTTTTGATGTCTAATCCCAAGGCAGATGATCAAATCAACCAAGGAACACAATCCAACCCCAAAACCCATGCATAAAATTCATTTATGTAATATTATAACAGAGAATAAAAATGAGGATAAAAAGAATCAATTCTTGGAATACTACATGAATTTTTTTTACACTTACATAAATGGTTTTACATTTTATGGTTTCCTATTTGGACAAAGTATTTATATCCAGGACTAACGCCCAATGGCCATGACGGCTAGTGACGTCACCATCTGTTCTACTGAGCCCCAATTTGTGCCATTCTAATGGTGACATCTTTTTAATGTCACCCTTGCTTATATTCACTGGGAAATCTACATGGCCTCCTTGTTAACCTGAATAATTAAGGGTAGACAGTTATTTCATTCTTTTTCTGTCAATTGTTACGGAAATTGTCCAGCTTTCAGATTGGACAGGCTAGACAGTAGCTGGAACAATTCCTACATTCTTTGTAGTATCCAATAGTTGTTGGCCCCCCTTGAAATAGATTGTAGTTTTGTTTAAATGAACAGAACATAAGTATAGATAGTCTACTTCCTAATGAGATTTCTTCCAGGAAAAAAGAATTTCCTCCTCCGATGGGCTGTGGACAGACTAGGAAGGGGCCCCACCAAAGTGGAGGAAAGCCACAGGTTCTGTGGTTAGATCAAGCTAGGAACAGGAGAAGCCAATGACTGGCTCAATGTCCAGGTGTTACAGGTAGATTTCTATAGAAATCAGGGGAAAAAAGACCTTTTCTTAAGCCCAAAGACTTAGCAAGAGCAAAAGAGTAGGGATCCTAACTGGGCAAACTTAAGAGAAAGATGTTAGTAGAAAGGTATAAGAAGAACAACACCTGGAAAAAAAAATGAGGGGGGGGAGCACCCAGGTGGCTCAGTTGGTTAAGTGTCTGACCCTTGATTTTGGCTCAGGTCATGATGTCAGCATCTTGAGATTGAGTCCCACCATGGGCTCTGTTCTGAGTGTGGAGCCTGCTTGGGATTCTCTCTCTCCTTCCCCATCTACTCCTCCCCCCGTTCTCTAAAAAAGGAAAAGAAAGAACGACCCTGGGATAACGATTCTCAAGTCAGGTTGTGGTCACAATCTCTAGGAAGTCTTGGTAAACATAGATTTTCAAGTCACATCCTGATACACAGAATCAGAACCTCCGGGGGTAGGGACTCTATCTCTATATTCTATAATGCACCCAGCTCATCCAATCACCCATCAGTTTGATGGTGGCTAGGGTATACTGTACAGAACAATATCTATGCATATTATTCTGTATGGACTTTCCGCTATATGATTTAATACATATATGAAAAAGTTTAAAATACAGGAAACAATAAATTTGTTTTTTAAAAGATTATTTATTTATTTGAGAGGAAGAGCACGAGCATTGGGGGTGAGTGTCTAGGGGCAGAGGGAGAGGGAGAGATAATCTTAAGCAGATGCCCCACTGAGCATGGAGCTCAATACGGGGCTCAGTCTCATGACCCTGAGATCATGACCTGAGCCGAAATCAAGAGTCAGCTGCTTAACCAACTGAGCCACCCAGATGCCCTTAAATTTGGTTGTTTGAATGGAAGAATATAATGGATGGGATTTAAGAACTTGCGTATGGTACCTTGGTTGATACTGCTGGTAAAAGCACAGACTTGGAGAGACTTAGGTTTGAATCTCTATCTTCAGGAGCTGTAAGAACATGGCAACTCACCCAAACTCTCTACAATATACTCTTCTTCGTTAAATCAAAAATAGCATTGCATAGCTCTTAGTTATTATGAGGATTAAATACAGGCAATGTGGGCACATTTCTAGGTAGAATTCGTCACGTGTATGTTGGGTGGGTGGGCAGAAGAGAGAGTAATTACAAACAGAATTCTCACAAATTATATGATCTTTTAAAAAACATTTGCCTTCAGTTCCTAAGGTACTAATATATTTATCTTCAGCTCACTGGCTATCCCTCCTTTCCCCTTTCCTTGTACACTTGTTTTGGCTATGGACAAATTCATTAAGCAGTTTAAATTGTTTGTATGTTATAGACAAATTCATTAAGTAGTAATGAATCAGTACAAGTATTTAATCCTAAAATCATGCATCCAAGAATGTATCGAAGCTTCTATCTGGAAGCCCTTATGACCAAATAGCTGATTATGGTCATTCTTAGAAAGCTCCAGTGAAAAGGAAGCAAGAAAAGGTTCTAGATCAGTAATTGACTCTCCTGTAGGGCTGGCACTGTCAGGGTGAACTTAGGGAATCATCCAAATTGCTAGGTTGACAGAGAAGTGAAGTTTGGCATCCTATCTGCTGGCTGTGATGTTTTAGAAGGTTTTTTCTTCTATGTTGATACTCACACACAGATCTTAGTTTGTAATCCCAAATCCTTCTAGGCTTGGAGGGAAAGAAAGGTAATGAAAACTAACACAGACTGTAGTTAAATTCAGATACAGGGTCAGTACCACTCAGGTAGGCTTGAAGTACTGGAAAAGGAAGGTTCTAATTCCCTTTCTCCCACTTGTTAGCCAGTTGTCTTTGGGCATTAACATAACTTCTTGATGACTTAGTTTCCTCATTCATTAAGTGGGAATCATTATACCCACCCAATAGCGTCATGGCCATGATTACAGGAAAGCTTACGTGGATTACAGTCAAAAGATTTAAAACCACTGTAGGAGAATGAAACCAATGTTTGCTCAGCTGAGAAAAATAATTCCAAATATGACTCCTACCTAGGGAGCAACTCATAGCATTTAATACCTCCTTTTCCCTGGTTTTCATTTCCTCACTCTTATTGTATCTGTTCATCCATCATACGGTCAAATATAAAGCCTGCAGAAAAAAATACCATAAAATAATTATGCAATTTGACCAGTAATTATAAAATGAACTCCCATGTAACCATGCACTGATTACCCAGGAGATTGTGGCCAGCCTCCCAAATTTCCAAATTCCCTTCTTCCCCATCATCTTCCTCTCCTCAGAAGTGAACATCATTCTAATGTCCATGATAATCACTTTCTGCTTGTCTTTATAGTTTTACTACCTTTATGCATCCCTAAAAATACAGTTTTGCTTTGTCTGTTTTCTAACTTTATATAAGTGAAATAGCACCCTATATATTTCTTTTTTCTCTATCTTCTTGTTAAAAAGATTTATTTATTTATTAGAGAGAGAGAGTGTGTGGGGGTGGGGTGGGGGAGAGAGGAGCAGAGGGAGAGGGAGAAAGAATCTCTTAACAGACTCCCCAGTGAGTGTGGAACCCCAAAGCAGGGCTGGAGCTCATGACCCTGAGATCATGACCTGAGCCAAAATCAAGAGTCAGACACTTAACCGACTGAGCCAGCCAAGCCCCCTTTTTTCTCTATGTTGCCTCTATTTTTCAAAATTACATTTGTGAGATTCATGTTGTTTGAACATTCTTTTTTATTTGTTTTATAGCATTGTATTAAATAAATGAACTCCAGGTCATATATGCATGCCACTGTAGACATTCATTTTGTTTCCGGCTTCCATCTGTTATAAACCATGTTGATGTAGACATTCTTGTATACATTTGCTGGTGCTTGGGTGTCTTTGGGTCCCCACTAAAGTAGAGGCTGAGATAAGGCTGTGGCATGGTGACTTTATCAGGGCCACTTTTTCTGGGAAGGGAAAGTGAGGGAGGAGATGCAGCAGGTGAGGGAAGGAATACACGTTTCACACTGCACCAGCCATGGACGAGGACACTCTCGGGGCTCAGGGATTGCAAAAGTGTCAGAGCAGGGTGGTTTCAGAGCTCTCTTAGTTCACCAGGTTCCCATTTTTTTTTTTTTTTTTTTGAGTGGGTCCTGGTAAGTCATGGATATCTTATCAAAATTTCATTGGCTTTAAGAAGTTGATGAAATATTTATTCAGCTTTATTAGTTGTGTGTGTGGTAGGTCATCTAATGAACAAGAAATCCCTTTGTATTTCGACTTGCTTCGTAACAATATCTCCCCCAACCCCTACTGTGCTTTTATTCAGGAGTAGGTGGAGGTGTTGTCACAACAGAGTAGGATTTAAAAATAAGTTATATAAAAATACAACAAAATAACATATATATATATAATGAAATAATTACTGTAGTGTTCTGTTTTTTCTTTTTATCCTTAAAGTACAATCATCTGTGGCTGTGCGTTACTCGTATTGAGCATGGAAAGTCTTGTAGGTCACCTAGTTAACCCGGATAAGGTCAGTATGACCACTCATCTCTGTGTGAGCATCCTTCATACAGTGATTTAAGGGACTTAAAAATGTATATTTTATCACATATTTCTTTTTTTTTTTTTCCCCAAATACTTTTATTTTATTTTTTCAGTGTTACAAGATTCATTGTTTATGTACCACACCCAGTGCTCCATGCAATACGTGCCCTCCTCAATACCCACCACCAGGCTTG
>CM052899.1:170526920-170587807 GCA_028534135.1 Potos flavus
CATTGCTGCTATGAACATTGGGGTACATGTGGCCCTTCTTTGTACTGCCTCTGCATCTTTGGGGTAGATACCCAGTAGTGCAATTGCAGGGTCATAGGGTAACTCTATTTTTAATTTCTTGAGGAATCTCCACACTGTTATCACATATTTCTGATTTATTTTCTACTTCAGTGTGGCCATGGTGAAAAGAAACAATATTTTTTGAAAAGAAAATCTTCAATAAAATTACGACATAAATTATAAAATGTTACTTTTACAAAAATAATACATAAAATAAAGTGTTACATTTTCAGGATGTTAGTAGGTACACCAAATGAACACACTAGTCTAGATAAAAGATTGGGCCTTCTCAGGCTTCAGCAAATTTGGCTTTATCCATCCAAAGTGTTGAGCATTGCACAATCATCATTATTAGTCTCAGGAAATAGTGACTTGGACAATGCTTCCTCCGGCAGCAGCACTGCTATGCCCACTCCCCAACCCAAGTGTTTCATGTTTCAGGACATCTGAACGCAAAAATGGTACACTCCAGAGTAAGTCAGTCAATTTGCCTCATAAGTTGGTGATAAGATCTTGCCAAAAGACAGCTTGCTTGTATTCTGTATTGTTATTTGTAAAGACACTGATAGCCAGATCTTTGGAATTTTACCATTTTTCTTCTTCCAAACTGAGTACTAGTATTCCCAAATGATCTTCTCTCTTCCTTAGTTACAAAAATGTCCATTGTGCTGTAGCTACAAGGAGAGATACGGTGGGCAGGTTCCATGCATCACGTGCGACTTCACCTGCTCCGGTCGCAAACCCTTTTGGCCTTTGGAGGGATCACTGAGTGGAATTAAAGTTTAGGGGTTTTTAGAAAACTAGCTTACCAACCACAGTTTGACAGCTTGATTCAGCCTCCCAGAGAGCAGCCTGGGATGTGTCACATTCCAATAGGGAGACCGTGAGGTCAAGGAAAAAGCATTGTGTGGATTTCAGACTGGGTTCGAGTTTGAGTTGGCTACATCCTAGATGAGTGACCTTGACAACATGTACCTAGGTTCCCAGCATTCCAGTTTATCTGTTGGAGATGTGGTATCAACTGTTCAGTTGACTGGGTCTGTCTGCCGGAGCGACATCACTGCAAACTGTCAACACATGGAAATAAATCCAAATACTAGGGATTTGTTTCTTGCCTCTTTCTAGGACTGAGCTTCTTCTCTTCTCATTCTTACCCTTCATGCAGCCTGGAGGGAGACAGTGGTGTCACCTCACAGCCATTTTTCACCTTTCACAGAGTAGGCCAGGAAAGTAACACTGTCTAAGCTGTCATCACCTCTCACCTGGACCACAGCAAAGCCTTCTACCTGGGCTTCCCTGGCCCATACTTGTTACCAATAGTGCATTCTCCAGGGAGCCATCACAATGATCTTTTAAAATGTTTTTAAATGTTTTTAAATGAGGCCATGTTACTCCTCTGGCCAGCACACAACCATTGGAAACCTGAAGTCCTGCTGTGTTCATAAGTCTCTGCAAACCCTCACCACCACCTGCCTTTCTAACCTCACCTCCTGCCACTCCCTCCACCTCCAAGTTCCAGGCTTGCTCACCTTCTTTCCATTTCTCACATAAACCAGGTTCTTTTCTAGCCTACCTCATGACCTTTGCACATTCCATTCCCCCTTCTAGGCATGCCCTTCCCTGGGTTCTTCACAAGGAATGCTCCTCTTCACCCTCCCAGTTTCATGTCATCTTCCAGAAAAACCATCCTCACTTGCCCTATGTACTCTTTCCCCAGCATCTCTCTCTTTGTTGTCATTGCCCTAGCTACTTCCCTGGCAAACCAGTCGCAATCTCAAAGTATCTCCAAAGCTCAGGCCTGCCCTTTTGCTCTGTTTCGTCCCATCCAATGGAAACTCCATCAGAAAGCTCATCTGCCACAGTCAGTGCTGGATCATGGATTTCTTGGAGGGCAGCTGGCACATTACAGGTTCTTGATAAACATTTGGGAATGCAAGGGCCTTTGGAATCCAATTCAGACTACCTCTTCTTAATTACAAACCACCTCCCCCTCTCTATGCCAGCACCACCAACAGAGTCTATCACTTTGCCTTTCAACATCTGTTTTTTTCTCAAGAAAAAAATGATTCTGTATTTCCTAATCTTGCCTACTCATCTTTAGAGATGAGCCCCATCAGCACCTTCTCCGGGAAACCACTGTGAATCTCCTTAAATTGTGTTTAATTGACCTCCCTTATGTGCTCCTTCTGTGTGACTGAGTGACCCACAGCACATCCTTACTATTTGCTTACCAAGTGCTTTTAGAATGTTTGTGTTTTTTGTTTTTGTTTGTTTGTTTTTTTGTTTTTTGATTTTTGTTTTTTGGTCTTGACTCCATCCTTCCATTCTCTGCCAAAGGCCAGAGCTATTTTTGTTTTAAATTTTTTTTTGTTTTTTTGAGAGAGAGACATGCATGCATGTGTGTGGAGTGGAAAGGGGCAGAGGGAGAGGGAAAGGATTTTAAGCAGACTCGTAGCTGAGTGTGGAGCCTGACACGGGACTTAATCTCATGACCTTGAGATCATGACCTGAGCAGAAATCAAGAGTTGGATGTTTAACTGACTGAGCCACCCAGGTGCCCCACCAGAGATCAACTTTTTATCCGCATATTCACAATATCTAGTACCATGCTTAATACACAGTAGGTGCCAAAAGAAATGTGTACTGAATGAAGAGCTGAATGAAACGATGGCCAATTAGTCATATAAATTAGCTTGAAATAAATCAAATAATTACACATATGAAAGTAACAGAAGAAAAGACAATTAAAACCTCTCTTCAAGCATTTCTCTGAGCATCCACCCTCCTGAATGGTATTATTTGAGGGTCTGTGCTTATTCCAGGGACAAGGGACGGTGAAGAATATAATGTTTACAATGTTCTATGAGTGCCACATCCTTTCCTTCATCTCTTTCCTTAGGAAAGCCCAACGAGTTAGAGCTATAGATAAGTTATAAACGAGTTTAGATGACATAAACAAGCTAGAGTCCGTTGTCCAAGATCAAACAACCACAGAAATGACAAGTGGAATTACAACCAAGATTTTGGGTATATACCATATATGGGCATGGCTATTGGGCTATTCCCCAAACTGGAAGGGGACTCATGGTGTCTTTAATACATGCGCTCTGAGTTGAGGCTTAAATCTTTTACCTGCTGGATTGGTGGCCAAAGCTACATTTATTTATATGAATTAAAAAAAAAAAAAAACTCCAAAGAATCTAATATTAGTACAAGTATCTCTGCCAAAGTTATAGAAGATGTAACACAATTTTCGAATAATAAAAATAGGAACGCCTGATGAAAATCAGAAGAGTTTATTTAAGGCTAAACTAAAATTACTCAAATCATAGTTGATGCTTGAGAGGACTTCACAGATTAGACCTCGGTGAGTCTCTCTCTTTTTTTTTCCTTAATTTGGTCAGGCACCAGAACATCTGGGATTTAAGATGTTTTCTTCAGAACACTATCAAACATAAAACTTAAGATAACTACTTGTCAATCGCATGTAGACAAGTAATAGCATATTCCAATTACTTAAGAAGACATTGATGTGTGTGTATGAGTGCGTGTGTCTTTTGCTAGAGAAAATATAAGTCCTTTATTTTGCCCATAAATCGATCTTTCACTAGAGCCTTCTCTCTAATATCAGCTAGCCTGGGTAAGGGAGGTGCCATCTAAATCAAGGATGATCTAGCAATCTTTCAGGGAAGCAGTAATATAAGTGCCTGAGTAGGTAATGCTCAGTCTTACATTCCCTATCTTCCACTTCACACCCCGCCTCTCCTTTCCAAGATGCCCTATGGGTGTAGGAAGCAGCTCACGGCATCCTCACAGAAACTGTGTGTTGAGGGAAGTTCTTGAGTCCACACAGCACATCCTCTGGGTGCTTGGAGATCCACGCTGGCAATGGCTGCATCAGTGTCTCCTGTGGATAGTGTCCCCTGTGGTGCATTGTCCCTGACCACCTTTAGAGTGCCCTCCCAAGTCCATGATCCTAAAGACCCCCTTCTTAGGGTCCCATTAATCTGATTCCTTGCTCTTAGAAACATCAGGTCTGAGGTCTCCTGCAGACCATGGGGAAATAGGATGCTGCTACCTGCTCACTGCCCAACTACCTCACACTAGTGTTGCCGCCATTGCCATGCACCATCACACTGCATCAGCCAGCAGGTCCGTAAGCAGATCTTCTAGAAGCTTATGGCCCATTCAGTCCCTTTGTTGGATTTTAGAAGTCTTTGATTGCTACCTAGGTGCCTTATCAAATGGTGGAGAGGAGAAAAACAGACTCTAGAACCTGGTTCACTTCTTTTCCCAACTCTTTTCCTTTTTCCTCTTTATAGGAGAAGAAAAGGAAACTCAAATTTTAAAATCATGTGCATTAGCATTTTTCCATGGTTGAGAAAGTCTATGATTATTCTATTTTTTCAGTGACAAACTTTATTTTATCTCATTAAATTGCAAATTTTTACTGTATTACAATTTGAAAAACATTGATCTACTCTAGCAACATCATTTAAAGATGAGATCAAAAGAGACCGTATGACTTTCCTAAAATCTCAATTCTGCTTCTGACCGAACTGTTATTCTTAGCAATTCTAAAAGGGGGCACTAAATTTTCACCCCCTAAATTCGGAGTACATAGTCATATAAATAGTAAGAATTAAGTGATTAGGTAAACAATAGATACAATTTCTAAGACTGGCTTGGGTCTCTGAAAGTCTCTACTTTATGACTTTGGGTTACTGAGTTATACAGAACATGAGACCAAACCCACGAGCAAAAATGCATCCCGTCATTTACTCAGAAGCCCATCCATTCGGACATTTATTCATTCATTCATTCATTCTTTCATTCATCAAAATGTGTTGATAACCTGCCTATTATATTTTGCCTATAAATGTTCTGAGTGTTAAAGTATAATTTTGTAAAACAAGTTTTCTTAAAGCAAAGGTAACTAGGAGATAGGCAATGCATGTTTAGAAGTGCTGTCATGGAGATATTTAGAGGATTCTGTGGGATCATGGAATCATTAGCCAGCATCGAAAAAGGGGCCATATAGAAGGTGGCATTTGAAATGAATCTGAAAGTAAAGTTTTACTAAACACTGGAAGCCATACCGGCAGTAGCATGAGCTTAGGCATAGAGGCATAGAAAGATTTGTCCTTTTGTATTGTAAAATTCCTTATTCCTTGCTTGGAGTTTCTATAATAGCTAGTATCAGTGGGTTTCTTTACTTAGCAACTTACTATTTAAAGCAAATAAATGGCATATAGTGGTGATGGAAAGAAGTGGGAACAAAAAGTAGATTACATGACAGAAGTTATGAGTTCAAGTATTTGTTATACAATTAACTAGTTATAATACTGTGTCAATTAGCCTTCTTTGCATATTTTCCCCCAGAGAAACAGGTTTTTATTTATTTTAGAGCAAGAGAGTGCACACAAATGTAGGGGAGGGGCTGAGGGAGAGGGAAAGAGAGAGAATCTCCAGCAGGCTCCCCTCTGAGCTCAGAGCCTTACTTGGAGCTCAGTCTGATGACCCTGAGATCACAACCAGAGCCAAAATCAAGGGTTGGATGCCCAACACACTGAGCCACCCAGGCTTTACTAAACAATAGTAACAATAACAAGAATTACTAAAGCATGTCACTGGTATGTGTTTTTAAACTAATTAATCCTTACAACAAAACTATCACATAGGGACACCTGGGTGGCTCAGTCGGTTAAGCATCTACCTTCAGCTCAGGTCATGATCTCAGGGTCCTGGGATCGAGTCTCTTTGCTCAGCGGGGAGTCTACTTCTCCCTCTGCCTGCCACTCCCCCTGCTTGTGCACTCACTCTCTCTCTCCATGACAAATAAATAAATAAATAAAATCTTAAAAAATAATAAAAATAAAAAAGCAACAACACTATCATATAGGTACTCTTATTTTTCCCATTTTAGGAATAATCGAAGTCTCATTTTTAAAATCTATGAAATATAGAGGTGTGGGGGCTGCTAGTAAGGAATTCTGTTTCATGGACTGCCCACACTTCCGAGAAATCTGTTTCACTAGCTCTGTGGAAATCTACCTTGCCTGTTCGATAGAATCACCTAGAAAGCTTTTCTAATTACTAAAGCATGACCACCACCCAGATGAATTCAATCAGGATATATAGTTGGGTGGTCCCAGTTTACAGATGTCCCCAGAGTATTCTAATGTGCAGCCTCATGAGTGCAGCCCTGATCTCAATCTGTTCATCCAGCTCCCCGGATGGTTCTGAGTCATGTGGAAAATCTTTGCTCGTGACCCAAAGTTTAGAAAGGAACAAGAGGGATGCATGGTAGAGGCAGAGGTGATAATGGCTGAGGAGACTAGGAGAAAACACTGTGCGGAGACCACCAGCCAGGCTCCAGGTTTGGCAGTGACAGCAATTTAACTTGTTTTTGATCATTTAAGTGAGCAATGTGAGCCAGCCTCGCCGGTTCAGGAGAGATTTCTCTTCCCATTTACCGCAAGCGAAATTTAAGTCGTTGGAACCAAGGCTTCACTAAGTAGTTAAATAAGAGGGGCACCTGGTTGGCTCAGCTGGTTAAGCATCCCACTGTTGGTCAGCTCAGGTCATGATCGTGGGGCTGCAAGATCAAGCCCCAAGTGGGCTCCGTGTTCAACTCAGTGTCTGCTTGAGGTTCTTTCCCTCTCCCTCCTCCCCTGCTCCTCATGCTTACTCTCTTTCTCATAAATAAATAAATAAATAAATAAATAAATAAATAAATAAATAAAATCTTAATAAAAAGTTAAGTTGAACAAGAGCCCTGATCACAACCGGAAGTTCCACCACATTCGGCTACAGGCATGGTGCTCGGAGGGGTCGGGGGATAGGGAAGTAACAGAGTCCTGCATAATTGAGCAACATGAGGTTAGCGCTGCGTTGGAACTTCACTCACATTTCTTTATTAAAATCATGGAGAAGGGATTAAACAGAAATGAAAATAGAGGGAGAGAAACCTGTTGTTGACACTTAATTGTAAAGTTGCTAAACACACAGATTAGGGGAGTAGAAATAATGCAAATGTGACAAAAAAGGTCAAGATGTAAAAAATGTCATGATTAGTCATTCCATTCAACAGGAAACGTCAAAGGGGTCTTGTATGTAAGAAATGAATGACCTTGGGGCGCCTGGGTGGCTTAGTGGGTTAAGCCTCTGCCTTCGGCTCAGGTCATGATCTCAGGGGCCTGGGATCGAGCCCCACATTGGGCTCTCTGCTCAGCAGGGAGCCTGCTTCCCCCTCTCTCTCTGCCTACTTGTGATCTCTCTCTGTCAAATAAATAAATAAAATCTTTAAAAAAAAAAAGAAAAGAAATGAATGGCCTTACCAATGGGGAAAAGTTGGTATTTGCCTTGGAAATACAAAATCCAAGAAGATTAGCATCTTAGTTCACTTCTCCATAGTTACCTCTATTTCGTCTTGCCTTGCCTTGGGCTACGTTGAGAATAGAAGGATCAGATGCACAACTGGATTTTAATGGAACATGCAGTTTACCTGTTCACATAGATCCTCTTGTTTATCGTTCACAGTAACGTTGTGAGATAGGCATTATTGGACCCTTCGACGGATGGGAAACATGTTCTAGGCACTGAAGATGGCACTTCTCAAGATCACACGGAAAGTGGAGAGTTGAGATTTGGGCATAAACAGGTTTCAAAGCTCAAACGGATTCCACTCCAGCAATCCAACTGCTTTGGACCTCGGCTAGAAGCAGAGTTAGAATTTCAGCCCTTGTTCCTGGGCTGAAAGGCTACATCCCAGTGAATTTGCCACACTTACTACCACACATACCACTTCTGTGAGCCTGGATTTCCTCAGGAAGGGAATCAGGAAAACAATAAGTAGCTCCCAAGGTTGCAGAGGTAACTGCATGGGGTCAAGTCTGTGAAGTCACTGTTTTCCATCATTATGTTATGAGGTCGTCAAACATAGAGCAAAGCTGAAAGAACTTTACAGTAAATATGCATACAGTTATTGAGTGAAAGTCTATGATTAGCATGTTGCTACATTTGCTATACTGCATATCTGTCCCTCTATTCATCACTCTATTCGCCAGTCCATCTTATTTTTGGATGCATTTACAAGTAATTTGCAGACACCAGTACACTTCGTTATGTATTTGAAGTTGGTTTTCAATTGCCAAAATCTTTATAAAAGCATGGATCATCGTTATTAAAATTATGCTTCTTATTGTAATAGTTTCCTCCCATTAGTTCTACCACATGCCCATTTTCAGTTTTGATAGTATTTGTCAATTATGCTTTGTTATTGGACAGCACTTCCTAACAGTTAAAAAAAAAAAAGCTGTAGTTCATTCTGCTTTCTCCTGGCCTGCTCAGGGACCATCTCTCTCTCAAGGACATACCTACTCTCAAGGACATACCTACTTCTTCGCTCCCCCAACCCAGTCTGCCTCCTTCACTCCACTTACTTTTTCAATATCTGACCATTTCTCCAAATATAGTGAGGATAGTATGTGCTCCACATGAGAAGTTTATTAGAACATTCCTATAAAGCATGGGGTAGAAAAGGAAGAGAAGCAAGCATTTGCCATACACTGTGTCAGTTTTCTTTTTATATCTTATTCTATAATATATAAATACAAAATACATTTACATATATCTTACATATGACGTATAATGTGATATTTGTAATCATTTATTATTTATTTATATATTATAGAATATAGAATTATATCCACTTATATAACCTATCCATTTTGTAAAATATAAATATTGTTCATGATAGTGGTATATTATAGAATACATGTAATATATTTGGTGGATAATAAATACTAAATTATCTCTTTATCATTAATTTATATGTAAACAAATATATTTATGGGAATGGCCCATAAATCCAGAGCATACTTTTATTTCAGTAAAATGTTGAAAAATTAAAATATATTAAAAAAAGAAAGAAGGAGTTAAGAGAATTGCCATATTTTGAACAGAGCAGAACAGAGCAGACCAATGCTCTGGATTCATTGAAAAAATGTAAACTATTTACATCAGGAAGACTGCAGAAACTATTGGACTTTAAGGATGTAACAAGCATGATGTGAGAGTTTCACAGCAGTTACAAGAGAAAGTAATCACTGACTGCCATCATCATCCACATGCTACACGATATTATCATCTAACTGAGGATGAGAAAGCAGACGTCATTCTCTCCAAACACAGATATTTTAGCTTCTACAAAGTTGCTAAAGAATAAAGTGAACAGTCACGAATTCTAGAGAAGTGCTCTGATTCACACATTGACATCTGGCCCAGTTCCATGCAGTTTTCACAAAATGTGCAGCAAATTCCCCAAGCTTTCTTAGTGTTGGCAGTGGCACCAGGAGCCAAGCACGAAGCAAAATATTAACATTTCACACAAAGAGCAGGTCACACCATGTGAGTTTCAGGAACAAAGTGCCTCTATTTCCCCAGAGTTTATGCCGATGACAGAGCCTCTTGCACAGCTCATTACCAATGCTCTGATGGCTTCTCCCAGAAGGATGTATTGACTTTTGTTGGCATTGAAAAGATGTTCGAAGATCAAAATAATAAAATCAAGTGACAACAGTCTCTGTAGGAATGGGATGCTTCTGCTCAATACTGCCTGAACTGCTTGCATCGAGAAGAGGTATTTCCTGTGGAGAACCCTAGGCAAGAGTTGCCTTTTGCTGGGGGTGTCACAGCATCTGAGACAGAGGAGGTGTTGGTACAACACATGCCATATCTCAAGGATGGCTACATCTCTCCAAAGGAAGGCTGGTGGTGCAGGAAAACTCAAGAGACACCTCTGGAGGATACCTGCTCCATCACTGTGAACATCAAATCCATCTAGCCGTTCAAGTCATAAAGCACCTCCTCCTGGCAGAGAGGACAAATAAGAGCCCCTGGCAGTCTTTGAGATCCCTGAAGCCCTAGGAAAATCTGGTTTCTTTCTCTACAGCAATTAATTAGAAATGCAGTGCCAGAATGGGCACTTGCTGTCAATACAGAATCCCAAGCTTATTGTGAGTACTTGATGTGTGCCTATCTATTTATGTACATCATCTCTAGTCTCCTAGAATCGTACATGTTAAATACTATTCTGCCACTTTACAGACTAGGAAACTAAAGTAATCACAAGGTAAATCATCTTGTTTGAGGTCCCATCCCAGTACCATGACCTCATGGCACTACCGAATAGTGTCTGTGGGATGGAAACTCAGATATGTCAAACTCTAAAGCTTAGGCTTCTGCCAATATTCCATGCCATTGGTTTCATAGAATGTTTATTAATTACTAGGTATTTTTTATGTCCTGGCAATGTAGGTTACATAGGAGATGTATTTTAGAACAGTTCTCAAAGTTTAACATGCATATAGAACAGCTGGGGATCTTGTTAAATGTAAACTTTAATTCAGCAAGACCAAGGTGGAGATCGGACTCTGTGTTTCTAGCAAGTACCCTGGTGGATGCCGCTGATCAGAGGAGCACACTTGAAGTATCAGAGTTTAGAGCATACAATTTTTTTTTAAAGATTTTATTTATTTATTTGACAGAGAGAAAGAGATCACAAGTAGGCAGAGAGGCAGTCAGAGAGAGAGGGGGATGCAGGCTCCCTGCTGAGCAGAGAGCCCGATGCCGGGCTCGATCCCAGGCCCCTGAGATCATGACCTGAGCCGAAGGCAGAGGCTCAACCCACTGAGCCACCCAGGCGCCCCGAGCATACAATCTTTTTTAAAAAATTGTTGTTTTTTTTATATAGAGAAAGGGAGAGCGTGAGAGCAAGTGAAGAGGGGAGGTGGGCAGAGGGAAGGGGAGAGAGAGAATCTTAAGAGGCTCTATGCTCAGCCCGGGGCTCCATCTCATGACCCAGAGATAATGACCTGAGCCAAAATCAAGAGTCAGAAGCTTAAGGGACTGAACCACCCAGGCACCCTCAGAGCATGCAATCTAACGAAATAAGACCTTAAGCCCTTTCAACATAACACTTGTGAGTATTTGTTTAAGGTAGCTCTCAGTAGGTGGGGGTTCTTCTCAGGACCAGTGTTCCTGGGGTCATGATCAATGGTAGTTTCTACATGGTGTATCTTCACATTGGGAAACTTTAACTTCCCTTTATTCAACTCATCAACAGAGATTCTTTGGCTTTGAACAAAATTACTCAGAGCTAACACTTGGGTGCTTTATAGCTTAAAAATGCCTTTGCATGTGTGATCTTATTCCATTCTCACAGAAAGTAAACAAAGTAGGCATTGTTACTGATATAATATTAAGTTGATAATATTAAGATTCATGGAGATGAGGTGACATGCAGCTGACTTGTGTCACAAATTTTATTAGCATATTCAGTTTCCTGAATCTCAATGTCATAGTGAGACATAATTTGCAAGACCTTGATGGCAGGTGTATTAGTTTGCTTAGGGCTTTAGCCACAAACACAGTGGCTTAAACAATAGAAATTTATTTTATTTATATCTCTGAGTTCTGGAGGCTAGAAATCTGAGACCAAGGTGCTGGTAGGATTGATTCTTTCTGAGGACTGTGAGGGAGAAATTTAGCTATTCCTCTCTTCTAGCTTCTAGCTTCTGGTTTGCTAACAATCTTTGGTGTTTCTTGGCTTATGGAGTCATCAGCTTGATCTCTGTCTTCATTTGCAAAAGATATTCTTCTTATGTAGGTGTCTATGCCACATTTCCCCTTTTTATAAGGACACCAAACATTTTGGACTAGGGACTCACCCTACTCCAAGATGACGTCTCTTAATTTAGCTAAATACATCTCGAATGAACCTACTTCTGAATAAAGGCACATTCTGAGGAACTGGAGGTTAGGACTTTGATGTAAGAATGTAGGAGTAGGGGGTCACAATTCAACCCATAATCATTCAACCCATATTGCCTGGTTCCTATTTGGGAGTTTCTTATGATCTACTTGAGCAGACAACTATGCACGTATCCAAATCATTACACATAACAGACAGGAAATGACAGTTTTTCCAGTGAATCTTGAAGACTCCTGAGGTAAAGAAGATAGTATTCTTCTGGGTAGACCAAGATAGCTTTTGTAAGTTGGCCACCGAAGTTATCCTTGGAGTAGAAGACAAAGACAAGACATGTAAGACGGAGAAATGAAGAACATTCCAGGTGTCAAGAACAGTGCTTGCCAAAGAGAAAAGGAAAGTCAATCCCTGAAAGATGTTCTGAGAACAGAAAGTAGAGGGGTTTCTTCTAAGCTATAAATGGGCAGAATAAGAATAGAATTAAGTAGTATTGGTTTTATATTTGTTTCTGGAGATTAAAATAAAACTACTCCAAGGTCTGGTCTTAGTCTGTAAAATGGGGATGCTAACTCCTATATCACTGGGGTTGGCTTTTTCATTCTTTGTTTTTTAAACTTTAAAGTGGTGTTTGTTGAAGCATCTATGTTAATATCTCAACAGATGTCTGTGGTATGCTGATAAAAATTAAAAAGAAGCTACTGTATGAAGCAGAAGAGAACAGTTATCATTATTGCATGCTAGAATCGAGGTGATTTCCCACTGAGAAATATAGCTAATCTTCTGCTGGATTACAACAAACCCAGTCCCTGTTTACAGGCTTGTGGATTTAAGAGAGCAGGTCGCCATTTTTTAATTGACAGAAGATTCTGAGACTCTGTCAAGAGGATTTATTTAAACTCTTCTGGACAGTCTCAGAACTCACAGTCCTGTGAGTGAAAACAATTCGTTCTCAGTTCAGAGAATGACATCTTTGGGGAGTTGTCCTTGAAAGGATGTAGTCACCAACATCCACAAAGAAAGAAATGTTCACACCCTGAACAGAGATTATCTCACAAGATAAATCGCCATGCCCGGATTCGGACAGAAATGTATTTTGACAAGGTCAGAGACATCTTCTGATTCCTCAGACCTCAGTTCCCTGGGACACACGAGGTTCCTTGTCTGAGCCGAGGAGCGGAGGGACCGGTGGAGAGAGAACTCATTAATCCTGTCAATACCCATCCCTCCCCTCTCAGCTTTTATAGACTGTCTTAAGTAAATGACGAGCTTCTCTTCAGCTCCTTATTCCATTCACACAGTGATTTAAGAATGGACCTTTTTATTTTCAGCTAATATCATCTTCTTTATCTAAGATTTACAGGTCCCATAAATCTGCCCATTCCTTACTCCCCCCATGTATAATCAATTGCTCCCAAGCCCTGAGCCACTCTGTAATCAAACTGGTTTGTAGATCTGTCTACACTTTGGATGCATTATGCTTGCCTACGTTTTCACAGCTGGGTTTAAGTTCTTCTCAACTGAAAGCTTTCTGTGACTTCTCTCCCTTCTTCACTTTATACCTGCCTCACCCTAATTTAGGATGGCCAATGTTTTACACTCTTCCACCACCGCTTGTGGCAAGCCAGTGGCAAATGCCACCAAAAGATCACAGCATTCTCTCCTGTTAAGCTTAGATGGGTGGCCACAGGATTTCTTTTTTTCATTAACACAATTCTCCAGCTTTGTCCCACTCATCCATCTCCCCAAAATAGCAGAAAGTTTTCGAGGTGACAAAAAGATACAAGTAAAGGGATCGTGAGGTTGAAAGTCAAGGTAGGGGGTTGAATGTGGATACAACTTTGCAGAACATGAGGGAGATATCCCAGCAGAATGAGCAGATATGTCAGATTCATGAGAAACACATAAAGGTTAAATTGAATGACAGGAATTAGACACTGAGATCCAGAAGCCATATTCACTAGCAATTTTAACTACTCATTACTGACCAGATGGTATACCAGGAATTTCATATATATTTTTTCACTTGTCTCACCCAGCAGCTTGATAGGCTATTACCCTCTCCCCCACTTTTGCAGATGAGAAGCCTGTTTCCCACTTAATTTAATGACCTTGCCCAATAATTAAGAGGTAAATAGAATTCTGTGTTCTTCCCACTCTGCCTTTCAGGAAGTTAATACACTTCCTTTCTCAACAGTTAATACGCATTCACCTAGCTTCCTGTAACTGCTTGCTAACCTTCTTGCTAACATTTTGAGACCTTTATTTTGCTCATGTTCTCCTAAATTGTTTAAAGAAACCTTTAGCCAAACTGAATAAAATAAAATACTTGAAAGAAGGGAGGGAAGAAGAGTGATATTTTATAATAGACTTCTATTAACGTGAACTGGAAATTTTCTAAACTAGACAAGTTATTTTACTGCCGGTCAAATCTCAGGGTGAAAAGACACCATTTGTACAGAATAGAATTTCCTGATCATTTACAGGCAAGTTTACACAAGCCCTGTCTGATTAAGAATCCACTATTTAATTTAAACTCCTTCCTATAGGCTTTTGAGAATTGCAGGATTAATCATTCTACCCAGTATAGAAGTTTGCCATAAAATTTTACGATGTGTCTTTTACTCATCTTATTGAGCATCAGTTAACAAGAGAAGACTCCAACTTCAAAGAAGAAACAGAGGCCACCATTTAGCTCAGTGCGAAGGAGGTGAACCAGAATTCTAGATACGTCATTCGGTCACCGAACAAATATTTATTGTCTGCCCAATGTGTGTCAGGCGTTATACTATGTTCTGGGAGGACAACAGTGAGCTTTGCCTTCATGGCATTATATTCCAGCAGAGTGGTACAAAGAACAAAACACTGAAATAATGAATGCATACTATTATATCACCCATGAGAAGGCAATGAATACCATGGGAGAATAGAACTGTAGGGAAGGATAAGGGTGATCGGTGGTGCTGTGGTGGGGAGATCTTTGCAATATTAAATAGGGTAGTTTGGGTAGGCCCACTGAGAATATGCTATTGAGTGATGTCTTAATGCTCAATTGAGTGAACCATGCTTGGAGGAAACATTGCTCATTTCTCTCACAGGCTAAGGTGTACTGGGTTGAATCTATCAGGAAGACATCTGGGTTTGGGAATGGATGTCGATAGAAATTCAACGAAGGTGTAGTGAACAGACATGCCCAAACTGGAGAGAGTGAGCTAGTAATCTACAGCAATTTATAAAAGTATAAAGAAGCACAATCAATTGGTGAAAAGTAAGGTATGGTAAGAAAGGAGGCAAGGGTCAAAGCCGGAAAAGCAGTGCCAAATATCAGACCTAAAGTGCCAACTAGGTTCAAACAGTAACAAGTGATTTGAGATTAGAAGCCAAAAGAATCAGGGTCAGTTCACGAACTAAAATTCATAAAGAGTCAGGGTTCAAGGAGTCTGATTGTGTCAGAAATTGCTGGGCCGGCAAAGGTGAACTGATGAGGTTAATTGGTGATAAAAGTAACCCATGATGTCTTAGATATCTGGCTGCCTTTCATTTGTCTACAGTAGCAGTATGGGAGGGACATGGATGACAGCCGGCATCTCCAAAGGGTCCAAGGTAAGAAATGGGTAATGTGCTGGGCAAATGGCGCACCATTAGGCGTAAGGCAGAAACCATGATGTGGTTTCCCTGGGGAGTTTTATGATCATTCAGTCACCCTGTTTAATGTATCTGAAGCTACTAAATGGAGATGGATACCAAAGAAAGAGAAAGAGAGACACTTCAGGAGGGAGGACCAGACCACGCAAAGGCCGAGAGTTGCACTAGGCACAGGGTTGAGGTTCAGGGGGTTAGGAGGATGCCTGAGAGATGGAAACATACAGACAAACAGTGTGGGATCCTCAAGAAGCTCTGCAATATGAGAAGAGTTGGAAGATAAAACGACTGTGACAGAGCACCTGAGAAGAAGATCCCTTCTCCATTTTCACAGCTGGGCCGTGATAGTGTAAATCCCACCACTTTCATAGGGTACATTTTTCTTTGGAATCTTGCATTTCCTCATCTCCTTTAGGAGAGAGGCATTACCATTTTATAATTAGTTGCTAGAGCAGCAAGTTCCTGATTCAGCATCTTCTTGAATTTAGGCAAGTGAGACCTTTTCATTGGTGGGCTGATTGTGCGGAGTGGCTCTGGGGAGCCATCTTGGAAGCCCCCTTCAAAATTTAGTTAGCTACCCATATCCCTTCACAGACAGTCTTGCTGTTTCAACAAACTGGAGTGAACTCTGGTTTCTGCAACCAAGAACTCTGACCAATACAGTGGTCATAAGACTTCCAGAAAGAGACCACCGGGCAAGGAAATGCCGATGCAATTTTCTTTCATCTGTGCTTGCTCCCTGTGTGGCAGCCCTTGCTTGATAGTGAAGTCATTTGATTTATGACCAAGTCAGGACAGCAGTCTCTCCCAGGAAAAAAATGCTCGTGTGGGTGCCTTAACATTATAAAAGTGGTCATCAAAGTGACGTGTAGTATCCAGAAAAAAAGGACTATAGAAAGAAATGTGTGGGTATTGAAAAATTACTTCCTGGTCATGTAATTCCAAATCACAAATATTCTTATAAACATATTGCAGATTTCTGGATCATTGTTGTAATACCCAAATTAGATTGCTCGTTATCTGACTCAGCTATTAAAATATCGCAATAAGGATAGAAACATAAAGAAGGGGGGATGCCTGAGTGGTTCAGTCGGGTAAGTGTCTGACTGTTGGTTTTGGCTCAGGTCATGATCTCAGAGTCATGAGATAGAGCCCCTTGTGGGGCTTCTTGCTCAGTAGAGGGTCTACTTGGGATCCTCTCCCTCTGCCCCTTCTCCAACTTGCATACATGTCAGTGCATGTGTTTTCTCTCAAATAAATAAATCTTAAAAAAAAAAGGAAAAGGAGACAGATAAAGAGAAGGAGAAGTGAAAGAGTAGGAGGATGAGAAATAACGTCAGGCATATAATCAATTTCAGGAAAAGTAAAATGGACCGGACCTTTGATTATGCTGCAGTTTTCATTTGGACGTACAAGGCAACCAAGACCCACAGCCCTCAGTGGTAGACGATAGTGTCTTTTTGTAGGGGAGAAAACAACTCTGTTTTTTTGTTTCTTTCTCTAGCTTTATTAATGATGGTGTTCCATTTCACCCTTAAAGTGTTTTTATTTGGAGGATAACGTGTCACCCCTGATCAGAGATGTCCCACAATGAAGGAAGAATCACAACCACTTGGCTGGTTCATGGGACATGGGAAGAAGGGATCATGGTCCCTTTATCCACCACTGCCATACTAGCTTCTTGCATCAGAGGAGGAAATACAGGTACTTGAAATCCTCCGGGTTACACTAGATAAGTGGGCAGGGTTACCACAATGTCTGGAATTTCAGTGAGCATGTTTTTTCCTATATCTGAAGGCAGACTAGGAAGGCTCTGCCTTTTCAAGGCCAGCATGGGAGCCTCTTGAGCTCTTTTTTCACTCTATACCAGTTCTCCCACTCAGTAAATATACCTGGACAGGTTCCAGTGTGCTTCCCAGATGAAGGGCTGACCCCTGTGATAATCTCTTAGTTCCGGATTTTCTCTGAGTTCCAGAGGCGCTCTGCGACATCAGTGTAGGGATTTGCTCCACAGACCTAGGCAACTCTTTCTCTCTCTTCACGTCACTTGAGTATACAGATCCAAAGATGTGTATTTGGACTGGGACTAAGAGCAACATTTTGGCCTCAGTCATGAATCATGTTATCCATTCTAGTTTTTACCAAAACTTGCCCAAAGTGGTACAAATTTCTAGTTTCCGGACTTAATAAGTTGATTCTTTGTTCCCATTGACTGACATTAAAATAAGTAAACATGAATTTTTTATTAAGTCAATTTTACTAGTAAAATACTAATTCTCTTCATTTTATTCATTGGGGTTCCACTCACTTATCATTAAAAAAGAACAGGTTTCTGACCCTATGCTCTGAACATCACTAGCACAACCTCCTAATTTTACTATTAAAATGTGTAAAACCCCAAGAGTTGAAGCGACTCTTACAGTGTCACACAAGATATATTTTAGGTTGGTTCCCAGAGGAAGTTGTTTTTGTTTTCCTCCCTTTTTCCTCCTTTCTTAGAGAAAAAAAAGAAAAAAATCATTGCTTAGTTATACTTCATGGGAAAAGCATCATTAGCATTTTGTATTTTTCGGTAGGCTTTTCTTCTTCCCTGGGGATTATTCTACATCTGAAAAGGCATTATTCACTAATGAATAATGAGAAAGGTTTCAAGAAAGCTTTTCTCTTCAGCCCTGCTCCCAACCCACCCTTTTTCCCCAAACTGCATATGCATAAAGTGTGCGACGGAGGCCAAGGAGTTACCACAGTCTTTGTGGGCATGGTCTTCCGGGCCGAAAGTCGCATGCACCCCAGCAAGGACAGCCATCCCTAGCTATCATGGCTGCAAAAGATGGTTGTTGTCTGAGACTCCAAAAACTAACATGGCAACCTTTATTAAAGAGTGCTCTTCAAATGGACGTAATTGAACACGTAAATTGGATTTACACACTCAGATTTGGGGAACAGAGACTATAAACACAGAGTAAGACTTGCATTCACAAAATTATTCTGGACTGTACATACAAATCAGCTTGCATTCAATCTTTGAAAATGAGATCACATTTCTTCCGGATTTACCACACACTCCATGCTGGATAACTAGAGTAAATTGTTGTCACTAAGCTCAGCTGAGAAAATATGAAATGCCCACAATGGTTATTTCTTCTCCCTCCTCATGAGGGGCTTTGCAGGTAATGTATTTACAGAGCATTTAAAATGTGATACAAACCAAGTCCCTAAATTTTCCTACCATTGGTGGTGTAGTCTGGATAAATCACACCCTTTGGCATTTGCATTGATGCAACAAGAACATACCATGCAGCACAAATAACCTCATTTCCATAAAACGGCCTTTTAAAATTAGAAAATGTATAATTCATTTGGGGTAGTTATTACCGCTTTTGGTCGGGAGGGATTTAGACTTGTATTTAAATGCAAATAACTGTATTTTTTTTCCCAGTTACACATAGGAAGCCACAAAACTTAGTGACTCTGAGATATGCCCTTATCCTTAGCTATAAATTCAGGATTACGATATTGATAACGGAAGATGTTTGTGTGACCCGTTACAGTTTACGGCAAGCATGCACACCTCAGATGTGCCCCCCCCCGCCCTCTGTGGGAGGGACTTCTCACTTTACACATGAGGAAACCGAGGCCACAAGAAGTTAAGTGACTTCTAGAGGATCACACACTCAGAAAGTGGCAGATCTAGGGTTTAACCCCTGATAAGGAGACAGAACGGACAAGCATGGACACCCAGAGAGACCCAAGAGTGGAAACAGGCAGCCAGAAGAAGGTGGAAATGAGAGAAAGCAGAGGAAGAGGAACATTTTTTAAAGGCAGAAACTCCCAGATAAGAACAGAGACAGGCAAACTGTGGGAAGAGAATGCACCACTTCGGCTGCCTCCGCCCTCTGATCCTCTCTGTGCTATGCTCCAGCTCCCAGGTATTTAAAGAACCAAGGGAAGCCAAACCCTCTGGTGATTCACAACCAGAGTATCTGACCCGAGATCCCTGACTCCTATTCAAGCATGATGCTGGTGTCTTTGATATTCTGCAGTCCACGAACTAGTAAAAGTACTGTGCCTGACATAAGTAAGTAAGGCATCAATACATGATGGCTAGCATAATTACTATTGCTGATATTAAATAATGATTATATGTTTTCATAACAGGGACCCTGGCCTCAACTTCATCCCTTTGACCTTTGCGTATCAGTTTGGTATCAACATGTCCCCCGTCCCAGCCACATCACTAATGACGTCACAATGACCATCCCTGTCCTTCATCACAGAATCATATGGCCACCTAGGACTTTTTATTTCTTCAGCCTCAATGTCAATCCCAAAAATAACACTTTATAATAAACCAGCTTCACGAGGGTGGGTGTCAGTAATCGGGTCTGACCAAAGGAATTAATGATTCAAAGTACTTACTAGTACTTGAGGCAGTAGTGAAATGGAAAAGCTTCCTAGTTCAAGAATGAAGAGCAAGAGGAAATACCTATTTGAACTTGAGCAAGACACTTTCTTTTTCTGAATCATCATTCCTCATCTGAAAAATAAGGGCCAGAGAGTGTAGGATACTCATGTGGGTGTGTTACTGAGCTACAAGGGGCATGGAGAAAGTGGAGAGGCTTTTGTATTGTCACAGTGACACTAGATGGGGGAAGTTAGGGGCATTATACACCTTACAACGTAAGGAACACTCCCAGAGAATGAAGATTACCCCTCCCAAATTGTCAGGATCGTCCCAACTGAGGCAACTTTAGCAACGTTCAGATGATCTCCATAGGATGTTCCAGTTTTAACATTTTGTGAGAGGCTAATTGAAATAATAGGTGTTCAATGAATTTGTTTAGACAGTTTTGCTTTGTTTGTTTTGCAGTGCCTTGGTCTTCACGATAAAACATATAATTATAATTAACCTTGGATTCCATTCTTGAGTTATATCAAACAACACTATCTTTCTCTTCTTTCAGCACATGGTCTCCAGAAAACATGCACTCTCATTTCCTCTATTCCTTCCATCACCTTCCTACGTCAGAGCCTCAGCACATTTCTGAGCTCCCACTAGTAGAATCAGGAGAAATAAAGCAGCATCTATCCAGTTTCATTCTAGCATTAGACTGTTTCTAGCTTCAGTTCCAGGAAGAAGAACTGGAAATCGATCCATTCCACCTCTGAAATTGCTGATTTTCATATTTATACAATTTTTTTCAAAATATATAGAGATTGCATTTCCTGAGTGCCTGCTCTGTATCAAACAGTGTGCGGATAGCTTTGCAGACGTTATCGTTAACATAATAACACCTCAGTTATAAGTTATTTCTCCATTTGGGGATAAGAAAATAAGTTTTAATGAGGTTTGTAAATGTTCCCAAGTAGACACAGATGCTAGTGGTAGATCTAAGTTTGAACACATCTGTCCAACTCGTAATGCTTGAATTTCAAATATATGGCATTCTTCTCTGTAATTGGGACGGATGCTCTCTGCTAGAAGGGGCCTGGTGTCCACCTAACATTAACCATATGCAATATCCGGGTCCAGGTGAGAGGTGAGCTGACCCAAGCACAGAGGGGCTGGTTAGTGTGTGTGCCATGTGTATACAGAACTTCTTGTTTATATCACTGGCCATTTTGTCCTTTCAGGAAATCTCCTCTCCTACTTTAAGAATAAGGTATCTCATTCTGAAAAAGCACCTCTTGTCTGGAAAAGGGGAAACAAAAGAAAAACAACTTCCTAGCAGTGAAGGAAATTCAGCTTTCAGATCAATATAAGAAACAACTTTCTGACAGTCAGAGTTGGTGTTCCAGAGTTAAAAAGCTTGATTAATGGAAATCCATAGATTGTTATTTTGTTGGGTGCAAGGGTAAATACCAGGTCTACTGTTTCCTAACTTTATGACCCCAGGAAAATCCCACAAGATTTCTGAGGCTGTATTTCTCATCTGTAAATTGATTCATAATACTTATTTCAAACCATAGTGTAACTAAATAAGGTATGGAAAAGTCATTGAATGCCTTGGTCACCTTCCATGGGATGCTTCCACTCTCCCCTCTCTTGAAGGGTTGATAGTTCCCAGAATCCTGCCCCCTCCTTTTGTTTTCTTTTCACATGTTCCCACTGAGCAATCCCATTTCTTTCTGATATTCCTTATCTCCAGCCTTGGGGTCTGAGAATTGTGTATCACTTGCCAAGAAGACCTTTCCATTTAGTTACCATGAAGGACCTCAAGCTTGAAATGTCATTATGTGAACACACCATCTTCATTCTTTCTTTGTCTATCCCATACCTCAATCTCATGCATGGCAAAACCATCAGCCCAATCCTAATTGTAGAATCAGAGGGTCATTTCCTATTCCCAATTTTTATTCTTTATGGACATTGACTCTTACAACAAGACATCCAGCCTAGGTAAGCCTGATTTCCTCCAAAAATAGAGAACACAGATAATAAAGTGCAAGCGATTGAGACACAAGCATGTGTAAAATAGTGTGTGGAGTTCTGGAAAATACTAGTTGTTCAATGGGCTACACTGGATTGACCTCAGTAAATAATAATCCTCTAACGCTCTTCAAAAATAGTGTTGTCTTTAATACTGGAGGTAATCAACTTTAGGCTGGACAGCCATGATTATCTTCTATAGAATAATAAATCCTTATAATGAACATACTTGAAATTTAATTCTATCATAAAAATTTTAAAAAGTAAATAAATTATAATCTTTTGTCACAGAAGAATCTTAAATGGTAAAAAGGATTCTAAAATTTAGCTGAAGTTATACATCTATATTCTTAGGACTTGGCACACAGTGAACATTCAATAATTTTTTTGTTGAATTAATCAATTGATTAATGGTGTGATTTTAAGAAGAGGTAGTGATAATCCAACCTCAGGACGAAACTCTCCATCCTATAACATTTTCACCAATATCGATTCCTAATCTGTGTTTGCCTTTTCACACTTCTGAACCTGTTTCCTTTCTTCTTCCCTTGAGGAGCACATAGGTCCTCAAGGCCTCTTTTTAATCAACTCAACGGTGGTAAGAACAGAGCTCTTCATGACATTTCACAGCCTTCAGCAGGACTTGAGGATTTGGAGAGGGGGTTGCATTCCACAGTCAGACATCCATCTACCAATATGACATCTCTTCTTAATGTCTCATAAGCATCTCTTTCTAATATACTTCAAACAGATCTTTACACTTTTCCCTCTAAAACCTAATCACCTCTCCCCATATTCCCTGGCTCAGTTAACGGCAACACCATTTTTAACAAATGCATTTAAGCTAAAGTTTGGAGTCATCTTCGACACATGCCTTTCTCAGACCATATCTTATCCATTAGCAAAGATCATCCATTCTATGCACAAAATAAACCCTAAATTTGTCCATTGCTGACCATCTCTACTCTAAATGACACACAGTTATCTCCCCCATGGACTTCAGCATTCATTTTCTGATTAAATTGTCTCCTAAGTGACTAAGTCTCTTGGCCAACACAACAGGAGTCCTGCCTCCCTCAACACAGACTGGGGTAGGGGAGCACTGTCTTAGTCAGCTTGGGCAGCTGTAACAAAACACCATTGACTAGAGGGCTTAAACAACAAAAGCTTATTTTCTTTCAGTTCTGGAGGCTAGAAAGTTCAAGATCGGGGCACCACTGTGCTTGGGCTTTGGTGAGGATCCTTATCCTGGCTTGCAGGCAGATACCTTCCTGTGTTCTGACATGGCGTCCTCACATTGTGAAGAGAGAGCTCTGGTCTCCTTTCCTCTTCTTCTAAGGACTCTAACGCCATCATGAACTCCTCCTCCCTCATGACTTCATCTACATCTAATTAACTCCCAAGGCCCCACCTCCCAATGTTATCACTCTGGGAGATTAGGTCTTCAGTATTTGAATTCCAGGGGTGGGGGGCAAGAGCAAGTGACAAAATAGTTTCTTGAAGTGAGAGCAAAGATCCAAGACTGTATGATCACCATTGAAACCATTGATCTCAAAGAGCTTACAGACTCTTGGAATCCAGTGAAAACATCCAAGTCAGGGAGGGTCCAAGAAAGAGATGCCAGTAGGGCCTGAAGGAATTTTGGAAAGAGAACATGGTGCTTGCTACAAAGCTCAGAAAAATCCCTGTGGCATTGGGAGTGGACAGGATGAGGGCTCCTGGGATCTATCTCCCATCTAAATGTAGTGCTGATGCATGTTTAACAATAACAGGGGAGCCGGGGGGAAAAGGGGGAAGCCCTGATTTACAGCATTTGTTAATTTCCTGCTGTAAAGCTTTCCACCCCTGCTATCTGTCTCCACCCATTGGTCTGTGTCCCCCCTCCTGAAGACATCAGTTTCCTAAGAAAGCCTTACTGCAGAGTATGAACCACAATGGTAAAATGTAGGTTCAGTATAATGGGCAGAAAAGCAAACTCCTCATTCTTACTCTGCAAAATAATAATTGTATTAGTTGAAATAATAATAATAAACTATTGTTAAAAATCATAATCATAATTCTCACTTATGAAGCATTTACAACGTGTCCTGCACTCTAAAAAACACTTTCTACACTTCATATGATTTAACCTTCACAGCAATCCTGTTCGGAAAGTATCATCATGAGCTAATTTTACAGAAGAGAGGAAAAGTCTTAAAAAGGTTAAAGAATGGACACTGGTGGCAGAGCCAGAGCAGGAACTCCTTTTCCTCTGGGTCTAGAGCCCCACTCCCCCCCTTCCAGCCCCATACTCAGTACCATCCAACCCCTGAGGCCAGATTGGAACACCTCCCTTGACTTGGCTGCCTGCTTTCCAGTCCACCAATTGGTAGGAATCCTGTCCCTGTTTCTTGCATTTCCTTCCCACAGCTACCTCAGCCAGTGAGCTCCTCAGGCATGTCTGGTCTCATGCAAAGCCACCCCCATCTTCAAGGTTTGTGAGGTGGGGAGACTTTTGAGTTTCTGCTGCTGGTCTCTTGTTACTGCTGCTCTAGCGAGAAATTCCAGCTACGGCTGTTTTCACAACCGTGTGTGTCATGAACTGAACTGCCCCTCCCCCATTCATATTTCTGTCTAAGCAGCTGCACCTCAGAATGTGACTGTATTTGGAGACGAGGTCATTATTCACTGATTAACTGATCAATTGATTAATTAATTAATGAATCAAGTAATAATGTTAAAATTAAGTTATATCAGTGGGATCATATGCAATCAGACTGGGGTCCTTATATGAAGAGGGAATCAAGACACAGACACCCACAGAGAGGAGACCAGGTGAAGACATGGGGAGAAGGCAGCCTTGTACTAGGAGAGTCCTCCAAAGAAAACAATCTGCCCACCACGCTTTGATCTTGAACTTCTAGCCTCCAGAACTGTGAGAATAAATTTCAGTTGTGTGGTCCACACGGTCTGTGGGTACTTTGTTGCAGCAGTCCAAGCAAACTAATACAACCTGGATTATCCATACTTGCATCAAATTCTTTCTAGCAACAGATGTAGTCTGTTGCTGATGTGAAACTTTTGGTGGCATGTTGTACTCGCTTTAACCCTCCCAGACTGAGACACAGTCAAGAGGACACATAAAAGTGTACTGAAGTGCCTGACCTGGGGTTGGATGGAAGGGCATAAGGCAGATGGGATTAGGATGAATCAGGTAAAAGGACTCACATTTTGTACAAGTCACATCTGCTCTATTTGTGTCAAGTGTTATCCTAAGCCCTCAAAATGCATTATCTCATCTAGCTCTTACTTTAAAGGAAAGAGGCACAGCAAGGGCAAATGACTTATGTCCTTAGCATAGGAAGTCATGTATGCTTGGTAATATCCCAGGTCCATCTGGAAATCTGGTTTTGGCTATGACTCCAGGCTTCCCCAACCTCACAATGGAGGCAGAGTTTTGCATGAAGATTACAGCACAGTAGAAGGGGAAGCTCAATGGGTTTGCAGGACACATGGGACTCAGGCTAGTTCTGCCTATGGTATCTGAGGACTCAGGATGAATGTGACTTCCAGGGAACGTTCAGCACCCAGTAGGACTGGCTTGGACTGTAGGGTGGGAAAGCATCAAAGGATGGACGCAGCTAAAAATGTGAAGGCTCTCTTCCCTCACCTTCTCTGCCTGAACACCTATATTTACCACCTGTCTCGTAATCAAGCCGAGCAGGATATAACCCAGGAACACCCTTCACTGCCAAGTGACTTTGTACTTCTGGCCTTTATCTGGGGACCTGTGTCCTGTGACTTGCTTTTGGGCTCCCTAGTAAGTGCCTTAATTCCTGCCTGGGTCTTCACCAATTCGAAATGCTCCAACCTACAGGTCTGTATTGAGGTGTACCCCCTCTCAGAGCAGGATGTCATCCTCCCATCATTTTGACAAGGCTGTTTGATGCCAGGGATGATTTGGTGTGATCTATATAATATCACTCTGGTGAGGCTCACAGATGGGATTAAGGATGGAAGGAACCGAGGAGAGCCACCAGAGCTGGGTCAGGAGTCAAAGATGATCTGGGGATAGAGTGGCCACCAGGATGTTGGGGATAGCAGTCTTATCTTTGAAATTCTCAATGTTTAATGGTTTGTGTTTAGGCTACAACAGAATGTTTTTCCATTATGATGGCATTATTAAATCCTATGCAGTTAGTTCCCTTACCTCTGTTTGGGAATCCTGCGACCAGTGGTTTATTTTTCACATGTACTCTATTACAATACTATCAAGTTTACCTACCCATTTCGGAAACTCCATCCTGAAAATGCCACTTTGAAGTCTGACTTTCACCAGATAATCTGATCCCCAAACTGTTCCCATGAATAGTAAATTACAGTTCTTGAGTTCCTTTCTCACACACACCCTTGAGCAGGAAGGTGGCTCATCGCTAAAAGGCTGTTTCTTTGAGCTGAGGGAGGAGGGCAATGACTAACTAACCAGACACTTCCTTATAATGAGGCCACTTCCTGGTTCATTTCAGCTCTTCTATCCTTACCGAAAATGCTACATCCACCATTGAGTAGTGGTGAGTCCCTCGCCTTGAAGATTTCGGGAATAAACATAATCCTATAAGCAAAATTAGCTTTGTCTCATTTGTTCTATAACCACAGTTTGTATCCCTTCGGCCTCACCCACACTTGTGCTGCAGTCATTCAGTTTGGGAGCAGCCTGGAACAATGGCAGAAGCTAGGTTTTGAGATAGACATGGGATGTTATCCGGTTGAGATTGATCTTCAGCTGCAGGATTTGGGCCCATCGCTTAGGCTTGCTGAGTCTTAGTGTCCTCTTCTGTAGAAGGACACATTCTCCACAGGGTGATTAGGAGGGTTAGATGAGATATCATGGGCCAAGGTAAAGTTGTCTAAGCATAAGGCAATGACTCTACATCTGAGATCTTTTAGCTTCAAATGGCTACCAAGAGAACAAATGTAACATCAGGCCACATTAATGCAAATGAGGTGACCAGGGAAAATGCAATGAGAGTTACACTTAATGCAAGCTGATCAGATCCAGTTGGGATTCCAGTGTCACCTCCAAGAATCACACATCAAAAATGATGTTGGCAGGCAGACACATGGTTGGAGGAGAACGGCCAGAATGTGGAGGGTCTTGCAATGAAAATACATAAAGGATGTTTGAAAAAACTCAGATGGTTAACCTGAGGCACACAAGACTTGGGAGCACCTGAAAGGTGTCAGCAATCACAGGAAGTGCCACCAGGAGGATTCCGAAGGAAGAACTCGGTGCAGTGGGTAATAAGTACGGAAGAACAGACTACAACTCAAAATGTAAAAGGAGTTTCCAATTTAGTAATCCTTGTCAACCCAGAACCAAGCCTCCTGGGCCAAGAGTTTCTCTCATACTACTGAGTCACGCATCTGCCTACTTGTATACTTTCAGGCAAATGAAGGAAGACACCCTTTTACTCAGCAAAAATATTCCTGAATAGTTGCATGTACATCACAAGTGGATATGAATCATCTCTCATCAATGACCTCCATTAATCTGCTGAGAAGCCTCTAAATAATTTATCTCTGTTTTTCCTGGGACTAGGTTCAATAAGCCAGGTGCTCCACTGTCCAATGTTAAGATCTCATTTTGTCTTTCAAGAACATAAACAGCAATTGCTCTCTTTCTTTTATGCATCATCAATTTCCCCTTTATTCTAGATTAGTCTGATTAAAATTATATATGAAATTTTTTTTCCATTAACCCTAACCTTAAGTTTCCATCTTCACCTCCACTTATCCCCCCATTTCTTTGTCCCATGTATGGGTCAATGTTTAATGAGTACTTTACATTCACTCTTCTCAAATCGTTTCCTTTTGTTCTCTTGAACTCAAACCATCATTTTGGTCTCCCCAGTACTCCCAGATACCCCTCCCATTCCATCCTCCAAGGCCCTCCACATGCTAATTTAATGCTCAATTCAGTTTATATACCTTGAGCTAATAGTACTTAATTCACGCTCTCCTTCCTCCTGGTCATACGTTTTCTCATTTGACTTCCAAGACACCCCTCTCTCGGTTTCCTTCTGAGCAACCTCTTCAAAGTTGACTTGGCTTGTTCCTCTTCATTCTCAACACATGTAACCAGGCCTCAGAAATCACACTTTCTTTATCTGGGCTTGCTTCCTAGGGATAGCATCCAGACGCATGGTTTTATAGATCATCCCTACTCTGGAAAACCTCAAATGTGCATCTCTAGCCAGGACCTCACCTTTGAACGCTGACTTACAGTCCAACTGCCTAGTTGACATGTCCACTTGGATGCTAAAGAGACATTTCTTATCTGACATATCTAAAACTTACTTCCTGCTCTTATCCACTTGTCACTCCATCTGTGCCTACTAAAACCTCTTCATTTCAATTAACGGTGACTTCAGTTTTCTGGTTGGCTGGGTCAAAAACTCCAGAGCCATTTTTAACTCTTTTTCTCTCAGCCTTCAGATACTTTTTGCCAGACTGTTTTGAACTGGGGCATCGGTCTTCTCCTATACACAGACTGGAACTTACATCACCTGCTTTTCTAGTTCTCCAACATTTGGACTTGAAATGGAGCTTCCACCATTGGTTCTGCTGATTCTCAGGCCTTCAAGCTCAGATTGGAACTGTATCACTGGCTCTCCAGGGATTCCATCTTACAGAAGATCTTACAGAGATCATGGGACTCCCCAATGTCCATAATCATGTGAACCAATTCCTCATAATAAATCTCTAGAGATATATAGAAACAGATCAATAGGAGCTCTCTGTTCATATAGATAATCCTACTAACATAGAAAATTAGAAATTTTCTAATATAGAAAATTTATTAGGAGGACTAATATAGAATATAGTCCGGACTAATATAGAAAATCTTGTTAATTCCTCATTCCTCAAGGATCAAGATATTGACCATTTATTTTAGCACCTCCACTCCTTGACCCAAGTTATTGTGGTTTCTTTCTGGATTCTTGCAATAACTCATAACTGTTCTCCCTCTCTCTCCCTTTTTAACACATGAACCAAGAATGCTCTGTAGATAAAAATAAAAATAACTAATTAGAAAAGCAAGTCAGCTCACATGATTTCTTAGCACAAATCCTCCAAGAATTTCTCATCATTCAAAATAAAATCTGCTTTATAGACACACCAAGGATGCTCTTGTTTGGGTTTTTACGTATACTCTTTCTTCTACCAGGACTATTTTTTCTCTCTGTATTTTCATAGATGCTTCTTCATCTCCTTCAAGTCTTTACTCAAATGTCATTCATGCTTCCGTGAACACCTTTTGAAATGGATACACCTTTCCCAGTCCCAGTGCTTATTAGCTCACTTGCCTGTTTTCCTTTCATTCACAGCATTGGTCACCATCTGCCATATATACTTTTTCTTTGTTTACATTCTATCTCTTTCCCACTGTATTACAAAGTTAGTGGAAGGATTTCCCCCCCTCTTTTGTTCTATAGTCTACCTCTTTCTCTGAGAATAAACCTAGATTAGAATAGATACCTCAGACCACACCTACAGGAAAGAGGAGAGAGCAGTTTTGGGAACCCAGTGATGCTATGAGAGAATTTCCCACAGAAGCTGTTGTGTTCCAAAGAGGAACCTGGTCATTGTCAAGGTGATGCTGGGCAGAGAGAGAACTGTAGGACTAAATATCCACCATCTCTCTTTCCTTTTACATCAGTTTTCTTGCTGGTGCATCCCATTGACCAAATGCAATGAGAAACCAGAGGATAGGAACCCACAGTCTACACAAGTTAGGTTCCCAGGGTACCTACCAGGAGAGACAAAGGTGGAGAGTGAATCCAGGGGAGCAAAGGGAATGTACCAAACAGACCATAGGCAGTGAAACAGAAAGAGAAGCAATACCTTAATTTTCATTAGAAAACTCATTACTCATTGGGTTTTATTCACCTGAATGAATTCCAGGTGCTTCTATGATGACAAAGAGAACTTGGCAGGGAGACATTGATTCCTGCTTTCGTTTTCTTCTCATTCATGTCTTTCCAACAAGAATGACATTGGGAGAACATGCATTTGACTTTGAACACCTGTTCCAAAAGGGTTTTTTGATGGTTTGGCTAAATGCACACAGTGCAATAAGCAGAAACATAACAGAGGCATTAGAGATGTATGTTGCGCTTAACGGAGAAATGTGGGGAAAGGGAAGTTCTGTACTGAACTTCTGGCATTTCTGAAGAACAAAGATTGGGTTAATATTGGATTTTGTCTTTCCTATCTTTCTAAACAGCATCAAACTCCCTGAATGAGAGTCTCACAAAACCTAAGCATTTTTACTGATCTCATAATCACTTGGGACCTCACAGCCCACACTCTGACTCCTAACTATCTGAGCCTATGGTTTGGGGTCATAGATGAACCTTCTGGGGCCCTCCTTTATTTGTAGCTCAAACTCACTCAGCCCTATCTGATGATAGTCTGATAGCCTAAACCGAATCCTAAACTTAAATGTTTAAACTAAATTAAGACCCAATATTTCTTCAGTTTCACATTCCCCTTACTAGTTTTTAAGAAATGCCTTTGCTGACAGTCATTTACTCAAGTTCATATTTTTCAAAGTAAAGATTGTAGGAATTTCTAAATGTTCTTCTGAGTATTCATTGAGTCCTTTCTGGTTGCCACCAGATGTGGGGAACATGAAAAGTAGCTCAAAGGAGAGAAGAAGGTCTGAGATGTTTTGGGACTCAGCCCCACCACTTTCTTATTGGTAAAGCAGTGTAAGTTATAAACTTGTCTGGACCTCATTTTTCATCTGTAAAATGGGAATGATAATACTAGCGCTTAGTTTATTGTTCTGTTATATGAGGACTAAATGGGTTCACATCTTTGAAATAGCTTAGCATAGGACCAGGCACAGAGTAAGAATGATACAAGTGCTCGTCGACTGGAATAAATAACCATCTTTTCAACTTTCACTTTATACCTTTTCCCCCTTATTCTGCTAAAAAAATAAAACATAACCTCGGCTTTGGGAATAATATAGTATGCTCTACAAGAATATATTATATAATATGATATTATTTTCAAAGAAGCAATTTTTAACCTAATTCATAAAATAAATAAACTAGGAGTGTTGTCCTAGTTGTCCTAGATGTTCCTTTGCCCCCCAAAGATATTCATACCCTAATACCTAGAACCTGTGAATATGCTTCATTACATGGCAGAAGGGCTCAGAAAATGTGAATAAATTAAGATCTTGAGATAAGGATAGTATCCTGGATTACCTAGGTGAAGCACATCCAATCCTTAAGAAAAGAACCTTTCCCAGCTATTGTCAGAGAATAGTTCTATAGACAACTATAGAAGAATAGTCAGAGAAGGGTACAATATTGCTGTCTTGGGAGATGGAAAAGATGTCATGAGCCTAGGAGTGTGGGTGGCCTCTTGAAGTGGGATAGGGCAAGGAAACAGATTCTCCCCTAGAATCTCTAGACATCATGATTTTAGCTCAGTAAGGTGTGTGTTGAACTCCTGACCCATAACTGCAAAATAATAAATTTGTGTTGCTTGAAGCCACTAATTTTGTGATCATTTGTTACAGCAGCAAATAGAAAAGTAATACAGGCAGTGGGTCTTGACTTATGAAGGGATTCTCATATCATATGTTTCCAGCAGTATTTGTGTATCTATACTGATTTTCTTTTTTGAGAAGTGTTTGCGAATGATGCTTATAGTGGTTTGCCTCGTTTCAATTTCACTGATCCTTCAAAACTGAGAAGGAGAAACACCATAATGTTGTTAAAAGGCAATGGGCTTTAGTATTAGAGACATCAATTCTGGTCTTGGAATTGCCAGACCTATGAGTATGTTTGATGCAAAAATTACAACAAATAGTTTTTTTTTTTAAGTATCCATTTTTTCTCTGAAATTCAAATTCAGCTGAGTGTTCTATGTCTTGTATTTTGTCTGGCAAACTTATCTGTCCTGGAAAAATAATTATCACACATGTAAGTGGACTAAGTGTGGGGTTTCAAACTTGGCTGAATGGTGGAATGTTCTGGAGAGCCTAGACAAATCCCAATCCCCAGCTCCAGGGATCTAATGATAATTTAATCATTATCTCTGGGGTTAGGCCACAGGCATGAGTGTGTTTCTAAGTCTTCAGATGATTCCCAACACTCATGTAATAACTCAGACAGTAGCTCTCTAACTATAGTATGTATGAGAGTCACCAGAGAACTTACAAAAATGCAAATTGCTAGTTTCATCCCAAGAGATTCTGAGTCAGTAGGACTGGAGGGGGATTCAAGATCTTCTGTTAACAAGCAACCTGGGGGACTCTGATGAAAGATCTATGACTCACACTCTAAGAAACCTTGTCTTTACCTCTCTGAAACTGTAGCAACAACATTAAGCATAGCGAAACTCACTGCACAAGTTTTATGAGGATTATATGACTTATGTATACATGCTGAAGCATAAATTAGCATAAATTGCTGAAGAGATAGGCATCTCAATCATTCTCTTCTCCCTAAGTTCCACTGTTGCCCTCAAGTTTTTCTTGATTTCTTAGGCTGTTTTGAGCTCCACCTTTCACCTCTACCGCCCTATAGGACCTGGGGTTTATGTCACATAACTGAGTCCAAATTAAACACCATCTTAAGTTGTTGTCTCTGATTTCGGGGGTGCTGATCTTGTCTTCCCAATCGGATCTGAGTTTTCTAGTCATGAGTAGAGGTAACAAGGTTCACCACTTTGTTTTTCAGATTGATCATCTAATGAGCCTGAAAGCTGGTATTTTTATCTCCATTGTCCAAGACAATGCCATGCCTCCTCGCCATTCCCATCAGGATTTAATAGCTTAGAGGATGTTTGGTGGTGAGGCAAACATATGAAACTCTGCCTTTTCAACTCCAGGCCTGATATGCTTTCATCGCCCATCCCGCCTCTCCTGGAAACAGATCCAGTTTCTCTAAGCCTTTGGTGCACTTCCCCCACCCAGACCCACTATCAGGACATAAGCCTGGCCAGCAGCACGTTCCCACCAACTGAATGACCCACACATTATGGAAAACACACTGCGCACGGAAGGAGGACTTTTTCCTCCTCTTCCTCGATTCTTGGCGCCTGCACTTTCACAATGCCTGTTTGGAAGAACATGAATCCAAGTAGGCAGGCATCCGTCCTCTATCCGAGGGCCACCTGGGGCTTGCCTGAATGGCCCAGGCCCACTGGGTTTGAGAGTCAGGAAATTACTGGCTGCAGGGTCAACCAGGCCCTTCTTAGAAAAATAGCTCACATTGTTCTGATCGCAGGGAATAATATCTACACATATTCGAAGGCTGCTCTGAGGAACAATGGCAGCACTTACCAGGCCCAACCCCCACTCTACCAAACAGATATGGCTTCCCACGGTAAAGGCAACTAACAAAAGTTTTTCAGTTGATGTGAGGAATATTTAATAAGTGAGACAGACTGGATTCTATGTGTGGTTTTCACTTCCGCAAAGCTCTCAAGCTAGTGTGCCTTGTTGTATGGGCGAAAGCGGAAATTTTGGAGTTGTTAGAAGATCTGGGTTCCCACTTTTTTCACTTAACAGACTTAAGACTACGGATCAGTGTCTTAAACTTTCTAAGTTCCTATAATCAAGGTGCACTCTTGAGAACACAGTCCCTTGCCATTAGTCACTACCCATACACTGTAGTCCTCAGAAATATATTTCTGTTGCTCACCCTGAAGAAGCTTCAGTGGTCCCCCCAGGACTCTGGCAGACAGAAGCCCACACCTGACCAAATGTCACAGGCCTACGATACTCAGGGCCACCCGTGGTGCCAACCTTGGTAAGCTGAGGCTTGCTGGCACAGGCAGGAGCCCTCCTGACCCACCTAACCAACATGCTTCATTTTCAATGACCCACCAGCTAAGTCATCTCAAGATACCTGGAGAATGTGGCAGTCATGCTTCCTCTACATCTGAGGTCACCTCCAAGTCTCCAGGATACAACCTCTAAATGAGAAAGGGTATGAAATATCTTGAATGTAGTACCCAACACCTGGGAGGCTGTCCAGTGGAGGTGGTGTATCTGAACCTAGAGGCAGGCCTGGGACCATAGAAAGTCAAGGATGTTGGCAAATCTTAATCCAAAGCCAAGGCTGAGGTCTGGCGAATCCCTAGGGCAACTCCCTTATCTTCTCTGTATCTCTCCATCTTATTATCTTAAATAAAGAATGAATATCAGCCTCACCAGATGATTATTATAAAAGAGGGTAGGGCATTCTCCTGTAATCATTAAAGTCTTATCAAGCCTTTTTGCTCTAGAAATATCATGGGCTGGTTACGAATAGAAGCAGAATTCCCTGCCAAGACATGGATTGGGATGGTAAGATTAGCTTAGTCTCACTTTCTTCATCTCCACAGTGGTAATAAAAATCATAATATTCGCAATGAATATTAAATGAGATTGGTTGTAGAAAACTGCTCTGTAAGCATTAGGGACATAAGAATGTTCATTTTTGTTTGTTTGTTTTATTTTGTTTCATTGTTTTTGTTGCTTTTTTCCTGTCTTCTGTCCTAATATCCAGGCAGTAGGACAGAGATGTTGGTTCCAAGAAGGTGATGGCTATGGCTTTCAGAAATGGGCTGAGGAATGACAGCTGGGCAGGCAGGTGGAGCACATTAGAGTCAGCATTAGGGGGGTGCCTGGGTGGCTCAGTCAGTTAAGCGACTGCCTTCAGTTCAGGTCATGATCCCAGAATCCCGGTTCGAATCCCACATCAGACTCCCAGCTCCGCAGGGAGTCTCCTTCTCCCTCTGACCTTCTACCCTCTCATGCTCTCTCTTACTCGCTCTCTCAAATAAATAAATAAAATATTAAAAAAAAAAAGGATCAGCATTAGGTAATGCAAGCAATTCACAACAACTATGTCTAATATTTGACATCAATTAGCTTCCCAAGGAAGCAGAAGATTTATGGCTGGTTTGGCAGTTGCATTGAGAAAGTCAGGGACCCAGTTTCTGTTATGTCAGCACAAAGGGGAGTCTTATAATTAAGAAAAATCAATTTGGTATATTGTCATGGTTTAATTTATTCATTTTGAAATATTTATTGTTTGCAATATGTCTCAGGCAGTGTGTTAGGCATTTGCAATACAGAGATGAGCAAGAACAATGGACAGTCCTTTCCTTCACAGAACTAACGAAGAAAATGGTAGGAAGACAGTCATAAAAATAAAATAACAAAACATGCCATAAATGTGTATTGTGGGCATATATTACTGCTCAGCATTTTTCCCTGTAACTTTGACCATTCCATGAAGTTCGGATGTGTCTGATCCAACCCCTGTCCTCCAAAGTTCATACATAAACAGAACGAACCAGAATATGTTTGGTTTATGAATGTCTATATTGCTTTTCTCCTAAACCTATTGAGATTTCTCTAAGATTATAAATTGTGGAGGCAAGAAAAACCTAGCACTGCCAGTTTCCATCTTCCACACAGAGACTCTGTGTGATAATAGAGCCAACACATAGAGGGAAGCAGGGAGAGAACAAGAAAGCTAGCACTACCATTTGTGCCCCTGGATCCAGCAATGCCTGAAGACATGAGAACCTCCAGACCTTTGTCCTACACTAGTTGAAACTGGATTTCTGTTTACTACAACAAAGAGATCATAGTTATGGAATACTAAAATGGAAATACAAGGTTTTGTGGGAACATAATATTTCTGGGGGGTCAGAGAAGGTACCAGAGAGAGTAAGTTGTAAGAGGAGGGCAGTTTCCCAGGAGAAGAAGTGAGGAAACAGTGAAGATTCAGATCTGAGACAGGGCATGGGGAGTTTAAGAACCCTAAAAGTCATCATTATTGCTAGAATGAAGTTTGCTAGTAGTGGGTATGTGTGCATTCATGCTGGGGGAGGGAGGATTGAGGCCAGGGAGACACCTGAGGTTAGATCTCCACCACTGTCACTCGATGGCTTTGAGTATGTCACAGTATCTTTCATCTGTGAATTAGAAATCCTTACACTTAGTTCATAGGGATGATGTGAGGTTTAAATAAGTATTTAAGTAAATACTGGGAGAGGTGGACAAGAGAAAGCAAATAAATGAATAAATACACCACCTAATTGCAGATGGTGGTGAATACTATCAAGAAAAATAAACCAGAGCACAATCACTGCGAATGACAGGGAGGGGAATGTTTCAGAAGTGGCTGTTGAAGGAGGTCTCTGAGGATGTGGAATCTCTGAACACGGCAAGGATGTGAGAGCTACAGAGGTTAATGCAATGAGAATTCATGGAACCAAAAGAAAATGCAAAGCCCCTATGACTGGAATAATCTTGACATATGGGGGTGATTTGAATATTAGCCAAAGGGGAGGTAGAAGATGGTCAGATTTACTCTATATTTTGAAGTTTGAACCACAAAACTTGCAAATGGACCAATAACATCACATGAGCAAAAGAGAAGAGAAACTGAGTGAATAGTGTTGGTATTTACCGGGACGAGGGGGGAATCAGAGGAGGAGAAATGTTGAAAAGAAGAGTTAAGAGCTCTATTTTGTACATGGCAAGTTTGACAAGTCTATTAGAGGTCAAGAGGAGATATTGAACCTTCAGCCCAAGGAAAAGGTCAGAGTTCAAGTCACTGGCACATAGTAAGTCTGGGCTTACTATGGGCTTATTATGGGCTCAGATAAGATCTCTAGGGAGAAGACCCAGGTAGAAGAAAGGTCTGGCCACAGAGCCTTGAAAACTCTATAGAGTCTCTAGAGGGGAAGGACAAAGGAGACAAGAAAAGGTCACTGAAGGAGAAGGAGAAGCAAGAGAGTGTGGGATCCTGGAAGCAAGTGAAGAATATTTTAAGCAAAGACAAGTTAAGTGTGTCCCACACTGCTGAGAGGCTGACTGCATGGAGAGCTGGAGAACTGACCTTTGGATTTGGCAAGATGGCGATTGTTAATGACCTTTATGAGAGCTGCTTCAGACAACAGTGGTGGCGAGATAAGGAGAGAAGAGGAAGTGAGAAAATTAATTCAGCAAATAAATTTCTTGAAGACCTTTGCTATAAGACAAAGCAGAAAAATGTCGCCGTGGCTGGAGGAAGTCGTGAGACTCAAAGATTGTTTAGGAAGCATCCTGCTTTTTGAGATGGGAGATACAGGGTGTATTAATAATTCAGCGAACAAGGATAAATCATGTTGAAAGAAGACAAGAGACAATTCCAGTGTGAAAAAATGTGCCTGAATAGCATAAGCAAATGGAGTCCAGCATACAAGTCATAGGCATGGCCTTGGAAGAGCCCATGTCCTAATGAAGGCATAGGGTGTGAAAATAGGGCTGGCGTCACATGAGCTGAATCTTACTCTAGTGCCTGGTTCCACGTGCACACCTCTGTATGTCAGTGTTTTCTCACTGTCTGGATGTATAATTCTGTCCACAGAATTCCATATGATGTTAACAAGGACTCTAACAAGATTAGAAACCTGTTCTGTCACCCAAGAATTAGTGCTTAGAAAATCCTTACCCTTGCTTTGCTCTACAAAACAGTAAAAACAAAATAGTTTTCCATGAGTTCTTTTTCTTTGCCAACCACACTCCATTTTAGTAAGGTTCCTGGCAGGCTTGTGTACTCATTGAAAAACATTATGGAAGTTTATCAATCCTTCCTCTGCTTTGGGGTCTATCAAAGAAGCACAGTGAAATGACTGGGAATAAGTGAGGAGTTCTAAAAATCTCCTGAGTGAAGAGGAGAACGAGGAGAGAGGCATAAGAAACCCATTTCATGAGTGCCCTTCCTTGAAACCCAGGTTTTGGGAAGTTATCTTGGTAATTACTAAGTTCTTCTGCAAAGAGCTCACACCTTAAAGAGAAAGGCCAGTGCCTGCGTACCCATTCCCCCCTGTGACCTGAATGTCACTGATGTAACCTCTCTATGATTCCATCTCTCTGTGGGTAGGATGCTGCTGACAAGCATTCCTCAGGAGGAGGCAATGGTTAGTTTAAAATGTCCATAAGTAGAGATGCTTGGGTGGCTTAGTCAGTTAAGCATCTGCCTTCAGCTGAGGTCCTGATCCGGGGTCCTGGGATCAAGCTCTGCATCAGGCTCCCTGCTCAGTGGGGAGCCTGCTTCTCCCTCTCCCTCTGCCTCTTCCTTCTGCTCATGCTCACATGTTTTAGGTACAGTGCCTCTCCCCTTGCAGGAACAGTAACATAATTAAGAATCTCAATCACGCATAATTCATTACATCTTTCAAAACTCTTCAAAGTACCAGTATACGGCAGTATATAAGGGAAGCAAGGCCTTCCCTTTTGGAATTATATTCTAATGGAAAGATGAATAATATAAACAACTAAATATACCCAATTAATATGCTTAAATATATACCATAAAACATAGCAAGAATAAAAGAAATGGGTTTCAGGCAAATTGCATGTAACTCCCAAAGCCCAGGGGCTTTCTGTTCCCCCAGGGGTTGGGAAACTGCTGTCTGCAGGCCATATCCAGGCCAGGTCTCAGATTTGTAAATGAAGGTTATGGGAACACAGTCCTGCCTGTGTGTTTGCATGTTATCTATGGTTGCTTTCCAGCTACAATAGCAGAAACGAGTAGATGCAAGAGAGACCATAGGATCCACAGAGCCAAAAGTATTTACTATGTGGCCCTTTACAGAAAAAGCTTCCTGATGCATGTGTTATACTACACTGGGCACAACACAAACAGAGATTTATAACTAACTACATCAGTGAGGCCAGTTTTGGCTGTAAGCAACAGGGAAATTATATACTCCCACATAACAAGAAGTAGGCAGTATGGGAGTCCCAGCTTGAGCACAGTTAGCTGTCAAACGTCTTCACCAAGAGCACGAATTGCTTCTTTCTTTCTGTTCTGATATGTTCAGTGTGGTTTGTGCTCATATCCTAGCATGGCCGTTCCAGTTCCAGATGTCACACGGAATGACAATGTCTAGGTGCAGATGAACAAGCACCCATGTCTTGTGCCCCATCTTAAGACAGGGGCGGGCGCCTGCGTGGCTCAGTGGGTTAAAGCCTCTGCCTTTGGCTCAGGTCATGGTCTCAGGGTCCTGAGATCGAGCCCCGCATCGGGCTCTCTGCTCGGCGGGGAGCCTGCTTCCCCCCCTCCCTCTGCCTGCCTCGCTGCCTACTTGTGGTCTCTCTCTGTCAAATAAATAAATAAAATCTTAAAAAAAAAAAAAATTCGAAAGAATCAGACAAAACCTCCTAGATCCTCCCAGTAGACCTTTCCTTATTGTGCCATTGGTAGAGTTGTGTAGCCTGCCCTTTTCCAAACTGGTCACTTACCAGAGAGTCAAGACCAGCAAGACCGGGCTGAATTTGATCCTGAATCACTCCCTGGAGCTGAGGAGGGATACACTTTCTCCTGAAATAGAAAACGACCCCACACCTGATGAAAATTGAGAAATTTTTCTATTAAAATGAAAACTAGAGCAGGAAAGGACACCGATGATACCCGCTACATTAGCTGAAATAACAAATGATAGACATTTTTACAAAGGATTACAGGTTAAACCAAGCATTAGCATGTCAGCTCCACCAAGACGAGCATTCTGGTTTGTCTTATTCACTGCTGCTGCATCAGTGTTGAAATAGTGCTTAGCATATAGTAGATACTCAAGAAATATCTGTTGGATTAATTATTGGTTAAACATAAGAGTGTGTTTTGCAGAGTTGGGTAAGGAACCCAAAGTCTGAATGAAAAGCCATTAAACCATGAAAAGCAGAAGTAGCAATGTGACATTGCCATATACTTGTCTGAGCGATCTCGGCTCTCTACACAAGAGCTAATGAGAAAAGCCAGCATCAGGCAAAGACAAGTTCTAGGAGATGAGAATGATAATCCAGCTTTTCACTTTATATATTGGCCAGAGCCTTGGAGAAGCACAAGAGACCCGCAGGTAGAGGAATATTTGCAAAGTAGACCATTTTCAACAAGTATGTCTCATGGCCAGCTCTATGCCTGCTTATGTAGGTCGTACAGAATTAAATAATTCAGCAACTTGAGAACTTTTACTGCACCTGCTCACTGTGTCGGACTTTGGGGATAAAGGAAACAGAGATGAGGTCCCTGCCCTTGGGAAGCATATAATCCAGAATGAAGGAAAGATGCATCAGAGTGGGATTCCTGGAGAAGGTTACATCGCAGCTGAGACCTGCAGAATGGTCAGGAAGTTTTCCAAGTTACAAAGGACAGTGGAGTGAGCCATGCAGAAGAAGCCACCTACTCAGGTTCAGAAAGGAGAATGTGCCAAGCAAGCTGAGTCTTCACACATGTCCCCAAGACATTCAGAATCTGGGTTAGGAGTCAGGAGACCCAGCTCTGACTGAGACCAAGTCACTTCATTCATTCATTTATAGTCTCTCCAAGTTTGAGAGATATTCAAGGCGCTTTAATTTTCTGATGCCCCTGATGTATTAAAAATTAAACAAAAAAACCTCAAAAATATTTCCATATAATACTGACTCACTTTACAGAAGAAAATATCACCACAACAGTTATCTTAAGCTCAGGTTTTATGAAAACAATTCATTCGGTCACTATATCAGGAGTGGCCAGAAAATGGGATAACCTTAAATTTCTATGAAGAACTTTTTTCCCCCCAAATTCAACAAGTTTGTACATTACTGCATATTCATGTTCTTGTGAAGGCAGTAACAAAGGTCTAAATTTGGGGACATTGTCTATTGTAAGACTCAGGCCCACATTACAGTAATTGAACCAATTTAATGACTATTTACTATTTATTAGTACGTTCTAGGAACACTCTAGGGCTAGGCATGGAGACATCGGTGGTCACAAAACAAGTATGACACAGCCTTCGTGGTCCTGACAGCCCCCTGGGGAAGACAGATATTAAAGAAACATCAATAATTCTATAATTCCACATCTTACTAAATGCTTTGAAGGAAAAACAGTCTCTCTCGAGGTCTCAGTTTCTACATTTAAGAAAGAAAGGGTGAGAAAATTGCATCTCTTAGTTGGTTCTGGTATTAGAACTTCTATCAGCTAATCAGTCCATGGAGACAAACCTGCTCAGAACAAGTCGAATAAAAGACATAAAGGGATAATAATCAAAGGGACAGATGGATTGGTTAGGAAACACAGTAAGGTAGAGCTAGAAGCCTCTATTCAAGTCCTAAGACGAGATGAAATCAGAGTTGGAAAAGAAGAAAGAAATGAAGGCGGAATGGCAGAAATGTCCTCCATGGGCATCATGAATAGGGAGTTTTTAAAACCAAACCAAAACCAAAAGGCTATTGGGGTACACCCACTGGCATCCCATAACTTCACAGGTGAGAAAATTCAGTTTAGGATCCATCCAGAGCAAACAGTAAACCAGTAGTGCTGAAATTTTAAGAAGAGCATTTTATGGAGTTTGGTAGACTTGTTGATTTTCTGGAAATACAGGTTAGCTGAGTCAGAAAGGTCATCCCTCCAGGCCAAGCAATGCCCCGGTGTACGCAAATGTTTTTCATCCAAGAAGAACAGAAACAGGAGCGGACTCAGCCTCAATCTTTAGAGGTCAGGAACCTAAACCCCAGAGAGATTGGTATATTTGGCCAGTGAATAATGTTAACAATAAACAAAAACTGGGGAGCCGGGAAAGTGGAAAAGGAATGAGGAGGAAGGCACTTAAAATTCAAGCACTACCGTCCTTAGAATGGATTATAGAATTTCTGATCTTGAGAAGGCCAGCTCTCCTCTACTGAGTAGAAAGGCTGTTTTCTTGACTCGAGCTATTGCCCGCAGAGGCTGGGGCATCCTGCGTTTTTTCCCTCTGTGGCCTCTGAACCGGATTTCAGGTCTCAGCTTCTGAGAGTGGGATCTTCTGAGAAGTCAAGAGAGCCAAGAGGAACTTGAGGTTGCCCTCCCAGCAGGTTTTCCTGATGCCGAAACTCAAGGCTACTCATTTGTACTTTCAGGAAAATGCAGAAAACCTGACTCCTTTTTTAATCCCTCCACCAAGTCAAAAGGAAGGTGTGTCATTTCCCTTTGATCCTGCAGCATAAACTTCCGTAAGAAAGATACTGGGCAGCTTGACGATGAAATGAATCTCAGAAAGTAGATCTGTTCATCAGGACCCTAATTGTATTTTAACTTCTGCCATCAATATTCACCTTCCTCTTCACTCTCGTCAAATATTACTGGTTAGATACCCATCTATACTATTTCTTCTGTCTTAGTTCCGCCATCCCAATTTATGACAACAAAATATAGATGAATTCTGCACTTGCTTACATTTTCCACATTCCTTTTTTGAGAAAAGGCACGAGCCTGTCATTACAATTTTCTACAAGTCATGGGGTGTGATCAGGACTTTGCCCTGGAATATATCTATGCTCTTTTGAAATAAAATGTGAAGTAGTTATTAAAATGTGAAGCTTTTCTTAGCAATTTAGAGTTCGCAAATTACATTTAGATCCATTATTTCACATCATGCACTCAACAGCATTCAACTCCAGCAAGTGGTTCACGATTTACTTAGGAGGCAATTGACGGCCAGAACTTCTAACTGATCTCAGAAACTGAGGCCCAAAGTACTTGATTATTCGTTCAAGGCCTTGTATCTCCTGAGTGTGAAGACAGGCATGTTGTCACTCAGGATTTAGGATAGTGAATACCATGCTGTCCATGACACTGAAGCTTATTAGGAAGAAAATAAGCAAATCAGCAAATAAACACATGGGTAAATAAGAACGAATTTAATTACTACCCTTTGAATATTCTCCTTGATTACGAAGAAGAATCACACATCTCATTTCAACCTGAGGAAACTCCAATGAACTTACAGAAAGAGGAAGATAGCACTTAATTTCAAAAGGACAGAATTCAGAATCTGGAATTAGTGTGAGCTGCACATTTAATAATGTAGGTAGAGTATTTGTATTTCTTCTCATTTAGCCCATGCATATCATGATGTGAAAGAGTATTCTATTGGGGCGCGTGGGTGGCTCAGTCAGCTAAGTGCCAGACTCTTGGTTTCAGCTCAGGTCATGATCTCAGGGTCCTGGGATCAAACCCCGCATCAGGCTCCTCTCTCTACCTCTCCCTCTGCCCCTCCCTCCATTCCTGTGTGTGCTCTCTCATTCTGTCTCTCAAATAAGTAAATCAATAAATACGTACATATATAAATAATTTTTTAAAAGGAGTATTTTATTAACTTCCTTACCCCAGGATCAATAAGTTGAATAAATCAGAGGATTAATTTAGAATGAGAAAAAAGTTCAGTATTTTGAGGCTATCGTAAAGACTGCCTGAGACCTCATTCTTTCCTGATATCTAGGACATGAGTCTTTATAGAACTGATTCTGACATCATGTCAGAGAGAAAAACAGAACTTTGGAGTCCAGAAAGACCTGGATTGAATCCCAGCTAAGCCATTTGTTAAATGTCTAAAGAAGTTTCTTAACATAGAGAAGAAATCTTCGGTTTCTTCATTTTTTTAAATGAAGGTAATAATTCCTCCCTAGTGGAAATGTTCTAAGGATTAGAGATAATATAGTCAATGTATCTACTTGACAGGTATTTATACAGCCTGTCCCTGGTATGAAACTCAGGTTTAATCCCATTGCCAAAGTCTTTTCCAGAAAGGAAATACACTGGATCTGATTCATTCTGTAACAGGCACCAACCTGATGTCCTCCTCAACCACTATTGTGAGATCTTAGATAAGTCATCAAGGCCTTCTGGACCTCAGGTTTCCCTGGCAAATAGGAAGGAAAAAAGTGGAAAGAAGGAATTTTATGGCCTCAACTACTTCTTTTGGCTCCCAACAGTCAATTTTACATAATTTTGGTGCAGATCTATTTTCATATGTGAAATATATTAGGAGAAGACAGTTTTCCTAATTATTTATGCTGTGCTTTGTGGATGTCTAAACTGCATTTCACATCTTCACATATGATTCCTGTTTAGCTGATCTCTAGAGATTGAGAGAGATGGTGTTGACAGACTGCTCAGGTAAGACGTCACGATGTTAAGGGACAAAATAGGTGAAGACAGAATCAGGAACAGACTTGGGTGAAATCACACACTTTAGCTAAGAGAGTAAATATGAGAAATGGGTGAGGAAATCTGAGTAACTAGGCTGATGGGCATTAACAAAGAGAACAAGTAAATAAAAAAAAAGCCGACATTAAGAATGATTGGGAAGTTGAAAAATAATACAACTTGTCCTACCAGGAAGTGGATTTTTTTTTTTCAGATTATCTTCCGCACTGGCATTTAATTATCTCAATCTTCGGTAGGCCTCTAAGCAGAAAAATTTTGGTGCAAAGGGAATGAGGATCATGGAACTGGAAAATATGCATGGAATTCGAATTCGAATTCTCCATGTGCTCTTCCCAATTTTGAATCATCAAATGAAATCGTCATTATGTATCCACTTCTATATGGTATACTATTTGATAGCCATTGCAGGGTGATCTTAGTTAAGGTTGCCAACTAAACTTTGCACCATGTACAAAATGCAATGTATCCACAGAATAACATTAGTCAAGGGTAGTTCTAGATCACAGATGGGGTTGGGAGTGTAGGACTTGGGATACAAGTTTGCTCCATACAGTGATTCGGGAACCCAAGATGATGGCAGTTCTGCAACCTCCAACAGGAAGCTTGCCCTGAGTTGTCAAAGAACATAAAGGGGCATCCATGGAAGGTTGTCATGGACTCGGCTTGGATGCAGCCCATGAGGCTTCCCCTACACTCCATTAGAGTGAAGACCTTCTTATGGCTACACCTCAATGCAAGGAAGGTGAAAAGATTTGGCTGGCTCTGCAAACAGGAAGAAGAAGATAATAAGAGTGGACAGCTAACAGACTGTCATGGGCAGAAGGAAACCTAAAGGAAGTTTAGCACCATTGTGGACACAGGCATGTCAAATTTCCTTTATAGATGGCCCACTGCCTTCCACCCAACCAGAGAGACCTATAAGCAGAGAATACTGAGAACACGAAGTGAGAGAGAATTGGTTTACAACTAAGTATAATCAAGGAAATGCTTTACAGAGCAGGTAAGCATGAGATGGACCTAACAGATATGGTGGATATAGGAAGTGTCACCGGACAGACCACAGGTGATTCTAATAAAACACATCTAAAATCAATGCAAAAATCTCTCCTACGCCACTGCAAACAGCCTCCACTATTAAGTTTTTCCAGACAGTCAGAAGTGAAAAGTAAGTGATCCACTCCTCAGAGACTGTCATTGTCTACTTGTTCCTAGTAGCATCCCTGTCCCTCCAGCTCCTAGCCTGCTCTTGGTACACAGTGACAGATTGCTTCTTTGTTGTCTTTCTTGCTTCCATAAGCACCATGGGACAGGATATTTTTTCTGACCTGTTTACTGAACACAGTGAACAGTGCACAGCACAGCATTCAATGAATATTTGTGGAATGCATTTTACAGACTGAAGATCTAGCTGACTGGCCAAGGGAGATCATTTGACACGGAGCTGAATCACAAAGATGAATAAAATGTCAAAGCCGAGAGGGACATTAAGAATGGCTCTGTCCTGGGGAGCCTGAGCGGCTCAGTCAGTTGAGCATCCAAGTCTTCATTTTAGCTCAGGTCGTGATCTTAGGATTCTGGGATTGAGCCACAAGTCAAGCTTTGTGCTTGGCGGGGAGTCTGCTTCTCTCTCTACCCCTCCCCCTGCTCTCTCTCTCTCTCTTTCTAAAATAAATAAATAAATCTTAAAAAAAAAAAGAAGAAGAATAGCTCAGTTCAAACCTTCTATACAGCATTGAAGAAATAGAGGCTCAGGACAGGGAGCTGATTTTCCCAAAATGACATAACAAATGTCAAAACACATTTTCATATGCAACATGGTGACTTTCCAATATGCTAGTGCCAAACCAGGCCATTATTTAACTGTAAACAGATTTTTGGAATTTGTTTCTGTTGTTGTTTTCACTTACTGTGATTTAATTTTTGTTTAATATTGTTATTTCCTCTTACTGGCAAAAATCCATGTGTTGTCAATCATCATGCAACATTCTATGGTCATAGTTCCTTTTACAATGCAGCATGTCCAACATGGGAGACAAACTTGAAATCTCTATGACATAAAAATATTATGGTCCCTAAAATATAAAGATAATATATAAAGAATTATGAAAATTCTCTAAAATACATAAACATTTCCGTCCCTGCCCCCCACCCCCACCCCCAGGTAGACAAATGGGTAAAGAACATTGAGCACAAGCAAAGAAAATGGACCCAGAGGGAGTGCAATTTCCTTGTGAATCAAAAGAATACAAAAGTGAAATTTTTTTTCCTAGCAAACTATATTGATCTAGAAAAAAAGAATGATATAATCCAATATTCACAAAGTTTTAGAGAAACAGGTATTCTAATAACTGTAGAGATATGTATCAAAGACTTATTTTTTTTTTATTTTTCTCTTTGGACTTAACATTTCCTTTTCTAGAAATTTGTCTTAACAAAATAGTCCTGGCTGAATACCATGTAACGTCAAAGCTATTGATTGCATATGTGTGTGTGTGTTTTATACGTATTTAAGTGATATATAGATATAGATATGTAGATACAGATATATATAAAACTATATAATATATGTAACTATACATTATATAAACATGTATAATATAGGTGATGAAATGACTAAAAGTAAACCAAATTTAAACATAGGCAAGGATATCCATAGTATATTATGACTGGTCTATGAAAAATATTGAAAAGAATCTTCAAAAAAGCTAAAGTTCAAATGATAAAAACGGAGGGATAGAAGACTATGTGCTTTAGTAGAAACAGTGCCTTTAGTTTTAGTTCTGTTTTATACATGTCTGCATGGCAAAGTCCTTAAGGACTCAGACAATTCTAGGTTCTATGAGACAAAGACACTCCTTTGCCCACACACTGCCATGCTGGGATGAACAGGAGAGGGAGAGAGCTTTTATTTAATTTAAGAATGTATTTATTTATTTTAGAGAGAGCACATGAGAGTGTGAGTAGCGGGAGGGGCCGAGGGAGAGAATCTCAGACTCTCTGCTGAGATGAGCTCTGGAGCCCTACAATGGGCCTCATCCCTCAACCCAGAGAACAGGACCTGAGCTGAAACCTAGAGTTGGGCGCCTAAGGGCTGAGCCACCTACCCACCCAGAACAGAGCTTTTAAACAAGCATTTGCCATACAAATGCTCAGAAGACAATGTGTAAAGTTACAGAAAAGGGAGTTATAGGAGATGAAAGAATGACCCAACTTCTCTGGCCCTCAGTTTCTTCATCTACAACATAGACATGGCTGGCATCTTCCAATGACATTTGATCTCAGGAACCTTTTAAAATTACACTCGTTCATAGAACACAAAAAGCATTTCATGCAAAGCCATGTATACTTTTGATTGAAATTGTCTTTTAGAGCAAATATGAGGGGACACATTTTTAGTGTTAAAGTTTCATCTGTAGTCAGCATTGAATAATATAAATGTAGGGTGAAAACATACATATATATATATATATATATATATAGATAAAATAAGATGCATGACTTAGACCAGAGACCCTTGCCTAGATGGAACATGCTGTGGTCAGTGACAGATGAAATGTTGACACTTTGTTCTCATGCATCAGGGGACCCCATGTGATCTTTTAGATTTCTTAGATCTGGCCCAACTTTTGTTCAGGACAGATTGTCATATACAGTAAGAATTACTCTCTTAATGTATTTAATTTATTTTTTTACACTGATTTTGAAAGATATATTTTATTTTATTTTATTTTATTATTTTTTTAAAGATTTTATTTATTTATATGACAGAGAGATCATAAGTAGGCAGAGGCAGGCAGAGGGAGGGTGGGGGAAGCAGGCTCCCTGCTGAGCAGAGAGCCCGATGCGGGGCTCGATCTCAGGACCCTGAGATCATGACCTGAGTCAAAGGCAGAGGCCTTAACCCACTGAGCCATCCAGGCACCCCAAGATATATTTTAAAAGGCAAAAATTACTACCACTGATTTGTTTCCCCCTAAGATCTATTCATGTCTCTTGAAATTGAGGTGATCCATTCAGGTTGTATTCATGGTCATCAAAATCTCTCATTTCTTTTTTATTCCAATATATAAGGTATAAGTGTCCAGAAAATATTTTGTACATGTGGAGGTCATAAATGTAAAACTCCATTCATTGGTAGGAGGGATTCATCTATTGAAACACGTACCTGTCGATACCTCTAACCACTCATCCATGATATTAGTCAGAAAATAAATATTTATTGAGTCTGTACAAAGTCCAAACCCTACCTTATATTCAGGAATATACAGTATAACAACAGAATCTTTGTTCTTATGGGGCTCTTATGTTCTAGTGAGTATAAAGAATTTAACCAAATAATTACACAAATACATAGTTACACATGGAAAATCAATACTGTGAAGGGAGAATAAAAGAATCTACAGTAACGTATAACCAGGAAATTTGATCTCAACCAGAGAATTCAGGGAAATGAAGTTTGTTTAAGCTGAGCTAAGACTGGAGGAATGACAAGGAGGTAATCTGACCCCAGCCTTATTGGCCTCGTTCCTTTACTTCTCACACAGGAGGAACACTCCTGCCTTAGGGAATTTGGACTTGGTTTTTTTGTTTTTTGTTTTTTTTTTGTTTCCCTCTGCCAGGGAACCTCTTCCCAGACATCTGCAAGGCTGACTTCCTCATCTCTGGCAAGTTTTGCTTAATGTTACCTTCCCAATTAAACCTGCTTTGAAAAAAAGAAAAAAACCTGCTTTGATGTCTGTTCTAATAGGACAACCAGTAGGGGTGCCTGGGTGACTCAGTCCGTTAAATATTCAGCTCTGTCCTTTGATTTCAGCTCAGGTCATGATCACAAGGTCTAAGATCCAGCCCAGCTACGGGCTCTGCGCTGAGCTTGGAGCCTGCTTAAGACTCTCCTTCTCCCTCTCCCTCTGCCCTCCCCTGTTCTCTCTCCTTAAAAAAAAAAAAAAAAAAAAAAAAGGACAATTTGTAGCCCCACCCCAGCCTAGTCCTTGAAGCTCTTAAGTTCCCCTTACAACCCTCTACTATTTCCCATAGTATCTTCAGACTTACCGTATTTTACTTTTGTGTTTTGTTTTGTTTTGGATATTTGTTTGTTTGTTGTCAATTCTCTAACTTACTAGATGCAATTACCATTAGGGAAAATGTTCTCTCTGCTTTGCTCATTGATGTATTCCGAGGTTTTAGAACAGTGTTTGGATATGGTTAGATATTAAAAAGTTAATTAATTAATTGTTAAATTAATTAATTGTACTGAATCATAGTAAATACACAACATAAAACGTTTGAGAGGCAACTAGAACAGTACCTGGAAGAAAGGTTAAGCTTGAAATGAATGTATCAGGTGGAAAAAAGAATTACACTCCATTATCTTACTTTCCATATGCCAAAGTTGAAAAAGAAGAGTAAAGTAAAACTAAAGTATGTAGAACAAAGTAAATGACTCAGATATGAGACGAAACAAATTGAGAAAATCAGCAAAACCAAAACCTGGTTGTTTGAAAAGTTCAATAAAATTGATAAACCCATAGTTAAACTGCTCAGGGGGAAAAAAGAGGAATAAAACCCACATATACCAATAACAAGAATGAAAAGTATTGACATCATAGGGGAGATTTTTACATAAACCATCATATAGTAAAATAATACTACGACCAATTTCAAATCTATACATTCAACAACTTAGGTGAAATAGACCAATTTCTTTTAGGACCCAAACACCTAAAATGACTATAAGAAGAAATAAAAAAAAAAATCTAAATGCTTGTATATTTGTTAACAAAATTGAAATGCAAAATCGATGCCCAGAGGTCTTCACTGGAGACTTCCATTAAGCATTCATGAACAAAAAAAAACAAAAAACAAAAAACAAAAAACAAAAAACCAGTGCTTGGAAGGAACACTTTCCAATTCATTTTAAGAAGACAATCTAACTTGATGAGTCATTGCAGCCAGCAGAACAATGCCCCCATTCTAAGTCCACATTTAAAGCCCCAGGACTTGTGAATATGTTACTTTATGTAGCAAAGGATTCTGCAGATGTGATAAAGTGCAGGATTCTGACATGAGGAGATATTCTGGATAACCTGGATGGACCCAATGTAAACACTGGAGAGAAGGGACAGAGACAGACAGGGTCAGAGAGGGAGATGTGACAGTGGGAATGGAAGCAGAGGTCAGAATCATTCGCAGCTATGAGGCAAAGAAGGTGAGCTGCTTCTAAAAGCTTGAAAAAGCAAGCAAGCAGATTTCCCCTCTAAACTCCGGGAAGACTGCCTCCCTGACCGCTGCTTGATTTTAGCCCAGTGAGACCCCTGTTGAGCCTCTGGCATCAAGAACTTTAAGGTAGGAAGTTCATGGTTTTTGAAGGCATAGAATTTGTGGTGCTTTGTGATAGCAACAATGAGAGACCTCTATAGCCACATCTGCAGTGAGAAACCAAGAATTCCTACAGACTTAGTCTAGAACCCAGCAAGTCGAGGACCACCTATTTCTGGGCACAAAATCCCTTTTTGCTTGGAGTGTTTTCTATTTCTTGCCCTGAAGCCTGACTGACTCAGAAGTACAATGATCAGAGTCAGGAAAACTGGTTTTTAGGTCCAAATCTATTGCTCCTCTGCTCTGAGCCCTTGAATGAGCCATGCAATTCCTTTGGATCAATATTTTTAATCTATAAAGCAAGAGTATGGTATTAGATCAATATTTTTTTTTTAAGATTTTATTTATTTATTTGACAGAGAGAGAGAGATCACAAGCAGGCAGAGAGGCAGGCAGAGAGAGAGGGGGAAGCAGGCTCCCTGCTGAGCAGAGATCCCGATGTGGGTCTCGATCCCAGGATCCTGAGATCATGACCTGAGCCAAAGGCAGAGGCTTTAACCCACTGAGCCACCCAGGTGCCCCTAGATCAATATTTTTGAAATGACAATACAGAAGATTAATTTAGGTGGATATGAGTCGCTTTTATATCTATGTATACATATTTTATTTCCCAAGTACAGCAAGTGAGGCTGGTTTCCTAGGTATTGTAGTAAAATTAAAATTTCCTTTAAATAAACAGTCAAGAATTGTTTAAAAGAGAATAATACTTTGAAATGACTAACATGATGAGGGTGGAATGAGAAAAACTGAAGTGTAGAGAACAGCAGGCTAGAAAAAAGTTTTGCTTCTTTACTCCTATTATCCAATCAGTGATGAATGAATTCATTTATTTATTCATTAAATATATACATATTCATGAGCGTCTTTTAAGAACAGTGTTCCAAGTAAGAGCACACCAGGTTAGCAATAATGAATGTGAAGCAGTCCCTGACCTGGAAGGCTTCAGAGTCTGTGAGAGCAGACAAATACATGTTTAAAATGGTAATGCGCCAGGCTTAGATCTTGGACAGGGATACCTACAAGGTTCTGCCAGTTTCTACCTTTGGAACCTCCAGTTTCTCCTCAAATTCCTCCTCCTCACAAGTTTCCAACATCATCAACTTAAAACGCAGCTCTAACTAGGGCACTCCTTTTGTTTCAACCCGTACTTGACACACGGGGGTCCCAAGACAAAGAGCATCCACCCTAGATTTTTGTACATAAAGTTTTGTTGAAAGTTTTACTGAAACGTGGAAGCAACGTCTATGGCAGTTTTCATGCTTTCTTCAGTGGTTAGGACAGAGACTGCAGGAAAACCTAAAATAGTTACTATGTGGTCCTTCACTAACACTAAAATTGTCATCTTATCTTTAAAACCTTCTTTTAGGATCCTCATTTTGATCAACTGAAACCCAAACTTCATAATACAGCACATGCAAACTTCCCAACACCATCCCCTAGCATCTTCCTGACTATACCTAACAGGTCATCCATATCCTTAAAAGGATGACTTTTCAAGATTTTTGCCCTAGGAAATGACATTCTTTAGCTAAAGACTCTCCTTTCTTCTCTTATGTGGACAATTGCTACTCAGTCCTTAAAATCTAAATTTTCTCAGAAGCCCTCCCCAACTTTCTTTTTTTTTTTTTTAAAGATTTTATTTATTTATTTGACAGAGAGAGAGAGATCACAAGTAGGCAGAGAGAGAGGGGGGAAGCAGGCTCCCTGCTGAGCAGAGAGCCTGATGCGGGGCTCGATCCCAGGACCCTGAGATCATGACCTGAGCTGAAGACAGAGGCTTTAACCCACTGAGCCACCCAGGCGCCCCCTCCCCAACTTTCCAAGGAAAATTGTGATTTCTTTATTTTTACTCTCTCAACACATTCAGTGACCCAAATAGACCTCGTAGGATGTTCTGATTATTTCTAAATAACTTTATTGCTTTTGTTATAATGTTTTACTCCTTAGAATAAAAAAAAAATGCAAGCAAATATAGAATAAATAAAACCCCAAAATTATCTCAAATAACACAAATATAATAATCTCGTAAATAATCTTGGTCAACAGCTAGTAAATATCATTTAGCCATCTCTCTATGCATATTTATAGAAACAAGGGTAGAGATAATTTTATCAAAAATGCACATTTATGGGGGCGCCTGAGTGGCTCAGTTGGTGAAGCCTCTGACTCTTGATTTCAGTTCAGGTCATGATCTCAGGGTCATGAAATTGAGCCCTGAGTCAACCCTCCCCTGCTCTCTCTCTCTCTTTCTCTGAAAAAACAACAACAACAACAACAACAAAAAAATTTATGACCTAATCATATTCTAATAAAAAGTTTACTTTAACCTTGCCTATATATAAAGAAATTTGTGAAACCGAAAGGTTAAATTTCATAAAGGTTTTGTGTGTCTGTGTGATAAGCATTTACAATTCTTAAAATATCACACTCCTATTTTACTATATATATATATATAACTTTTTTTAGGTCTTTAAAAAATTTATATTTTAAAAGTTAATGTGCATAAAATGAAACTAAAAAACACAAGAAGCAAAGAACGAAGTCATCCATAATCATTAGCAGTTTATGTTTAACGTTTTCTTAAAGATTTTATTTATTCCTTTATTTGAGAGAGAGAGAGTGTGAGAGGGGAGAGGGGCAGAGGGAGAGAGAGAATCTCCAGCAGACCCTGGCTGAGCACGGAGTCCGATGCGAGGCTCGATCCCATGACCTTGAGATCCTGACCCAAGCTGAAACTGAGAGTCAGATGCCCAACCTATTGAGCCACCCAGGCGCTCCTCTGTTTAACATTCATACTTACGTTTAACATCTATATATATAGATGTTTAATATACAAATAATCTAATATCTATATAAAATATATAAATACACATATACAATATTTATCTCTTAAACTAGTATATATAGCTATATAGTTATACAAATACATATACTTATGTTGTTATGGGCTGAATTGTGTCGCTTCAAAATTCATACATTGAAATCCTCGCCCACAGCATGTGACTATATTTGGAGAGAGGCCTTTAAAGAGGTGATTAGGGTAAAATGAGACCTTTAGGGAAGACCCTAATCCAAGCTGACTGGTATCCTTATAGGAAGCATATCCTTGAACCCACAAAGAAGTACCAGAAGCATGCGGGCGCAGGGGAAATGCCACGTGATGTCACAGCGAGGAGGTGGCCCTCTGCAGGCCATGGAGAGAGGCCTCAGAAGTAATCAAACCTGCTAACACTTTGATCTTGAATTTCCAGCCTCCAGAATGATGGGGAAATACATTTCTGTTGGTTTAGCCACCCAGGGTGTGGTGCTTTGTTAAGGAAACCTTAGCTAAGTAATACAGTATTTTACTGCATTTACTGCAAATTTCTCCTACCCCTTAGAACAAGAAAATCTCCTGAATTCTATCAGTTATGATATTTTTACACTGTTAAGGTCTAAACTATTTACGTGCTTATGTGTTCTCCTATATTCAAAATTCTCACTTTGTTTATGTAGGGTTTTAGGTTCAGATTAATTTGATTTCACCATCAGTCATTTTGACCACATGGTCTTCTTTTGAGAGTTCTTCATGGTGATATGTCTCTGGCTTGACCAGATTTGTCATCAAGTATTTTTCAAAGAGGGGTAACAAGTGCTATATTCCCTGAATATGTTCTTTTTTTATAATTTTTTATAAGATTTTATTTATTTATTTATTTGAGAGAGAGAGGGAGAGCATGGGGAGGAGTGGAGAGAGGGAAAAGTGAACTGCACCAAGTGCAGAGCCCAACGTGGGGCTCAATCCCATGATCCTGGGATCCTGACCTGGGCAGAAATCAAGAGTCAGACACTTAACCATACGAGCCACCCAGGCACCCCCTACCCCCGCCAAATTTGTTCTGGTTGAGATTACCTGTTTCTTTTGTACTTAAAAAAATTACAGAGTTGCAAAAATATTTACAGAGTTGTAATTTCTTTCCTTTATTTTCTGTACTTAGTCTACTAGCCTTTAGCATTAAATTAATGAGGAGCTTAACTTAAGGTCAGCGAGATGATGTGACCATGTAGGTCACTCGATCATTCTGTATGCCACTCTACCCTCTGGGACACATGGATGCCTTTCAATCTGTAGATTATCATCTTCTATTTATTTATTTTCTATTCTATAGATGGATACTTGTTCTAAGCAGTGTCATGTAGTGAGTCAGAGAATAGGATCTAAAACCAGGATACTTACTCAACATGGGACTTCGGAAAACCACTTAACCTCCTGTATCTCAGTTTCCCACATCTGTCAAATGAGGATTATATTAGTATCTACTTCATAGGGTTGTTGTGAAAATTATATGAATTAATAAATGTAAAATAATGCTAAATAATATTAATTATTATGAGGACTTTTGAGTTAATCTTTGCTTAACTTCTCTATGAAGTTTTCACTAATATTTAACATGGTTATTTTTCCACTTCATTTTGTGTCATTTCCTTAAACCTATTCAATGTTTCCAGTCGTGTTCATTCTTCTAATAACAATCTCCTAATTAGAAGTTCTGTGTTGGGATCTAGTATTATTTCTCCTTTTCCTCGTATTCAGCTCCAATTTACCTTTGTCATTGCATCCTGCCTAATAGATTAGGAGTTAGAAACTTATTCTGTAAAGGTAGAGATAGCAAATATTTTATGCTTTTGGGGATACATATAGTGTCTATTTCATATGTGTCTTAGTCCGTTCAGGGTGCTATAACAAAACGCCATAAACAGAGTAACTTATAAGCAATGGAAATTTATTTCTCTCAGTTCTAGAGGCTAGAAGTCTGAGGTCAGAGTACCAGTGTGGTCAGTTGAGGGCCAGCTTCCAGGTCCCAGATTTCTTGTATCTTCATATGGCGGAAGGAACTTAGGAGCTCTGTGAGGTCTCTTTCTTAAGGGCATTAATCCCATTCCTAAGGACTCTGTCCTCATGACCTAAGTACCTTCCAAAAGCCCCCACTTCCTAACACCATCATATTGGGGATTATAGTTTCCACATATGAATGGAGGAGGGGGAATCACAAACATTTAGACTATGGAAATATTCTTATTTTTTAAAATTACTTAAACATATGAAAACCATTCTTAGCTTAAGAGTTCCATATAAACATGTGGGTAGTCCAGATAGGCCATAGTTTACCAACCCTTAGAGGTATTAAACAGTAAGGAAGTAGGGTATCTGTGTGTGTGTGTGTGTGTGTGTGTGTGTGTGTGTGTGTGTGTTTCTCCCTCCAAAGCAACCATCCTCACAGATCTCTGCAATGAGACTGGGTTTCATTTACAATATTCTCCATTTCTCCCTTGTTCTTGTAGTATTCCTAGATCTCATTAATCTAATCCAAGGGAGCACTGGATGGGCCTTAAAGGACTGTGACACTTTTTTTGAAAGAAAGCAGTACCCTGCCCAAAGCCTGAGGATGTTAATATCAGTTAGCAATAGGTTTCCATATTGTCTCCACAAGTTTCCATATTGGGCACGTATTCTTCATAAGTTTTAGTTTGGAGTGGTGTTCATTTCCTTTTATTGAGGTCAGAGTTTTCCGTTTTTGTTTTGTTGATAGTCAATTTTGAAAGAAATGAAAGAAGTAAATATTCTTTCAGACTGCCACCTTAAATTCAAAGAAGTATGGCCACATCCTTCCAAGTCTACCTCTCATGCAAGGTCATATGGTTCTTGAGTCTAGAAAACAGGAGATCTGGCCTCTGAATGCTCAATAAACTTTAGTTGAATGAAATAATGCACAAATCCTCATCACTTCACAAATGCAGAAGCTGAGTAAACTATGTATATGTGGAGTCTGTTCCAGAACATACTAGTTGCTCATTTGACCTTTTACATCTCAGGGAGCTAGCGAATGAAACTGGTCCCGCATACATATTCCCAGTGGAATCCCCTCGTGCCATCCAGCCCCAAAGGTTTGCTTCCCTCCTGTGCTGCTAGGCTTTGGATGTCTAGCAGCAGGACAAACAAAAGAAAATAAATGAGGCCTCCAAAACTTACATGAAGGTTTTAGAGAGACCCAGGAAGGAGTGCATTTTCAAAGTGGGTCATGGGGCTTTGGGAACATGGAGGTGCTGTGGCTTTACTGACGAATGTCCCAGTCCTTTGGGGATGTGGGTAGGCTGGTTTTTGACTCTACTTTGAAATTTGTCATGCTCTAAATGCCTCTCAAAAGTAATAGTCCACTGAATTAAGGTTGTACACTAGAAAATTATTTGGAACCTGTGAAATAAACAAGAATTTAGAGTTACAGGCTAGTAGTTGAGGTTTAATGAGCCATTCTTAGTATGTTACACGAATTTCAAGACAACACCGGAGTGGGGGATGGGGGAGAGGAAGACCACTCTCTCAAGACAGGAAATTATTCTTTTTGGACTGAAAAAAAAATGGCAGAAATATCTCTTACAAGACAAAAGGCATCAAAATATTAAGTAATTACTGTTTCCTTCTCAGTCTGTTTCTCTCTCTATATATACTCTGTATATAGAATCTCTCTCTCTCTTTATATATATATATGTATATCTTCAGATAAGTAGATAGGTAGATATATCTACCTCTCTTTTTCTTTCTATATGTGTGTGCCTAAGTGCCTCAAATATATCTTATTTATCATTGTAAACTCAACGCTTAGCCCATTACCTGACATGTGTTTTTATTTTGTTTAGGACATTAAAAATATTTAGAGAAGTCATAAATTAGTGAATGCATAACTGTCAGAGAGGGAAAAATATCAATAATCCGGAGAGAGGAACTTGGAGGGACAAATAGAGAGCTTCACTAAGTTGCTTGGTAGTAGACAGAATGCTCCTGTGAGAATATTATAGAAACACGTCTGTGCTGTTACAATCCAGTATTCCTTGAGCCTGTGAATCTGAAGCAGTGCCATGAGAAAGACTGACTAGTGTCAGGTTCATGGCTGAAAGAGATGTCTAATAGATGTGTTGTTGCAAACTGTCCGTTTAGTGATTGTTTTCGGGTTGTTTTTTTTTATAATTATGGCTAAATTTTTAAATTTGCTAAATTCTGGCAGTCAGAAAAAGGCAGGAGATACACATCCCCTTCCTAACAACCTGACAACAGTGCAATGTGTTACAATGGAAACCAACTTCAGGGGCGTCTGGGTGGCTCAGTCAGTTAAGCATCTGCCTTCGGCTCAGGTCATTATCTCTGGGTCCTGGGATGGAGCCCCCATCAGGCTTCCTGCTCAGCAGGGAGTCTGCTTCTCCTCCCTGTTCGTGCTCATTCTCTCCGTCTCTCTCTCTCTCTCTCTCTCTCAAAATAAATAAATAAATAATCTTTGAAAAAAAGAACCAACTTCAGGCCAGCCTCTTCTAGATGCTCACTGGCAGTCACTTTGCAAAAAAGAAAAACAAATCAAAACAAAACAAAACAAAAACCCTGAACAACAAAAACAAAAACCTAACAAACAAAAAGTGCTCCAAGATGAATGCACCAGCTATTTGAAAGAGGATTAAACTGTCTCACCCCCTCTCTGGTCAGATCAAGCAATAGAGGCCTTCAATATGCAGAATGGCCGAGGTAGCTCTCCGTCTAAAAGTTCTGAAGATGACTGGCCATGAGGGGGCTGGTTGGCCTGATTTTTATCTCCCACATTTGCAAAGGTACTCTAGTTCTGAAGCCTTTCTAGTCAGCCTTATGTATTGAACACTACTTATTTCACCGATGAAAAATGATTTCTAACATGTCTTATGCTAATTAATGGATCCTCATATAAATTTTGATAATGATATCTGAAGCATTTGTGAATTGCTACTTTGGGCTGTTGGTTTCTGATCCAGTGCTTTTAAAGCAATTTAACTGCTGATAAATATAGATTAAAGGTAATTTGTGTATAGGTATATACGTTACATTGTTTATACTCAGGGGTTGTAAAGCAAATCGTGACACAAGTGATGTATATAAAATTTCCAGGTGGCTGAAAACAGCTCAAACTGAAACAAAACCCTGAATTAGATTTAGTGTGATCCAATCATCGTTCCTTCCATTCATTAGTTTATTCATTCATCTAATAGACATCAGTTATGTACCAAAGCAAAAACCAATACATTCATTGTAGTGACACTTCAACTCTCTGAATACAATGTGTTGACAGCACCATCATTTAAATTTATTCTTCAGGGTTTTGATAAACACATTTTATAGAAAAATAAAAAGAAGAAAATCATATTGATTTTTAATTCAAGTATCTATGTCTCAAGGACCCTAGGAAAACTCTTCTGGTCACTAAACACAATTTAGCCATCACTACCTATTGGCTGCAAGATACAGATCTGGAGGACATAAACGTGCCATTGGATTATTAGACTTTTAAATTAAATGTATTGTGTGATAGAGACATCATGGTGAAGAAAGACCTACCCTGTTGTTGGGCGATGGTTGTCTCTGGGTGTCTCCCATTTCCGAACATCTGAGCAAAGGCAAAAACAGCATTTTTGTTCCAGACTATCCCTTCAAGGGCATTTGTATAAAAAAATACTTGGAAGAGAGATGGTCTCCCTCTGGAGCAGATTTGTGTACTGGCCAGGATGATAAAGACAATGTCTTTTCCATGGCAAGGATTATTTTCTAGCAGCCTCCTTACATAAAACTGGAGTTTCCTAGTCCCAGAGTTTCCCTTCTGGAGCTCACTCTACTGCATAACCAGGCAGTGTCTTCCCCTCATTGCATCACTGCTTGGGGACAGGGGCCCGGGAAGCCAGGGTACAAACGTTACTCTAACTCCCGCTATTGCTGTCAGCAATACACCATCTTATGTCTTTGATCCACGAGTTTTGTGTCTTCCATATGTTTCCATAAAACAGTGGCAGGCCAACATGTTAGTGTGTAAGACTTATAAAACCTCAGATCCTTCAGAATTCTTAGCATGGTCTTCGCCCCCAATTACCTCAAATAAAGGAAAGAGTAGAGAGTATCCACACTTCTATTTCCTAGTTTCCAAAGATGATGGATGTGAAACTGGCATAAAATAAAAAGTATACAATGCTTTCCAAGTTCACTGAAAGCTCAACATCCCTTTTATTGCATCCCTACTTACCATGGAACAGTGTAAAGACCATAACAGGACTGAGAATGTAATAGCCATGACTCTAATATGGATTTTGACACTCACTGGCCAGTTGGCCTTGGTTACAAAATTGGCTTCTTGAGGGCCTAATTTATTCTTCTCCAAAATGGATAAAAAGTACAACTACCTCACTGGACATCTGTCAAATTAAATCATATCATGTCTGTAAATGTGTAGCATAAAGCCTAGCACATATTTGGTAATTGTTAATATTCTTTCATATTAATGACTTCCCAAATTTTTGGCAACTTGCTTTTAAATCTTCTTATTGTGACAAGACATATTATACTTTCGTATATATATAAACATATAGTTCAAAGATATAGTAAAACTCTGATGATCTATTCAACATCCATTCCCCTGTTCTCCTTTCAACAGACCCCTGTTTTGTTCAAAGATTCAACCACTCGTAGTTCCAGAGGTGCGTCCCAGTTAGTCTAAACCAAGATGTGCCCCATATTCCTCAGTGAACATTTACTGATCCAAGAGTGGACATATAACCTAAGATAACGCCATCAAACTGAGGGATAGAATTTCTATGGTTGAAGAAAACGTTATGGGTTCAATTTTGTCCCCTTCCACCCTCCATGATGATATGTTGAAGCCCTAACTCCAGTAGTTCAGAACGTGACTTTATTTGGAAATCTGGTTCCTAGGGATGGAATTAGTTAAGATGTCATCCTACTGGGACAGGTTGGCCCCTAGCCCAACATGATTGGTGTCTTTGTAAGAAGACATCCAGGTGAAGACAGAGAGATACACAGGGGGAGCACTACATGACCCTGAAGGCAGAGACTGGTGTTTCATGGCTGCAAGTTAGCTAACACCAAAGATTTGTGTCAACCTCTAGAAGAAATACACAAGGAAAGGCATCCCTATAGAGCTCAGAGGGAGCATGACCCTGATGACGTCTTTATTTGACACTTCTAACTTCCAGAATCCTGAGACAATAATGTCTATTTTTTTTAAGCCTCCTAGTTTGTGATACTTTGTTATGGCAGTTTTTTTTTTCCCCAAATACTTTTATTTTATTTTTTCAGTGTTACAAGATTCATTGTTCACGTACTACACCCCGTGCTCCATGCAATACGTGCTCTCCTCAATACCCACCACCAGGCTCGCCCAACCCCCCACCTCTTCTCCTCCAAAACCTTCAGTTTGCTCAGTTTTGCTCAGAGTCCACAGTCTCTCATGGTTCATCTCCCCCTCCGATTTCCCCCAATTCACCCTTCCTTTCCTTCTCACAATGTCCTCCATGTTTTTCCTTATGCTCCACACGTGAGACCATATGATAATTGACTCTCTCTGCTTGACTTATTTCACTCCACATAATCTCTTCCAGTCCCATCCATGTTAATACAAAAGTTGGGTATTCATCCTTTCTGATGGAGGCGTAATATTCCATTGTATATATGGACCATATCTTCTTTATCCATTCATCTGTTGAAGGATATCTTGGCTCTTTCCACAGCTTGGCGATTGTGGCCATT
>CM052899.1:170588307-170630607 GCA_028534135.1 Potos flavus
GGTGTAAGGTGGTATCTCAGTGTGGTTTTGATTTGAATCTCCTTGATGGCTAATGATGAAGAACATTTTTTCATGTGTCTGTTAGCCATTTGTATGTCTTCTTTGGAGAAGTGTCTATTCATGTCTTCTGCCCATTTTTTGACGTGATTATCTGTTTTTTGAGTGTTGAGTTTGAGGAGTAGACAAAGCAGGAAAAAATATCCGGTGGAAAAAAGACAGCCTTTTCAATAAATGTTATGGCAAGTTTAAGACACATACAGAAAGCTCTTCTCTTTTTCTTGGAGAAGAATGTAAATGGCAGCTATCTTATATCCATGAAGACAACAAACCTGAGGACCAAGCTGACATAAGAGGAAGATGAAAACCCAAAGAATTATGATAGATTCCTGGCCTTTCAAACCTGGAATTTCCCCCCAAATCTACGTTTTCTCTGAAATGATACACTTCCTCAATGGATAAGCCAGTTTGAGTGATATTTTTCTGATAGTTTCAACAGAAAACACATATACCCACACACATATTCATGTGGTGATTATACGCACACACACACGCACTCTCTCTCTCTCTCTCTCTCTCCACTCACACATACCCCACGAGTCCTAGACCTTGATTTATTCATCATTTATTATTGTATGCATACTATTCATGTTGTTTTCTGTTTTCTATAAGAAAATAGAGAAATGTCAGTTGTTTTCCAGCTGAGCTTGAATTCCTTGAGGATCAGTGTTATGTTTTGTACTATGTAATAAGCAGAGCCGTGAATGTGGTTGATGCTCTACCAACACTGGTTCTGTTTTAGCACCGACCACTCCTCTTCGTAATCATTCAATAAGTTATGGTATCCCTCTCTCGGCTCTGAAAGCCACGGATATGTCTTGCTCTCGTATTGGTAACACTAACCTCACAGTATTTAAGGAAATACTTAAGAAGTATTTAAGTCAGACGGAATGATGGAACAATAGTTGCCTTTCCTTTAGGACACCTTGAAATATTATTATTAATCGGATCTCATTTTCTTCTATCTTCTTCAGTCTGTCACTCACAAGGACACAGAAACAGCAATGGCATGTTCCATTTATCCCTGCAGTTTTATGCCTCAAAGCTGCCAGGTCGAATCAGGATTGGAATAAGGATCAGAAGTTCATCCTCTGTTATTATTAATAATATTTATGGCAAAAAAAATAGAATTTTCCCAAGAGGGAAGAAATAACCTCCCCCTTCCTGACTTTGACAAATGCTCAGTCATGGATATACTAGTGATAAAGCTGCAAACCCTTCTTGTGCCCTTCAGGGTCAAATGTACTTTATGGTGTGTTGTCCTAAAGCCCACCAGGTCCTTTGTGGTCTGAACCATTTAGATCTTCCCACTTTCTTTGTTTCTCCTTGTTCTATTGTCCTAGTTTACCTGGCACTTTCCTGGTTTTAGGAAACTGAAAACTACTTGTCCGAAGGAAACCCACAGGCCCAGGCAAATTGGGACTGCGGGTTACCCTTCTCCATTATTCCATTTTCCTCTACTTCACAATGAGCTGCAGGAGAGAATGGAGGTAACATTCATGTCATGATTAGTGTCATTTTAATAAGTGGATACATTAATGACTGAATAAGGCAGCATGGCATAGAAGAGTTTTGGAGTCAGGAAGGTGTGGACTGAAATCCCAGATCAGCCATGTGTTACTCTATGGAACCTGGTTCTACATGTTTTACCTCTCTGAGCCTCGGTCCCATCATGAGCAAGAGGTTGGGAAGAAAGTGGTGATAAGAATAATATGACTGACTTGTAATGGGAATAAAACCAGATGATCAGCTCATCAGTAGGTTTTAAATCCTTGCATGAGGGGCTGAGCTGTGTTAATTATGACAAACTCAGGCTGCTATAACAAACACACCATAGGTTGGATGGCTTATGCCACAAAGCATTTATTTCTCACAGTTCTGGAGACTAAGAAGTCCAAACTCAAGGTGCCAGCTAATTTGATTCCTCATGAGGACCCTTTTCCTGGTTTGCAGAAGCCCATATTCTTGCTGTATACTCACGTGATGGAAAGACTAATCGTCTCTCTATTGTTTCTTCTTATAAGGGCACTAATTCTTTTTTATGGGGGCTCCACCTTCATGACCTAATCACTTCCCAAAGGCCCTACCCCCAAATGTCATCCTATTGAGGAATAGGATGTCAACATATGAGTTTTAGGGGGGACACAGCATTTAGTACCCAATAAATGTTTGGATAATGAACATAATACATGCAAAATTCCTAAAGCATAAATGCTTTCTAAATGACTGTTATTGTTAATGTTGTCATTATTGTCATTAAAGTGAATGAAAAGTAAGTGTCATGAGCTCCCTTAGTGTACAAGTTGCTGTGATCAGGGTTGGGACAGATGAGCCTGGGGAAAATCAATTATATTCTGATTACGGGGTAGAAGTCCTGCACTCCTAAGGATAAGGCAAAGCACAATATGTTAACTTCCATCTAGAGCATGGAATTCCATGAGTGGAGTATATGTTCAAAGAGACAAAGATGAATTAATTGAAAAAATAACCAAGAACAATATGAAATCCTAACTGGTACAATGAGATGGATGCACTGAAAATCTAGAAGGGTCACAGGTCATGAGTCCTTATTCCAGATGTGCTAGTTCTTGTTGAGTGGTTTCCCAGGATGGACCCCCAGCCTCAATTTTCTTATCTTTAAAACTGGGGTGCTTAGGGGCACCTAGGTGGCTCAGTCGGTTAAGCTTCCAACTCTTGATTTCAGATCAGGTCATGATCTTGGGGTCCTGAGATCAAGCCCTGCATTGGGCTCTGTGCTCAGTGAGGAGTCTGCTTCTCTTTCTCCCTGGATAATAGATAATATTCCAGAGTTCTCCAAGGAGCCATGGTTCCTTTCCTTCTTCTCACCCTCTTCTTGTACACTGATCACTCATTCCATAGAAATTTATTGAGTATCATCCACCCCCAGGGCTGAGTCCTGAGATCAATGGAGAGCAACATCAGGTATGAGTTTTGTCTTCACAGAACTTATGTTGCGAAGTGGATCCTCATCAGATAATCATCCGGACAAGTGTGACAGAGCAAATGCGACCTAGAAAAGTGCACTGTTTCTGAAGACCTGTTTCCAGTGGGTTCTGACCTAGCCCAAGAGTTCAAATAAGGTTTCCGAGCAAACAGCCCCTTGGGCTGAGCCCCTAAACATGAACAGGAATGAGGTCAATGCCAAGGGAACAGGGGAGGTTTCTGGCCCAAAGGAGAGCACTTGGGAAGGACTCAGGAGAGGCAGAATGGAGAGCACAGGAGCCTCAAAGGATTCCACACCGCTGGAACTAGAAATAAGGTATGAAGTGAGGCTAACAGGGTGGGCATACATCAGCACAAGAACAAGAACCTTGAGGATTATCTCAAGGAGCTTTGGCACTTACCCTACAATGCTGGGAAGACAACAAAGGGTTTTGAGCAGAGGGGGCTATCCAATTAGATTTACAGATTAGAAGTTTACTCTGGCATTGAATTGATTCAATCCTCAGGTATTGAATTGATTAGCAAAGCAAAGGACCCAGGTAGATAGTAGTCAACCAGTTAAGGGATTATTGTCAGAGTCGGTTGGACTGAAAAGGGATGATAAAATGGAGAAGAGTGGACTGAACGGAGAGAAATTTCAGAAATGTTATTGGAGTGAATTTAGACAGACGCATGCCTCGCAAGACTCTGTGGGGTTAGAAGGCTGCGCAGGCTCCCCACTGCGTACAACAAAGATTCAGTCAGTATCACGGGTCAGATCACATCGCATCACCGTATTTGTAGGTCAAGGAAAATGGTTGAATATTGACCATTCCACGGGGTTCCCTTTGTCTTGACAGGCCTGCTTTGCTCAACACCCATGGCGATTTAATCCAAGTGGAACAACATGTGGATATAGGTGGGGCATGCCCTCTTTCTCTTTTAATAAGAACAGAGGGATTTCTCGTGCCATAGAATCGTGGGCCTCTAAGAGACACAATGGGCCATCAGAAAACCTGGTTCAACACCTCTTTTTTACGGATCATCAAGTTTCAGAAAGGTTAAGAGACCCCAAAACGAAATAAAGTAATATGGTGTGACATAAACTATGAAATAAAACAAAGCAGACGTCCCTCAGCAGGCGCTAACATTAAACCCAGGAATACTGGAGAAAGTCTCGGTTAAAAGACAACCAAGAAGCACCCACTGGGGCCAGAGTGGTCAAGACAAAGTGACATGTCTTCCCCAGTCACCAGAAGCAGAGCACTTGGAAGAATCCGCGGGACTCCAGACCCACGGTGGACATGACAGTTCCTGGCAGGCGTTTTCAGATTGTGTCACTTCGTTCTTATTTTTGTGACAATAATTGTATTGTGTGGCAAGAGCGCTTTTATTTCAGAGCACCGTGGCCACACATCCATTCAAATAAATTAACACGCCATCTCTATTGACCCATTTGTCAGAAATGCCAAAATGCAGGCTGACCCTGTGACCTTTCTACTGAAAAGTACATATAAAGAGTGTCATTAGGCCTCACACTGACAAGCCCAGAGTGGCAGTTATCTTCTCTTTCCTTCTTCCTATTTGTCATAATAACACCAACTGAACTACACCTGCCATTCTGAAACACAGACTTCTTTCTGAGAAGAGGAAGGACACTCGGAGTGGGTATTTCCAACTCTTCAAGCAATCGCTTTTAAGGCAAGACCCTGGGGAGAGAGGAGAAATGAAATTTATTGAGCACTTATTTTGCACTAAATTTGGAACATGAGTAATTTCATGCAACAACCATAACCTCCTTTAAGTGACTGAACCTCAAAGCAATTAACATGTCCAGTCTCACAGGGCTGAAATATTAGTCAAGACACCAACGCAGCTCCATCAAGCTTGGGGAATAGTCGCTTTTCCTTCTACCTTGTTGCCAGAAGGAATCTAGCTAACATTTTTCCCCGGAGATCAGTTACTTCGCTCGGGAATTCACTCTTTTCATAATCCTTGAAACTTAGCCACGGTACATGTACATTTGTGAAGACTCTGGTTAGGTTTCTTGGAGGACACTAAAGAAAAAAAAAAAGAAGAAGAAGGAGAAGGAGAAGGAGAAGAAGAAGAAGAAGAAGAAGGCATCATTCACTTAAATAATTTACCAGAAGCTAAAATTTCTGTCCTAACAAAGCATGCCATTTTGGTATCAGGCCAACGCTATTCCGAGTGGGCTGGTTGCAATGAACTTGTAAACACAACAAAGAAAGAGAATCGACACAAGTCCTCTGCTAAATTATACCATATTGACACTGGAACATCCAGGCTATGAAATATGCAGGAGATGCAAGGTGGAATCAAAGTGCACTCCTTAATTTGCACACCAACTGAACAGTAAAATGTGATTTAATTTACTATATAATTTGCTTGCTCAACAAAGCTGAAAGATAACTCACTTAGTGCCACTTTGCTTATAAGTAAGCCGGTAACTGGCGGTGTTCTTTCAGCGAGTGGCTTTGTCGTCGATGCCAGAGAAAGCCGTTTGAGTGGAAAACACACAAAATTAAGGGTCTGCTGCTGTAGTATTTGCAATGCACTCCTTTTGTCCTTATCAAGTTTATTTCTGTACAGAGGCAATAATGGCCCTTTGTTTTTCAAACTCGATGAAGTCACTATGTCTTGCTCTATGGCACACGGCTAGGGAAAACTGCATTCAGCCAAATTTAGAAACATTTGGAACTCACGACTTGTGAATTTTGAACCAAACTTGAATCTTTTAAAAGCTCATCTGTTCCACAGAGCGTGCCAGCTCGGCTAACAGCCTTTGCAGCAGGGGCTGTCCTCTGAGGGCTGAGCCGGGGGTCCTCCGATCTCTCCCTTCTCCCAGTGTTAGACTGGGGTGTCCCATGACACAGGAGCTTGGATGGGATGAGATGAGTGCACGACAAAGCCCTGAAACCAACGCCACAGGAGGAGAAATTTCCCAAAGGTGAAATAAGGGGACTCGTTTGTGTTTGGCCAACTTTTAAAATATTGCATTCATGTCTCTTGAATCTACTTGTCCTTGGGTCCGCTAAGGCCACACCAGGGTCTACCTGTATTAACCCATATCCACCACAGCTACGAAACTGGTCTCACCCCACTGGCCTCTCCCACCCGCAGTCCATGCTGCCCGCCCCAGTGCTCGAATCAGATTCCTTTCCCGGAATCTCTGCGTGCGCTGCCCACACCGTGCTCAACGCCCTCTCATGTATCCCGTCAACCCCGTGCATCAGGCACAGGGGCTGCTCTCTGCAGCGCGTGGCCCCCGGTGAACAGAGGCACGAGGACCAGCTTTGGCTTCATGCAGGTGAGATGTGAATTCGAAAGCTCGAGAGTTACCCCGGGGTGCCGTGTGCTCTGGGAAGGGAGCTGCATGGCAGCGTTAGGGGCACAGGGAGGTGATGAAGGATACCCAGGGTGTGACTCTCAGAACAGGGTCGTTCTCAGGAAGATACTGGAGTGCAAGGTAAGCAGAGGCAGGATGCAAGTGCTGTCCCAGAAGCAGGAACAGCCCGGGCAACAAGTAGAAGGAGGACAGGCAAGCAGCTCTAGGACCTATGTTTGAGTCACAAACAGGTCATGGGCTGGGCGGGGAAGCATCAACGAGCAGGAAAGCAGTGTTGAGGATCATGGTTACAAGAACAGTGGAAGAAAATGAAGCCGGGTGGAAAGTAGACGCCAGTTCATGAAGGATTCACAGCAACCTGCTAATGAGTCTGACAGGGTCCTGAAGACAAGTAGCCCCCCAAGCCGATGACTTACCCTCTTCCATAGAACGCGGTCCAAAACCCTTTGCCCAGTAGTCAGTGCTCTCCATAATTTGTTTCCAGCTCCCTGGGAAAGCTAATCTCCCACCGTTCCCCCCGAGCAAACCTCTTTCCTTGTCTAACAAACATGTATTGAACATGGCACAGCCCCACCTTCTGGAGTCCACGTATTTGATTATCCCCACTCCCCCTCCACCTGGAACCATCATCAGGGATGCATGGCCTCCCTATGTTCCCAGTATTCATTCATTAAATAAATACCATGCATTTATCCAGGCATAAGGCTGGGGGTTAAGAATTCCTGTATTCATTTTGTAAATATTTACCAAGTTTTACAGGACAGAAACTGTCCTGCTTGCTGAAGTGATATTGATGAATAAGATGGATGGGGCCACTGCCCTCATTATTCAAGCATGATCTATCTTGGAGACCAGCAAATATAGGAGCCACTCAAACAGAGCCCAACAGATAGTACTGTGATGGGAGAGGTACAAGTTGCTGTGATAATGTCTGGGAGAGAAACCTCATTTGTACCTAAGCAGTCAAGGAAGACTTCCTGGAGGAAATGTCTGTTGAGGCAAAACCTAAAAAAAATTAGCAGAGTTAACAGAAAAAAAGGGGAAAGGAAAGAGACTTCTAAGCTGAGGGAAAGCTCCATGCAAGAATCAGGGGCTGGGGAGATGATGGAAAACTTAAGTGATGGAGCGGTTCAGTATGGCTAGAGTATGAAGGGACTTAAGTGACAGATCCGGTTCAGTATGGCTAGAGTATGAAGGGCAGTGAGCACAGGGAGGCTGCAGGAAATCAAGTCCCTTGGAATAATGCATACAGAGAGTGCTGGGCACTAAACACACAATTACAGTTTTCTGAGTTTCAATTTGTGTTTGGGTTGATGGAGTGTGGTCGGAGAAGCTGGGAACGGAGAAGGAAGAGCAGAGTGGCCGGAAATGATGCTGGCCGGAAGTGACGCAACTCAAATCAGCCTACATGCAGAGTCTGAAAATGTCCTTGCCTCACTGTGCGTTCAGCCAAAGGAGCCGATTATGCAAGAACTAAGTAGGGAGGATGGTGGTCCAGCGTAAAGAAAGACCTTCGTTCATATTTTCTCTTGTAGGTCGTTAGCAAAACTCACCAAAAACTTGAAGGCGAACGCTGTAGTGTACTGTTTCCATCGGGTAATAAACACTGCGTCTATCCCACCCCACATCCCTTAGCCCTCCCAAGCTCACCTGTGCTTGCACGACTTTTTCTCTTTATGGGGACAGCTTCCCACCTCAAGGACCTGCATCTTAAAGGTTCTTAGCCTGGTTCTTTTTTTTTTTTTTTTTTTTTTTTTACAAAGTTACATGTCAAATTTATTCAGTTAAAAATCACTTTAAAAATCCATCTATACTTAGGTTGTCTAAATTTGTTTTTTTTATTTTTAATTCAAATTCAATTAATTAGCATATAGTATATTATTAGTTTCCGAGGTAGAGTGATTCATCAGTTGTATATATAACACCCAGTGATCATTACATCACGTGCCTCCTTAATGCCTGTCACCCAGTTACCCCATCCTCCACCCCCCGCCCCTCCAGCAATCCTCAGTTTGGTTCTTATGATTAAGTGGCTCTTATGGTTTGTCTCCTTCTATGATTTCATCTTGTTTTATTTTTCCTTCCCTTCCCCTGTGTTCACCTGTTTTGTTTCTTAAATTCTACATATGGGTAGAATCAAAGGATAATTGTCTTTCTCGGATTGACTTATTTCATTTAGCATGATACCCTCTAGTTCCATCCACGTAGTTACAAATTTAGCCTGTGGCTTTTAGCCTGAGAGCTTTTTCTGTGACCAAGGTGACTTTCTTTAAAGCACATGGAGGCAACCGAAAGGTAGAGGAAGGGGAAGGTGGTCACATCCCCAGGGGAATTTCTTGACCCATGTAAGGTGAGATTCGGTGGACGGGGTCCCAGTGCAGTGAAACTTCAGGCTCCCCGGGTTCCAGGCTTTGAGTTCTGGCAGCAGGAGGGAGCCCATTTGCTCATAGTGGTTGTCTGCTAATTAATCCCCCATGTGGCTTCCTCCCTTCTGTCTCTGACTTTCCAATTTCCTCACTCTTGATGCTAGGGCTACTTACAACTCCCCAAATAAATCACTGGCATCTAAATTCTTGTCTTGGGGTCTGATTTTGTGGAAACCCAAACCAGGATACACAGTCTTGGATCCCGTCACAGCACCTACCACAGACATCTCTGTGCCATTAAGTTCCTCCTGCTCTTATCAAATTCTAGAAAAACCTTCACAGTCTATAAGGATAAGACTAGCTGCGAGTACCATGTTGTGAAACTTTTCTGTGTGTGTGTGTGTGTGTGTGTGTGTGTAGGGTGTGATGTAAAGTGCATGTTTTTTAAAGATTTTATTTGTTTATTTGACAGAGAGAGAGAGAGAGAGCACAAGCAGAGGAAGCAGCAGGCAGAGGGAGAGGGAGAAGCAGGCTCCCCACTGAGCAGGGAGCCTAATGTGGGACTCGATCCCAAGACCCTGAGATCATGACCTGAGCCGAAGGCAACCGCTTAATTAACTGAGCCACTTAGGTGTCCCTAAAGTGCATTTTTAACTGCAGGCAGTGACAGAGAGGCAGCAACAGATTGGAGAAATATTTAGGAGGATTTGGTTACTCCTTATCACGAGATGGCTTCAAGCCCCACCTCCCCCTCCAGAAGAATGCGATTGGCATGATGGGAATAATACTAATGTAGTCAGAGTCATGCCAATGGCCTAATGAACCTGCTCACAATGTGCCCAGGAAATCAATCTCCTTGGGATAACTCATGCAAAGGAAAATATACAAAGAGCGCTAGGCACTAAACATGCAATTATAGCTTTCTGAGTTTAAAATTGTGTTTGGGTATGTGGTGCACAATCTCTAAAATATAATTACTGAGGAACATAGTTTAATTTGTATCAGTCACAATTTACGGCTTGTCTATGTTTATAGAAATGATTATGGTTTGAAGCTTCTTGTGCCTTCCTTGATGCATAAAAAATGATTATCAAGCCTTCAGAGGCAGCCGCCTTCCCTGAGAATTGGCAGCAACAGGCCCTTTAATCAGGAACAAGATCCTACAGAGCCAAAGCATGCAAATATGCAATCTCAGAACAACAGTTAACTTTTTCTAATGAGCACATGGGAAAGAGCGGTAGCAAGCCACAGCAGAAACAGAATCGCGGTGATCAGTGGTTACTGAACATGGGATGCTGGATTCACTCATGCATCGGGTTGCTGCATCAGAACCCACGCCAGTTTCCGCCACTGACGGAGCATTTTAACACTGTCGGTGATTCAAATAGGCTATCATTGGATCTGCTGCCAGCCCTTTTCAAACACCCTAGTAAGACAAAAACTTAAAAAGCTTTCATGTTGAAGAGACAGCGGTGATTACCCATCAACACTGCCATTAACTCATTGTAGGACCTTCGGCAAAACATATAACTGCTCCGGGCTTCAGGTTTTCTCATTTCTGTAATAAGGGGATTGTACAAAAGGTCTTCAAAACACACCACCAGCTCCCAAAGATGAGGACTCTATATGAAGAGAAGCATGATAATCTTTGAAAAGTTATTCAGCTTAGGTATGTGCACACGTGCACACGCGCATACACACCCACACCCACACACACACCCCATTTTGGGGGCTGTGAAATTTCAAATCACACGTGATTTTCTTTACGCATAAGAAAGAAAAAGAACTGTAGATAATAAGTCTGCACGGCCTTGCATTTAATATATCATTCAGAAACAGTTGGGTTGTAGAAAATTGTCAAAAACTTTACCAGGATGAAATCTGATATGAAAGAATGGGTGTCTTGGATGTCTGCATGTCATGGGGGGGCGGGGCGCCTAAAAGCAATCTGTCCGGTCGGCCAGCAGACTGTGCCCTGTTCTTTGGTGGATAGTTAATGTTTTATTTTTCATAAGAGTAAAGCAATTGTGGAGAGACAGAGAGGAGAGTAGCTGCTCTTAAAAGGATGCCCAGCTCTGAACATCATTATTAGGAGGCATTTAGATAGCACTTCACAGGTACAACGTGCTCCCCGATCATCTCATTTCTTTCGTACGAGCTAAAAGCTATTGAATTTGTCATCCTCTACCCCAAAGTGGGTTTGAAGGCAGCAAACACTTTCTTGCAGAATCATTGTATAAGGAGCCATTTCTCTGCGAGCCCATGAATAGGAGTTACGATTCAGCCCACCACAGGAGTCTTGACTGCACAAGGGTATTTTGGGGTGATGGGATAGGAAATGTACTTTGAAACAGGTGGATCACGAGGGTCACTAGAAGGTGACATTTGAGCCAAGGCTCGAGGGGAGAGGAATGGAGCCATGAGGATCCCTGGGGCCGGTGAAGTCCAAACAGCGTGAAGGTCCAAAGCAAATCCCCGAGATGGAAAACTGCTTGGTTAGTTTGAGGAGTAGGCCAAAGAGGTGGGAGTAGAGTAAGAGAAAAGAGCAGGAAGATAATAGGAAAGTCAGGTAGCAGAGTCTTGGACATTGTTAAGGCATCGACTTTTATTGTGGGAGATGGGGAACCACCGAAGGGTTTTCAACAGTGAGGGACGTGATCTTCAAAGAGCATCACTCTGGCAGTGCGGTGTTGAGAATAATCTGTCGGGGAACGGGATGAAAGCAGGGAGTCCAGTCAGGAGGTGGTGGTGGTGGTCCTGGAAGAGGATGCAGAGGCTCAGAATGGTTGGAGCTGTGGAGAAAGGGAGGACCAGGTTCTGCATGTACATTCTGATGGTAGAATCAAAAGGATTCCTTAATGGTTTGAATGTGAGCTGTGAGAGAAAGGATCGAAGTGATCCTAGGATTACCAGTCAGCGCACCAGAAGGGTGGAATTGTGGCCACCTGAGATGGGGCAGACTGTAAATCCTGGAGATCAGGGGTCAGGTGTGGAATTGGTAAGCTTGACTTGACCACCGGATACCCAAGGAGCAGTTTCAAGTCGACAGGTGGGTGTACAAGTCCAGAATTTGGGGCTAGACTTCACAATTTCATCACCATAAGCGTTCTGGCGGCATTTAAAGGGAGTAAGTATGGAAAGAAAAGAACCAAGCACAAGACTGGAACCCTGAGGAGGGTCAAGAGACTGGGGAGGAGATGCTGGATAGGATGCTGAGGAAGAGGGGCCACTGGAGGTAGAAGGAAAGCCAAGAAAGGGCTGGGTCAGAGGCCTCGGGACGAAAGGATTTGGAGGGAGAGGCAGAGATCGAGTACATCGGAGGCTGCTCAGGGATCAAACAGACACACTGAGAGCTGATCACCAAATTGGACGTAGCGAGCCCATCAGAGGGGCGAACAATGGGGCGAAAGCGTGCATAAGAGAAAGAGGAGAGAAACAGACACGTGGAGGAAAAACAATTTTTTCAAGTTATTTTGCTGCAAAGAGAAAAGCATTGGTATCTCTTAGGGAAAAGCAGTCAGGTGAATGTTTTGTCTTGTTTTGGCTTTTTTTTTAAGATAAGATAAATAGCAGCATGTTTGTAGGCTAATGGGGATGATGGGGATGCAGGGAGCATTTAACTGTGCAGAAGAGAGAAGGGAGCCCGACTGGAACCACGTCCTCGACTCCGTGACAGGCGATGGGACCGTAGATGCATACAGAGCCTGGCTGTTAATGCCATGTGTGGTAACCCGAGGAAGTCAGGGTTTCTGGAAGCAATGGCTTTCATAGGCTACTTTATTTGAGCCTGGAGTGTCCAGTTAAATTTTGGGGTGATTAGAAAAACCCTAAAGTCTGGCTGGACTTTTCTATCAATTCAAACTAAACATATGCTTTATGCACAAGTGAAGCAGGCATAAGAGAAAAGACAGAAATTCAAGGTCAATAAACTCTTCTAGATCCATGAATACTGGCTATCTTTCCTCTTGTTTGTATCTTCTACAATGGACACTGGGGACATTATGCTAAGTGAGATAAGTCACACAGAGAAAGACACGGACTGCATGGTATCACTTATATGTGGAATCCAAGAAAGCCAACCTCACAGAAACAGAAGAGTGGAATGGTATGAGGGGTTGGGGGTGGGGGAACTGGGAGGCACTGGTTAAGGATACAAATTCACTGCCAGAAGATGAATTAGTTCTGGAGATCTAACACACAGCGTAGTGATTATAGACAACATTACTGTATTCTAAACTTCAAAGCTGCTTGGAGATTAGATCTTAATTGTTCTGACCACAAAAAATAAATGATAATTATGTGACATGATAGATGTGTTAGCTATGGCCATGGGAGTAATTACATCGCAATATATAAATGTATCAAATCAATGTTGTACACTTGAAGCTTACAGGCTGTTCTATGTCAATCACATCCCAAGAGAAAAATAAATAGATACATAAATAAACTCTGGAATTGTGCAGCAAGGAGATTTATTTTTAAAAAAGCAATTTTAACTTCAGAAATTCAAAGCACTAAAAGTTGATTACGAATTGCACTTGAGAGAGTCACCATATATATTCAGTGCCCAGAAACTCTGGTAGTTTTCATTTTCCCCTGCCCCCTCTGGCCGCAGGTTCCATTCCCGGGGTAGCAGCCTGAAGACAGCCCAGGAAAAGCGACATTTTTGCAGCTGGTGGAAGATGTAGCCAACGACGCAGAAGTCGAATTTTGTCAGAGGGGAGAAACTGCAAGAGATAACAGAGGAACTAGAGCCCCTGTGAAGAGGAGTGCCGAGGTCGGGAGCACTGCAGCCGCGGGCATCAGCCGCAGGTGAGAAGGTCAGGGAACTTCTGACCTTTCCAGCCCCTTACTGGAATCCTCCAATGATAATCTACAAATCTGGGAGAAGATTCTACCCCTCCTCAGATATACAGGATTAATCACAGGCTCACTTCTTAGGCTCCTCCCACCTTCTCTTTGACTCCTGCATTCACTTTGCAGGCTCCATTTTCTCACCGCAAGCTCCAAACCCACATTGTCTTTTCTCTAGCCTACTTTAGCTTTCCTTTCTCTAACTTACTTACTTTTCTCTAGCTTACTTACTAGCTTTAGAATAGAGTGTACAACGCATATAACATAAAGTATGCGTTAATCAAAGTATGTGTCTATGTTATCAATAAGGCTTCCGGTCAACAGTAAGCTGTTAGTGGTTAGTGGTTTTTGGTTTTTGTTAGTGGAATTTGGAGGGAGTCAAAAGTTACAAGTGGATTTTCAACTGCACGGGGGTCGCTGCCCCTAAACCCCACGTGGGCCAAGGGTCAACTGGACTGCAGAATATTCTAACTTCACAGTATCCCTATGAAGCAAGTCCCATCGTTATCCACTTTTCACGCGAGAAAAATGGAAGCTGGGTTTGTTAAATAAATTGCCCGAGGTCATAGCTGGGAAGAGTTCAGCCTGGATTTTAATTTAGGTAATATCTCAGCTTCTAGGCCCTCATTGTAAATTACCATGCTATAAGGTATAAGGGAATGCTCTGGGAACATAGATAAAACACGACCCACTCTGTTAGGCGATCACAGACTTCACAGACGAGCCACAATTTGAGCTGGGGATTCGGAGAATTACAACCGTATAGTCAAAAATGTTGGGCACATAGCCAGCATCTGACACCAGCCAAAAATTCCCGGTGCTGCTCCTTTGCCAAAGCAACTGCACATCACTCTCAGCCTGTGGACACCTTGCTCACTTATCTTTCTTTGCACGCACTGATTAAGTTCCGCTTTATCTACAAAGACGTTTCTGAGACTCCCTAATAAGAAACCCATGACCCACCCTGCCTGAATGATTCATCCTTCTGGCATCTCCTCCATTGTTGTGTTATCTCTTATATAATTTGGTTTGTCATCTCTTATCAAATCCCTTTGGGTCAGGCACTACTTGCGGCTGGATGGAAAAAAGCTTTGTTGTGAAGATGGATGTCCTAGGTTTGAATCTTAGCTCAGCCACCTGTCAGCTGCTTAACGAACATACCCCATCGACCCGATCCCCAGTTTCTTCACCTGTGTAACAGGAATGATGATATTCGACTTATTCAAGAAGAAAATACGTAGGGCGCATTATCCAGTATAGGACACGTAGTGAGTCTTTAGACACCTCACTTCCTTTTTCTTCATTTGCCTTCCTTAGAGTACGCACAGGACTCGGAAAGCACAGCAAATGTCTCATGAAGGGATGAAAGATTTCTCAGACGTTATCACAATGATGCGGATGAGCTCAGTGTTACAAGAAAATAAAGACAAAATAAACTTCCGGATGAGGGAGAAGACAGGGAGAATGCGGCATGTCCAATCCTCTTTCCAGGTGCTCATTGTGAAGCATCACTAGACCCCCACGCTTGCAAATGAAGACTTCTCCCACCTCTGCCAACACGCTCGGGGTGCACCCTGAGATGTTTACCGACGGGGAAAGAGAGAAACCAGAGGCTCAATTTGGAGAGGAAACAGGTATTGCCAACACTCCTAAAAATCAGTGTGAGCCAACAGAGGGCGTGATAAAGGCCAATCTAACTATTGGCATAAACGTTACTCTTGGCACTGATTTTAGTAGCAGTAGTAGTAGTTATGTGTTGTAAACATGTAAGAGAGTTTTTAAGACAGGTTTTGTGTCTTACTAGCTATTTGACCTTGGGCAAATTAATTCATTGCCCAGCCTCAGTTTCCTTGTCTGTGAAAAAGGAAAATGCAGATGTCATTTATGTTCCCCTCACATTCACTCCTGCCACTTCTGCTCAGATTTTGCTTTTCTCACAAAGACCTACAGAAGCCATCAACACAAGTCCTGTCTGGGTCTTTTTCCTGGGTGAGGGGTTCCCTGGGCACAAGGCAGAACAAACGCCGAGAACAGGAGAGTGACTGTCCCTGCCAGTCTCCTAGCCCAGCAATGGCTGGAGAGGGTCGGATAAGTTCATTCATGATCACCCCTTGGTTGAGATAACGCTGAAGCAATTTACACTGTATCCCAGAATTCTCCAACTGCACTCTCTAGTTGCCCACAGGGTTTACTTGATTGGTAATATACCACTTATTTACTGCTTTCCTCTCCTTGTCTCACTTCCCCTCTCCCCTACTGTGCTTCCTGGGATTACCTTTTGAGCAAACTTAGGGTTTGCTTCTGGGTAAATGGGGACTGAAGACTAGTTGACATGTTAAAGATAAAACAAAACTAACAAAACAAAAGTCACACCCATGATAAGTACTCAAAAATGGCAGTCTAGTAGTCATTAATTGATATCTAATGAGATAGATAACACCAAGTCATTGTATACCATTTGTAAAAGAAAATGGTATAAAAAAATACTTGTTCATAAGCCCTCCATGAGAAGATCACCCTTGGCCATGCTTTTTACACACACAAATAATGTCTCTTTTTTTACTATCAAATTACATGCATCCTTCCCTTGACACTCTGTCCCGAGCAATTTCTTATATCGTGTAATATTTTAAGACAGCATTTTAATTGCCATGAAGTATTTTGTCATCTACAGGTATCATATTTTATTAATAGTATGCTGTTTTGTTGGATGTGTGGATTCTTCCCACTTCCTACTTCTTTCATGGAACTCCTTGTATAAAAATCTTGCCTGCGTATTATTATTTTAGGATAAGTTCTTATAATAATGAATCTCTCAGTTTCTTACAATGGGTTCTTTAAAAGAAATAGGACCTGACACCCTAAGGCATCCATCATGTGCAGTGAATTAAGCTCTCTCCCACACACATAGAAGGGTGTAACTGTGGAGTAGCTTTGGAAGAAAGTGAGGAAGAGGATTCCCAGTGGAGAAAAGCTCGTTAGGAGAATTTCAGAATTAAACTAATTATTTAAAAAGTTTGTTGATGCTGTAGTTCCTAGATGGAGCCCTTTCCAGAATTTTGTTAACAGAATTTTTGGAAGTAATTTTTGTTATTTTTAAATCTAAAAAATAAGAAAAGAGCATGGGTCAGTGTTGCTGGGCTTTAGGGATGGGGCAGAGTGTGGGGACATGAGGGATCACGTGAGGGAGTTTTCCAGGTGATAGAACTCTTCTGAATTCTGACTTAGGTGGTAGTTAAACAAATCTATAAATGTGTTAAAATCCATCGACCATACATCAAACTAAGGCAACTTTGCTGTATGAAATTTTTTAAAAGAGGGAAAACAGGATATGTGGAATGATAAATGAAAAGAAGAAGAAATCCTGGAAGGGGTTTTGTGCAGAAAGATAAAGGCACATGTTTTGCCGAAAGTTTAATGCTATAATTCGGAGCATGATACATTTCAGATCTTCCACCTGACTCTTTAGATTTAAGGCTAATGGCGGTTTGTGTCATCATTTACAACCAAATAGAAATTACAATCACTTTTATAAAAGATTTCTCTAACGAGCAAACTGTCCCAGTAAAAAGATCAATCTTTTTTGCCTTGATTATTTTCAACTGAGGATTTATTTACATTTTCCATATTCATTTGCTTAACTTTTTCCATATTTATACTTCGATTAAATCTTTAGCTAAATATTAAATCATACAGATACAGTCATCAAGAATTGCATAAAGAATTTCAGCATTATGTTAAAAATATGAAAACATCAGTAGAAATTTTAATGTTACCATAATGCAACATATGATCTCTGCATTTTATTTTATTTCATTTCATAAGTATGGTCGGCAGAGAAGGAAAATCCAAAGGGCCTTGCTTTGGTCCCAGGAGATTTAACCCCTTCACTGGCCAAGGCCACCCTCCTCGGGAGAGCCCTGTCAAGGTTGCTACAAAACCACTGAGTCAATGTCGATGATCTCGAATAACCTTCTAAAAGCTGCATTCACATAGTATAATGTGATCCCTCACTTGTTATCAAATACTAGCTGCTAAGCCAATGATTTACTGTCCGTTTACATGTTTATCTCTCCATCATGGATAAAAAATTCTTTGAAATTATTTCCAATTTCCGAGGGTTTTGGAGTCTGGAAAACAATGAAAGTAATGCTTATGGCTTTTAAGATTTACAATAAGTAGATAGCAGGGTCCCCTTGAAGCCACTCTATTTTTAGGTGCATGTCTTTGGTCTCTGTTCCCCCTCTCCACCTGGCACTTGCTTCAGAAGATTTTGCTTCAAACCTTTGGGAATGCTGTCTATTCAGATTTGTTTTAGTGGGATAAGAAAGATGAACACAAGAGCAGGATTTCCAGCTAGCATTAAGGTAATCCTTTAAAAGGTAGAAAGACCCTCATATCACTTTTCTCTGTCTCTGCCAGGGTCCTAGTCCTGCCATCTTGCATTTGGCCTAATAGGTCTCTCCAAAGCCCTCCTGCCACATGGATATAACTTCTCCAGGAGGGATGTTCATCGCTGGTGTGACTCATGTGGGTAAAGGCAGGCCCACAACAGAAAACTGGCTCTGGAAGGACAGTTTCCAGAGGGTCTGACTTAGAAGAGGGGACTCCATGAAACCTTAAGTATGTTCCAGCTGGTGGAATTAGGGACACCCTTGGCGCAAAAGAGGCCAACAAGAGAGTAAGCCTAAGACCCCAAGCAGAAGCAAAGTTGGTGTTTTTATAAACCAAATTTTCTGATACAATGAGATTATTTACTCCTCTTTGATGCTCCCTGATGCTATAATCAAGGTCCAGTGGAGACTTGGGAGCCCACCAATAAGATTTCCCTTTCCCTCCTGAGTTTGGAAACAAGCATAAGGAAGGCACAAGAATCAGTCAGGCAAAGACCCAAATAATCAATTCTATTGCTTATTAAATCAGGTTTGGAGAACATGAAATCAGATCTAACACTCTCCCTGAATTAGACACTCATGTACACAGCCACATCACACAGATGGGCCCTCCAGGCTTCAACTTAGAGCATGACTGGGATGAGAACACATGTGTCCAAAATGCAGAGGAGATGGGCACCAGGCTGGCTCAGTTGGTAGAGTATGTGACTCCTGATCTTGGGGTTGTAAGTTTGAGCTCCATGTTGGGTGTAGAGACTACTTAAAGATAAAACCTAAACAAACAAACAAACAAACAAACAAACAAAATGCAGAGGAGCTTGCCAGTGATGCTCAGCATTTTCTACCAAATTCACCAAGCAGAGAGGCAGGCTCTCCTCTCGTGGGGGGAATGAGTGAGGGAGGGAAAGAAGCCAGGAGCCCTGCTTGAGTTGACATCCCCACTATGGCTCCCGCAATGTGGAGGAAATTAACCTGCATCCTCCTCCTGCTTAACCAATCAGCTGAGCCAAGGTCTTTGCAGGCAAAAGACACACAAGATGACACTTGGACCAAAGGAGAACATTGCCTGGCAGTGCTGAGGGTGATGGCAAAGCCCTCAAGGAGAATATGGGAATATTGAGCATTTGATTGGAGATCAAATCTTAGAGATTCAGGGTTTTACTCTGACATTATGGCGATAATGTTAGTGTCTTAAAAGCAGAAAGATAGAAATCAACTCTCTATCCCACCACACCCCCAAGGAAGAAGGCTTTTGGTTGCTGCTGATTTGATAAGCTCTTGTAAGGTTGGGTAGCCCCACGACCCTCATGAGGTGTTGGCCACCAGTGGGTTCTATATTAAGAAGGATGGTGGTAGCTCCCTTTCGGCAGTTCTGGGCAAACTTTTCTATCGAGGCAGAGATGGGAACCAGCTGGTAGGGGACGAGGAAAGGTGTCAGAGGTGAGAACTTAGCCTCGAAAAGTCTGCAGCAAGGATTGCAATCTTTTGAAGTCTTGTATTCGTTGTCTTTAAATTTCATGGGATTTTAACAGCCTCTCCCACCATACTTTTGATTTTACTTTGATATAAAAGTGGTTTTAAATTACCTATCATTACATAAAATGTATGTTTCTGGGAAGATGTGGTATTTTTTGCCCTTGGTCCTGCACATCCCAGGCAGGTTGCAGAGTAAGCCCTGAACTTTATCCCATTGTACACACTCAAAAGTTTGAGAAGCACTGTTTATATACATATGAATTCATCCATTCATCAAAAAAAAAAATTTTACTAAGCACCTTAGTTATTTGCAAGATCTTCTATGTCATAAGACATAGTTCAAGTCTTAAGGAATTATGACTTCTAATAGAAGAGCGTATAATTTCCATTCATAATAAAATAATAAATGTCAAGTGCTTGTTCCAGTAATTGATATTTAGTAAGCATTATTTTTTAAAAATATTTTATACCCAATGGAATCCAGTGGAATTACTGGATCATGTGATAATTCTACTTTTAATTTTTTGAGGAACCATCTTGACATGTGCAACAACATGGATGGATCTAGAGGGCTTAATGCTAAGTGAAATTAATCAGTAAGAGAAAGACAAATACCATATGATTTTGCTCATATGTGGAATTTAAGAAACACAATTAACGAACAAGGAAAAAAAGATAGACAAAAAACCAAATTCTTAAATATAGAGAACAAACTGGTGGTTGGCAGAGGGGAGGTGGGTGGGGAGGTATGAAATGGATGAAGGGGATTAAGAGTACACTTATTATGATGAGCACTGAATAATGTGTAGAATTGTTGAATCACTATATTGCAAACCTGAAACTAACACTGTATGTTATCGCTGTTCAGTCAGGCAAAGATCCAAATAATCAATTCTATTGCTTATTAAATCAGGAATTTTTAAAAAAGTATTTTATATCATTATAATTATATTTATTATTATTTTTTTGCTTTATTTTAATTTTAATTTATTTTTTGCTGTGTATAATATATATATTTTTAAGTTTTTTTATATTTTATTTTATTTTTTCAGTGTTCCAAGATTCATTGTTTATGCATCACACCCAGTGCTCCATGCAATAAGTGCCCTTATTATCTTAAGAGTATATTGGGAAGAAAGGCAAATAGTAATGGCTTTCTTCTGGGAAGGAAGGGAAGTCTTGAAAACTTTAGCGAAAAAATAAAACAAAACAAAAATATATTTCCTAGTGCTCTGTTATCCTCACCTTCAGTAGCTGAAGATGTCATTTAGTTGAAAATAAAACAAAACAAGACAAACAACAACATTGCATAACCTCAAATAAAAGTACATGTGGTTTGGTGCGTGACAATGCATGGCCATACTTACTAACTTTATGATCCGTTCAATATCTTCACCCCAATAAGACTGTAAGCTCCTTAAAGCAGCTATTGGTCCAGACAAGCACCATCCAACAGAAATATAATGCAAGCCACACACGTAGTCTTAATTTTCTAGTAGCCACATTAAAAAATATATAAAAAGAAACAGGTGAATTTTAAAAATCTAATACACTCAAAATATTGTCATTTAAACATGGAAGCAGTATAAAAATTATAAGTAAAATATTTTACATTCTTTGTACTAAGTTTTCAAAAACCGGTATATATTTATACTAGAACACATCTCAGCCTGCACTAGCGACACTTCAAGTACTCAATAGCCACATGTAGTTAGTGGCTGCCATATTGGACAATGCAAGTAGAGACTGAAGAACTCCAGTTGAAAGTTCAAGAATATCTCCTATGGGGAGCTCATTAGCACAAGTGTGTGAGTGTGTGTGTGTGTGTGTGTGTGTGTGTATTTTCATCATGGGCATTTATGATAACAAACATACTCAGTCTAATTCTTTCTAAATTTATTGACCACCCTTCTTAAACAGCATAAATTAAACATAATGTAAATTTTAGAGGAAAGCAGCGTTATGAACATTAAGAAAGGTAGGTCTAAAGTAGATCATTTGTCCTTGTCCTGAATGGTTCTGCCTTGCTAGGATTTGGAGTTCTTATCTCTGTTGCTTAGAGTTTGTATTTCCAATCTTCTCCACCCACATCAGACCCTTGTGTATCCTTAACTTACTGTGATAAGGCCACACCCTTTACCCTCACACAGACGGGGACCATCCTCCCAACATGGAAACTTACACCCCTGCAGAAAATTTTACTCTGTTGTTAAAGGTGCATAATAAAAGCTGTCTTCTTGAAGTGAGGGAATAAAATACGACTAAAATGCTTTTATTAGCTTCCTGTCCACTCAGCTAACCTCAAGATAGTGTAAGGTTCTTTCAAGTGAAGAACTACTGTATTACTATAGTCTATTGTTTGTTTTTTTCAGTGCTTCATATTTAAAAACACTAAGACTGTGTTCTGACAACCCAGGCAAAATATCAATGCCGTAAGAAGAAAGGCATTTGACTAATAGAGATTTAATTACGTCTCAAGTATTAGTTATTTTTGGATACAGAAAAGACCCGGGGATATTTAGAAAGCTTGTTTTTGGAAATAAAATGCCCACGGAGGTATTTAATGCCCCTCTGAGAGTTTTAACCTATCATTGGTACAGTCACATTGCTAATGCTGTCTCTGCAAAGAAAATTCCAAGGAGTACAGTAGTTTTGCATTGTGCACCACTCAGAATGCAAGTTAAGTAAAGCCACACACCTCAAGGGAACGGGAACACACCTCAGGGAGAAATAACCATTTTATAGGAGCTTATGAAAATGTAACTTTACTTGTTCATGATATTTCTAATAATATATTAATCATGCAGCATATTGCACATGCACTGCTAAATATATCATATTCATGATATCACCAGATGGTGACACCACCCTTCCCAGGAGCACACATCTATTGCACAGACAAGGACACTGAGTCCCAGAGATATGCTCCTGCAAGTCGTGCAGTGACACGCTTTCTCGGACTCCAGAGCCAAGCAGTTAACAATGGTGACCTGCTACCGTGTGTTGTCAGGTCTCATTTTCTAGAGGAGTAATCTGAGAATGAAGAAAGAAGGAGACTGGCAAGGGTCGCAAAGCTAATTAGTGTCATAGCCAGACCCAGAACTGTCTTCTCACTCCGGCCGTGATTATTCCAGAAGGATGGTCTAAATTTCCCTCCCTGATCAAAGAAATGTTTTTTATAAATACCAGTTGTTTTGCAGCAATGAAGAAGCTATTCTTGGGATCATCATCCGCACAAAACCCCAATCTTCCTTACCTGGGCAGAGTCTATGGTCTCTAAGAAACGGGCCCCAGCAGAATGTTCTGAAGCCTTCCTCCTGGCTGTTTTCCTACCCTCACTCTTGTGGACCATCTGCTTCGCTTCACAGGCTGTTTTTATCCATCCCCTGGCCTTCTCTCTGGTTATCTTATCCCTCACACGAACGAGTGCAGTAGCCCCCGGCTTGTCTTAAGTGGACCTAGAGTCAGAGGTACTGGGCTTTATTCCATTTCCACCACCTATCTTTGCACACTTTGCACACTGGGTCTTCCAGCAGCTTCCAAGGATGTCCATTTCTTAGCTGTAGGTGGAGATCAGCCCCCTCCCCCGCCTTCCAGAGCTAGTCATGGTGCGGGTGTGCGGTGCGGGTACTCGACACAGATTTGTTACACTAATGGATACATGAAGGTATGAATATTCACCAATCCGTTAACTATGCCCTGTTTCCTGTTAGCCATCAGTGCATGCCTCTCCATTTATTCGGTGTCCTGCCTTAACCTGAGTAATGTCCTTTATCCCCGTTCACCAAGCAAAATTTTTATCCACCCCTAAGACTAAGTCATTATGGTCTGAATGTTTGTCATTCCCCCGCAAAATTCATGTGTTGAAATCCTACCTGCTAAAGGTGACTGTATTAGTTTGTAGGGATTTGAGAAATGATTGGATCATGGGAATGGGACCTTCAAGAAGGGGATTAGTGTCCCCATAAAAGGGACTCCACAGAGAGCCAAAACCCCCTCCCCCATGTGAGGCACAGTGACAAGTCTGGGACCTGGCAACAGGGCCTCACCAGACCCCCAGCCACACCGGCACCCTGATCTTCCAATTCCAACCTCCAGAACTTGGGAAATACATTTCTGCTGTTTACAAGGCACTCAGTCTATGGGATTTTGTGACAGCAGCCCAAAGGGAACTATGACAGTAGGTAACTTCGTCACTTTCCCAGCCAGTACTAAATAGCCTTCTTCTTACTCCTGTTGTGCATTCCGAGTGGTCACTTGGATACGTACCTGCTCTGATGAACATGAGCCTAGTACATTTGACTGTGATCCAGCTCATACGCTCAGCTCGACCCGATGATTCCAGCCTCGTGAAGGCTGGCCTCCTGTTGATGGATTGCTAACCAATCTGCAACCTAGCCTGCAACCTTGGGCAGGCTCCTCAACCTCTGAGGCCCAGGTCCCAACCATCAATAGAGGTCATTCCTAGGTAGCAAGGGTTCCAGCTGAAGAAAAGGCAGATGGCAAATGGTGAGCTCCCGATCCTTACTCATTTGTTTCCCTGCTGCACAGCCTATGAATGCCCTATAACCTCCTCAAGGGCATAGATCAGGCCTTACAACTCGGTATGCTATGCTATGTGCAAAAAATGCAGATTAGCTGCTATTGGTGGGGTTGGATGAATTTGACAGGAGAAGCACTTCCAGAAGAAGCATGTGATTCTAACTTGGGTGCACATTCCGCCACCCGTCAACCGTCATTTACTTTACACCTATTATGTCCAGACACGTTGTCTTGCAAACATGAAAACACAGAGCCATCGGTCTCAGGGCACCTGATGAGTAGTGGAGAGTGGGCTTACATATCATGTTGCTCACGAAGCGTCTAGCATCTTTGTGAGTATGGACATCACTGTGTGAGCGTGGACAAGTCCTTCCCTCCCTGCACCTTGGTCCCCTAATCTGTAAAATGGAACAATAGTGCCTTCGTTACACAGTGGCTGAGAAGCTTAGGTGAATGAATAGCAGATGAGGGTTATAAACTGCAAACATTGTATCCCAAGTCAGCCCGCGGGAGCTCAGAGGACAAATCTGACCAGCCACCTGTTTTCATAAAGGAAATTTACTGGAACACTGCCACGCCTATTGTTTACATTTTACCTGCGGCTGCTTTAGGACCACCAGGCCAGATCTGAGTGGTGACAAAGACTCTGGCTCACAAAGCCTAAAGTACTTGCCATCTGGCCCTTTGTAGGAAAGGATCGCTGATCCCTGCTTTATCGACATGTATTACTATAATTGTGAAAATTGTTCTTGCGGCCACTTATAGAGGGGCATCGTGATATAGTGGCAAAAATACAGGCTCTGTAGCTGACAATCTTAGGTTACAAAGCCCTCTCCGGCACGTTGGGAGGCACGTGACTGCAGGCATGCCCACTGACCTCTCCCAGCCTGTTCCTACAGGAGCATAAGAACATTCCCCAACCGATTTGGCCTGAGGATGAACTGAGGCGATGTTTGTGAGATGTGTGTTATATAGTAGCAACTTCTAACCGCTTGTGCGGCTTTCCCCTCTTAAAATGCAAAGGGTGCCTGCGCATTTGTTTCTTTCTCACTTTGTTTCACTCCTACAAGTGCTGTACACCTATGGCAATGTAGAGCTTTAGTTCATTTCTGTTGACTCAACACACGTTTGGAGAACACTGGTTTCCATGCAGCTGAATTTGGCGGAATCTTTAGCATCTGAGTTGCAAATATCTAAATATGGGGCAGAGTATATTCTATCTCTAAACTCTTTGACCTCGGGATGGTTTTCAATGAAGACCCACAGAACAGGTGCAGGACATGGTAACCTAGTGCGAAGGCTTTCATTTAATGAATTCTTGAGAGGGCAGGTGTTGTCCTCATATTGCCCTCAAGCTCACTAGGAAAAGGCCAAAGACTAGAATTCCAGAACTCTCTGTTCCTAGCTTTGTTTTATAATTCCTCTAATGGCAGTAATGGTTAAAACCTGTGTCTCAAATTGGACTTACTGAGTTCAAAGCCCAGGTCCTCAATTTACTACTTGCATCACTTTGGGCAAGACAAGTGATTTCTCTGTGCCTGTTTCCTCCCCTCTGGGGGAATTTTACCAGACCGACCACAGCATTTTAGCAGCACCGACCACAGATTTGGCACCAGAAGTAAATGTATATATTTATACTATACTATACTATACTATAAATGCATATATTATATATGCATATATATGATACAGTATATGCATATAACCCGGGGCCCAGTGTATGGTATGAGCTTGATTGATTTTACCTGGATTTATTCACTTATTGACTCATTTATTTAACATTTATTTCTTATCCAGTATGTATCAGTTCGAGTAATAAAAAAACCCTTAACTTTATAGTTGCAAAGATCCGTAAAGTGTGTTCATAGGCCTCTTGTCTACCTGAACATCTTCATCTCTGTTCTATTTCTCATTTGTGTTTTGTCTTTATTATCTACACAGATTACACCACAGATGGTCCTGAACACTGCTATTTCTGACCTGAGTTTATTTATTTGTTTTTCTTTTCAAGAAGTGTCCTTCCCTTGCTATCAGCTTAACAAGCCTCTGCTCATGCTTTGATGTCCAATTCAAATATCACCTCCTCTAGGAAGCATTCCTTGGCTGCTCCTGATGCCTGGGTTCTGATGCCCATTGTCCTGAGCTTCCCTTGAATATCTTTCTCTTCTCCCACAGCCCACGTACTACTGCAGGGTACAAACATAGGGCAGATGTGCTCTTTTCTTGCTGCTGTCTCAAGACACTGTTCCTCCTGTCTGTCAAAATATCCATCAGTGCTCCATTAAAATCCATGACCTTGGAAGATATCACCCCTACGTCTTTCTGTGGCAATCATCAACCACAGTCCAGTCGCTTGACTCATTAAAGAATTTGACACTGGTCACCATCTTTCCCTCCATCATCTCTCCTGATCACCATTTTGTTGATTTCAATATAACCGATGGTAGATCCAATGATCTGAGCCATGAGATTAGTTGCCTATCAACTATTAGTTGCCTATCACTTTCACCCTTCCTCGCCTTCTATTTTGTTTTGAACTAATTTCAGTGAACATGTTGTTCCCACCACTATATGAAACTGTAGTTGTCAGAGTGACTGGCAAACCCCCAGGCTAGCAGAGCCAACTATTCCAAATCAATCCCCATCGTAGAATCTCAGGACAAAGTGACATAATTGACCACTCCATCCTTCTTGAAAGAAGGACTTGATGCTTGGGAAATCACTACCTCTTGGCTTTCTCCCATCTCCTGAGAAAGTAGTCTGTTCTCTTCAGACTCCCTTGCTGCCTACTCCTCCTCCACCACCCTTAAATATTGGTGTATTCTGGGCTTGGCTCTTTCAGTCCTCTCCTTGCTGACCATACATTCTTCCTCAGCAAATGGTCCCATGATTTTAAATACCATAAATGTGTCCACAACTCTTATATTTATATATTTAGCTATGACTGCTTTCAAGTTCCAGACTCCTGCATCCAACGCCTACCTAACAACTAGTTGGTCAGGTCAAAAACCTTGAATGCTTTTTCTTGTGCTCCATACCTAATCAATTAGCATGTCTCTCCAGTTACTTCCAACATTTCTTGTGAGTTTGACCACTTTTCCACCACTTCACTCCTATACAGCTGTTCTAGCCACCATCATTTCTTACTGGATACTGTAATATCCTCCATTCTGGTCCCCCGCCTACTTATTTTCATTTTAACACGTAACTCAGATCATTGTACTCCCCCACTCAAAATTCTAATAAAAGCACTCAATCACACTGTAAACAAAATTTAAGCTCTGTTAATACGGACAATGTCCTACATGACTGGGACCCTGCTGGTACCTCTAACTTCATTTCACACCACATGGTCCACTCAGTCAATTCTGATTACTGGATTTATTGCAGTTCTTGTAACTCAGAAACACATTTCTGCCTCAGGACCTTTTCACTTACTGTTCCCTCTGCCTCCGCAGTCATTAATTAGAAGTCTCTGATCCTTAGTTTCATCAGAGATTCTCAAAGATTTCCTCCTCAGAGGGGCCTTCTTTCCCTAAAACAAACAAACTGGTCCTCCCTCCCTCCCCATTAGTCCCTATCCCTTTACCCCACTTTATTTTTCTTCAAAGCATGTCTCCTCAAGTATAATTACATTATTTATTCACTTGGTTATTTATTGCCCATTCACTGTACTTAAATAGATAAATTCTACGAAAAACAGAGACTGTTTCATTTGAACTATGCTAACATCGACAACCAAATTAGCTCATAGTGGGTACTTAATAAATATTTGTTGAATACCAAATAATAATAACCAGCTGTGTGCCAACGATATTTATAATGCAGATTGATGGCACTGGCAGCATTTTATTGGGCATGGCCATTTTCGTGTCTGTGTTCCTCATTTCAGTGTGGGGGTGGGGGCTATGACTTATCCATCCTCAGTGCCTTTGGCAATTCATGGCAGGAGTTAGATAATCAGTAAATATTTGATGAATGAAATTACATTTACTCATTATTATGTTTTATATCATTTGAGTCTCGTCAATCCAATGGGAGATGCAGGGAGGTTATTATTATTTGCACTTTGCAAGAGAAGAAAAATCCTGAGAAAAGAGAAATGTTCAACTCAGGGCCATATAAAAGAGAGGGCCTGGGACAGCATGGGATATGGCAGATGAAGCTGCAGATAGAGGTTGCCGCCAGATGGGGAAGCACTTTGAATACCACGCTTGGAAATTTGGACTTTATGGTGTAATACATTGCAAAGCAGTTGCACAAATTACCAGCATAAAAATCGCACGCAGTTTCTTACACTATGTAACAGTTCTCAGTCCAAACTCCCCATTTATGACATCTAAACAATCCGCTCAACTGAACGACTGGTGCATCTCTCATCTATTCTGTACTGTGTGGCTAGCCAAGTACTTCTCTCATTTAATTCACATAAAACTCTCAGGGGTTTCCATCTGTGCAAGGGCTGAAAAATTAAGTCAGTCCAGAATACCCTCTTTCATAAACATCTACTGAACATTTACTTATTAACCCACCCATCCATCCGTACCTTCACTCATCTCGTTATTCATTTTTAGGGAGCACCTATTCATATGCCAGGAACTGTGCTGGATGACATTTTTAAAATGGTTTTACACTTAAAAATATATGAATAAATAGTTGACTATTTCAGAGAGATAAAAGTCTTTGGTAATCAGAGCCATCACTTACATGACATTTTACAATTTATAAAGATTTTTTTTAAATATCATTGACTCAGTCACTATAAACAATGTATGGGGAGCTCACTATGAGCTAAGCACCAGGTAGATAAAGATAAGTCAAAACCCCAACTTCTAGGAGCAGGTTTGTGTGGTGTGGGTGAGTGTGTAGGATGAGAACACATCTAACAATGCAGCATTCACAACTGCCTCAGGCGGGAGGTGGATTCGTCATCACGCACACTTTGTTTTTTTGTTTTTGTTTTTGCTTTGTTTTTTTAAGCACACTTTGCAGAAGAGGAAGCTGAGGGTCCCCAGCTTCACAGGAAGCCAAAGATGACACTGTTTGTAAATGGCAACATCAGAATATGACTGTGATTATCAGTTGATAATCAAATCCAAATCTTATTCCTCTTCTTCTTCCCTTCCCTTCCTAAGCAATTTATTTTTTTTAAGATTTTATTTATTTATTTGACAGAGAGAGAGAGAGATCACAAGTAGGCAGAGAGGTAGGCAGAGAGAGAGGGGGAAGCAGGCTCTCTGCTGAGCCGAGAGCCTGATGCGGGGCTCGATTCCAGGACCCTGAGATCATGACCTGAGCCGAAGGCAGAGGCTTTAACCCCCTGAGGCACCCAGGCGCCCCTCTTCCTAAGCAATTTAATGTTTAAGTCATGCGGTGGGGAAGAACAGCATCGGCATCCACCCCGAGCTGGGGAGAGCCATGATGGCCCAGGACAGAGTTTTAAAGAAATGACTTATCTCCATGACGTCTGTCACTGAAGGCCGGAACCAGCTGAAGACTTGCTCACTTACAAAGGACATTGGGGCATTGGAAGTTAATGCTCACTGTCAGCTGAGCTCTCAACTATGGCTCAGACAGATTATCTACATATGGCTACTTTATGTGGTCTCTGTTTTCCTGGGATATGGTGACCAGGTTCTGAGTGAGCATCCCAAATCCACCAGGAAGAAGCTATATTGCTTTTTAGGACCTGACTTTGGAAGATATTTAGCATCTGTTCTTCCATAGTTGTAGACCCACCAATATCAAGAAGAGAAAATCTAGATCCCACCTCTCAATAGGAGGAGAGTCAACAACACATGGTGGGTGGAAGGTCTTCATGATGCCACCCTGGAAAGTGCAAGCTGTCACAGATGCAGTAGAAGAACACGTCGATTTCCAGATATTCCTGTTAAAATGCATAATGTGAAATTAAACATGGGGCCATTGGGCATTTTGTAAAAATAACTGGACTGCAGTACTCCAACATGTCAAGAGCATGAACTTGAGGAACAAATGATGAATTGTTTCAGCGTGAAATCCGTTAAAGAGATACGGTGACCGAAAGCAGTGTGTGATTTTGAATTACACCTTTTCACTATAAAGGACATTATTGGGACATTTGGAAACTTGCAATGGAATTTGAAGATTAGATGGTAATAATGTATCAATTACTTTCCTGATTCTGATAAGATTATGGTTATGTGGAAGAATGTATGTTCTTGTTTAGAGGAAATAAATACTAGAGTATTCAAGGGAGATAGTGCATCGGCTGAAAAACTATGCTCATTTTTTTTTTCTGCAAGTTCAAGATTGCTGAATAAAAAATCGATTCTCTCTCTTTTTTTTTTTTTTTGATTAACCAAAGCAACAGCTAGATGCCCGAGGCCATTTCCCCCCAAAAGTATCCAGGCAATTAAGTCTATCTTTCTTCAAACCAACTGGAAATGTGTACAAAATCTCCACTCCCCTTCGGATATACAAAGACCAAGAAGAAGGAGAAAATTAAATCAAAACCTTAATGCATATGTTTTCTATCAGATTCTTTTATGTTGTTTTGTTTTTTACTTGAAAGAGAACTAGTGGCAGTTTTGTGTTCCTATCAGAAAGAACAAAGCCTTTCTCCTAAATAATTCACACTTTGTATTGACTAAGATCACAGCAGGTAGTTTAGAATAATCAATCCATAATGTGTCATAATAAGGATTTTCTGAAGGATACACACAGAGTCAGAAATTTTCAGCAATCTATTTGTGTGACTTTTCCTATTTAGAACTTCTTCTATTCAAGTCAAGGTTCTGCTTAGACTTTTTCAACTCCTGAAAATCACCTTGTTACTATGGATAAATCTGGTTCTTAATTTTTCATTAAATTATTTGTTCCTACAAAGCCACAAAATCTACTAATCTTTAAAAGAGAAGAAAACGTTATCAAGAATTAAGACTGTTTGACAGAGAAAGACAAATATCATATGATCTCACCGATATGTGGAATTCAGAAACAAAACAGAGGAGCATAGAGGAAGGGAAGGAAAAGTAAAATAAGATGAAATCAGAGAGGGAGGCAAACCAAAAGAGACTCTTAACTCTAGGAAACAAACTGAGTGTTGCTGGAGGGAAGGTGGGTGCAGGGATGGGGTAACTGGGGGGTGGGCATTAAGGCAGTCATGTGATGGAATGAGCACTGGGTGTTATATGCAACTGATGAATCACTAAGTTCTAACTCTGAAACTAATAATACCACTCTATGCTAATTAAATTGAATTTAAACCAAAAATTAAAAAAAAAGAATTAAAGAGTTCTTGAAAAAAATAGTGATTTTTAGAGTCTCCAATCAACACAAAATATATACATATGTGTGTGTGTATGTGTGTGTGTGTGTGTATGTGTATATATATATATATATATATATATTCAGTTCTTGTCTGTATTAAACATCTCTTGGAAGTTGTCTAGTATCCATATCATTCATTTTTATTGTTTTTTACTTACTGGTGTATCCATATTGTATAGAGTTGTCATAACTGCCATTTTTAGTGCCTGCTGATTTATCTCCCCACTGCAGACTGCTTTGTTCAGATTTTTCTCCCAACACAAACCCTACCCCTGCTTCAAATATGGCCTTCCAAAATTACCCCCACTTTACTAGAGGGGTCTCTCCTTCCTCTAAATATCTGCCACATTTACTGTGTTCTCCCAGTGACGCTTGTCAGCGATTACCAGCGTTGGGAGATCTTTTCTCTCTGTCTAGAGCTCTGTTGCTGCTCTGGGAGCCCCAAACACACAGCCTATATACATTAAAATTAAACTAATTAATTTAAATTAAATTTAGAAACCTGTCCCTCAATTACACCTGTCGCATTTCCCCTGATCCGTAGCGTGAGCGACTAGTGCCTACGGTCTCGGTCAGGGCACACTGGTGAGGACATAGTACTGTCCTCACAGAAATTTCTCGTGGACAGTGCTGTTCCAGGTTGTAGGCACCACAAAGGCCTATCTGTTAAGATGTCAGTGCGGCAATTCCAGCTACAGGTAAAAGAGTATAGAACGGCCATTCTCATTCAGAGGATGAATCGGTACACTTTTGAGAATAATCTGGTAATATTCAGTACATTTGAGAATATACAATATTTACCAATTCCACTTTTCCATTTCCATGTATATACACTCAAAAGAAACTCAGGATCATATGCATAAATTGACATGCACCAAAGTTCACAGCAACATTGCTTATAAAAGCAGTAAATTAGGAAAAAAATCTAAATGTCCATCAATGAGAGTATGAACAAATAAAGTGAGGGATAATCATGGGAGAATCCTATATAGCACTAAAAATAAAATGATTTCTATTTGTATCAGCCTAGAAGATAGAAAAATATATAACAATCAGTAAAAAACAAAATGTTATTGTAATGTAAACCCCGAGAGTTGTTTTTTTTTTTTTTCTTTTTGCAATGCATGTGCTTGACTTAAGCTTTGATTGTCTAGACATCCACTTCAAAGACCCCATACCTTCAATAAATGCATTGCCAGCCACAGCACCAGAAAAAGAGCCAGGCCACCTCCCCCCACTGACGCTCCTTTGTTTTGGAGATGATGGTTGACTTCTAAAACTGACCATTTGGGTCAAATTTTTTTTTTTTTTCTTTTCTCTTGCTCTAAATTCCTGCTCTTATGTTTTACATTAACCAATAAAGAATGATCCCAAGAAACCATAGGCCCCACCTTCAACCCCGGTAGTAACAGAACCCAGGCCCACTTTCCCTCTACCCACAACCTTACTGAGTATCCCAAAGTGTTCTGTGTAATTCCAAAGTCTTGCAAGTAATAAACTTTTTTTCAAAGTTTCCTGATGGTTATTGTTGAAGAGAGTCTTGCAATCATTATAAGACGCACAAAGACCTATCTAGCCACAGCATTGGTTATTGGTAGGCTAAGACCTCCACAAAACAGTTGCATACAACGTGATGCCATATTATAAACATTAATACACAAGCAAACAATGCTATATATATATGTGTGTGTACATATATGTATCTATGTAGTATACATGTGTACATATCTATATGTATGTATAGTCATATATGTGTATGCCCCCCCACACACACACACATAGTATGATATGAAAACATGGACAGGGAGAGCCTGCAGCAAATTCGTGATACTGTTGTCCCTCCGGTCAAGGTGATGTGGCGAGCAATGACAGCAGGGACGATAATTAAAGAACACGAATAGTATTTGATAAAATAATCGTCAGTATTATTTATATGAAAAAGATTTAAATATGAAATGACTATGACAACGTGTTATTATTTGTTAATTGTAGGTGGTGGGCAATTAGATATCCTTTAGGTAATCATTCTCTGGATTGTCTGTCTCTGTCTGATTTTCTACTTCCGGACAGCCTTCAACTTTCTCACATCTGAGAATGGTAGAATGTTCTTCCAACAGGGCAGCATCCCTTCCTTCTCTGTAGGCCAAGAATTGTTACTTTTATTGGGAGGGAACAGGCTCTCTAAGGTGGTGGAATATGGGAAATAGGGACAGTGAAGTTCCGGGTCGATGATTCTCAAAGTGTGGTCTCCGGACCTGCAGCCCGAGCATCACCTGGGCATTTATTAGAAATACAAATACCCAACCCCCAACTGTTACCCACTGAAATTCTGAGAGTTAGGTCAGCAATCCGTATTGAGGTCTCCAGGTAATTTTGATTCATGCTTTGGTTGGAGAACCAAGTTTTGAAAGAAGGATAGGCAAACTTTGACAGCAAAGTCAAGATAGCACATATTTTAGGTTTTATGAACCAAGAGCCAAAAGGGCCAGAATCTCAGGGCGCCTGGGTGCCTCAGTGGGGTAAGCCTCTGCCTTCGGCTCAGGTCATGGTCTCGGGGTCCTGGGATCGAGCCCTGCATCGGGCTCTCTGCTCAGCAGGGAGCCTGCTTCCCCCTCTCTCTCTGCCTGCCTCTCTGCCTACTTGTGATCTCTCTCTCTGTCAAATAAACAAATAAAATCTTAAAAATAAAAGGGGGGCGGAGCCAGAACCTACTCCTTGAAAAGAGAGAGCAAACAGCAGAGTCATGTAAGCACATTGTTTGTTTGTTTGTTTGTGGGCACATGATTTTTAGTGTAAAGCAACCCTGCCCATTGGTTAACCAGGTCTGGAGACAAATTTGACAGCAAGTCTTCCTTCTTTGGGGTCAGTAAATCTGGAGCTCAGAGAGCATGTGCTGGGGGGCTCCGCCTCCTCCCACACAACTCTTTCTTCAAAGGAACTGAAGGTGATGGCGCAATATAAACAATGTTGCAGAGACTCAGGAGAGACAGAGATGATGTCACTGCACATCTTAACCGGTCTGCAGTGACAATGTTGGATTTTAGTGAGCCCAGTAATCCTGGAAAACAATGAAGTTTAAGATACTGCCCTCTCCTTTTGTGTTCTGAGAGAGGGCTTACTGTAAAAAAACACTCTTTTCCATATTACTTAGATAAGACTTAGAGCTGTCTACTTTATTTACCAGTGACAAGGCCAAACACAGACTCTATATTTCTGTTTTGCCTCATAAATGAGGAGCTAAATTTAGTACAAGGAAAAGTTGACATCTAGGACTGTCTACAAACAGTAGCTATTTTCCTTCTGTTCTTTTCCTTTCCTTAAGATAGAGGTCCTAAAGGATTCTTAATCTAATGTTCCTAAAATCTGAGAAAACTGAAGAATTATTCTGAGTTCTTATGCAAATTTATTATCGTCGTGATCATGACTTTCTCTGGGAAAAGATACAGAGTTTGCATCAAATTTCCAGAAATGTTTATGGATCTTTGTAGAAGCTGGGGGACTTCGAGGATAGAAAACTAAAGAGCTTCCAACCAACCTTGCCCCAGCAACATAACTATGTAACTGGTGAAATTTATTTTAAAAAATAATTTAAAAGAGAAGCCAGGGGGGATAGAAGAGTAAGATGCACGAGGAATCTCCTTTCCCACCTAGGCTACAATCATATCAGACACTATTTTGGAGCAGTAAACTCTAGTGAAGGCTTGCAACTTCCAGGGGAAGTCTTGGATGGTAAATTGCAGTTAATTTTGGTCAATTTCAGCACCCCGGTAGTCACCCATATCCCACCCCAGCCCCGTGGCAGGCAACCAAAAATGCATTGCGGAAATAGCTTGCACACAACTTGTGGGAGCCAGAGTGGGCACAAAGGACTCTGTCCTCCAAATATGAGGGTTCAGATCACTCATTGCAAATACTGATATGGAGTACAGAAGAAGACATGGTGTTTGTGGTTATGGCATCTCCCCCCATTGTTGCAATCCCCTCCCTCTCCCCTACAGTGACTTTCAGGGGACTTGGAAGACTGCTGCTCTTTTTATTTTCTGCCCTCATTTTTCTCTTTTTCAAATTTTTTGGAGTCAGACATTAAAGACTAGGACATTCAAAAGCATCTGCATATGTGGAGAAATTGAGAAAGTCATCATGCACGCCTAGGGAAAAGCTCAGTCTCAGAGAAGACTCGAGAAGACCTTAAATTTACACCTCCAGCTGACCCTTAGCACAAAGACAACATGCAACAATGAAAAATTAATTAATTGATTAATTTATACCAAAAACAAACAAACAAAAAACCCTAGGGAAGGGGAAGAATTTTATTTCCAAGTTACATTATTTATTCAAATATCAAAATTCAAGTTTTCAACAACAACAACAAATCACAAGATATGCAGAGAAACAGAAAAGTTTGTTTCATTCAAGGAAAAAATAAATCAATAGAAACTATTTCTAAAAAAGACCCAATGGTGGATTTATTAGACAAAGGCTTTATAACAACTTAATTAAAGATTCTCAAAGCAGTAATAGAAGATGTATAGAAAAATGTGAAGAGGCAAAAGGGTCAGAAATGTGAAGATAGGACAATGGAGATTGTCCTATCTGTTCTATTTGAGGAACAGAAAGAATAAAGACTAAAGAAAAGTGAACAGCAGGGGCGCCTGGGTGGCTCAGTGGGTTAAAGCCTCTGCCTTTGGCTCAGGTCATGATCTCAGGGGCCTGGGATCGAGCCCTGCTTCGGGCTCTCTGCTCAGCAGAGAGCCTGCTTCCTCCTCTCTCTCTGCCTGCCTCTCTGCCTACTTGTGATCGCTCTCCTTTCTGTCAAATAAATAAATAAAATCTTAAAAAAAAGGTGAACAGCATAAGGGACCTGTGTGACACCTTCAAGCACACCAACATATGCATTGTAGGATTCCTAGGAGTAGAGAAAGAAAGGGGAAAAGAGAATATTTGAAGAAATAATGGCTGAGCCTTTCCCAAATTTGATGAAAGATATGAATATAAACACCCAAGCAGCTCAACTAACTGCAAGTGAGATAGAAACCCACCTTGAAACACATAATCAAGCTTTCGAAAGCCAAGACAAAAAGATAATCTTGAAAGAGCAAGAGATAAGATTCTTCATATCACCCATCACTAGGGAAACACAAATCCAAACCACGATGAGATTAACACCTTGTATGTGTTAGGATGGATGCTCTCAAAAAAACAAATCGAAACAAACAAACAAAAAATCCGAGAACAAAAAAATTACAAGTGTTGGCAAGTATGTGGAGAAATTGGAACCCATGTGAACTATTGGTGGGAATGTAAAATGATACAGTGTCTGTGGAAAAGAGTACAGCAATTCCTCAAAAACTTGAAAATAGAATTACTATTTTATCCAACAATTCCATTCCTAGATATATATTAAAAAGAACCGAAAGCAAGGTCTTGAAGAGGTATTTTTACACCCACCTTCAAAATTTGTTCATAGTGGTGTTATTCATAATAGCTAAAATGGGAAAACAACCCATGTGTCCATCAACAGTTGAATGAATAGGAAAAGTGTGGTACATACATACAATGGAATATTTTCCAGCTTTAAAAAGGAAGAAAGTTCTGACATATGCTATAACACGGTGAACCTTGAGGACATTATACTAAATGAAACAACTCAATCACAAAATACTGTATGATTTCACTTATATGAGGGACTGAGAATAGTCAAAATCATAGAGGTAGAAAGTAGAATGTTGTTTGCCGGAACTGAGGGACCAGAATGGGGAGCTATTGTTTAATAGGTAGAGAGGTTCAGTTTTACCAGATAAGAAGAGTTCTGCATACAGATAGTAGTGATGATAGCACAACTTTATGAATGTATATAGCACTACCAAAGTGTACACTTAAAGAAGATTAAGATGGTAAATTTTTTGTAATGTGTATTTTGCCATAATAAAAAAAAATGAGGAAAAATCACATAAAGTCTCGGAACTTACCCTAAGGGCATTCAACAAATGGGGAAAATATTCAGCCAGGAAAATATGATAAATCTTGGTAAGAAAAGCAAGAATCCCTGGTATTAGACAAATAAATAAAACCCAGAATAAAAGTGGGATATTACTAGCGATCTTAAACAAATAAATAAAATAGATTTTAGGGTACTATAAAACCAAGGCTGTCAACAAAGTAGGTAACTTAGATGAAATGGAAAACTCCCAGAAAGATGCAAATTACTGGAACTTAGGAAGAAATAGAAAATCTGAGTGGACCATAAAAATAAAGAGATTGGATTAGTAATTTTATAAACTTTCCATTAATGGAAAGCCCAGGCTTAGATGGAGTTATTTCATTTCACTTACACCAAACATTCAAATAAGACATAAAACTCTTTCTTCACAAACTCTTCCATAAAACAGAAGAGGATACTTACCAACTCATTTTATGAGGGTGATATTATCCTGATACCAAAACAAACAAACAAACAAGATAACAAAGAAAAAACTGCAGACTATATTCTCATAAGAGAATATAGGCATAAAAATTCTTAACAAAATAAATGACCAAATCTAGCGATATATGTGTATATAAATATAATTATACCATAACTAAGTTGGCTTTTACCCAGGAATGAAATTTTGGTTCAAGTCTTCAAATCAAGTAATGTAACGCACCATATTAGTGGAATAGACAAAACTTACAATCACTTGAATAGGTGCAGAAATAACATTTGAGAAAATCTGATATCTTTTTATGACAAAACACTCAACAAACTAGAAATAGAAGGTCTGCTAAATGGTATATAAGAAAAAAAACAAAAACCCAGCTAAGGTGAAAGAGTGAATGTTTTCCCTTTAAGACCAAGAACAATACAAAAACAAATGTCTGCTTTCATAACTTCTATTCAACTTTGTACCGGAGGTTATAGCCAGGGTAATTAGTGAAGAAAAATGAAATGTAAGGCATCCAAATTGGAAAGGAAATAGTAAAACTATCTGTATTTGCCGATGACATAATCTTGTATAAGGAAATTCCTATGAAATCTACTAAAAACACAATTAGAACTAACAAATGAATTCAGCAAAGCTGCAGGATGCAAGATCGGTGTAATATTATATTTATGCACATTAACAACAAACATTCCAAAAATAAAATGAAGAAAACGACTCAATTCACAGTAACATCAATAAGAATAAAATTCTTTGGTATAAATTTGACGTTAGATCTAAGACTTATGTGCTAAAAACTACAAAACCTCATTGAAAAAAATGTAAAAAGCTTAAAATGAATGGAAAGACATCCCATTATCACGGAATAGAAAACTTAATACTGTTAAAATGGCAACACTCTCAAATTGGCCTAAACATTCAATGAAATTCCAATCAAAATCCTAGGTGCCTTTTTTTTTTCTGCAGAAATTGAGAAGTCTAACCCAAAATTCATATGATATTGGAAGATACCAAAAATAGTCAAAACAAACTTAAAAAGCAAAGTTGGAGGATTAACACTTTTTCATTTAAAACCTTAATGCAAATCTGATGTAATTCAGATAGTGCAGTGCTGGCCTAGGACAGACATAGAGGTCAATGGAATGAAATCAAGAGTCCAGAAATAAATCTTTACATTTTTATTCAATTGATTTTCGACAAGATGTGTAGAGAAAATTCAATGAAGAAAGAATAGCGGTTCAATAGTTGCTCCAGGGCATATGCAAAAGAATTGTAATTTAGAACTCCTATCTCCCAACATACACAAAAATTAACTCAAAATTTGTTATAGGCCTAATGGGAAGAGCAGCAACCATAAAATTATTAGAATAAAACATAAGTGCAAATCTTCATGACCTTAATTAAGCTGCGGTTTTTCAAGTCCTACACCAAAAGCAAGAGCAGAGAATGAAGGAATAGATAAATTGCTTATCATCAAAATTAAAACTTTCATGAGCAAAGAACACCATGAAGAAGTGAAAAGACAACCCACAGAATGGGAGAAAATATTTACAAACCATGTGTCTGATAAGGGACTTTTAAGTAGAAAACAGGAAGAACTCCTACAACACAACAATCAAAAGGCAGGTAAAAATATTTTTCTAAAAATGGCAAGGGATTTGAATAGTTATTTCTCCAAAGAATATATATAAATATCCAATAACTACATGAAAATATTTTATATGATAAGTCATTAAAGATGCAAATCAAAACAATAAAGAGATATAAGTTCATACCACTCGGATAACTGTGGTCACAAAGCCATGTATTAAGAATTGGTGAGGATGTGGAGGAACTGGAACCCTCATACATGGACGCCGGGAATATAAAATGGTGCAGCCAGTTTGAAAACAGTTTGGCCATTCCTCCATATGTTAATCGTGATTACCAGATGACCCAGCCATTCTCTTCTAGGTATATCCCCAAGAGAAAGAAAACAAACTTGTACATCACCGTTCATAGCAGCATTATTTATAATAGTCAAAAAGTAGGAAAAAACAAATGCCCATCAATGGATGAATGGATGGAGAAAAGATGGTCTATTCTTTCAGTGACATATTATTTGAAAATAAAAATAAATAATGTACTAATGCATGCTACAACATGGATGAACCTTGAAAAAATTATGCTAAGTGAAAGCATTCACAAAAGACTACATAATGTATGATTCAATTTCTTCTAAATGTCCAAATCAATAAAGACAGAAAGTAGATGAGTGGTTGCTTGGGTTTGGGGAAGGGGAAGGGGGTAGTGATCACTAACGGATATGGGATTTGTTTTAGGTGGGACGAAAATGCCCTAAAATTAGATTGTGGTAATGTTTGCACAGACCTGTGACTAAAACACCTTGAATGGCATACTTTGGGTGAATTGTGTGCTATGTAGATTATATTTCAATAAAACTATTTTTATTTTATTTTTAGTTTTTTAATTTTTTCAATAAACCTGTTTTTACTTTATTTTTAATCTTTGTTTTTTCAATAAAACTCCTTTTAAAAAGTTGTAGTGGGGGTGCCTGGGTGACACAGTTGATTAAGCATCTGACTTTTGATTTTGGCTCAGATCATGATCTCAAGGTTGTGAGATCCAGACCCATGTTGGACTCGCTGCTGGGCCTGGAGCCTGCTTGGGACTCCCTCCCTCTCCCCTCTAAACGGAGCTCTCTCTCTCTCAAAAAAAAAAAAAAAAAAAGGTTGTAGCGAGTGGCAAAGATCATAGATCTTTTTGTTTGTTTGTTTCAAGTTTTTACTTAAATTCTAGTTAGTTAACATATAATGGCGGGATCACAGATCGTAATGAAAAACAACAGAGAAGTAATCCACCCTCATTAAAAATAGATTTGTACAGTTTCATCATTAAGATTAAATTAACCAAATGCAAAAGTTTGGAAATTTCTTTTTTTTTTTTTTTCAGTATTCCAAGATTCATTGTTCACGCACCACACCCAATGCTCCATGCAATACGTGCCCTCCTCAATACCCACCACCAGGCTCACCCAACCCCCCAGCCCCTCCCCTCCGAAACCCTCAGTTTGTTGCTCAGAGTCCACAGTTTCTCATGTTTTGTCTCCCAAAAGTTTGGTATTTCTAACACCTTGAAACTCCCTCATTCCTCAAGCTTGGTTTAACTCACAACACCACTTCTTCCATGAAATCTTTAGTGACTTTTTTGCTGCAGAAATATGCTTTTTTCTTTCTACATTGCTTCAGGCCCATCTTTTATGGACTCAAAGCGTGGCACCACACGTTGAGCCGTCTGCCTCCCCAACTAAGTAGACTCAATCAGGCCAAGCATAGTTCTGTTTCACTTGTGTCCACAGAGAACATAGTCTCTCAATAAATGCTTGTGCAAAAACAGGCAACCAGTGGTGGAAAGAATGTGTCCAGCTACCACTAGACAGAAGACATACTTTGCTTCATGTATGCAAATGCTTAGTAAGTTAAAGTACATGCCCGTATTGAAATATTGGGTGTTCCCACATGAAATTCAGATTTCTAGACTCTTGAAAATTTGTAGGAAATTGAACCTCTACCCCTGCCTGGGAGCTCTCAACTGAATTGTCACTGTTACCTCCAGCTGTCATGACTACCACTCCTGTCTACACACCCAGCCATTTAAATTTATTTGCATTTTCTGCTTGGTCTATGCATGCATTTGATTATGTGACTTCTATGTTCACCTGACAAGTATTATTCAGCTTTCAATGGAGAAGGGATGCTGTTTTGTCTGATTAAATTGCCTCAGAACTACAGCTGGTATTAGGATGGCCCTTCCCAGAAGGCCTATGATTGGTATAAGTGGGTGAGTCATCAAAACATTCATACCTACTATTATGCCAATATCAAGGCTATAAGGTATACCTTCTGCCAAATAATTTATCCTGTTTTTTCACCGTAGTAAAATTCCTCTGAAGTGTTTCTTTGTTTGCTCATTTTAATGCTTTCTGGATTCTGCTGGGAAGTCCAGAAAATTACCCCAGGGGGTGGGCTGCCTCTGAAGCCATTCTCCATAATAAATCCCTGTCCTTGAAGCTGACTCATTCCCTATCTGCCACAGCACCTGTGACTTCACTTCCTTGCATGAAGACAGGTAGGAAAAGTGATTCCATTCAGTCATGGTTTCAAGTGCTATCTGACAACATTTTTTTTTTTTTTGCTTTTCTTTTTCTTTTTTTTTTTTTATTTTTTAATTAAAGCATAATGTATTATTTGCCCCAGGGTACATGTCTGTGGATCCTCAGGCTTACACATTTCACAGCACTTACCATAGCACATACCCTCCCCAATGTCCATAACCCAGCCACCCTATCCCTACCTGCCCCTACTCCCAGCCACCCTCGGTTTGTTTCATGAGTTTAGGAGTCTCTTATGGTTTGTCTCCTTCCTGATCCCCTCTTTTTTCATTTCCCTCTCCCACCCCCCACAACCCCCCACCCTGCCTCTCGAATTCTTCATATCAGAGAGATCATATGATAATTGTCTTTCTCTGATTGACTTACTTCACTTAGCATAATAGCCTCCAGTTCTATCCAC
>CM052899.1:170631107-170648701 GCA_028534135.1 Potos flavus
CTCTCGAATTCTTCATATCAGAGAGATCATATGATAATTGTCTTTCTCTGATTGACTTACTTCACTTAGCATAATAGCCTCCAGTTCTATCCACGTCATTGCAAATGGCAAGATTTCATTTCTCTTGATGGCTGCATAGTATTCCATTGTGTATATATACCACATCTTCTTTATCCATTCATCTGTTGACGGACATCTAGGTTCTTTCCATAGTTTGGCTATTGTGGACATGGCTGCTATAAACATTCGGGTACATGTGCCCCTTCGGATCACTACATTTGTATCTTTAGGGTAAATACCCTATCTGACGACTTTTGACATTGATGACTTTCTAACATGCATCTGCCGCCTGGACCTCTGCCCCAAACTTTGGACATCCACTGGCCGTCTCACGTTTGAGCTCTTGATACACTCCCTGCAAACCCCTCTCTTAAGTCTCTTCCATCACAGCAACGACAACTGCATTCTTGTAGCTACTCAGGCGAGACCTTCAGACTCACCTTGACTAATCCCTTACTCTTACTCCACACATTCTTTTCATCAGCAAATCCATTGGCTTTACTTTCAAAATATATCCCACTTTAATTTATCTCCCACCTCCACTCCATCTCCTTGTCCAAGCCAGCCTTCTCTGTTAGCAGAAACACCGGGAAAGCCTCCACAGTGGTCTTCCTGCTTCTGTCCCTGTCCCTGCACCCCACATTCCCTTCAGTTCTTTCCCCAAGCAACAACCTCTTGAAATATGTCACATCTCACTCTTCAGGTGCTGGCTTCCCCTCTCCCTCCAACCATATTCCAACAACCTTAAAGTGGCTTTTCAGGCCCCACATGACCCCAGCTTTGTCCCCTCTCATCACTTCCAATGATATTCCACCCTCCACTAACTGCCAGCCTCTTTGCACTCCATAGAAGCCATAGAATGTTCTACATGGCTAGGATCCTGTTCCATGAAAAGGAGGTATATGCACAACTTCTGAAGGCAAAAGGAGCCATGAGACCAAAAGCAAAGGCTGATAAGTCCAGCTTGACAAGAAATCATTTATTAAGGGGGCTTCCAGACAGAAGCATGTTTTGGGCACCACAAAACAAGGAGATCCCCACAACCCCAACTCCCGTCAGACCTGCTTTTATAGCCAGAGGGGCTAGGAGTACAGGCTGGAGGACTCCCGGGAGGGAAATGTTGAAGAGTAAGTGTGCCTTACTTCCTTATCTCCAGAGCAAATCAAGGGCACCATGCCCAGGGGTACTTAAGGGGGTGGTTAAACAAAGGGCAAGAATGGGGGTGGGGAGCCTCTGCTCCAGCTGGCTTTAGGTCATGGAGAGGACAAAGGATTTGTCCAAGATGGTGTCAGTCTGGTTTACACAGATTCCCTTCTTCCTTCCCTTCTTCACTCAAATTTCACTTTCCCACTGAGGCCTCCATGGATGCCCTCCTTCAAAGTGTTTCCCCAGAACTTCTGATCCTCCTTACTTAATTTACTTTTTGGGTTTAGCAGTTTAGCAGTTATTGCTACGTTTATATTTTGTGCTATATATATACACAAAATATATATTTTGTGTATATATATATTTTGTGTATATATATATATATACACAAAATATATATTATATTTTGTGTATATATATATATACACACTATATATATATTATAAACATATACATACACAATTTTACTTATATTTAGGAAATTATATATAAATATTTGTATTTTCCTTATATTTAATCCATTATGTCAGATATATCTGAATGTATTTTATATATTTTACTTATTCACTTGTTTTAGTACATTGTTTATTTCTTCATCAGTCTATTGTCTGTCCCACCCTCCCAGAATATATAAGCGCTGTGAAGGCAGAAACAGGTTGGCCGTGTTTCCTGCTGAATCCCCAAGACTGAGAAGAAGAGCCTAAGAATGTACAAGAAATCGTACGAGTCCCACGCCCCACTGAGCAGAACCCAGTGGCAGGGTCCCTAACCTAACTGCAGGGGACTCTGGGAAATACAGAGGCCTGGGAGAAAGGTACCCCACTCGGGCATCCCTGCCACAGCCAGGATTTAAGTAGAAGCAGTGCCGGACCAGCTCCTCGGGCAGACCCGCCAGCCCATGCTGCACGTTCCCCATGCGAGGCCACACTGTGATGTCCTGTTTTGTGTTCTAGCCCCTTCCTTCCAGTAGCACCCACTTTTCTCCCTTCTGTGTTCAGTTATTATCTGAGAGGTTCTCTGAGGCTAGGCCCGCACGTGTCACCTTTGTTCCTCACCCTAGCTCCCCTCCAATCAGAGGCAGTGCTGGTATCCGAGACCGGAGGAGACAGCCTTTCCTTCCTCTTCTGTGAGGAAGGAAATAAAGGCACATTCACTTCTTATTAGACACCTGGCAAGTCCCCAAATGCTCCCACATGAGAACCTTCTTTGCCTTGCTCCCTGTCCTCCTCCCACCTCAGGACCTCTGTCAACTTCCTGGCTTTAAAATAACCAACTTGCCTAAGGCACATTGAACTTGAAATTCACCTGCGGGGCGGAGTTCAGACGCTAAGGGCCCAAGCCACTGAAAAGTGTAAAGCATTCCCGTATAACGTGATGAAAGGAGAAGAGAACATTTGCATATTCTCTGGACACATTTGTTACCTTGCAGTAATTTTACAGATGAAGGGACTGAGACCCTAGGAAGCAGCTTGCCAGGGATCGCACGTCCGGCTGATGGTGGAGAAGACAGCCCGGCTCGGGCGGCTGGAGAGCCTGTGCCTTTTCTCTTAAACCTGTCAACGTGGTTAGGTTTCTTACAAAAGGAAAAATGGCTTCGGTTGACTAGGTATTCACTGTTTGGAGCACGAAGCTCGTGACCTGGAGAACTACACCACATCCCACAAACACTCCGAGGTGGTTCTTATTATCTCACGAAGGGTGCCGCTGAGAACCACCGTACCGCAGGAACTTAACATTAAGATGCGGCTTGAAAGGTGTGGAGCAGGAATTCAACGCAGGAGGCTGATTCCAGCTCCCAGCCTTCCTCCCTCCAGAATTCTGTGTGTGCAGTGGAACGAACACAGCTTCCTTCTGAACAAACCGACTGGCTCGTCATCAAGGGCATCATCTTAGACATCAAAGGAGCCATTTTTCTGGAGAAAAAATAAGCAACAACAATGATATCCTAAAATATGTATGTGTGTCTGTATCTGGTTTTGCATTTAAGACAGTTGAATGAAATATAACTCCAAAGAAATGCTGTGTGAAAACAAGGGTCTCTTTGGGGAAAATAATAAAAGTCAGAATTGCTGTGCATTGAGAAAGATTTTGTCACTGAGCCTGTCTTTGCCTCAGTCGATATGTTCTGTCCATATGAATTTGTGGTTTTGGCAATTCAGGAGTTATTCTGAAATATCCTTTGTCATCTAGACAACCTGTAGACTATCTGCTCTGCTATCTACCCAGCTCTGAGTAACAGCCATATTCTTTTTTTAAATTAACATGTAATGTATTATTTGTTTCAGGGGTACAGGTCTGTGATTCATCAGTCTTAAACAATTCACAGCACTCACCATAGCACATACCCTCCCCAATGTCCATCATCCAGCCACCCCATTCCTCCCCCCACACCTCTCATCTAGCAACTCTCAGTTTTTTTCTGAGATTAAGAGTCGCTTTTGGTTCCTCTCCCTCCCCGGTCCTATCCTGTTCCATTTTTCCCTCCCCCACCCTCCAAGACCTCCCCGCCCTGCCTCTCAAATTCCTCATATCAGAGAGATCATATGATAATTGTCTTTCTCTGATTGACTAATTTCGCTTAGCATAATACCCTCTAGTTCCATCCACATCATTGCAAATGGCAAGATTTCATTTTTTGATGGCTGCATAGTATTCCATTGTATATATATACCACTATTCTTTATCCATTCATCTGCTGATGGACGTCTAGGCTCTTTCCATAGTTTGGCTGTTGTGGACATTGCTGCTATAAACATTCGGGTGCACGTGCTCGTTCGGATCACTGCATTTGTATCTTTAGGCCAGTGGTGTAATTTAACAGCCATATTCTTAAGTTCTTGATATTTAATTGCATGATGGACGTTCTACTTTTAACCTTAATGACTATTCCCTTTTGTGGTCACTGAAAAGAGATTATCTGGGACCATTCTAGGGACTATTCAGAGACAGATGCCTCCAAGAACAGTATCCTACAAGGCCTCAGCTCTGGGCTTGCCAAAGGGAGGGGATGTTACCAAGAGATCTGTCCAAGTAAGTCTTGTCTAGAAGAGCAAAGCCAAAATCAGGATAAAAGCAGACAAGGGCAAACATAATGAGACAAATAATAACAAAAGAAGAACAAATTTTTTTAATAAAAATTTTAAAATTCTGGGACGCCTGGGTGGCTCAGTTGGTTAAGCGGCTGCCTTCGGCTCAGGTCATGATCCCAGGGTCCTGGGATCGAGTCCCACATTGAGCTCTTTGCTCGGCGAGGGGCCTGCTTCTCCCTCTGCCTCTGCCTGCCTCTCTGCCTGCTTGTGATCTCTCTCTCACTCTCTCTCTGACAAATAAATAAATAACATCTTTTAAAAAAAATTTTTTTTTAATTCTAAATTTAAAACAAATTAGTTTTAATTTTTAAAAAAATTAAACATTTTAATATGAACAAAATTTGAAGACTGAACATTATGAGGCCAGGGGGAAGGGGGTCGAAAGTACCAAAGAGATAATCAGAGCAATAGTAACAAGACAGGGAGAAACGGGATGGTTCTAAACAGAGGCTGTTCATTCCTGAGGCTCTGGAGGAACTACAGCCGGGGGCAGCATTCAGCATGGGAAGCCAACGTGTTGAAAGGCACAGAGCGGACGTGAGAGGCTGCACAGTTTGTCTTGGGTGAGGGACTTCCTGACACCAGGGAAGATTCAGTGGGCGCCCTGTGGAGCAGAAGCCATCTTAGCAACTTCTCTCCAGAGTGACAGAGCTCGGCGCGATCCTGGAGGATACAGATGGGAAAACCAAAGAGGGAAACCCTCAGCAGGGAGAAGGGGGCAAGAGGGAGGAGGGTTTGATCCGACTCTGTTCTCCTGCTATCTAAAATCTGGCTGCTGACCTCTGGAAAGAGCAAACCCCAGCAGTCTCAGCTGTGCTCCCAGAGGAGAAAGCCGCCTTCCCTGCGCCTGAGACCTGAGATCCTGCTCCAAGTGCAGCCAAGCATTCTCCCCGTCCTGGCCCAACAAAGGAGAGGGACTTGTCCTCCTGCACAAGGAGGACTCACGATCCTTGTAGATAAAGGCTGGTGACTTTTTTATTCTTATTATTAATCGCATCTCTAGCCTGAACAAGCCTCTTTTCAATGTACAACTCCTCAGTTAATAATTACTGAAAAATGCAATGCCTTCTCCAACTTTATGACTAGCTCATGGTTCTGCTGATAAGAAACACTATAGGTTTAAAAAATTTAAAAATACTGCTTACCTTACTGACTTAAGAGAGCTCGGTGGTTATAAACAGTGCCACTGCAGGAAAATGACTAGGCTCTACGTTCCCATTCAGCTACACACATGCCGGGTGATCCTGGGAGAGCAGCTAGTTGTCTTTGTGAGCCCAAGTTCTCTGTAAAGCCAGGAAATAATATCTATATCACAGACCTGTGCCAAAGAGTAAAATATTTAAGATATATAGGCAAAGTACTTAGCATGGCGTTGGCCATATTAAGCTTTGAGTAAATGTTAAGATGTCTTCCTGTCATAAGACGAGCTTTGAAAATATCATTAAAGGCACTTTTTGTTGTCACTATTGTTGTTGATGATGCTTGGCTTGTTTGCTTTATCCCATCGCTGGAATAAAATCATATCTAGGGCAGGAAAAAAATGGTGACAGGATCATACACAGAAAGTTCTTACTGAGTCGGAGAGGGTGTTTTGGGTGATGCCACAGCCCAAAGACCCCAAACCACAAAAAGCAACCAACCAAACAAACCATTAACATCTTTCTCAAAAGTTGGAAGTCATTTAAATAAGTCCATTCCTGAAGATGAGTATTTGTCTCCTGAAGCTACAGAAGGTTCATTTACATATGATTCTATATAAAGCATGATGTCTTAAAAAAGGAATATAGTGTTAACTACTTTTGTTGTCACCTTTCATTTTTAAAAGTGTCCAATGTGCACAACAATGATAGGGTCACACATGTTATGGCCTCTTTTTACTAATGAGGTGAGTCAGTTTGGAATATGTCGTGAAAGCTAAATGAAGCCCGAATTAACCTTCAGCATCGAGGGCAAGCCTTAAATTGGCCACAGTGATCTGGCAACAAACTTGGTTCTGAGCTTCCTGGTGGCCAGGTTGAAAACATTACATGATCAGTCATGTGATTCTTATTTCTAGAAAGGAAAGAGATAGTGGATAGTGAGTTCTTTATGAAAGCAGTTTTGTACAAGGGGGCTCCTATAGGGAATAATTAAATGGATTGTGAAGAATGTGGCAATTCTGAAGCATTGTTAGTGAATTTGGGTATTCTGCTCCTCTCTGTTGCTCATTTTTTGGGATGTATGAGAATGTTTGGTATATAGAAGGGACAAATCATGGAAATCTCCCTCAGGTTCAGATGTATGTGGAAATATGAAGAGAATTGTTCCTTGGCCTTATACAAGTCATTATACAACACTACGCATAAAATGAAGATGCGTAAAATGGAAAAAAATGTATGTGGAATGGTAAATTTGACTAGTCTCAAAAGGGGGAAAGAAAAGCCCAAAAAACAAAATAAAACCACAAAACCCAGGCTTCATCCTGAGAGAACTGTGGATGTGTCAGCACCACACACGGCTCTCTATCCTTTAGTCTGAATCTATGCAGGTCTCTGTCCAGTACATGATATCTGGATCCTTGGGAAACATATCATTAGAGGTAAAATCTAACACAATGTTAACGTCCATCAGTGGAATACAATGCAGCAATTAAAACAAATGAACTAGGTTTATATGCACCAAAACAGACGTTCAAATAACATCATGTTGAAAAAAAAATCTAAGCTAATTACAGAAAGGTAAACAATGTATGATGATATTTGTAAAACTTTTAAAACTTCAGTGTATGATTTATGAATTCAAGGTATAAATATTTGACTGGTAAATTATGTTGCAAATTCATCCTAATAGTTGTCTCTTGGGAAGGAGGGGCTGCTATGGAATGGGAATAAGCAGTTAACTTCAACTTTATGGTAATATTATTTTATTAACAACAATGTGTGAAGCTAATATTATAAAATGTTAATACCTGTTAATTACGAATGGCAGGTGCACAGATGGTTGTTAAATTATTCACTTTTCGCTTTTGTATCTTTCAGTTTTTGCTTTTCCAAAGTACGGAAGCATAACTGCTTGATAAGTTCATATGGAGAACCAAGCACAACTACTCTGAGACGCTTGTTACCCCACATACCCTAGCGAGGCATGCCTCCACCAGCCACAGAATACACACCTCTGACCACCCTCAGGTTTGGAGCAGTCCCAGAGGGAGACCCTCCCTGAAGGAGTCTGAGGAACACTGAGGGAGTGGGGAGTCTTCTGAACTATCATCTAACTTGCCGTTGAGAACCTCAGAAATATTTCAGGGCAATTTCGAAGCAGCCTGGATTCCTGTTGTGACTGCACCATGGATCAAGAATTTTTCTGGAAGCTTCCTTTTATAGAATAACGGGTAAGGATAGGTTGGCAAATACTCAGTAAATTCTCCAAAGTCCTAATTGTTTGCAATATCTAGATTTCTCTGGTGCTGATCTCAAACTACCTTGTGAAGGGAAATATACATGTGGACACACTCAAATCATTAGGTTGTCATTCACTTTTTTGAGGAAAATTGGGGTTTGGGATGGGGATTCTCATTTTTATCAGGTAACTGTGTATCTACCAATACTACAGGTGCATTGACACATGCCATCCCTCCCTGGAAAGTGCCTCTGTCCCCATAGTCAAATTTGTTAACCTGGCTAACTTTTCCTCATTCTTCAAAGCTTATGAGGTCACCCCTAGGGAGCTCTACCCTCTTCTATCCAGTCCCCAGGTTTGGTCAGATGATCCATAACACCCAGTGAGTGTCTCCTTCCTAGTACTTCTCAGATAGCCCTTAGTTCTCTTGGCAATAAGTGTATGAGGGGAAAGAAAAATCTTTTTAATTTTTTAATTTTTTTAATATTGATGCATTTTTCCAAAATTATTTGACAGTCGTACATACATATATTGACTTTGTCGTATGATCTTTAAATTTCACGTAGAGTTAAAGGAAACCACTTTCCCCAATCTCTTGAGTGGATGTAGCTACGGAAAGCCTGGCCTGCTGACTCATTTGTCTAAGGGAACAACTCATGACCTCTGTTGTCCAGTGGCCATAACTGAGGGACCAAGGGTGGGCTCGTGACAAAAAGAAAACCCATTCTTAGGTTGACCTCTGGCCTATGGCCAGACCTGACACCAATAGAAGTTGGCATTTTTTTTTATGGCTCAATATGTACCATGCACTAGATGAAGCACTTGTCATGTATTACCTGACATATACCTCACAACAACACAAAGGGGGCAAGAACCATAATTATCTCTATGTGACTATGAGAAAACTGAGATTCTCAGAGTTTGGCAACTTGCTTGAGGTCACAGAGTCAATAAATGTAGGAGCTAGACTTTTACCTGAGGTCCAAGGGGCTCCAACGCTAAATTTGAAGGCCCTGGTGTGAAAAAGATTAGTCTTGACATGAAATTCTCCTCTTACCAGTGTGGACTTTGGCGACATGGAGAGACCAGAGCCATTATAATGGGGTCAAAAGCTGATTGGGTGCCTTCAGTAAAGCCATGTCTAGCGAAGCCACAGAAATCAGGACAGAGTAGTAAATATGAAAAAGCAAAGCAAGTTCAATGCTAGAGAGATGAGAACTGAGAATGTGCAGGGACAGAAAACAAGCTGGCAACAGATGAGCAGGAAGAAGATCCATGGGTTTTTCCAGCTGAGGATCCTGGCGCCATTTTGGATGAGGTCTCTGACTGGACTGGTCTTCATGAGGAATTATCTCTCACTTTATCTGAGATTTCTGTTTCTCTTGCTATCCACATATATGCGCCATTCCAAAACAAACAAACAAAAAAACAAACACACCTTCAAATAGAACCAAAAGGGCATAGAAGAAGCTCATACATCATTGCCTCTCATGCTTTCATGCCCACGAGGAGTCCTCCCTTTCCCCCTTTTACAATCAAGGAAACGGAGGCTCAGAAAGAACAAGTCACTTGCCCAAAGTCATAATTCAAATCTGATTACACTGCTTTGCAACCTGTTTTTGCAGCTCTTAAAATGCTTTCTAAGGATGATGTAAAGAATTGGATGTTGGGGCATCCACGGCTGAGATAAATGTTATGAGTCGGAGATATCAGAACAGTTTTGCCCCTTACTTGTAAAGCAGGCTGGAAACCAAGCCAGGAGAGACCCGGGGTCACTATGGTCGATGGGAATCAGGTCTTTGAAGACTGAGCAGAGCATGTGTACGTAGGAGCTGGTGCACGCATAGGCACCTGAGTGAGTCTGTCTCTGTGGAAATGTGAGTGTGTGGATGGGCCTGGGTGTTTCTGTGGCCGAATGCGCATGTGACATAGGTATTCACGGATGTGAGGAGTGTTTAAATCTATAAAAGGAGTTTTTAAATCTATAAAAGGAACTTTGTGATTCACGACAAGAAAATCTATTGAAAAAAATAAATCAAAATTCCCCGTCAGTTAGAGATCTGGGCTAAACCCATCTCCCCAAGGTTTTGTTTTTATGGAATACATCAACTCTGCATTTGCCAAGATTTCAGCCTAGATTAGATGCAAGAATCGCTTATTTCACTGACCTTGAGCTCTCTAGGACTTTTAATCTTCTCGCTGAGATGTTCAATTGTAAAGAACTAGAAAAATTTCCAGGGACCCTTTACGAGTGTCTCACAAAATGAAATACAGCGGCGTCACCATCACACGCACCGGGCTCCGTGGCTCCCCGAGTCCTTTCCTTTGTGTTATTTCACTTGACCCACATAACGAATCTGTGAAGGAGGCAATTTAAAGGGAAGAAACTGAGGCTTAGGGATATGCATTATGCAATATAGCCAATGGGACATATTGAAAGATTCAGGACAGAAACAGAATTTTCATTCAGGCCTTCTTTCTCCCAGTCCTATGATCTTGAAAACAGACCCCCAAAATGTTCTCTGATTTTATTTGTTCCCTTTCCAGTAACCACCCTCTCCTCATTATTTTTCACTGGTTTTCGCCCGAGATTTTTGTGTCTTTTCGTACCGTGCAACTTTCTGTCCTTCATGGGGAGGAAGTCTCTCTTGTCTCTACTTTGACATTGTGACCTAGAGGGGTGCCTTTCAGCCTGCATTTCAGGTCCTTCTGGAGGTTCCTCGAGAGCTTTGCCTGGTTTCTATAAGCTGGCGGAGTGTTGCTCAAACTTCAGTAATATGCTGACTCCATCTGCAAGAAAACCATTCTTGCGGACCCCCTAGTGCTGTCTGGATAATTTTAGTTTAATGTAACTTAAATATGCATACATATAAACTCATTATAACCACCTTATGCTTACAGCTGTTATACTGGTATGAAACCTAAAATTAAAAATGTTCACGTTCTGTCTTTACCACTTCGGCGTGACTTAATCAGTTCTTCTGACATTTGTTTCTATTCAACTTATTATTATAAGTTGTGATGCCATTTGGTTTTTATTTGAAATAAATGCAACACTTCCATGTTAAATTCTACTTGGGTTCTTTCCCCACAATTTAGGTAATACTAATTGATGACAACACGATAAAAACCACACAAACATAAGGAAGGAAATTGCTTGGAGTGTGTAGTTTTGAGATTATCTTATGAGCGATCTCAAGTAGATGGAGATTAGTTTTGAAAATTATCTTCAAACTTATCACAAAAATATCTTTTCTGGCCCCAAAAGCACAGCGAAGAGTGGAGAAGAGTGTCAGAGGTCAGGTACAGCTGTCTACACAGAGTGGGAAATAGGTAAAGAAAGGCTTCCTGGGAATTCTTAGACCTCAAGTAAGGCCAGAGACCGGACATTTGTAAGGTTTTTTCAAAAAGAGCTAGTGCACCTGCCCTCCCATAGTTCCGTGATCCTCAAAAGGCCAGGGAGACCCAGGCCTGGCCAGGGAAAGGGCCTCACGGTGTCCAGCTAAGACATCAGTGCCCTAGTCTCAGGGGAAGAAAGCAATGTTAAGCCAGGAAGATCTAGAGGAATAAATATGACCTGGGTGGGACTTCTGGACACAGGGGCTGGGACATGGGCTACTCAGATCTGCACTGAGGAAAATACAAGCTTGAAGGGGCATGATTTGAGTTCCCATCCTTGATGGGCCCAGCTCTGCAGAGGAGAAACCCAGAAAGACCAGAGCCTCAGTTCCAGAAAGATAGGGGTGGGCCTCTGAAAATCTAATCCTTTAAAAAGCAGTGAGAACACTGGCGAAAACTGCCTTTTCGGGTAGCTTTTTAACAATCAAAGGAGTGTTTATTCAGGAAAAATAGCTGAACCTCATCAGAAGAGGAAGCCTGGGACGTGTAAAATTGTCCTCATACCATCACCCTGTCCCCAGCTCTTGAGCGGCCTTGCAATGACAGGAGCTGTGAAAACCGGCCCCCTCCAAGCCACTGGAGGGGAGAAGAGCAGGTTTTGACCTCCTCCAAAGCTCTTCTCTGGAGAATGATCATTAGTTGGTGTGTCTGGAAGCTCACTGAAGAGCCCCATTCTCAGAGCTAATCTTATTGGACCTGACTCAAAGCTCGCTCTGTGCTAGCAGCCCCACCCACAGGGAATTTGGCAAAAACAATCAGCCATAATCATCTGACATCACAGCTGACATCTGCCATCTGCCCCAGGGGCATTACCAGTTGGTGCTAAGAAGAGGCCGGTCAAAGTACTTAAAATCAAGTGTTTGAAAGCCACACATGTTTGTTATCTTGCTGTTCTGGAGGTTAAAAGTCTGACCCCAGTCTCCTGGGCTAAAATCAAGGTGTAGGCAGGACTACATTCTTTCTGGAGGCTTTAAAGGAGACCTTTTTCCCCGCCTTTTCCTGTTTCTCCAAGCTGCCTGTCCTGCTTGGCTTGTGGTCCTTCCTTCCCTCTTCACATGCCGCATCCCTGCGTCTCTTCGACTGTTCTCCCATAGTCACGTCTCCCTCAGGCACTCTGTCTCCTTCTTCCAGGTTGAGGACCCTTACGATTATGTTGGTCCTTCCTCGATAATTCAGAATAATCTTCCTATCTTAAACTCAGCTAATTAGCAAACTTAATTCCATCTGCGCACTTAATTTCCCTTTACCATACAGCATAATTTATTCCTGGGGTCTAAGAATTAGGATGTGGACATCTTTGGGGGGGGCATTATTTTTACTATCACGCCATATGATGCAACAATGCACTCCTGGCTCTATCCAAGATCATACAAAACATACGTCTATAAAAGGTGTGTATATGGGAATGTTCATAGCAGTCTTATTCATAGCCAAACAATAGAAATCATTCAAATGTCCACCAACTAATGAATGCATACACTAAAGCAGTATATCCATACCATAGAATATTATTGGGCCAAAAAAAAAAAGAATAGAGTTTGTTTTTTTTTTAATGAAGTATAAATAACCTACGGTGTTATATTTGTGACATTACGTGTGTAATGTAATGGTTCAAAAATTTTGTACTTTACTCAGGGCTCACTACCCTAGGAGGAGTTACAAAACAACATTGTTATGGTATTATCGACTATATTCCCTATGCTGTATTTTTCATCCCTATGACTTCTTCATTTATAACTGGAAGTTTTTACCTCCTAATCCCCTTCACGTGCTCACCCATCACTCACCAACCTCCCCTCTGGTAACTTCCAGTTTGTTCTCTGTATTCGAGAGTTTGTCCTTCTGTTTCTTTGTTCATTTGTTTCGTTGTGTAGATTCCACATGAAGAAAAAAGAAAAGGAATGAAGTTTTAATAGATGGTTTAAACTGGATAAATCTTGAAAGCATTGTGCTAACAAAAGAAGTCATACAGGGCACCTGGGTGACTCAATTGGTTGAATGTCCAACTCTTGGTTTTGGCTCAAGTCATGATCTCAGGGTCCTGGGATGGAGCCTTGCATCAGGCTCTGTGCTCAGGGGAGAATCTGTGCTCAGCTTAAGGATTTTTCTCTGTCTCTCTCCCTCAGGCCCTCCCCTCCCCAACTCCCCTCTCAATTAAATAGAGAAATCTTTAAAAAACAAACAAACAAACGAACAAAAAAGAAGGCATACACAAAAGGCCACTCAACACCATTTACATGAAGTATCAGAATAGGCAAATTCTTACAAACAAAAGTGGATCAGTGGTTGCCAGGGAATGAGGGAAGGAAGGAAATAGGGAGTGACTGCTTGGGGGTACGGGTTTCTTTTAAAAGATGAAGAAAATATTATGGATTGGTAATGATCAATGCACAACTTTCAGAATATATCACAAATCATTTAATCGCACACTCTAAAAATGTAAACTTCGTGGCATGTGATTTATATCTCAACGAAACCGTAACAAAAAACAAGATTAAAAAATCCAGCTACAGATTTGGAGCCAAAGCCTACATCGGTAGTAAGAGAGTGACTTTCTGTGTGGATTTGGAAACTGGGTTTTCTCAAAGCATTTTTCCCTCAGGAGCCTCGCACAGAAACTCAGTATGGGAAAGGTGGTCCTATGGACCCTCCCTTCCGGTCATCATCTCATCTGTCCACCAAACCTAGCATCGTTCTCCTCACTTGCAGGAAGAATGGCCGGGCCATTTCCCCATGGCCACACAGCTAACCAGCAGTGTCTGCGATGTGAGTCCAAACTTTGGCTCCAAAGCCTGAGTAAGTAGTTTCTGAGCATGTGTGAGTATCACCTCTTACCAGGAGCTAACACCAAAACAATAGCCACAGCATAAGACAGATTTGCTGCTACAAGACAACCTCTTTCAGCCACACGTCATTGCCAATACGACCATAATACACATTAATGAAAATGAAAATTAATCACCAGCCGCTCCACTCTGAGTTGAGCCTAAAGTCTCGTATTTGGTTCATGCCTTCATAATTATTATTCTAACTGAAGAGGGGTTCTGAGGGCTCTCAGAGGCCAAGTCAGCACTATACAATGCTCTTGATAACTTTTTCAACATTTCCCTTTATTATCAATTAATATTTATGAGTGTCTAGAAGTTCACATCCCGGTGTTGGAGAAGTGCTTTATGAAATGACTTGTGTAGAAGGCACTGAATGTGTGTGCGTGCATACAACTCTTACATCTGAGGTTAATTTCTGAATTCATTTGATTCACATTTCATTAACCCATTGGCAGAATGTTATACAGGTGTATGACCTAGGTCCTCAATCCCAAGTGTGGAGATATTAATATTCATTTATTACGTGGGGAGGTCACCTAGGTGAAATGATTCTGTATCATTAGGCTCTACGAATGACAGGCAATAAATGAATAAAACCGTCTTTCAAGAAAATCCAAAAAAGGCTAAAGTCTTTCCCACCAGCAGTAAAAGTGACTTGCCAATCTGAAGCAAACACATGTTATTAACATTTTTGGCATTCCACTAAAGCTTTTGGGACACAATATTCAATAATGATTCTACTTCAAAAGTTGCCTCCCACAGTATGATAAATCATTAACAGTGCCCTGAATTATGTGCTCACCATTCTCAACAATATGGGCAAAGTGAAATAGTCACTTTAATCTGATAGTCAGAGTCTAGGCCTCAAATGGACTTTTGAGATGATTTGTTCACAAGCATAACAATCATGCAAAATCCAACATCCTAATTAAATAAGTGAGGTCCAGAAAGGTTTGCCTCTATGTCTGAGGCCCCATATTGGGTTAAGGGCACAGCCAGGTTAGAATCTGTCTCTAAATGTGTTTCCCAAGTATCGCTGAGCATCCACTGTGTACTAAAGATGGGATGTGGACTGGCTTCCGGGACCCTTGGAGTAACCTGGGGCAGCAGCAGTTGAATCAATATCCACAGTGCAACACTACACAAGCTCTGTATCAGAGTGCCTGGGTTCAAATCTCACCGAGTCCAGTTATCAGATGGTACCTGAGTTCCCTGATCCAAAAAATGGGGATGAACATTGCACCTGCATCTTAAAATTGGCAAATTAACTGACACAATATCTGTGAAATTCTTGGTGTAGTTCCCAGTATACTGTAAGCAATTGATATATCTCAGCTATCATTAATATCAATGGCATCATCATGTACCATGATAAAGTTAAGAATAAGGTTCCAAATCAATATTCAGATAAGAGGTTCATAATGCAGCCTGGGAAGCAGAGAAAAGAGTTATCTTCAGAACAAGGAAGATACAGCAGGCCAAATAATATACGCCCCCCACAATATACCAGGTCCTTATTCCTGGAACCTATAGATATTTCTTAATGTGGAAAATGAGGCTTTGTAGATATTATTAAGTTAGGAACTTTAGATGGAGAAACTATTGTATATTATCTAGGTATGCCCTAAATATAATCACACGCATCCTTACAAGAAAAAGGTGGAGGGATCTTTGACATGGAGACAAACTGAAGAGAAGGCAATGTGTAGGGGGGTAGAGAGATGTGTGAAAATGCTGGCCTTCGAGACTGGGGTGATGAGGTCAAAAACCAAGGAATGATGGCAGGTACTAAGGCTGGCGGAAACAAGGAACAGATTCTGCTCTAAAGCCTTGAGAGGAACAGTGGCCGTGCTCATATCTTGATAGGCTCAGTGATATTGACTTCAGACTTCTGGCCTCCAAAACTGTAAGAGAATAAAGGTGTTCCTTCAAGCCATCGAATGTGTGATATTTGTTTCAGCAGTCCCAGGAAATAACACAGAAGACTTCCTGGAAGAAGGGATTTTTTGAGATGCTTACCACATCAGGAGTCAAAATTAGCTGGGAGAAGAGAGGTTTGGTACATAAAAGAAAATCTCTGAGGAGGCTCTGAGCTCATCATTTTTCAAACTGGAGTGAAGATTATCTTCAGTAGAGTGGCTGAAGATGAGGCCAGCCAGGAAGTAGAAAGATTATCAAAACCCTAGAAAACATACCAGAAATTTGAAGTTTATTCTAAAGATAGAGTGTTTAAACTTAAATAGAAACAATATATGGGCACTTTCTGAGATTGACTGATTGATTTTAATTTCAATTTGATTAAAAAGAATGACACTTAAAGCATTAGAAAAGGCACATGGAATGTTGTTGATGCTGTTTATAATTGTGCTATGTAGTAATATTAAAAACCTCCGTGTGTGTGTGTGCGTGTGTGTGTGCTTAAATCCTTTCCAAAATCAGCATCAAATTACCAGAGGTGGTAATTCCATTTAATTTGGTAGGAACTGAGTTTGCTCCCCAAATGAACTTTACTGGACTTGAGGATGTGTTGCCAAAAGCACGGATAGATACTTACATTCCTGCTAAAAATCGTGTGATTAGAAAACAACAGGCAGCCACTTGTCCTGTGGTTGGTCACTCTTGTCAATGTCTAGCGTGACTCAGAAGAATCTAAGTCTTGGTTCTGACTCTGCTGGAGGTGAAATAAGGAGAGACCACGTGACCTATGCCAGATTCAGCAGGAGTGTTTCGTGCATATTACCTTTGGTTCTTTCCCAATCCCTTACTACACTCATTTTTATTGTTTCATATTGTAGGAATCCTAGGCTTAAGGAAAGTTGCCAGTGTCCACAGATATGTTCATAGAGCTAGAATCCAAGTGCAGGAATTGTCTTTTTAGACTGGCTGAAAGGGAGTGATAGTCCAGGTTTCTTGTTTAGGATCTAATGAAAAGGATGCAGAGATCCAAAGTGTCAGGATAAAGTCCCTTCTAAGAGTGCAGTACTTTCCTGAGTTCACGGCAAACCGTACATCATCCTTTAGAGCAGAGGAGCAACATCAGAGATTTAACATTATATATTATTTTAATATTTATTAGGAAATATTTAAATGGATACAAAAGTAGGATAAATTGTCTACTAGCCATATTCAACAATTTCCAATTATCTTCTATAATTGATTACTCAGTCCTTTTTAAAAATGTATTAGTGTACTAAAGCAAATCCAAAACTCCATTTCATTCCTATATTCTTTAGCATGTATCTCCAATGAATAGGGATATGATCCTACAAACTAGAATACTACCGTGACACCTAAGAAAATTATCACTAATTCATTGGTATGATCATATACCTGGGGCATAAATGGATTCCCTGTTTGTTCTGATACAGTCTTGTTCATACTTTTTTGTTGTTGTTGTAAAACACACACATGCGCACATACACAATACATCCATAAAACCAGAAATCAAAATCTATTCATCACATTTATCTGTTAAGCCCCTGTGGCTTTTTTTTCTCCCTTATGCTATCGGTTTGTGAAAGATAGGCCAGTTGTCCTTTAGAATATCCTTATCCTTTACTTCTTTGGGTAGATTTATTCCCAGGTATCTTATAGTTCTTGGTGCTATTGTAAACGGAATGGATTCTCTAATTTCCCTTTCCATATTTTCATTGTTAGTGTATAAGAGAGCAACTGATTTCTGTGCATTGATTTT
>CM052899.1:170649201-170697597 GCA_028534135.1 Potos flavus
TTTCTTTCTTTCTTTCTTTCTTTCTTTCTTTCTTTCTTTCTTTCTTCCTTTTCTTTCTTCCTTTTCTTTCTTCTTTCTTTCTTCTTTCTTTTCCCTTGTTTACATCATTCCAGAACTTGTCATATTTGTGGAGTGCTGTAGAACACACTGACTGTGTCACAGCACGAGTTATTCTCCACTGAAAGTCTCCAGAACTCCTAATTCCAAAGGGCTATGACAGTAGTAAGGAGAGGTTCCAGGATGACATCCAGAGTTTCTCGGAAAAAAAAAAAACAAAAAAAACCAACAACAACAACAACAAAAAACAAGAATGGGATTAGCAAGAATGTGTCTACCAGGCCTGGGTTAAGAACTCAGCATCTCAGAAAACCCTATAGTTTTAAACTGAATAATCTGTCTCTGCTAATGTCTCCCTATTTATTCGCTGCAGGAGAATGAACACTGAACGAGAACCTGCCCCATGCCAGGTCTTGGGCTAGAGATTTTATTGCTATATTTTATATAAGCTTACTTAGTTCTCCCACTTAGCTCTCGGCGAGCTTCTCAGGGAGTCCATGATGTCAGTGCCATTATCTCTGCTTTTCATTTGTGAGAGTGTGGTTGGGACAAGTTGTCATATTGCTGACAGGGAGGAGGTTTTGACACCCTATCTATGTGTGCTGAAGTTTGGCCTTTTCCATAACATCAGATGGCCTCTAGAATATGGTGTAAGTCGATATCAGAATTTCCTATGGCTTCAGAGAAGAGGGTACTTCCTTCCCCGGGGCAGGCACCAAGGGAGAAGATAAATCATTCTCATAAAGATATGAAGTGATTCTCAGAACAAGCCTAAGATGATAACATTATCACTCCCAGACAGAAGGAAGCTGAGTCTCAGAGAAGTTCAGGTCATTTTCAAGTGGCAAGAGCTAATGCTGGGTGTTTGCCACACCCCAAACCCGGTTATCCTACTTTTAGTTGTACATTAGTCTTTATCCATTGAACAGCCACAACACCCACATCCATGTGGCCCCATTCCTTCACCTTTAGGGTTGAATAATCCAGCATCCATTCCTTGCTTTTGTCTGGCCTTCCTTGTGTCGAGTGGCATCATTGCAACATTGCAAAAGATTGAAGCATGGTGTCCTGAGTCCTGTGACATGGTCACTGGGTCCAGATAGCGCAACATCCAAACCTTATCCTAAATCAAGGAAGGCTCATGGGATTTTCTTTTTTCCATAGGACAGGGCATAAAATCCATCTGCCAATCCTCGTCATTTTACCTCCACAATGCATCCAGACACCACCATTTCCAACCATGCCCATCCATGGCCCACTCTCCAAGTCTCCAGGCTCTTCTTCTTTGGAAATTTCCTGCCTAATCTCCCTATTTTTTTCTGGTGTTTTCTCCTCTGGCACTCAATGCCTGTTACCCATCCAATATCTCTCTCTCCTCACTTCTCCCCTCCTACCACAACCTGAATTTTGTTTGGAGCAGTAGTGTGTCCATAAGAAAAGAAAGCCCCAAAATGCCAGTCCCCAGCCTTCCTAGCTGCTAGAGGTAGACATTTGATTTGTTGTGATCAGTGAGACAAAAGCTGTTGTGTCCTGCTGTTTTCCAGGAAAATTCCCCCCACCCAACAAAAGAAACTCCCTTTTTCTTCATTATCTCTTTCCTTCTACCTGGTGGATGGCATTAATGTCCGGGGCAGAGCAGCCATCTTACTATGCCAATGATAAGAACTACATGCTGCACATGATGGAATGGAAAGCTGGAAGAGCCTGGGTCCTTCGTGACTTCACAGAGCAATTGCACAAGCTCTGGACTGCTTAGGAAACAAGTATGACTTGCCTTCAGGGTAGAACAATGGAGAATAAATACAAGAAATTCTATGGCACGTGGCCCCCACATTAAAGTGCTTGAAACCTTCACACTCAAAGATTTCTGTCTTCTAGTTCTAATTTGCTGCCGTGATATCACTTAAATTGTAGATGAGGAAGATTTTAAATCGGCTGTGCATATTACTAAATCACCTAAAATTATTTGATCTGTCATTGTGATGACTTTGTCATCTGTCAACTCTGCTAGGCTGAAGCACATTTCCCAGGATTCCCTTTCCTATGTGTTTCCTAGGGTCAGCCACGAGAAAGACTCTTGGGATATTCCGGAGGGCAACAGAGAGGCAGCCGCCATTTTGTTGTTCATGTTCATTGTTATCGACCACCTGACTTCCTCATTGGCAGGAAGTAGCTGCTGGGTCTGCAGTTTCTCTACCTTCCCCTGGATCCCTCTTTCAGCTTCTCTGAGTCCTAGATCAGGTGTATGTTTTGTTCTGAAATGAATGGCCCTGGTTTCTGCAGAACACTCTTGTTGACACCCAGGTCAGAAGCAACAAGAACGGACAAGATTTTCAGCCCATCTCTGTGGAGTTCCATGTCATGCTTGTGGGTCCTAGCCTAGCCCGTTCATGATCTTCTCCTTGTGAACGTGTTCCCTGTAAACTTCAAGTTCCAGGTCAGTTACAGAGACAAATTTACAGACACGAGCTACACAACTGCATGTAAAACTCTCTCTCCCTCTCACTCTCAAACTCTCCCTCTACATATATATATGTAAATATGCACACATATATGTATATGTGTGTGTGTGTGTATGCATGTGTATATACATATGTATGTATATATACTAGCAAGTGGCAAGGCTAGATTCAAGCCTGAGAAGTCGGATTCTAGAGACTACACTTTACTACTTGAAATCAATCTTGTATGAGGTTAACTGATAGAGTTCATCATTCCGTCGAGGGCCATGTCTTACAGTCTTTTCTTGAAAGAACAGTAGACTTCACAAGTCAAGCACAATATATAGGAGGCAGGTAACAAGATCTCGCATACATTAAGTGTTCTCTATGTCCTAAGAACTTTGCTAATTTATGTGGCAGATACAAAATAATTATATTCCCTTTTCTCAAGAGTTTATAATCTAGTGAAAGAAAGTTGATCTGGTACCTGCTGAGATGATGTGTTTTTAATCTGGCCAGTCCCCAAATAATGGAGGTCTAATCCTCTAGCACTGTGCACACAAAGGCACAAATGCCTTTGCCTTGAATCCTCTTTCATTCCTGTCTCCTGCTTCATTCCTGTGTTTACCTGGCTCCGAATATTCTGCTTCAATTTTTATCTCTGGCTCCAGGAAGCTGACAGTGGGTTTGGCAAATCTGCTATGACTCTGGGCAGTCTCCCTTAGGAGTAGTTTTGCCCCTAATCTCCAGACCCATTTGCCTCTGGCTGGCCTGTGTAACCAATTAGTGTGTTCACGCACTCACTCTTGTGACCCAGTGAAGGAGAGTTGTTCCCTCAATCTCCATCCGGACCAGAGAGCTTTGAATTTGTGAATAATGCCAGGAAACAAAGCAAGGAAGTGGTGGGTAGAATAGGTAAAGTCCTACATTCAAACCGACTTCAACGAGCCAACCTCCAGTTTCCACATTTGAACCTCCTCTCTTGAGCCAATTACGGAGTGAGATTGTGGTCCAAGAACAAAACCAAGGGTAGATGCTCATGATGGGAGTAACTGACAAAACTAAGATTCAGTTTCAATGGTTAGGAGATAGTCGAGAAGAGGTTAAGTCAAAGGAGATGCCAGGTCCACAAGTTCATCATATAGTATAGATACATATATAAAATCAAAACCCCAAATTAGATGAAAAACGAAAAAGATAAAACACAGAGAAAGGGAGAAGTGAAAGAGAAGGACTCAACATAAATCATGTCATTCTGACAGACCGTTTTTGTTGTTGTTGTTGTTGTTTTATTTTTTTGTTGTTGTTTTTTGTTTTGTTTTGTTTTTTTACCTCTGGACCACTTTTAAAGGATCAGACGCACACCTTCGACTTAGGGGGACTGTCATCTTCAATGGTCCATCATGTGTCTAATATCTTGTTTGTATAGCCTCTTTTAGACTCTGTGGGTGGTGGGTGGTGGGATGGGGAAAGCGACCCCTATCCATGGGTCAGTAGGGAGGTGGAAGCTGAAAGGCCACTTGGAACTCCAGCCACAAGGACATGGTAGAGAATTCAAAGGGAGGGTATAGTCAAATTTCGGTGTAACCTATCCTTCAGAAACCTTTCCTCTACCCCCGTTTTTAAGGTTGTTAATTCCATCACATTGCTCAGCATTCCGTATCCTTGAGAAATAATGCATGTCACCAGAGAGAGTAGTGTGGTGAGGGAGGGGGTGTGTGGACCACGAGTCAGGAGCATGGGCTCTACTTGCTTCTTTCACCTTTCACCCCTGATTCCCAGCATGACTTTGGGTAAACCGCTTAAATTATCTGAGCTTACTATTGTTCCCTCTGCAAAGAGGAGAAAGCTTAGCCTCTGTTACAAACAGCATGAAGGAAAGGGAAAAACGTTATAAGGACTTCAGGTGTAGTGGGGAAGGAAAATACTGTGAGGAAAAAATTGCCATGCACACACACAAAATGTAATTTATGGTTAAGCCTGAGAAAGCCAGGTGAAGTTCCCCTTGATCTCATACACAAAGGTACAGACCAGAATATTCTTGACCCAATTCAAGATCTCTTTCATTTCTAAATTTAAGTTTTAGCCAAGATGCGATTGAAATGTGTTTCGACTCGGTCTTGTGTAATAACCCAATCACAAAAACAAGAGAACTGAAATCTCTCCTTCCTTAGTGGGGAGTTAAGAAATGTAGAGGTCAGGTTGCACCGTTGTATCTGAGTTTCCCTCAGCAGACGGGAAGATGCCTACTGTCTCATCTCCCCATGTTCATTCTGCCAAGAGGCATTTGCCGACCTCCCATAGTATGGTAAATGGGCCATAAAGGGGAGTACGGCACAGATACTTTGAGTGCTCAGATCATGGTCCATGGATAGCAGCACGAGTATCATCTGGGAATTGGTAAAAATGCAGAATCATGGGCCCTGCCTTAGATCTGCCAAACCAGAATGTGTCTCTTTAACAAGATCCCCAGGTTTGTTTGATGCTAAGCCTATATTTTAAGCCAGTGCTTAAATCACCTGGAAGCTTGGAGTCGAACAAATGTCAATGTGCTATTTGGTATTGACTTGCTTTATGATTTTGGGAATGTCTTCAACTTTATAAGCCTGTTTACTCATCCAAAAACTGGAGATCCTAGTAACCCCTGATTCTAAAGTTTGTTTTGAGGATTAAACAGAGCTTTTCATGATACAGTGCCTAGCACAGACATAACCTCAAGTAATATTCTCTGTTTTATCATCGTTATTGTTACTGTTATTATTAAAACATGGCTTCTACCCTATGTGAGACTAATCATCTAGGAGATGGAGGCATATTTGGATAAGCGCACCAATCTACTACAGATGCAATAAGACATTTTGGTCTAGATCTTTGTAGGCATTTCACCTACAAAACATCACCTCTCCCCTCTGGACATTGTAGTCAGAGAAGAATAACCCCAGAATAACAACTACAGTCTGTACTTGTCCGCAAAGTACATACAGAATCTCCTGCTCAATAGAAATATGAGCGAACACAGCCAGAGAAGTTTCCATATTTATAGTCAGTATTTTTTTTTTCTTCCCATTCTATGTTTGAGAGCTTGTGGTTCTTACCCTCATAATGCACCCACAAGTACTTGAAGCTCACAGATATCTAATGGGAGTGTCTAAGAAGTAAATCCCAAGACGAGGCAGGGCTCAGCATCTGTAAGAACAGCATCAAGGTAGAAAAAGGCCAGACCTAGAAAATCTGGACCTGCTGGCTTGATGTAGTTGAAGTGGGAGCTAGGACCAGAAAGGATGCCGAGCAAGCTACCTTGGGGACCAAGAAGAACACAAGGATTTCAGAAGGATTAGTTGGGAAAGACATTTAGGAAATAATATATCTCTTACATTGTTTTGGTCCCAAATCATTCTTCATTTTAGCTTTTTAAGCTGTCTCCTTCCTCTCTACCAGATCCCTAAATTTTGGAGTGTCTAGGATTCAATTCCCAAACCTCTCACCTTCTGTGGCTATGCTCTTTTTTAGGTGATTTTATGCAGCCTCCTCACTTTAAATACCATAGATCCAGGAAGACTCTCAAATATGCATTTCTTCTTTTTTTTTCTTTTTTTTTTTCTTTTATTCATTCTAGCCCTGATGACTCAGAGTCCCAGGCACCTGTGCTAACTGCCGAGCCAGCATTTCTAGTGTGCTATCTGATGGGATCTAAAACTTTGCTAGGCACAGAACAGAGCACACGTTTTCCCCCACATCACCATGATCCTACCAAAATCCCCTCTCCTGGAGCCTTCCTGTCTCAGGAAATGGCACAGTATTAACCCAGTTCCTAAAGCCCCAAACTAGCAGCAAGGCTTGAAGTTTTCCTTTTTCTTTGCCCCCAAACTGGTCTGTCAACAAGTTCTATGAGTGCTTCCTCCAAACACCTGCCAACCCTGTCTTTTCTTATCCCCTTTATCACTGAAATGTGAATCCAAGCCAACACCGTCCAGCTCCATGAGGCTCCTTCGTGCCCCCTCCTCGTGGGTGTGCCCTGAAGCCTGTTACCCACACAGAAGCCAGAGCGAGCTTTATAATCAGCCAGCGTGATCTTCCCTGCATAAAGCCATTCCTGGAGCTCTTACCCATGCCCTGCACGGCCTTCTGGGATGTCGCCCCTGCTCGTCTCCTGAACTTCACCCCCCGCTACTCACTCCCTCACCTCCAAGCTTCAACTGCTGGTCCTTTTTGCTGTCCCTGGAACAGCACAACACGTGCATTCATATCAGGGCCTTTGTATGTGCTGTTCCTTCCATTGCCTCCCATCTTCATGTGACTCTCTTCTCAGTGCTCAGGTCCCAGCACAAGAACATCTCAGAGCCTCCCACCTCCAGCTAAGGTGACACCCTCCGTCCCTCTCGAACACACAGATCAATGTTCTCTTTTTCATAACACTTATCAGGACCTAACATTATCCTCATCATTTATGTTTGGTTACATATTTATTTTCTGTTTCTTCCCTGTAATGGACGCTCTTTAATGGCAAAAATGAGGTCTCTCTTGTTTGCATCAATTTCTAGAATATTGTCTTGCATGTCGTAGGTACTTTCTGTACATCTGTTGACCAGTTGATTTCTTTTTTAATGTGTAGGCTCAGCCTACTATATTTATGCTCTCTTCTATCTTAAAGCAGATGCCTTATACGGTGAGCTTAAGAGATAACACTTGATGGTAATTAGGGAGGACTATGGCTTCTTTAACAAGAGCTAAATGTTTTTTTATGAACCATTTGATATATGAAGAAAAAGCTTTTTGTTTATATGCCTGAGTTGTTCTTTCCTTTAAAACATGGTCTATAAAATTTGTTCCTACAAAAAAGGTTGTCTCCAAAAATAGATTTTAAAAAAACATTGTTATGTATTCATCAAAAGAAAGAAACCACGTGTTTCGTCTTGCTGGGTGTTTGAGAATTATCTCTGTTCAGTAACACTGGGAAGGCCAGAGAATTGGAGTGAAAATTGTTCTTGGAATAAAAGCAGTGAACTGAAAAATATTAAATCAAGCATTCTCATTTGCTATTTCCCAGAGTCAGTGCAGAGAAAGTAGCATCTGCAACAATGTATATTGTTCTCACCTGGGAGTGGAATGTAAGCTTCCTGCAGGCAAGGACACCTGCTGATTGCCCACCACCATTTCAATCCCTGGCAACAGCTGAGGGCTTGGGAAATAGGAAGAGTCCAGGATATATGTGTTCGATGAATGAATGAAGGGGACCCAACTACGAAGGGTACCATTGTGCTGTTAGCTTAGGGTCATTCATTTTCCAAGACCTACTAAATATGCACTTTTTTTTTTTAAAGATTTTATTTATTTATTTGACAGAGAGAGAAAGATCACAAGTAGACAGAGAAGCAGGCAGAGAGAGAGGGGGAAGCAGGCTCCCTGCCAAGCAGAGAGCCTGATGATGGGCTCGATCCCAGGACCCTGAGATCATGACCTGAGCCGAAGGCAGAGGCTTTAACCCACTGAGCCACCCAGTTGCCCCAATATCAGGCACTTTGTTAGTGGCTTGTGACCAAGAAATAAAGAACAGGATAGTACTTTGTGATGGACAGAAAGCTTGAGGGACTCTGTAGACCTCCTGCCTTGTGTAAGTTCCGCCTGTGTGTGACCTTGAGCCTCAGGTCCTTCCCATAAAGAAGGAGAGTGCAGGATGAGGAAGCAGAAGTGAGCACAGTGTAGTTGGCCTGGATGTGAGACTAATCGTTCATCTAGTTCTCTGCATGTGTGATTTAATGAATATACGCTATGTCCTCATTCATATAGCCTTGGAGAGTTTATGATGTTTAATATTCTGACATAGGATATTGATAACTCAATATTATGATATCGAGCTCAAGGAGTAATAATAATAATTAGTGATAATAATAACAGTAACAATAATAAACCCAACAATCAGAAGATTAAACATAGTTCCCAAACCTGGATTAAACAACAAATTGTTTCTTCACTAAAAAAGCCCTTACAGAGCATTTACTGTTAGAGAAATGGAGGCACTTTTATGCATCGTCCTTTTACCCGAATTTCCTAATCTCTGAGCCTCTTTTTTCTCTTATCTGTAAAATACAAATAATTCCCCCAACCTGATAGAGCAAAGCAATCATCATTCAAAGAGACAATGCACTGAAGGGACAAGCCCCTCACTCATCTTCCCCATCCCTTTATTTCAAGTTCCATGACATGGTTATTGATAAAGGTGGGTGTGTTTATTATTCTTTCACTCAACAAATATTTATAATATATACACTGTATGGCAGGTGCTTTTCTAGGGTTGGGGTTACGGGACAAACAAAATAAAAAACCTCCTTCCCATCGTATTGTTCACATTCTAGTGGGACAAAGCAGGCAAAAGATATAGTTAATATATAATGTAATGATAAAGACTGGGAAGACAAATAGAACAGACCGAGAGGATGGGAAGTAATAGAGGGGGTTTTACTACCCTAAACAGGGGGTTACATGAAGGTTTCTTTAAGGGGATGGCATCTGAGCCAAGACATGAATTTGGTGAAAGTACAAGCCATTACTGGGAGGCATGGGTTCTAGCAAGGACAAGACATGTGCCAGTGAGCTGAGGTAGGAACAGGCTTGGTGGGGTCCTGGAGCCAAGGGAAGGCCTGTTTCTAGAGGTGGATGAAAAAGGGGAAAGGAGATAACAAGAGAAGTTGAAGGGTGTCCTCAGCACTACCATATGTGGGGCCAGTCCTGGCAAGGATCCTGGAGTTATTTGTATATTATTCCCAGCGTAACAGACCAATGAAGTGTCTCACTGAAGGTCAGTTCATAGATGAGAGCATGAAGCCAGAGTAAGGGCTTGGGTAGATGTTGAATACCAGAGAGCATGAACTCAGTGCCAAAAGCTACTGCCTAAAAGAAAAAATAGGATGGACCAGGACAGCACAATGGGAGATTTCAAATTAATTCATGGGGTATATCTGAAGATATACTCTCAGGGGCTATCATAATCAGTCCAGTTGAATGCTTCGGAGATTGCTTTCAAGGCAGGTGTCAAGTGACAGGAAGTCAAAATCTGCCAAATGCTACGGGTCAGGCATCGGGCTCATGTGTCACAGACGGGATTTCACTTGAACCTCACAACAGTCCTGTGGGGTCAAGGTTCTGGTTCACAGATCACAAGTGAGGATCGTGAAGTTGTGGAGGGCACAGGATTTGCCCAAGGTTAAAGGAAATCTTGGTTCCCAGAGAGGAAAGCCCACATTCTTCCTCCATTACCCATACATACTCATGGATCTGTGTACACTTCCTCTTTGCCTCTTCCACCATTCGGGGATGAAACATGCCCAAGAGGGATTTAACGCCAATAATAACCACCCCCCAGCGACCGAGGCTTTGGCAGTTTAGCTAGCTTTCATTCATTACCCTGCGCTTCCCGTGAACAAGTTCGCACCCTGGCTGCTTTCATTTCCACAAGCGTGGCAAGTACAGGATGTGATAAATACCCTGAACGAGGAAACATTTAGCCTAAGCTAACTATTATCGGCAGCATCTATGACGAATGACTTAATATAACCCTGAAAAGCTCAATGTGATGACTAATTTGTGGTTAAAGGTACTTGGAAATTTACTTTGTAAAAAATTACACAGAAGTAACCCAATTAACTTTGAAAGAGAGAGGGGGGAAAAAGCCAACAAAAATACGCACATAATGATTTACTCCTCCTTGCAGGGGTAGCAATAAAGATAAGAATTACAACCACGAGAGCGGTCAGAGCGAGAACGAACGTGTTTCACTTTGCATACGGGATGTAGGAAATGTACCAGTGCAGGTGGAATAAATGGAAAGCTCCGGGCTCCCCAAAGCCAAGCAAACCTGACCTTCAGCTGCCGTGTCCAGTCTCTTCGGTTAACGGATGAGGAAGCGGAGGCGTCTGTAGACAGGTCTGATGTGGCATCTGCTGAGTCAGGATCTTTTTGGTGCAGTGGGGGTGAGGGACACACACCTTGGCACCAGGAAGGGTACAAGCTCTGGGTTCCCAGCTGGCCTGGGCTCTGGCTCTATTCTGGTTGACCCTGCACAAATCACCTAACCCCTATAGGACTCAGATTCTTCATATGAAGACTCTCCATATGAATAATGCCAACTCCCTAGGGGGTAGAAAAGGTAAGTGACTTACTGTGCGCAATATACCCAGCACAATGCCCAGCACGCAGTAGGCTCACCAAAAATTTTCATGACTTTCTTCCTCTGCCTAGTTCCGGTCATCCCCCCGGGAAAGCCCCATCAAGCCTTTCCTAATTCTCTCAGCACCTCTATACCCCACCAAAGAAAATCCCAAGATTGACGGTGACCCCACGGGACACGCGTGGAGCCATGGAGTCAGTGTACCCGCGATTGTGAATATAACAAGCCCCAGGACTCTATTCTGAATATCCTAAAATAAAAGCATTTGGTCTTCCCCCCTGTGCTGTTCTCGCTGGGCCACATATCTGAACTGGGCTTCCCTGTCATTCAAAGCAGTTGAGCAGCGGACCGGCACAAGACCTCGTGCCCGTGGGGTGTGGGAGGGCCGGGAAGGTCGATTGGTGAGGTTAGCGAGCTCTCTGGCCGAGGGACCTCTTACACAGGCACAGGCACAACCGGGAGGAGCCAACTGCCCTTTCGCTGGGGTTCCTGCGAGCTCTGCAAAGGCACATTCTGCATTGCGAGGTCTTGCCCCAACCTCACGCTGAGCCTTTCTGCTTTCTCCTCTCACTTCCAGCACTAACCCCTGGACTCTCTCTCTCTTCTTTTTTTTTAAAGATTTTATTTACTTATTCGAGAGAGAGAGAGTGAGCAAGTGAGAGAGAGAGAAAGAGAGAGAGTACGAGCAGGGGGAGAAGGGAAAAGCAGGCTCCTGGCTGAGCAGAGAGCCCAGTTCGGGGCTCGATCATGAACTGAGCTGAAGGAAGAGGCTTAATGGACTGAGCCACCCAGGCACCCCAAGCCCTGGACTCTTCACAGTAAATGCCAACCTGAGAGCGGGCTGCAGCCTCCTCGTGAGCTCTGGCCCCTCTCCCCTCTCCCTCCCCGGAGCACATCTGCCCTCTTCCACTCAGGGCATCTGTCCGCACTGTCGCCTCCACCTTAAACGTCTCCCCCAGAACCACTATATTCACCCTGCTCAAATGTCACTTCCTTCGAGGGCCCCTCTCTGAACATCTCAGGCTATGTGTGCCTCCCTGCCACCTCTGCCTTGATCACGACTGTTGGGGGAAGTCATTGAGAGGACATGACCTCCGGTTGACCCGTGAGCTGGCCCCTGTCCTCCTCTGTGCTTGGAATGTGTCTTTCACTTGCCTTTCCCGCTCCCAGAAGCTGCCCAAGGACACAGCCTTGAGATAACAACGTGGTGTTGAGACTATAGATACAGTGTCTGTGACTGAACTCCACTTAAGCTTCTACAGAAACTTTCAAAATTTGGGGGTGGGTGTGTAGGGCTACTCCTCCTGACGAGCCTCATCTGTAAGTTCCCTTGCTTGTTACACCTGCCACCTACCAACCCAGAGTGGCCTGCCTCTCTCTTGGATCGCTCCCTGCCCTCTGCATACAGGGGTCTGGTTTCAGATCGCATCCAGGAGGGTCCGGAGGAGGTTGGGAAGCAACCACATCCCCCAGATTAGAGCTTAAATACGTTTATCAAAGATCTGGACATGTGTTGCCATATTTACTTGCTTGTGTGTTGCATCCATTATTGAAATGTAAGTTTAGAGGTTATGTTAGTTTCTTTCCTGAGGCTGTTGTGACACGTACCACAAATGAGGTAGCTCAGATCAACAGAAATGGATCGATTCACGGTCCTGGAGGCTGGAAGTCTGACCTCAAGGTGCTGGTGGTGTTTGTTCGCTCTAGAGGCTCTGAGGGACACTCCATCCCATGCACTCTGGAGCTATGGAGTTCTTGGCGTCCTTGGCTTGTACGTACGTCACTCCAGTGTCTGTCCCCATCCTCACGTGGCCTCCTTCTCTACGTCTGCGTGCCTTTGCCTCAAATACCCCTCTCCTCTCTCTTACAAGGAAAGCAGCCAATGGACGTAGAGGCTGCCCTAAATCCAGGATGAGCTCATGTGGAGATGTTTAATTTAATTTACAAAGGCTTTATTTCTAAGTAACTTCAGCTCCACAAAACTTGTCCAGGGGCAAGAACTTGGACATACTTTTTTGAGGGAGAGGCATAATACAATCCACTGTGGAGAGCGAGCACCTTCACTCTACCGGGGGCCCCCGGGGTCTCCGAGCCCAGGATGGTCCTTATTCCCTTCCCGGCTTTCATCGAATGTGTGTTGCGTGAATGCGCACTGTTACTTTATTTTTTTTAAATTTTTTTATATTTATTTATTTATTTATTTTTGCACACTGTTACTTTAAAACTTTCCCTCTCTGACCCAGGTCCTTGCCCGGTGGCGCCTCTGACCCCTGAGAGCTGCAGCCCCCAGACTTCCTGAGCCTCCCATTGCCTCCCTATGCCATCATGAAACTCCACGGGAAGTCAGGGCCCTGGCAGGAGCAGCCGGGCAGAGCTCGGCGGCTGTCTCCAAACAAGCTTCGTGGCTTGGTGCTCTGCATGCTATTGGAAAAGGCAGACAGGCTCTCTTTCTGTCGGGCTCCAGGGTAACAAACTTCTAGCTCTTTCTGCCTGCTCAGATGACCTTCCTTCTCCCAGGACCATTGGACATGGTGGCTCATGATTACGAATCCTCACTTCCACCTTGACTTCACCTATTGATTTTCTCTCTCGCACTATTGTTTCTCCCCCTCATGTGGCTCCTTTAGCTCAATCAACCACACTTGTCCCCATCCTAAAACCCCCTCCTCAGTAATAACCACCCAACTATAGGCCAATATGCTTCTTTGCCTGCTTATATGCTTCTAAAAAGTTTATATTTCTCCTTCTAAGGACTTAACACAACAAGAAGTACTTATTAATGTAGTTCCTTGTAGAACATCGCACTATGTCTAAGCTGTCCATGTCTAAGCTGTCCATTCTGTAAGGAGAAAGCAGCCCCAGTCCCTGCCGACTGGAAGGTACTGGGTGCAGGCAACTGACCACTCAAATGTGTTCACCACACTCGTCATCTTAACTTACACTCCTTCCGCTCCCCAGCTTTCCCACTTCCCACATCCTGGATGCAGTGCGCCACTCACGGTAAACTGTCGTCCTGTACGTATCACCACGTACAACAATCTTGTTTCCCAATATCCAGTTCATCACCCTCAAGTGCTATTCATATTACCTGTCAAATATCCCTTGACTTCATCCACATCTCCACATCTTCACTATTTCACTCTGGTGGGTGGGTTCCTGTTGCATCAGTCTGCTAGAACTGCCATAGGAAAGTAGCACAGATGGGGTGGCTTAAACAGGAGAAATGTATTTTCTCACAATTTGGGAGCCTAGAAGTCTAAGATCAAGGTGTTGGCAGGGTTGGTTTCTTCCGCAGCCTCTCTCCTTGCTTCATTCATGGCCACCTTCTCTGTATATGTCTGTGTCCTGATCTCTTCTTATAAGGACACGAGTTGTACTGGATTAGGACCCTCTCCAATGACCTCCTTGTAACTTAATCGTCTCTTTAAAGACACTGTCTCCAATACAGTCACATTCTAAGGTACTGAGAGTTAGGACTTCAGCATAGGAATTTGAGGGGAAGGGATAAATTCAGCCCATAATATTACCATCCTTTACATTTCAATTCGAATATCACTTCCTTGGAGAAGTTGTCATTGATATTCCAAACAAGGTCAGACTTCCCCAGTACAATCTATGTTAGCATTCTGCACTGTGTGTAATTACCATGGCAGTAATTATATATTGTGTGTGTGTATGTGTGTGTGTGTAATTTTCAGTTCATGTCCATCCCTTCATCAGACTGTAAACTCCATGAGGGCAATGGATGGGTCTAGCATTTGACCCTCTCAATCATTTACTCTTTCTTATGTCCTTCCTTTTGATTTCTGGGATACCACCTACCTTTCCATGTCCTCCTATACCTCGGGCCCATTCAGAGTCCTTCACCCTCCTTTTCCTTTTGACCCACCTCTTACATATTGCTTCCTTGAGGTTCTATCTTAGTCACTTTCTCTTCATGGTCAATGACCTATCTTGGAAATTGTTAACCCTCTTGAGACTTTAGTAAGTGCCCTATTCTGTCACTGACATTTGCATTCCCATCACTACTGTGGCTCTGCCTCCTTTGTTCCATTTCTATACTTCCTACTTCCTACCAGTTATTTCTAGCTTTACCAACTCCTCCAGACCATGTTCAACACAGAAACTATCTTTACCTTTGAATCTACTTCACCTCTATTCTTAGCTGGATAGATGGCACCACTCTATACTCAGTTGCTCAGACAGTAAAATATATCACAGGAGCTCAACATAAATATAAAATATAAAGATAATCCCCAAGTCCAGCTTCTTCCCCACATCTCAAACCCAACCTTGTTGAATTCTTCTAAGTATCCCTTGATTCACTTTTTTCCTCCATTTCTTATGCCTTAAGTCAAGCACCCACTCTATTTCCACTGCCACAAGAACATTTAACTCATAAAAATCCAAATCACTCTTCTGCTTCAAACCCTCTAAAGGTGCCCCATGACAATAGAACACACATCTGTCTGTTTAGCCTAACATACAGGGCTCACCGTGAACGAGATCTACTCATTTCTCTAGGATGATTTCTTATGTGGGTGCCTTGGTGGCTTAGTTGGATAAGCATCTGCTTCAGCTCAGGTCCTGATCCTGGGGTCCTGGGATTGAGCCCTGTGTCAGGCTCTCTGCTCAGAGGGGAGTCTGCTTCTCCCTCTCCCTCTGCACCTCCCCGCCCCCACACTCGTGCTTTAGATCTCTCTTGTTCACTCTCTCTCTCTCTCTCTCAAAACAAATAAAATCTTAAAAAAATAGAATAATTTCTTACTAATCTTCTCTAATTTTCTGCATATCCTCACCTACACTAAATTTCTTGCTGATCTTTGAATAGGCTAGACTCCTCCGTGCCTCTTCAGAAATGTATATTGGCAGAAAATCTTAGTTGTCCCGCTTCACTGGGAATAATCCCAAATACAGAAAACTTCCTTGCTCAAGGCCGTGTCCTCTTCCACAGGACAGCCTGCATCCATGACTGATCCACACAAAGGCATGAAGTTCTGGCTTCCATGCCTCAACTCAGGACATCCCCAATGAGCCATCCCAGCTCCACAGCTCTCCCTGGGGTCAGCCGACGACTTTGTTGGCGCTGAATCACAACTCAAATTATCTCTCTCCATATACCTGCTTCCTCTCTTTCTTCCACAGGTAGAGAACCCAAGGGCACTCTTAGAAAAAAAACAAACAAACAAACAAACAAACAAAAAACCAAAAAACTCCTGCACAGGAATTCCCATCTCCAAGTCTGCCTCTCAAGGAACCAATGGGATAGTGGCTCTTTGCAGATGCTGTGCTCTCTGCCTGGATAGCATTTCTGTTCTATCTTTGTCTGCCTGCCAAACTCCTATGCATTTTTCATATCTGAAGTCAAGTGTCATCTAGATCCCCCAAAGTGAGCCTCACCATTCTCTGAACTGCTATAGCACATTTTGGTTTTCCTCATTACCAAATATCACACTGCCTTATAATTATTCTTCAGATATTTTCATTTACTACTAAATTCTATGCTCTGCAAGGATACCGTAGTAGTTACCTACAGCTGTGCAACAAATTACCAAAAACGTAGTGGCTTGAAATGGCACCTATTTATTATCTCACAGTTTCGTAGTTCTGAAGTCCCCATGAGCTCAACTAGGTTCTCTGCTTAGGGTTTCCTAAGGCTGAAATCAAGACATCAGCCAGCCCAGCTCTTCATTGGAGGCTTTGGGGAGAATCTACTTCCAAATCATTCGAGTTGGCAGAATTTAGTTCCTTGTGGTGGTAGGACTGTAGTTTCTGATTCCTTGCTGGCTGTCAGATCCATGCCACTCCCTGCTCTTAGAGGCTGCCAGATGCCTTCCTACAGGGCTCTCTCCAACCTCAAAGCCAACAATAGTACATTGAGTCTTACACTGTGAAACTCTCTTTCACCTCTGTCTTCTTCTGCCACCAGCCAGAGAAAGGTCTTTGCTTCTAAGGGTTCATATGATTACATCAGGCATACCTAGATATTGTCCCTTTTTTGGATCAACTTTGCCATATAACACAATCACAGTTGTGGTTGCTCATATTCACAGATCCCAAGGATTAAAGCATAGACTCCTGGTGGCTATACCTAGAAATTCTACCAGCTGCAGGTGGAAAGTGAATCTTACTCACTGAGTAGGCTTCTCAGTCCCTAGCAGAGCTTCTGATGTAAAAGGCAATGGATGTGGGGTGCCTGATTGGCTCAGTTGGTTAAGTGTCTTGACTCTTCATTTTGTCTCAGGTCATGATCTCAGGGTCGTGAGTTGGAGCACCAGCCAAGATTCTCTCTCTCCCTATCCTTCTGCCCCTCCCCCTCCACGGATGCACTCCCCCCCAAAATAGAAATTGATCCTTGTAGTCATTGTTAAGTTGGACCGATTTCAGTTTCAATGATTTTGATGCTTTAAAATTATCTGTTTTAGTTGTATGCCTGGCAAAAGAAATACCTCAGAGAGCAAATTAAACAATAACGCAACAATGAGGAAATGAACTGCAGTCCTTTGGGGGACATTGATCCATAGGAGGAGAGTAAATAAATGGAAGAGAAATATCACAAAATGGAAAGAAAGAAAAACCTGAAAAATGCAAGTGTAGTTTTGCAGATTTGCACATTTTATGGTGTGTTGGGGTTAATGTAGAGCATGAGATCATCCATAATGCCTGGCTGACTAAAATGTAACACAGAGACTGCTGGGCATGAGGGAAGGTTTTGGAGAAGGGCGCAGGCCTTTGGAATGGCAAGGCCTGCGTGACCACTCTGCTATAGCAATACCGGAGGGAGTTACCTTCTCCAAAGCTTTCTGAGCCCAAACAGGCGCCCTGAGATCTAAGAGACGTATGCATTGTCCCCTCGGCTATATTTCGCAGAACTTGTAGAGCTCGACGATTAGCATAGCATATCTTTCCTGTAAACAGATCCTCCTACTTCCAGGAAGACCCCTGGTCACACATCACATGCTTGAGAACTAGTGATAAAGATTTATGATTATCCTGAAGGACAAAAAAGGCAGGGTCAATGAACAGCAAAGGGTCTTCATCTCTGAGCATTGACTGCCTTGCTTTCTCTTCTCTTTCATAGTACATTTTGGAGTAATCCTTCATCCATCGGTGCGGGGATTGCTGGCCATTCCCGGCAACAGTTGGGTTCATCGACTTCCAAAATTAGTAATTACATGAGAGTTATCAGTTACCAAAATTCCTTTACTATGGAAATACCTTGATTAGATCAACGACAGCAGGTTTCCTACAGCTGAATCTGCTCAAACTTCAAATGGAAATCTGGTTGGTGCTGAGGAAAGCGATGCCACTAGCTTGCCCCCAGTGTGTGGTGCAGTGAGTGTGCGGCTTCGATTTGGAGATGCGGTGATTCTCATGCATGTATTTGTGTGTGTGTTTATAGAAGTCATCGCGGTGTTTCCAGGTTGCTGTGTCTCCCCACGTGGGTCAAGACCTGCATCCTTTTTTGCAATGATGGCCTCCTTCCCTTCTGCTGATGGCAGCCTTCGCTTCATTTTGTGCTTGGGCATACAAAGTGATGACAAAGGTGGACAATTGTTTCTGGCTGCAGCTCACCCGAATAAAACTGTTTCAATTGATTCAGAGCGCTGATGTCAGCCAAGACCCTATACTTCTTGACACTGCATTTTTCCCAGTGAATAATAAATCACTGTATTTCCACCAACAGCCTCTCTCCCTCTGCCTTTCTCTTTTCTCCCACCGTTAGTCATGCAGGTTTAGCTCACCACCTGTCACTTGGCATGCTTCTGCAAATACTTTTACCTACATAGAGGAGGATTTGGTTTCATTGAAGTTGGGAACACACCTGTGCTTACCTAGATCTGCAACTCACCAGCTGCAGTCCTTTTAAAAGTATTCCTTGGCTATTAGTATATATTACAAGTTGCTATTTCTTCGTGTGGATTTTTCAAACATTTCTATTATCAGAATTTTGAACTGCAGGTAATTTAAATATGCTTCAGAATATATATAAGTAGCTAAATACATAGTGGGTAATCTTGAGAAAAGGATTAATAGTAACTAATTAACTTGTATTTGATTCATATACCATCACTCCCTTAATTCTTTCAACAAATCTAATGAGGGGAAATTTCGCATTAAATCACTAAATAGGTAAGAAAGTTAGACTCAGGAAAGGCAACTAGCCCAGATTATTCACCACCTAAGTGAAACATTCTGTTCTCCAAATAAGGAGGGTCCGATTGCAAAGCCCTTGTAATTTTCCTTTAATGTGACACATTTCCTGCTTGATTATCCTGCCGCCTTTCACCTATTCATTCAATATTCAAGGAATCCCTACTATGACCCAAATGCTACACTAACAGCAAAGGATTTATGCAGGCGAACACACAGATCTTTCCACAGATGCTGGTGGACCAGCAGAAGGAAAGCCAATGTCCATGAATTACAATGAAGGTTTTTTTGGGTTGTTGTTTTTTGTTTTGTTTTTTTGTCTTTTGGATTTTTGGGTTTTTGTTTGGTTTGGTTTGGTTTGAGAAGTGCTGTAACAGAAGTAAGTCTCAGGGTAGGTTCATTTAGAGCAGCTTTTCCGGTGCAGTAGTCACTGCTCATGTTTGTCTATCTAAATCATTGAAATTGTTTTATAAATAAAATGAAGAATTCAGTTCCTCAGTTAAGAATCATGTTTCAAGGACTTGACAGTCATGTGTGGCCAATGTCTACTGAAGTAGGCAGTGCAGCTTATAGAACTTTCCTGTCATTGTACACTGTTTATGGGACAGTGCCAGACCAGAGGATCGGACAGGCTTCCCTGAAAGTTGTTCTTGAGCTCAGACTTGAAGATTAAATAGAAATTTACAGACAAACCAGCAGAAGCAGGAGATTCTAGGCTAAGAAATCAAATGTGCCAAGGCAGGAAGAAGACACGAGAAGACACAGGTCATCCAGTGAGCTGCACATAAATTAGAATAATTCTAAGTCGTTAAAGGGCGTCCTGGAATGAGGAGCATAACATGAATTGTCTGAAGTCAGGGACCTCTTCGTGGATGATTTTCTGTTATTGAACAACATAGTATGGAATAGGTATGTTGTCGGATAGAATGCGGATTGTCTTCTGTGCACCAGTAGTTTCCAAATTGTTTTTCAGTTGCAGACCTTTTTTACTTGTCAAATGAAACATTATTCAGAATCCTTTTAGAGAGAGCAGATACAAATAGAAAAGCTCTGCTTAAAGGTGGGTGGAGAGCTTCCCTCTCAGGCACCCCTGGGACCCAGACCACCCTCACTGAAACTTGGAGCTCTGCAGAGCTAGTGGAAACATCAGAAAGCCACCAGAGAATTTTGAACATGAGCCGAATGATTTGAAACTATGTCTTGGGAAAGTCACTCCATCCCATGTGGAGGACTGACACATGGAGGTAACATGGAAACAGGAATGGATGACTACAGAGGCATGAAAACAGATGAAGAAAAAGATGGTAAGCGCCATTTTTAACTAGAAGAGAAGAAAAGATAAAAGATGATCTCAGAATCTGAAGGAATCTGGTGTACAAGGAAGAGAAGAAAGAGACCCTCTTTCGTTTTTGTTTTTGTCTGTAACTCTTCCCCTTGGTCAATTGTGTGGCTGGTGGTATCATTTTTCATGACGTGGAATTCTAGAGGGGCGTTTTACTTATTGGATGATCGGTTTAAATTCTCTATTCTCCAAAAAATAGCAGGATGGCAAGAATGGCGGTTTACATTTAGGCCTTGAGTTACTGCTCTGTCATTCTGTCAAAGCCAGAGGGAATATCACAAAATCCTTCTAGTCACTTCAATGAATAATGTATACCTTATTTCCTTATTCTTCCCCATAGCAAACACCAATCAGAAGCATCTGAAACAAACAGACCACAGAAACTCGAGTCAAAACCAGCGTTTTTGTCAACTGATTAGAGAGCAGTTAGTTTAATGCTAACATTAATCAAGGTCTGATTGCTCCATTGTGAGGAACAAGAACTATGTGCTGAGATTAATATGCAAGATCTGGTTCAGAATGTTTCTGCAGAAACCCCCACGCAGTAATTAAGAAGAACACCAAATGAAGGTTATTGATCCGTTGCGTTATTGAGAAACAACATAATTGATATTTTGGATCTTAATTGTTGGTTCCAAAGTAAAAGAGATAGTTTGTACAGATCATTAGTAACAGTTTTTTGTTCTTACCATTTAAACCAAAACATTGAGTTCAAATGTTACCCTGCTTCAAATAAACATTGATTTAATTATCAAGAAATCTTTATTGGTGTTTAAAATTATTATCTTTCGGACCAATTTGAGGCAATGTACTATGAGCTTTGGAGTCAGATAGTTTGTACTCATGAGCTGTGTGGAATAAGGTTTGTCATTCAACCTGTCTGGGCCTCAAAATTCCTTTTGAAATGTGGCATTGATAATGCCCACCTCACAGATTTCTTGGAAGTGTTCGGGGAGGAAGTCGACGTCCGAGAGTCTATATAGCACACTGTTCAGGAGCAAAGCCACTGGATCCAGACTGTTGTGTTTTAAATGCAGGTTTGCCATTCATTTGCTGTGCAAACTTAGACACATCAGTTAGCCATTCTGTCCCTCCATTTTCTCATCTTTAAAAGGGAGTAATGGTAATAGATATCCCAGAGAGGGCTGTTAGGGAATTCAACGAATACATGAAAAGTTCTTACAGGAGATGATGAGCACTGTATAACTGTTCAGTGTTTTTATTGTTATAATTTGAAAGTATTTAGACCCATAGTTAATTCTCAATAAGTATTAACTGCCTCCTTTTCCCCTCTACAGGTTGACAGTAGAAAACCCGAACCAGTGAGTGTACTTGCCTTTGCTCTGTATGTAGATTTTGTACCCATTTGCACACAGAACTACTAGTAAACATCTTTGTGCCTCATTTCTAAATAAGACTAGACACCACAGAAACACCCGAAATGTGTTAGAGAAATGTGATGAAAACTGTGATGGAGAAAGACAGAGATTAACTAATTGGGAAATAAAGACCCTAGGAGGGGCGCCTGGGTGGCTCAGTGGGTTAAAGCCTCTGTCTTCGGCTCAGGTCATGATCTCAGGGTCCTGGGATCAAGCCCCACATCGGGCTCTCTGCTCAGCAGGGAGCCTGCTTCCCTCTCTCTCTGTCTGCCTCTCTGCCTAATTGTGATCTCTCTCTCTGTCAAATAAATAAAATCTTTAAAATAAATAAATAAATAAATAAATAAATAAAGACCCTAGGAGATACAGATAGTTCTAAACAGGAAGCAGGATCTGGTTAGCATCCTGAAATCTAAGGACACACTGCTTCCAAAAAAAACAGCAAGAATTAGCTGCCATGGAAAAGCCATTAGAGAACAAGAAAGCATTCATGGGAGTGCTTGGGTGGCTCAGTCGGTTAAACATCTGCCTTTGGCTCAGGTCATGATCCCAGGGTCCTGGGATCAGGCCCCACATTGGGCTTCCTGCTAAGAGGGAGCCTGCTCCTTCCTCTCCCTCTGCCACCCCACCTGCTTGTGCTCTCTCATGCTCTTTCTCAAGCAAGTAAGTTAATTCTTGAAAGGAAGGAAGGAAGGAGAAGAGAAAGAAAGAAAGAAAAGAAAGAAAAGAAAGAAAGCTTTTTCGACAGTAAGAAAAATGGCAGATAAAATTAAAGGAAAAATATATATATACATATATGTAGGTTGAGGACAAAGTCAAAGCAATGGCACAGAATCTAAAGCCAAAAAGATAGAGAAGAAGATGAGAGAAAAGATAAGAGACAATCCAGTGGGCCCAGCATCGGATAAAAAGGAATTCTGAAAAGGAGTATCAGTGATGAGAGACGGGATGATAATGCCCGAGAAATAATACAAGAAAAGTTTCCTGAACTGAAGGCAATGTGAATCGTCGAAAAGAAAGAGTCCAAATCACAAGACACAACTACACATATACTAGAATGGTTAACATCAGAAAAAAAAAATATAAAAATGGACAGCACTAAGTGCTGGGGAGGAGGCAAACCAACTGGTACTCTCATGTACTACTGGTAAGAGAACAAAAAGGTGAATCCACTTTGGAAGACAAATTGGCAAGATCATATAAAAATTAATACGCAATTACCGTATGACCCAAAAATATCACTCCCAGTTACCTATCCAAGGGAAGGGAAAACATATGGCCACACGAAAACCTGTAAATAAATGTTCATAGCAGCTTTATTTATATATCTAAAAGCAACCCAAATGACTATCAGTTCTTCAACGGGTGATTAGATAAACAAACTGTGGTACGTTCCAAAAATAGAATATTAGAGCAACCCAAAGGAATGCATTTGTGACATATTCAACAACATGGATACCTCTGAAAAGCATTATGCTAAGTTAAAGAAATGAGACTCAAAGACCTATATACTCTCTGATTCCATTTGTATGACATTCTGAAAAAGTCAAAACCATAGTAACAGAAATAGGATCATTGTTTGCGAGGGGCTAACGAGGAAGGACTTGGGATTAAGAAAGATATGAAGTGCTGAAAATATCCCATATGCTGCTATTGGTGGTGAATTTGTAATGTTATATGCTTGTGAAAACATCAAAATATACCTCAAAAAAATGGAGAAGCGGTGCCTGGCTGGCTCAGTCAGTTGCGTCTGCCTTCGGCTCAGGTCATGATCCCGAGGTCCTGGGATAGAGCCCAACATTGGGCTCCCTGCTCAGCGGGGAGCCTGCTTCTCCCTCTGCCCCTCCCCCTGCTCATGCTCTCTCTCTCTCACTCTCTCCCAAATAAATAAATAAAATCTTAAAAAAAAAAAAAGGATAAATTTGTGAATTCCTTTTCAATAAACCTAAATTCAATAAAAAGAGAAAAAGCCTACCGAATCACAAACAAGATAATTTTTTTAATACCCACATTAGCTATATCTTTAAGAAATTTAAGAAGTAATGTTAGTGAGATGCTAATGTAGGAAGACCTGGGCCCTCCTTCCTCCTACAAACTCATGAATTCAGCAACAATTCATGGACAAAGTCCCCTTGTGAGAAATCAGAAACTGAAAGGCTCCTGCACCTTGGGAGAAGTGAAACTCTTCCAAGAAGTGGACTCACAGAAGCCAGCAAGGAGACTGAGGATGCCCTCTCAACAGAGGCCCTTTCCCTGACACAACACTGTATGAGCAGATCTTTCTCCAGGATAGATGGCACGCTAAATCACAGAACAAATTTTAGCAAAGGTAAAAAAAAAAAAATTGAAATCATAACAAGTATTTTTTTTTTCTGACCACAGTGGATTAAAAGTAGAAATTAATAGCAGAAGGAAAACTGAAAAATTCAGATACTATGGAAATTGAACAGCACCCTTGAACAAACTTTGAATCAGAGAAAAAATAAAAAGGGAATAGAAAATATTTGAGAACAAGGGAAATGGAAACACAAAATACCAAAGCTTATGGGATGTAGAAAAAACAGTATTTAGAGAGAAGTTCATAGCAATAAATGCCTACATTAAGGAGAATGATCTTAGGCACCTGGGTGGCCCAGTTGGTTAAGTATCTGCATTGTACTCTACACTCAGTGGGGAGCCTGCTTCTCCCTCTTTCTCTCCCTTTGCCCCTCCCACAACTCATGCTCACTCTCTCAAAAAAAATACATAAATAATTTAAAAACATGAAATTAAAAAAAGGAGAAAGATATCAAACAAACTACATAAATTTACATCCAAACAAGTGAGAAAAAGAACAAACTAAACCCAAAATTAGCAGAAGGAAAGAAATAACAAAGATTAGAGCAGAAATAAATAAAATAGAAAATTAAAAAAAAACGACAACTAAGTGTTGGTTCTCTGAAAAGATAGGCGTCATTGACAAAGCCTTAGCTAGACTAACTAAGAAAAAAAGGGAGAAGACTCAAATAAAATCAGAAACAAGAGACTCTAGCACTGAAAACATAGAAATACAAAGGATCACAAGAGACTACTATGAACAACTACTATATGCCAATGATCTGGAAAACCTAGAAATGGATTTACTAGAAACCTAAAACATGCTACAACTAAATCATGAAGAAATAGAAAGTCTGAACAAGCTTACCACTAGTACGGAGATTAAATCCATAATGAAAAAGCTCCCAACAAAAAAAAACCTCAGGACCCAATGGCTCCTCAGATGAATTCTACCAAACATTTGAAGAACCAGCGTGAATCCTTCTCAAACTCTGAAGTGTTTCAAACTCTGAAGTCCTTCTCAAAAACCTGAAGTGGAAGAATCACTTCTAAAATCATTTTATGGGACAAGCAGGACCCTATACCAAAGCCAGATGAAGACACTACAAGAAAAGGAAACTATAGGCCAATAATCTCTGACAAACATAGATGCAAAAATCCTCAATGAAATCCTAGCAAACAGAATCCAGCAGTACACTGAAAGAATTATACCCATGACCAAGTGAAATTTATCACTTGGACAGAAGGATGTTTCAACATACAAAAATTAATTAATGTGATACACCACAGTAAATGGAACAAAATAAAAGTCGCATTATTGTCTCAACAGATATGGAAAAAGCATTTGACAAAATTCAAGGCCCTTTCATGATAAAAACCCTCAACAACCTAGAAATAGAAGGGAATTACTTCAATGTAATAAAGGCCATATATAACAAGCTACAGCTAATATCATACTCAACATCAATGAACTGAAAGCCCTTTTTCTAAGACCAGGAACAAGACCCCTACCACTTCTATTCAGTCAGTACTACGCTGAAAGTTTTAGCTGGAGCAATTAGACAAGAAAAGTAAATAAAGGTACATAGATCAGAAAGGAAGAAGTGAAAAAAAGAAAGGAAAGAAAGAGAGAAAGAGAGAAAGAAAGAAAGAAAGAAATGAAATTGTCCTTGTTTGCAGATGACCTGATTTTATACACAAAAAAGCTAGACTCCATTAAAAACAAACAAACAAAACAACAACAACAACAACAACAAAACTGTTGGAAGTAATGAATTCAGTGAAATTGCAGGATACAAAATCAACATAGCAAAAATCAACTGCACATCTATATACTAATGAGATATCTGAAAAAAAATTAGGAAAACAATCCCATTTACATTAGCACCAAAAAGGATAAAATATTTAGGAAAAGCTTATTAAAGAGGTGAAAGACTTGTTTACTGAAAAGTAGAAAAGATTGATAGAGGAAATTATTTCATTTCCTTGCTTCAGACAACAAATGGAAAAATATCTGTGTCCACAGACAGGAAGAAAATATTTTTCGAATGTCCGTATGACCCAAAGTGATCTACAAATTTAATGCAATCCCTATCAAAATCCCAATGGTATTTTTTTTACAGAAAAAGAAAAAAAAATATTCTAAAATTCCTAGGGAACCACAAAAAACCAGAAATAACTACACTGATTCTGAAAAAGAAGAACAAAATTGGAGGCATCACAATTCCTGAATTCAAAAAGGATCACAAAGCTGCAGCAATCAAAACATCATGGAACTAGAATAAGAACAGACATATAGAACAGTGGAACCGAATAGAGAGGCCAAAATAGATCCATGAGTCTATGGCCAACTGATCTTTCACAAGGGCGCCAAGAATATACACTGGGGAAAAGTTAGTCTCTCCAATAAATATGCTGGAAAAACTGGATCTACACATGACAAAGGAGGCAGTTGGACCCTCATCTTTCACCATACACAAAACTCAACTGAGAATGGATTTAAGAATTAAAGGTAAGACCTGAAATTGTAAAATCCCTAGGAGAAAACTTAGGTAGAAACCTTCATGATATTGGTCTTGGCAATGATTTCTTGGATATGACACCAAAAGCACAGGTAACAAAAACAGAAATAAGCAAGTGAGATTAAATCAAAGTAAAACCTGCCCAGCAAAGGAAACAATTATCAGAGTAAAGAGGAAACCTATGCAAGGGAAGAAAATATTTGCAAATCATTTTTCATAATCTGTTAAGGATGCTATAACAAAATATCACAGACTAAGTAGCTTTTACTTATTTTTTAAAGATTTATTTATTTAAGAGAGATTGTGAGCAAGGGGAGGGAAAGAAAGAGAGGGAGAAGGAGAGAAGCAGACTCCCTGCTGAGGGTGGAACCCTACTCAGGGCTCAATCTCACGCCCTCAGAACATGAGCAGAGCTTAAATCAAGAGTCTGATGCTTAACTAACTGAGCCAACCAAGTGTCCCCAGAGTAGCTTTTAAACAACAGAAATTTATTTCTCGTAGTTTTAGAGGCCGGAAATCTGGGATCAGAGTGCAAGCATGGTCAGATGAGGTCCTTCTGCTAATTGCAGATTTCTTTTTCTTTTCTTTTTTTTTTTTTAAGATTTTATTTATTTATTTTTATTTTATTTTATTTTATTTTATTTTATTTTATTTTATTTTATTTTAAAGATTTTATTTATTTATTTGACACAGAGAGAGAGATCACAAGCAGGCAGAGGCAGGCAGAGGGAGAGGGGGAAGCAGGCTCCCTAGCTGAGCAGAGAGCCCGATGCGGGGCTCAATCCCAGGACCCTGAGATCATGATCTGAGCCGAAGGCAGAGGCTTTAACCCACTGAGCCACCCAGGTGCTCCAAGATTTTATTTATTTATTTGAGAGAGGGAGAGAGAGGGAGAGAACGAGCAGTGGGCAGAGGGAGAGGGAGAAGCAGACTCCCCACTGAGTAGGGAGCCCTATGTGGGACTCGATCCCAGGACCCTGGGATCATGACCTGAGCCAAAGGCAGACTCCTAGCTGACTGAGCCACCCAGGCACCCCTATTCGTTTGTTAGGGAGAGGAGAGAGAGAGAGAAAGAGAGAGAAAGAGAGAGCGCAACCAAAGAGAGCAACAAGCAGAGAGAGAAGCAGGGTCTCCACTGAGCAAGGAGCCCAATGGGGCTCAATCCCAGGACTCTGGGATCATGACCTGAGCCAATGGTAGATGCTTCACTGACTGAGCCACCAAGGCGTCCCTAGATGCAGATTTCTTGTTGTATCTTCACTTGGTAGAAGAGGCCAGGAAGCTCTGTGGAGTCTCTTTTTGACAGCATTAATCCTATTAATGAGGGGTCCACTTTCATATCCTAAGCATCTCCCCAAATCCCCACTTCCTAATACTATCACATTGGACATTAGAATTTCAACATATGAATTTTGGTAGGGGGGACATCAACAGTCGACCATAACACAGATACCTGATGAGGAGTTAGCATACAAGATATATAAGTACTACTTACAATTCAATAGTAAAACAACCAACAAAAATAAACGACAACAAGAACAACAAAAACCTTATAACCTAATCTTTAAAAAAGACTGTTTAAGGACTTAAGCAGACATTTTCCAAAAAAAAAAAAAAAACATAGAAATAGCCAACAGGTAAGTGAAAAAAGCAAACAGCAAACAAACAAAAAAGCAATGTTCAATGTCACTACTCACTAGGGCAATGCAAATCAAAGCTGCTCTGAGATATCATCTCACACCTGTTAGAGTGTTTAGTATTTAAAACAAAAACAAAAGGACGATTGTTGGTGAAGATGTGGCAAAATTGAGACCCTACACATTGTTGATGGGAATGCAAGTCCTGCAGTCTTTATGGAAAATACTATGAAGAAGTTTCCTTAAAGAATTAAGAATAGAACTATCATATTGTCCAGGAACCACACTTTGGGTGTTTATGCAAAAGTATGAAAATCAGGATCTTGTGGAGATATTAGCACTCCTATGTTCATTGCATTATTATTCACGATGGACAAGATCTATAAACACACCTACAATTAAATGAAATATTTAAAAAAGAAGCAATTTCAGAACATATTAACTAAACAATGGGCCTACAATCTTACAGAGAGAAAATTAGGTTCTCTACCCAGGAATAAAGGCCAGAGCATCAGGAACACTGGAGGCAAAAAAAAAAAAAAAGAGAGAGAGAGAGAAAGAATTTCAAAGTTATGAAGGAAAAAATACTTTTTCCAATCCAGAAGTTTAGATGCAGCCAAACTGGGTAGATAATGAATAAAGTTTATAACCCTCACACCCACTTTTAGGAAGTTATCTGAGGATATACACCAGCGAAAATCAAAGTGGAAACCAAGAGGAAGATATGGCTTCCAGAAAGTAGTGAATTTAACCCAAGACAGCAGTAAAGGGAAATCCGGGGAATAAGTGCTAGAAACCATTTTTAGGGAGCAGAGTCCAGATTCAATTAGGACATTGGAAAGAAGGATCTCGGGAGGAAGGATTAATTAGACTGTGAAGAATGCTTGAAAGCAAGGTAGGAGGAGTGGTACCCCCAGGGTGGTGACATAGGTTGCTGCAGACTTCTTTCCCCCTCACGCGAACGACTAACAACTGTTTATGGACAAGGCACCACTGAGAAAATTCTAGAACTTGGGGGTGAGGCTGAAGAACCCCCCCCCCATACCACAGGACCTGAGGAAGATTGGTCATAAGATGAAGGCATAATTTTCAAGAAAAAATTTTTAAAAAGCCATTGAAAACATTCGGGAAAAGAAGAAAACAAAAAACCTGAGTCCTGTTTTCATAAACCATCTCTGAAGCAACCATGTAATATTGGACCAGAAACTCAGTAGGCTTCAAGAAGAGCATTTAAGTGGATCCCAAGCACACCTCCCACGTATATCCATGCACAATATGGGGAACAGGCAAGACTGAAGATGTTTCCATTTAAAGACGTGAATAAACCATGATGCTGAAATCACATCAAACAAATGCCCAAATTCCCTCCAAAACTCACTGAGGAATGAAGCGGAACTTAACAGAATTACGCGTCTGTAAAACCAAAGTTAAATTAGAGCAATTGCTGTGGGAAATTGATCCGATGTGTAGGAGTGAATGATTTTCTTTTATTATCGAAATGTAAGCAAAGCACATAAAATAAATTCAACAAGAGATTGCATAGAGTTAAAACAAGGATCTGGTGGATATAACATAAACTTTGGAAAGCATAAACATTCCATGTTTCCCCACTTCCCCCATCATTCAAGTTTAAGTGTTGGGCAGGCGGAGAGCCAAGTTTCTCCCTGAGCCTAGCATGCCGTGTTCCCCAGCCCTTTTCACCCCAGCGCACAGCCCTGTATCTTTCCATGTCAGGAGTTTGAGACACTCATCCTGCCATGATCTCCATGTCCTGACTTTACTCACTGCCAGGTGGTCTGGACTGTTTGCACACAGATGCTTCTTTTTGTTTGAAAGTCTCTAGCTGAGTCTCAAGGTATTGTATTGCCCACCAGAATGAAGATTATTTTAAGACGAGAGGAAGGATCTTTTTCTTTATAAAAAGTCTTTAAGAGAGATCTATTCTATTGGAAAATAAAACTTCAATCGAATTAAGTATCCTTGCCAGTCTATGGTACTTTGCACGTGAATCTAGATCATACGTATTAAGTTCCTCGATCGGCGTGAATCGTATATCAATAGTCATCTCAGGTAAGGAAAACGAAGGTGAAAGTTGCCTGAAATGCCATGGCTCACTTCCTCAGCTATTCGTCATCACACCATGATTCATTATTGAGTATCTAGCAGGGGCCGGACATGGTGCTGCATAATGGGGGTGCAATCGTGGGTGGATTGTTATGTGGTAGTATTTCTGTGTGGAAAAACTCAAAGTTGGCTGCAGAGTGGATAGATTAGAGGGTAGAACAGCGCATAATAGAAGGAGATTGGCTGTCTAATTGGCAGATAACGACGAAGTGTAAAACTCGCAGGACTTGATGCTGGGGAGAGAAAGAAGGAGGTTTCGAGGGCACCTCCTAGATGTCAGACTTCTTACCTGGATGTTGGGCTAAAGAGAGCTTCTAACAACAACCATGCTGGGGTACTGACTGATGAGTATCCTTTTTCAGAAAATCCCTGAAAAGCCTCTCGTTAGGATGGGGTATTGCCACAGGCACTTGGTTTATCTCAAGAGTTTGCGTGCTTATAAATTCATTCAACCTCAAGACTCACTAATTATACTCTCATATTTTAAGCCTATTATGGAAGAAATTCAAACCACATGGGCGTTTATCTACAAGCCAAAATTTGCTCAAGATAAGCCAGTAGTAATAACTTAACTTCAGGTCTGGTGGTTCTTGAACATATTTAAACCTTGGGAGGGAGAAGGGAGAAGGTAGTTAATAAACATCTCAGAATTCTCTCCACATGGAAAACGAAGACTTTCTTTTTCTGATTTCTCCTTAAACTTGTCATTATTTGGCAGAAATAGTCAAAATAAATGCACCATGCTTCAAAGGAGCCAGCACATAAGAGACCAGACAGCAGCAAGATGAATCCACTTGTCTCAGCAGACATATGCTGTGAACACAGATGTTCAGGAAATGAAGGGCAGGCACTTGTGATAATGTATTGCATCATTTATTTGACCTCAAGATAAAAGCAAACACGAGAAGCAAAATGTGCCACTCACCAGGCTATAAAAATGAAACCTGCCACACGGTTCTGATCTATGGCATGAATTCTGTCTTTGCCAGAATGATGGAGTATTTTCGTGAGAAAATATTCAGCTATTCCCTGTCTTGGGTGTGATTCTTTGTGAAAGAGGGATGAAATCAGGGAATAGAAAAGAAGATTTTAAGATCTAATTTAATTTAACTAATAATACATCAGGCCACATTCACGGAACTATTCTGAGAGGATTAAAAAAAAAAAAAAGAAAAGAAAAGAAAAAAGAAGCAAGCACTTATCCAGCTTCCAGTGAGACAAATTTGGATGCATTTCTTTACGACTGCTCACAGAAACCTTACAAGGAGACAATCACAGGCAAACCTCATTTTATTACACTTCACAGACACTGTGCGTTTTTATGAATTGAAAGTTTGTGGCAAATCTGTACTGAGCAAGCCTACTGGCACCATTTTTCCAATATCATTTCTTACTTCATGTCTCTGTGTCATGTTTTGGTAATTCTTGCCATATTTTGAGCTCTTTCATTATTATTATATTTTTACGGCGATCTATGATCAGTGATCTTTGATATTACTATTGTAATTTTATGACGGTGTCATACAACACACCCATATAAGATAGGGAACTTAATTGATAAATGTGTGTTCTGACGGCTCCACTGGCTAGCCTCAGTCTCTCCCCATGTGCTCGGGCATCCCTATTCCCTGAAAACACAATATTGAAATTAGGCCAATCAGTAGCCTTACAGTGGGGCAGTAAGTGTTCAAGTGAAGGGAAGAGTCTCACCTCTCTCACTTTAAATCAAAAGCTAGAAATGACTAAGTTTAGGGAAAAGACATGTCCAAAGTTGAGAAAAGCTAAAAGCTAGGCTTCTTGCACCGAACAACCCGCAGAATTGGGAATGCAAAGGAAAAGTGCTACTCCAGTGAGCATACAAATAAGAAAGGAAGACAGCCTTATTGTTGATTTGGAAAAAGCTTTAATGGTCTGAATAGAGCAAATCAGCCACTACGTTCTCTTAAGCCAAAGCCTAAAACAGAGCAATTCCCTAACTCTCTTCACTTCAGTGAAGGGTGAGGAAGGTGAGGAAGCTGCAGAAGGAAATTCGGAAGTTAGTAGAGGTTTGTTCATGAGGTTTAAGGAAATCCACAGCATCAAAGTACAAGGTGAAGCAGCAAGTTGCTGATGTAGAAGTTGCAGTAAGTTATCCAGAAGATCTAGCTAAGATCAGTAATGAAGGTGGCTACACCAAACAACAGTTGTTCAATGTAGACAAAATGGCCTTCTATTGGAAGAAGGTGCCACTCAAGACTTTCATAGCCAGAGAGGAGAAGTCAGTGTCTTGTGTATGATTCTTCAAAGAGTCAAAGGACAGACTGGCTCTCTTGTTAGGAGCTAGCACAGCTGATGACTTAAGTTGAGCTAATGCTCACTTACCCTTCCAAAAATCTAGCACCCTGAAGAATTACACTTAATCTGCTCTACCTGAGCTCTATAAATAGAACCACAAAGCTCTATAAATGGAACTACAAAATAGAGACAGCTTGTCTGTTTAAAATGGTTTGCTAAATATTTTAAACCCACTGTTCGAAACCTATAGCTCAGAAAAAAAGATTCCTTTTAGAGTATTCTTGCTCATTGACAGTGCGCCTGGTGAACCAAGAGCTCATGCAGACGTACAATCAAATTAAGATTGTTTTCATGCCTACCGACGCAGAATCCATTCTGCAGCCCAGGGATCAAGGAGTCATTTGACTTTCAATGGTTATTATTTAAGAAATACATTTTGTAAGGCGATAACTGCATGGATAGTGATTCCTCTGATGGATCTGGGCACAGTAAACTGCAAACCTTCTGGAAAGGATTCACCCATTCTACATGCCATTGAAGACATTCATGATTCATGAGGAGAGGCCAAACTTTGACATGAACAGGAGTTTGGAAGTAGTTGATGCTAACCCTCAGGAATGATTTTGAGAGGTTCCCGACTTGAATGGAGGAAGTAATTGCAGATGTGGTAGAAATAGCAAGAGAACTGGAATTAGAAGTGGGGCCCGAATTGTTGCAATCCCATGAGAAAACTTAAATAGACCAAGAGTTGCTTATTTTTTTTTTTTTTAAGATTTTATTTATTTATTTATTTATTTGAGAGCGAGAACACAGGGAGTGGGGAGAGAAGCTGAGGGAGAGGGACAAGCAGACTCCACCCTGAACGCAGAGCCTGACCCCAAGATCATGACCAGAGGCAAAATCAAGAGTCAGGCACTTAACCCACAAGCCACCCAGGCCCCCTAATCAAGAGTTGCTTCTTATGGGTGAATGAAAAAATGTGGTTGGTTTCTTGAGACACAATCTACTCCTCGTGGAGATGCTACGAAGATGACTGAAAAGACAACAAAGGGTTTAGAATAACACATAAACGTAGTTGATAACGCTATTTCAGGGTTTGGGAGGATTGACTCCACATTTGAAAGAAGTTTCCCTGGGGCTAAAATGCTACCAAACAGCATCACATGCTATAGAGAAAGCATCTGTGAAAGGAAGAGTCCATTGGTGCTGCAAACTTCATTGTTGTTTTATTTTTGGAAATTGTCACAGACCCGTCCCCCTCCACCCTAGTAACCACAGCCCTGATCAGTCAGCAGCCATCAACATGGAGGCAAGACCCTCTACCAATGAAATGATTATGACTCACTGAAAGCTCAGATGATGGTTAGCACTCTATAGAAAAAGTATTTTTTAATTAAGGTCTGTACATTTTTTTTAACCCATAATGCTATTGCATGTTTAATAGACTATAGTGTAGTATAAACACAACTTTTACATGCTTGGGAAACTAAAAAATTTCATTTTATTTGCTTTATTATGATTTTTGCTTTATTGCGGTGGTCTGGAACTGAACCTGCAGTATCTCTGAGCTATGCCTGTATTTTCCCTTTTTTTCATTTTATAAAAAAAATTTAAATTTTTTTTTTTTTTTTAGTAATCTCAATACCCAATATGGGGCTCAAATTCACAATCCCAAAGTCCCATGTTCTACTAACTGAGCCGGCCAGAAAATACCTTGTATTTTCTTCATTTTCAAATGAGCAAACCAGAGTTTGCCCAGGTTACATGACTTGCCCAAGGCCACATGGCCAGGATTTAGGCCAGGACCTAAACCCAGATCTAACTCTGAAGTTCACATGGACCCCTAATTCTTACTTCTTCTCAGTATGAGGTGCTGTATAAACACAAAGCTGTGTGGTCATAAAAAGCATAAACGAAAGAATAAGGATGACACAAAACACCTTACATTTGTACACTAAGCCATGGGATGCTTAGTGGAAAGCTCTAGGATTTCAGACATGCAGACCATAGAGTGAAGGGTGTATGTTCTTTGGAGGTAGATGGACCCAGCCTGAATCTTAGCTCTTACCTTCACTTGCTGTGTGACCTTGAGCAAATTGTGTGATCTCCTAGCTGCAGGCTCCTCATCTAAAAAATGAAGTTTTTCCCATCTCATGGAGTTTTTTAAATGAGATGATGTGATCAAATCACCTGACAATATGCCTAGTACACAGTATCTGTCCCCAAAAAGTCAACTTCATGTCACCTCAAGTTAAAGACATTATGAGATGGAGAAACCAAAGAGGAATTCATTTGCCAAGGTAGTATCTAAATGGCAAGTTGAGAGAGTTCTCATGATAAAATTAGTACAGACTCACATGTATATAGGTGCAAGTACAGACACATATACACACATTTGAGTTTTATATTTGCTAGAAGACAAGTTCATTTCAAAACCCTATTATAGTTACATCTATTAGAGACCTAGTCATGCAGTGCGCTGCCAGAAAAAAAAAAAAAAATGTAAATTTCCTATTAGTGTCAGTGCACCCATGCACACTTCCAGCCCCAGCCCCAGGAAGAAGAATTGCCAAGGCACAGTTATCATCATAGCTTTCCAGTCTTATCTGCCATTCTTTCTTCACAAAATTGACACTCAAACACAGTTTTGCAGGGGATAGGTAATCTCTGGTTAAATAAAAACAATTTTCCAATTAAAAAGTGATAAATTCTAATTATAATTTTTTTTAATATGGAATACACACACACACACACACACACACACACACACTCAAAAGGAATCCTAGTGCCCCCAAGAAATGTCTCCTCTTCTTGTTATGGTTGCTTTACATAATTTGTTTACTCTTGTTACAATTTTATTGTAGAGACCCTGCCATTTTACCCAGCCTTTTCCTTCAACATCACACCATAATTTTTAGCACAGTGGTTAAACCTCTGAAATCAGACTACCACATCTGTGTCCCTGTGCTGGGCATTCAACTTCTTTAAGCCTCAAGCCTTCACAAATAAACAAGTACCCTATCATGGGCTGTGTGAGGACAAAGTGAGAATGATTCACGTAAAACTCTTAGCAGAGTACTAGGTAGAAAGTAAGATCTCGATAAAAGTATTAATTTTTTTAATTTAATTTTATTTTTTCAGTGTTCCAGGATTCATTGTTTATGCACCACACCCAGTGCTCCATGCAATACGTGCCCCCCTTATTACCCACCACCACGCTCACCCATTCCCCCACCCCCCTCCCATTTTTAGTAACTAAGAGAACTTTTCTTTCCCCACTGCAAATGACAAAAAGAAAAAATTCAACTGACTTCAGCAAATGGAAGCACATTTACTTTTAAAATGGAAAGTCCAGATGTAGACCCAGACAGCGTCCCAATCAATGTGGTGCCTCTTGTTCAGAGACAAGCTCTTCCCCAGGGGTAGCAGGATACCTGCAGTGGACCGGGTGTGAACCCAACCCCCGCACCCCCAATTCCAAGGCCAGCCAAGAAAGCCTCTTCATATTAGCACCTGCACATGTCCCAGGATTCCCTCTGATTGGATCAACCTGGGCCCCTTCACTCACCCAACACTGTGACTGCTGCTGGGAGAATTTGGTGTTTTGATTGGTTAGTTGTGGTGGGCTGGCTAATCAATAGTCCCCCCAAAAGGTCCATCCCTGAATCCCAGGAACCTATGAATAGGATACCTTATAAGGCAAGAGAGACTTTGCAGATGTGATTAAATTAAGGCTCTTGAGATAAAAAGATTATCCTAGACTATCTGGGTGAGCTCAGTGTAATCACAGAGGTCCTTATAAGAGGGAAGAAGGAGGGTCGGAGGTCAGGCCATGTGGCAATGAGATTCAAGTGGCACAAACCAAGGGATGCAGGCATGCTGGACAAGCTGGAAGTAATAAGAAATACTTTCCTCTTAAGGCATCCAGAAGGAACTGGCCCTGCCTGCTGACACCCTGACTTTAGCCTTGTAAGAACGTTGTGGACTTCGGACTTCCTGAACCATAAACCACTAAGTTTGTGATAATTTATTACATCTGCACCAAGACAACCATACACCAGTCTTCAGTCACGGTCTTCGTCTCCAGACTTGCTGGGATGACGTGGATGGGAATGGAGGAGGAATAATTCTCCAGAAGGAAAGCAGAGATCCTGTTACCAGAAGAGAATGCGTATAAGGCAGAAAGTACACAATATCTGCATATCAACGTTGGCTTTGTTCTTTTTTCCAAATTCTGCATAGATGGCATTACAATAGCCGAATACTTTCCTGAGTAATTTTGCCATAGTATACTTACTTCATCTTCTATATTCGTACTTTGGATCCTTGAAAGGAGGTATGTTTCTTTGCTCATCCTGGACATGCATGAGGTTTGGATAACAATACGGCGGAGGTGACTTCATAATAAGTTGGTATGTTATTGTCTGTTAGTGTGGATCACATCACACGCAAGTATCTTATAGTGGCGCCTGGGTAGCTCAGTCCGTTAAGTGTCTGACTCCTGATTTCGGCTCAGGTCATGGTCTCAAGGTCGTGAGATGGAGCCCCATGTGGGGCTCCGCACTCAGCACAGAGTCTACTTGTCCCTTTCTCTCCCTCTCTGCCCATCCCCCCACTTGCATTTACTCTCTTTCTCTAAAATAAATAAAATCTTTTTTAAAAAAGTATCTGAGGGCACTTGGGTGGCCCCGTTGGTTAACCATTTGCCTTTGGCTCAGGTCATGGTCCTAGGACCCTGGGATCGAGTCCTGCATCAGGCTCCGGACTCAGCGAGGAATCTGCTTCTCCTTCTCCCTCTGCCCCTCCCCGCTACTTGCACACTTTCTTTCTCTCTCTCTCTCAAGTAAATAAATAAAATCTTTAAAAAGAAAAAAGTATCTGATACTAGTAATGAACATGATCAGACAAATACAAAACCAACAGTTACATCAACCTGAGTGTTAGACTTCTTGCACTACCAGGCTTGTTCATCTTGAAGACCCCATTTTCTTTCTTTGAGTCTTGATTTCAGACCCTACAGAGTATCAGGAGATGAATGAACAAAGTGAGGTCAGAGCCATCTGTGGAATCACTCCACAGTAGTGGCACTGATTGTAAGGGATGTGCAGCATCCCCTTTGGGTCCCAGGGAACATGGGCGTGGGGAGCGGGAGGGCGGTGGAAACATTCTGAGTTTGAGGTATTGGGACAATATTACAAAGAAATCTGATTAAGAGATCAGAAGCACTAAATTCCAGGAACAACTTTACCATCATTCAGTTATCTCTTCTATGTGATGTAACGACAGTGTTACTGGGTCTAGGGTCAGCATGGTGGAGGAGGTTTTTAGTGAGAAAATGGGCTGGAGAAAGGATTATCTTTGTGAGAGTGGTAGTGATGGAGGTATATTAAAATAATCTGGAAGATTTTATTTTTAATTCCAAGTAGAACAATCTCAGAGTTGTCCCGCCCCACTCCCCATGCCCACCCTTCCCTGTCAACCCAAATTAATGATATTATTCTGTGAGGGCCTTGGATAATATGACAGAAGCCTTGTAGGTGATTTTGATCACCCTCATTCCCCAAAGCCACCTCAGCCCTACCTATGCCCATTGAGAACCAGGGTCTAGACTATGTTTAATTTCTTTGCAAGTTTCTGACTACTTTACATTCTATGTACTGTTTTTCCCGGTATAGGAATTAGGTGGACACTGGAGAAGGTGTGGAATTACCATCATTGCCCTGTGTTCTATCCACTGCCTTTTCTGGGTCAGAGCACCGATGGGACTCTATGCCACCAGGCATATCCAGAAGGCAGGGCACTATCCCAGCCCCAGTGCAGCCTCAGCCTGGCAGGTTTGGACAACAGAGGCTGCCCCAGGCCTCGGAAGTAGAGTCCTGAGTCCTAGACAAATACACTGAAGTGAGAAGCCAAATCCGGCTGCTACAATCTGCTGTCTCCCATAGTGACATTCTGGCCACAACAAAATATGGCAGGTTCAGAAACTCAATTTTCCCTGACAATCGAGCATCAGGCCCTGACAAGACAAGCTGCTTCATTATCTGTCTGGGAGGAAGGGATAAACCATTTTGTTGAGTCAGTAATGGTAGACTGTAGTAGATGCTTTATCCAGGAAAATGTTCGTCATCTAGTGCCGTGGTGCTCTGTTAACAAGTCATTTCTAGGACTGCTCTAAAAATGAAATCATCTTTATTTGATGTGGTGTCGTCACCGTGATTTATTACCCAAACAAAACATTCAAATCATTGGGAGATTGAGCAAATCGGCAAATGAGAAGATACTAGAAAGCCAACTGGAAAGAATCTCTGTTTTATCAAAAACTATTTTTTATTGAAGAATAATTAACACACAGTGTTAAATTAGTTTCAAGTGTACAACTCTATTGCATAACTCAGTGCTCATCAAAAGTGTACTCTTAATCCTCCTTACTTATTTCACCCTCCTCCCACCCATCTCCAAGTGTCCATCCATAGATGAATGGATGAAGAAGAGGTGGTATATATATAATGGAATACTACTCAGCCACAAATAAGAATGAGATGTGGCCATTTGCATCAACATGGATGGAGCTAAAGGATATTATGTGTAGCGAAATAAATCGGTCAGAGAAAGACAAATACCATAAGATTTCACTCATATGTGGAATTTAGGAAACAAAGGAACAAAAAAAGATATTAACTTTTCAAAAGAAGGATAATTTTAAAATTAGAAGACTAGGTCATGGTTTTTATAGGAAAAAGAAGGATCAAAAGAGCTTGAGTGAGTAATTACTTCATGTCAGAAACTGCTGCATCCTTCACATTCACGATTTTATTTAATCTTCACAACAATACTTAGGACTGTGTTCATTTTATAGATGAAAATCTTAAGAACCCAAATGCCAGAACTCATTAAGTAAAATGATTTCCCCAAGCGCTCCTGCTCTACGAGTGGAAAGAAGAAACCCTCCTTCTGCCCTTTCTGGTACAACGTTGATAATGTCTCTTGGTTTAAACTGCAGTGTTTGCATTCCCACACCAATCATTCTGTGGCCTCCCCCTGATAGCGTTGGGGTAATGGTGCATCTAGAACAGAGCCTTGGTCATCACCGCAAGTCACTGTGCATCTGACCACACACTTATCTGGGACTCTTTGACGTCATATGTGTGATTCGGACTTTTTCTTCCCAGTGACAGAAACCTATCTGTTTTATCAGATTGATAAAAGAGAAAACAGAATTTGGTGGACGGATGTGGAAGCATTTGAACAGAAGCTTAAGTAACCTAATGGGAGGAAAATTGGATCTGTTGGCCTTTAAGAAAATTGGAACCTGGAGCTCAAGCATGCTGCCGGGATTCACACACTCTCTCTCTCTCCCTCTCTCTCTCTCTACCCGTGCTTGTTCCTAAGTGCTCTGCATCATCTCCACTCTAGCTATGCTCTGGTTTGCTCCACTTGGCAGGAAACATGTCTTCCAACCTCTGGCGAGGGATTGATTAATACTCATTCTGGTCACGGCCCTAGAAATGGGCTCTCCCAGTGCCCACCCTTGGGCCATCCTCTAAGGTCAGAGAAGTAGCTCTGTATGATCACAGCAGCTCCTGTGCCAACAACACAAATGAGGTGGATAAAGAGTACTTTCCAGAACAAAGAGGCTACTGGGCTGACAATAACATTGACATCCAGGACACAACGGAGATTTACAGCCAAGAGGCAAGGGAGAGGCTTCTGGGAAGTCTGAGGTAAACCTTTCAGTGTCCCGAGAACTCTGTTATGTTTTCGAACTGAAAGTAGGTGGTTGTCAAGACTTCAGAGCATGCACACACTCACTTATTCATTCCTCAGACATTTACTGGTGTTAAAAGAGAAGAAAAAAAATAAGAATAAGATATGATCCCTACCCTCAGAGTTTACTGCCTGCCGGGGAGAACAGACAAGTATACTAATGATGTCAGTATTGTGAGCAGAGTGTATTAATGAAGGTCCATAGAGGGCAGTGTTTTTCATGCCGTATGCTGAGACCCATTGGCAAGTCATTAAATCAATTTAGTGGGCTGCAGACAGCATTTAAAAAAAGAAAAGAAAGGAAAAAAATAGGCCAGAATATATCAGTGTGCATTGTGCAGCAGTAAAGAGGAAGGATCTGGTGAAACAATTGTGTTCCAGTTGCGTGGGAGGCTGTGTATGTGCAGGTTTGTGTACCAAGTCGGGCTGTAAATTCCATTTCTCACTCTAAGTCATTGTCAGAAACGTTTAAAAGATGCTAACGTGATGCGAGTAGGAACCCAGAGAAGAGGCGTGTAGATGAGTCTAGTAAGGGGGAGGGGAGGAAATGGTTTCTGAAGAAGGGAGCTCTTAATCTGAGTCTTGGGGAAAAGGCAACAGTTGCGTGATGATCCAGGCGCAGAGGATTGAGAAGGCTGCCTAGCCCGGGAAGTCCTGTGGCTGCCGGGCAGCAGATCAGGGCCTGTGCTGGTTCCCATGTTACAGTTGGCATCCCTCAAGCTACTGTCCCAGGACTAGGAGCTGCTGGTGTAGAATGGGGAGGCAGGGCACAGACTTTTACAAAAAACAGGAAGTCATGGACGACAATGAGAATGAAGCACTCTAAAAATTTCCAACTGTCCAAGTTGACTTCTGCTTGGAGAACCAGAGAAAGCTTCGTGAAGGTGTGAGCACTTTTGAGTTAGCTCTGCATACTTTACAGTTTTGGCCCAGGGATCAAGAGTGGGGGGCTTGTGTGGTTGAGCCTGGTGAGCTGGGCGAAGAAGTAAGAGGAAAAGGAGATACTCCAAGAACATTCCAGAGCCCAAGAGAAGGAGACTTTGAATGGCCACACCCCCTGCTTCATGAGGTTCCTTCAAACCAGCTGTAATAGTTCTTTAAGGGAGTTCTAGGTGCCACGCAAAATAAAATTTTATTCACTATTTGACATTTTCAAGTATGTGCATTGGAAGGCGGCCGTCTCACATCATAGTTAAGCACTGAGATTTGCAGCCAGGATGCTGGGGTTCAAGCCCACTTACTTGCTGTGTGATGTTGGTCTAGTTACCTATTCTTTCTGTGCTTCTGATCTCTCGTGGGTAAAAACAGTATCTGTGGTGGCCATGGAAAAGTGCTGCTCGGACCTTCTTTAAGAAAGAACCTGATCTTCAGCTGAGAGGAGTGTCCTTAGCTATCAGTTTTAGCTGCAGTGCCACTGGGGTCCATTGAAGAATTCAAGCTCAGGCCACACTCTCTTCCCAGAAGCCCTTAGTCAATGACATACCATGGTGGGAATACTGGGGCTTGGCCATATTTGTCCAACGTGGGACTCTGCGAAAGGCAAGCTTCTTATCGGGTCTCCCCGTTGGGTCTGCCAAGGCTTTGTCAAAGCTGCGTGTCTCGCTTACCCAGCCCTGCTTCCTCCTGACTCCTCCCATTCTGAAGTGTCAGATCTGCTTTGTGGTCTGAAGACTCTTCTCACCCAGTCCTTCTTCCTTCCCTTTTATTGTTCACAGGCAAATAAGTAATAAGTCTCTTGCTCTGCCTGAGCATCTGTTTTCCTAAGCGGACATGATCCCTTCTTATGGTGCTGCCCCTAGTCTCAGGCTTTGAATTGCTATTCTTTCTACACTCAGTCCCTACATAAGCCCCCTGAGTTTCCAGTGGTTTAATGCCATCTTTGTGTTGAAGACTGTAATTTTGACTCCAGCTCTGAGCTATCTTCCGAACTCCAGAGACTTATATACAATACCTTTTTAACGTCTCTGCTGGCTATCCAATAGGAGCCTAGGACTTAATGTGTCCAAGTCCCAACCCTTGATCTTTTCTCCTGAATCTGTCCTTTCTTCAATCTTTCCTGTCTTGCTAAATAGCAATTCTATATTTATAGTTGCTGAGGGCAAACACTTTAATGTCATTCTTGATTCCTCTCATTTTCTCAGAGCCCACATACAATCCATCACCAAATCTTGTGGGTTCCACCTAAAAATACATGCTGAACCTGACCAGTTCTCACCACCCGCACAAGGACAACACTGTTTTGGGTCATCATGTCCTCTTCTCTGGATTATTGCAATATCTTCTGTTTTGACTTCCTACTTCTACCCTTGACCCATTTAATCCATTCTCAATGCAGTATCCAGAGTACCCCTTTAAAAATGTAAACCAGATTATGTCATCTTTATCTCAAAGTTTGCCAGCAAGTCCGGTCACCCAGAATAAAGCCTGGATCCTAAAACAACCTCTAAGTCCCCGTGTTGCCTGGCCCATCCTCCACAGTCTCCCCTGGTTTACTCAGTTTCATTTTAACTACATCAACTTCATTTCTGACCCCCAAATACTCCAACGTAGTTCTAGGTGGAATTTTGTACGTGCTATCCCCTTTGCCTGGAATATTCTTCTCCCAGATATTTGAATGACGCTCTCTCTCTCATCTCCACATTTCTGCTCCGCTGTACCTTATGGGTGATGCTGTCCCTGGGCTCTGTAGGAAAAATCACATGCTACACAGCTTTTCCCCTTCATCTGCTGTACCTAACTGTAAGGCTCTTAACATCGAACATAATTGCTTTTTGTCTTATTTCTCTCCTTCCCGACACTAGGATGTAAGTTCCAGGAGGGCAAAATTTCACACTTTTTTCCCTACTGTATCCCTGATGCCTATTTCAATGTCTCATATGTAGCAGGAACCCAGTAAATGTCTGATGTACAAGCAAATGAATTGGGGTAATAATAGTGTTGACCTCATAGGGGGTCTATGATCTCCAATAATTGATGTAAAGAACCTAGCACAGTGCCTGGAACACAGTAAGTATTCAATAACTATGAGTTTGTTAGCCTCCATTCTGGGAACAAAGTCTGACAGCAATAATCAGGTGAGAGCCACAGAATCTATTTGCTCAACTTCCTTAATAAAAAAACTTTAAGATCATATATCCTGCAGAGGTGAAAATGACTATAATTCACCCACAAAATGAGAACTCTAACATAGCTTACTATATTCCTAATAAACACATTGTACTATAAATACTGCATGGTAGATTTCTAATGTTCATGTCAATTCCTTCCTCAGTAATGTGAACAATTTTAGTCAGATGTAACTGAGATACGAGACGCTGGTTTGGTTTGCCTGCATTTCTCTTCTTCCACAGCCTAAGTTTTAGGACTGTGTCTGTTTTAATTGGGGCCTGCCTGATTTGTCAAGGCACTGTGCCAGGCAAGGGGGATTCAGCAGCTAATAAGATAGGCTTGATTCTTGCCTTCAACCAGCTGACACTCTATCGGGGAAGATGGATAATCAAATAAATTATAGGTAAGTAAGTGTTAGAATGGTGAATGTTCAGGCTGCATGATAGAAGGCAGTCACTTGGTTTGGTTGAGAAAGAAAAATGAGAGATGAGGCTTTGCTTCTCACAAAAGGTGATATTTAAGAAGGTGTATGAAGTTCTCCTGGTAAAGATTAATAAAGCAAGCTAACAAACAAACTTCGTGGCAAATCACTTATCTTGGTAAAGGAGAAAATGGTTGCAGGGAACTGGGAAATAATGTAAAATGGCTTGGACCATGGAGAGGACAGGAGACCTCAAAGTCTCGAAACAAGTTCTGAAAGGTGCCCTTGAAGGCAAAACAGGAACGGCTTATCCCTAAAGAGTACAGTCTCTTGGACTCTCTTAGTAATTGCAGAAAATCCTTAATCTTTCTTTAATACACGGTAGAGTTAACTTTTAGTATTAACAAAGAAGATTCTATTTTTCTATAGTACACTTTTAACCTCCAACTAAGATTCTCTTTCTGCACTCCTAGCCTGATATGGCCCTATCTCGTGCAATTCCAAGAGCTCACAGCTGTCCTTGGGCTTTCAATGCTGATCTTGATGCTGGGCTGAAGTACGTGTTTATCCCCCCTCCTCTTCAGGAAAAGAGTAACTTCCTCTTGGAAGCAGACCGGAACATTGATCTTGAATATAGGCGGGACATGGGGGACCGTGAAACATCCTTCCACTACTGGACCCCAACTAGGCACTGCGCAAGACTCCTTAACCTCTGGAAATGTACAGTAAGAGAGAAAACATAGAAACATTAAAAAAAAAAAGACAATTCACAATACAATACAAATGCAAACTTTGTGAAATGACGGTTGGGTTTCCTAAAGAATGTGATAGGACATCAAATGAGGAAAAGACCATGGCCATCAAGAAAGACAACTCACAGTGAGCACAGTTGGAACTGGACTCTGAAGAACGAGTAGGATTCTGACAGATGACTAACAGCTGGATCATCCAGCCCAGAGAGAGGGAAGGTGGTGGGTTGGGAGGAGAGCAGAGAAGCAGGGGAGACAACATAAGAGAAGGTTGTAGAAAACTTCAGTTGAGTTTGTGTTCCAGGCTTCAGGAGAGACTTTCTGAACCCAGCCATCTCTTGACTTTTATACGTGGACCCACTCATTTATTTAAATGGGGGACTTTGTGGTTTAACACCTAGGATTCTGCTTGAACTTTAAGATAGGATTTTTATTTTTATTTATTTATTTTTTTTCTTATACTGTAATCACTTTTATTTTTTTTTTCACATTTTATTTTATTTTTTTCCCCAAATACTTTTATTTTATTTTTTCGGTGTTACAAGATTCATTGTTCATGTACCACACTCAGTGCTCCATGCGGTATGTGCCCTCCTCAATACTCAACACCAGGTTTGCCCAACCCCCCACCCCCACCCCTCCAAAACCTTCAGTTTGTTGCTCAGAGTCCACAGTCTCTCATGGTTCATCTCCCCCTCCGATTTCCCCCAATTCACCCTTCCTTTCCTTTTCACAATGTCCTCCATGTCTTTCCTTATGCTCCACACGTAAGTGAGACCATATGATAATTGACTCTCTCTGCTTGACTTATTTCACTCGGCATAATCTCTTCCAGTCCCATCCATGTTGATATAAAAGTTGGGTATTCATCGTTTCTGAAGGAGGCATAATATTTCATTGTATATATGGACCATATCTTCTTTATAAGATAGGATTTTTAAGCCAAACCAAAGAAACAAAAACAATGTTTGAAGAGTATAGGCATGAATGATAATAGTCAGCTATTTTGCAGTTTGAGCTATCAAAGTTTGAAGCTCAAGAAATTATATGTTTAAGTGCCTAAGTAGTCTTCGGTTGACTTTTAATTAACCTTTTTTTGCCATTTCTAGTCCAAGGAAATTGAAAAAATTTTTTATAGTCCACAGAACTTATTTTATAAAAGAATTCCATACATTTGAAACTCACCCATAATCATCTTTGAAAACATGCGATGTTTGCAGCTGAATCAAGCCAGATTGTATTTATTCCTTATCAATCCTAGTTATCTCGGCATTGCTCTCTTATTAATAAGATTCAGACAAAGCCTAGCCTTCCGGTGCAAAAGTGAAAGCCCAGAGTGATTTAAAAATTATTTTCTCTAATCAAGCTTCATCTCATTAGTTGCGATTCCTTTCTTTTAGATTCTGATGTTTGCAGAAGCTTTTTGTGGGAGCATTATTTAAAACATGTCGTCCCCAGTGGAACACCCCCCTCTTCCTGCAAATTATTCTTCCTCAATCTTTCTGGGTTGAAGAAGATTTTGTTTACTCAACTTAATCTAAATCTCAATGAAGAAATATTTCTTTTCATCCTTCCCTTTTCAAAAGAACAGGACAGGCTCGATTTGTCTAACAAGAATTACAGAGGCCATGCCGTTTGGTTTTCATGTTGACTATAGTAAGTGGATCACTTCCTTGGCACCCCAAATAATGAGGTCCTTACACCTCCCATGATATTAGTCACGGTCATGGTGGCCCGGCAGAACAGAAGTTAATTTCTTTCACACACAGGGACTAATGTGGTTTGTCTAGGATGCTTCCCCATCCAATGACTCAGGGATCCAAGCTCTCTTCATATTATAATACAGCTGCCTTCATATATCATTTCTTTTCATTATTTTTTATTTCAAGTTTTTATTTAAATTGTAGTTCATTAACATACAGTGTAAGATTAATTTCAGAAGTAGAATTTAGAGATTCATCACTTACATATAGTAGCCGGCGCTCATCACCTAAGTGCCCTGCTCAATCCCCATCACCTATTTAACTCATCCCACTGCCCACCTCCCTCAATCAACCCTCAGTTTCTTCTCTGTTAAGAGTCTGTTTTATGGTTTGCCCTCTCTCTTTTTTTACCCCTACGTTCATCTGTTTTGCTTCTTAAATTCCACATCTGAGTGAAATCCTATGGTATTTGTCTTTTCTCTGACCGGCTTATTTCACTTAGCATAATGCCCTCTAGCTCCATCCACACCCTTGCCAATGGCAAGATGTCATTCTTTCTGATGGCTGAGTAATATTCCATTGTGTGTGTGTGTATATCACAACTTTTCTAGCCATTCCTCAGTTGATGGACATTTGGGCTCTTTCCATAATTTGGCTATCGCGCATAGTGCTGCTATAAACACTGGGGTGCATTAGTCCCTTTGAATCAGCATTTTGTATCCTTTGGGTAAATATCTACCCGTGTAATTGATGGACCTAGGGTAGTTCTACTTTTAACTTTTTGAGGAAACTCCCTCCCGTTTTCCAGAGTGTCTTCGCATGTCATTTCTAAGGTCGCTTCCGCATGGTGAGAGAGGAAGGGAGAGCACTGGCTTGTAGCTGCCCCAGCCTGGAAGTCATCCTGCTTCTCATCTTTGGCCAAGAGGACTCACGTGGCTTCCCCTAAACTGCAAGGGAGAGTGGGGGTGGAATGAGGGGGAATGCATGAAATAGTTGGCGAGCAGTAACGGTCTCTGCCTCAATTACACGATTGATTCGATGCTGTGCTGAGCCAAGCTCAGAAGAAACACATGGGGACCATGGAATTTTCAGCACATTAAAATCATCGTCCAAAAGGAATCTGGAGTGCAAAATATATGTGTTCTGAAGACAGTACACACACTGCCTGGCTTTGCCCATTCTCGCAGACACTCTGAGCCTCAGAGTCCTCCTCTGTTAAATGGGGAGGATACTGACACAGCAAGGTACATTAGGAGTAGAAGTATTGATTGTAAAACATCTAGAAAATGCCAAATACGTATCTAGCTTTAAAAGTAGCAATTATTATTGTATTTTAGTGATAATGAAAAATGGCAATATTATCATTATGCAAAATAATTAATTAGTTATATTTAATTTATCAAAAATAATGAAAACAATTTTGAAATAGAAGCATCCCTGAGACGCCCTAGTTGAGTTCAGAATCAGCTTTGACCCTACATTTAATTTACTTTTAGCAGAAAAGGTAGTATATTATTACCTTTAGAATTTCTCATTTCAGTTGAAAAAAAAATCAAGCTTTTAGAGTAATTGCAAAATTTTGAAAGGGACCTCAGTGAAAGCAGAGAGGGAAGTTTCCATAGCAATATCTGAACGACACAAAGGGAAAGGAAGAAGAGAAGGGGGAGCATTTAATGAGCACTTACATGATGCTAAGTGGTGCGCTTGGCATTTTACATCCAGTATCTGTCCAAAACAAGGGGAAAAGCTATGAGATCAGTAGGATGGTCACAGTTTTATAAGAGAACAAACAGACCCAAAGTAGAGAGACTTTTCTCGTGGCCCGAGTGGGATAGGACCCTGCCTTTGCCTGCTGCTGGTGCTCGGGCTCTCTCAGCATCGTTGAGCCTCCTGCAACTGAATCTTCTTTCCACTTCCTGGGCTGAATGTCCCCTGTTTCCCCAGACTTATTTCTCTCTTTGTTCCCAGCCTTTCTCGGGGCTTCTCCGGGGTTAATGTACAAAGCTGTCTCCAGCCTGACCTCTCCCTAGCACACCAGGCTCCTATTTCCTTCTGACAATAGGTTTCCTTAGGTCCATTGCCTTGCCTACTCAGAGCTCCTCTTTGTAGGAGGAAACCAACGAGAAGAGTGGACAGAGCAGTGGGGGTAGTGCAGTCGCCGGGGGCAACCATCCAAGCAAGGATCCCCGGGGCAAGAATTATCAGTGAAGCCCAATCCGGGGGGGGGGGGGGGGGGGGGGT
>CM052899.1:170697697-170730524 GCA_028534135.1 Potos flavus
CGTATGAGTATTGCTGTCGGGATGCATAACCTGCATCTAATCACGGGAAACAGCAGACAAACTCACACTGAAAAATAGTCTACAGCTTGCCCGGATTCTTTCGAAAATGTTCATTTGTGAAAATGAGAAGGACTAAGGAAACTTCCAGATCGAAGGAGACAAAGCAGATGCGTCCGCTAGATGGACCAGATCCTGTGCTGGAAGAGGAAGGGCTTTAAGGACATTATTGGGACAACTGACCAATATGTGATATTGGAATGTTGCAACAATGTTACATTTCCTAAATGTAACAATATTGTGGTTAAGAGAATTTTCTTATTTTTAGGAAGTACACACTGAGGTATTTGGAGTAAAAGGGTGGAATGTATGTAATCTATTTTCAAATGGTTCAGAAAAACAAATAATTATTTTGGAATTTATAATTTACACACAGTTGTGCATGTATATGCAGATGTGTGTGTATATATACGTGGGGGGTAGGGAGAGAGAATGAGAGACACAAGTTGATATGACAAACGTAGCAAAATGTTAAAAATTGCTGAATCTGGAAAAAGTATATTGAGAGGAAGAGACTGTATTTCCAGCAATTCAATGAGCTTTAGAAGTTTAAACAAATTGAAGTTTCTATTAATAGCCAGCAATTGCTATGTTGCCCATCATATACTATGGATTGTCCAAGGCAGGTCACTGGCATTCCTTCTACACTTTTTTAGTGGCTCTAGATGTAGAAATTATGTCTTCATTTTCACGTTTAGACATGAACAAATTGAAACAGGCTACTCACTGCAGGACGTGCCAAGGTCCTGGATTTGAATTCGGGTCAGGTTTATTCCTTGTCATTGCACGAAGGGACAGTTCATGTGATGTCAGGCGGGAAGTTCATGTGATGAGCTCCAGCCTCCAGCTCACAGCCCATTGGGAAGGTAGAGAAGGAAGGTAGACTAAGTAACTAGATTCCATAGTGTGCTGTGGAACATACTTTTAAATTCTTCCAGCCAGTATTTGTTGCACACCTACTATATGCCACATGTTCTGCTAAGCCCTCTGGGACCAGAGCCAGGCACAACTGAGACCCAGGCTCCACCGTCCCAGAATTTCTGTAGCAGTGGACACACGTGGCTGACACTGGTAAGCACGGGTGCTGGGGGCTCACAGGAGGGGCACCTACTCCAGACCAGGAGGTGAAGGCAGGCTTCCCAAAGGATATCTGACCGCTGTCTTAACAGATTCTCAGGGACGGAAGAACGTGGGAAATCTTGCTCATTCCTATGGTCTAAAACCCGGCACATCAGGAATCCACTATTGGGAAATCTGGAAAAGGGATATACAAGTGTTCTCTCTTGTGTGTAGTCTATACTAGTCCTGATTGCATGGATGGATGGATGGATGGATGGATGGATGGATGGATGAATGGATGGATGGATGGGTGAGTGAGTGAATCCCCACCTGTGACTACAAGGAGCCCAGTGGGATCAGCTTTCCAAGGAGATTAGCCTCCCTGTCATCCTTCCAGGTCACCAGAGCCAGTGGGCAAGTGCCACCAAACCTGTCCTCCCCTGATTCAGCAGTGAGTGGCTGTGGATGTGACGGCGGTGTGGTAACTAGCCACAGCCAGGGGGGCTCCTGCCCTCCCCGGTTTCTGTGCTTTGCTTTTAAATGAAAGGAAATGCTTTATTAAGAAAAGCCATTCAGGTCTCTCTCTTTCTCTCCCCTTTTTTTCCTGAGTTGCTCAACACTTTTTTAGGCTCTTACGTTCACAGAAGAGAACAAAGACATCTTCCCGAAGCTGTACCTTGGGTTTCGTTCTTGCCCATGCCAGACAAAGCCAGAGGCCCTCGCACTTTGTAGGCGAGAAACAAGTGCCCTCCAGCTCCATCCAAAAAGTCAGAATCAGTTCAGGAACGACACAATGTGCTTTCGGTTTTACTCAGTGTTTTCCCGGCATGATCTCATTTCATTTACAGAGTAGACGTACAAAACGTTCGAGACTCTTGTGAATAAAATGCTCAGGGATTTTCACAATCCTTTTGGTGACGCTCCAGGAACCTGGGAAGGAGCCTAGGGCCTGCCCCTGGGGGAGAGGAGGCCTCCTCGAGGCAGGAAGCCCAGCTCTTTTCTCTGACCTTTGCTCAGCCAACCATGCCTACTGGAGCTGCTGGCTTGTTCTGGTTCCAGGAAGCATTCCGCTTGAAAAATACACCTCGCAGCTGGGGGCAGAAAAAAAAAAAAAAAAAGTTTGGAGACTATCGATCAGTTTAAACACCTTTGTAAACAAATTCAGGCCAAGAAAGGGAATCATTTGCCTAAAATCACAAAGCTATTTAGCAATGGAGCAGGAACTAAGCCCTCATCCTGTGTATCATTCTATTTTCTTTTCTAGGGCATGAAATTGCTAGATCTGGCTAAACGAATCATGGTGAGTGGAACGACCCCAATGATCTGGTCCAAGAGGAGAGGAAAAAAATATATAATAATAATGATGATGATGTTTTTAAAAATCCCTGAAAGCTGTTGTTTCTGGCATGCTCCTTACTGTTCCCCCCACATACACACCCCGGATGCCTTATGGGATCTGATCCTTGACTCTAGAGGTTGTAGACACCTGTCCCTCCAGGAGAGAGGGAGTAATATCCATAGTGTCACTGTCCCCTCCCGAAACTGCTCTGGGCACAGGAGCTCACTACCATCTCTCTCGGTTGCTGAGTGTTCTCGCAGGCTCTAGTTAATGACCAGCAACATTTAGCCCTGTCCTCACTCACTAAGAGATTGAACCTGAGTTGTACCTGAAACCACGGACGGGAACTCTTTCTTTCTAACATGAAGTGACAAGGGTTCATCATTTTCAAGCTGCTCCAAGCTGCCTCGCTGGGGGCACAGAGACGCAATCAGCTTGCAGGTGAGAGGATCGAGCCTCCCCCGCAACTCTCAAAGCCCAGAGAAGGAAGCAAGTCCCCAAGCGGCACCAAGTTCCTTGGAGAAGGCAAATGTGGGTTTATATTAGCTCCTTCCAGAGAGGGAACAGTGGGCTGGCCGAGGCTCCCCGAGGGCGCCAGGGTGCCACTCTGGGCCATCTAGAGGTGCTGGGGCGGGAGGGGGAGGCCAGGTGGCAGCTGCACTAGGCTGACAGCTCTGGGACCAGGAAGGGACATCGGGCAAACCTAGCCCACTTACACACGCGTCCTCCTCCCACAGAGATTGTCTGATAGTCTCCTCGCTTACAGCTTCTTGGAGTGGTTTTCATACTGTTTCTTCTTTCCTTCCTTCCCAGTGATCTCTGTCTCTCTCTCTCTCTCTCTCTCTCTCTCTCCCTGGCCCCCTCCCTCTCTCAGTCTCTCTATCTCTGTCTTTTCCTCTCTCCCTCTCTCTCGCCCTTCTTCCCTCTTCTCTCTGTGTCTGTCTCTTTCACTCCGTCTCCATCACCCTGTCTCTTCCCCTCTCTCTGCCTTTTTCTCTCTCTGTCACCAAAACATACACTTTTCCTGTCCGATCCCTGCAAAGAGCACCAATTTTATTTATTTATAAAATAGTAACAATGGTGGAATTACTGCAAACCATAAAAAGCGGTGAAAAACTAAAAGCTCGAAGTGTTGATGCTCTCCGGAATTACCCTGATTTGATAGATTCTAGAGCCGGTATTGCCTTCCTCTGTCATGTGAATAAAACATTATCTTTTCGTTTTTTAAGAAGTGGTTATATCAGTGTCTCTTCGATGATATCTACGGGTTGTTTCTTTTCTGTGAAGATAGAATGTTCATTTTCATACTCACAAAGAAATTAAGGACTATCGACTCAATATTTGTACTAATAGTCCTTGTTACTTTTCTGCTCTGACTGCCCAGCTGAGCAGAAGATAAACACATTTCATTGTTGTTTATTACATTGCAAGATGGTAACACTGACCAGACAAACAAATGGAATGACCTGTCCTATTTTCCGCATGAACCAGGGATTAGAGTTGACCCAAATGTCTTACTTTCTTTTTTTTTCTTTTTTTCTTTTTCTTTTTTTCTTTTTCTTTTTCTTTTCTTTTTCTTTTTCTTCCTTCCTTCCTTCCTTCCTTCCTTCCTTCCTTCCTTCCTTCCTTCCTTCCTTTCTTTCTTTCTTTCTTTCTTTCTTTCTTTCTTTCTTTCTTTCTTTCTTTCTTTCTTTCTTTCTTTCTTTCTTTCTTTCTTTTCTCCAAATCGCCTGCTTTGGAATTAACCTGGTTTTAACTCTCCTGTCTTACACCTACTGAATCTGGGAAGCGAGCATGTTGCCTCGCTTCTCAGAGCCTCTCCTTCTGAACATGGAGAACTAGTACTTCAGAGGGTTGTGGGCTGGACTGAATAAGAAAATATATACTTTGGCAGGATAACTTACACATAATTTCATAGAGCTACTGATAAGGTTTATGGTGCGGGGGCCGACTTGCAACTCCTGCCCCACGGTGCAGGTCACCGAGCTCAGAGAAGGACAATGAACTGATTCAGATCACCTAAACGGTAGGCATCAGCGGAAAGCACTGGTTCACAATGAGGGGTCTCTTTTGCTTCCAGGGGCCCTTTGGCCATGTTCTGAGATTGGAACGGTCACCACGGAGGAATTACAGTATTGGCGTCCAATGGGCAGAGGTCAGGGCTGCTGCTAAACATCCCGTGATGCCTAGAACAGCCCCTACCACAAAGATTTGTCTGCACTAAAATGTTATTAGCCTCAAGGTTGAGCAACCCTTGTTTCAGATCTATGTCTTCTGACACCAAATCAAGAGTTATTTTAATTCATCTTGCATGTCCCAAAGTACCTCAAAGCACATTGTAAAACTAAAGCACTATTTTTGTTATTTGAAAGGCAGTATAATATAATAGAAAACTGTAAGGTTTGACATATCTGGGTCTCTTCTCAGCTCTGCCACCTATTAACATTTAATCTGAGTGACCTCAGGCAAAAATTAACTCGTCCGAGTCCTGGTGCCTCTGTTTGTGAAATGTCACAGGATGCTTCAAAAATTAGGAAGAATATAAGTGACTAAGTATGGTGCCAGTACACAGCACGGGTCCCTTCGTGGTAGCTATGGCAAAATTACTGTTACAGTTGACCTATTATTTATGGATGTGGGTGTAAATACATGGGATAAATATCATTTTTGTCAACAAATATTTACAAGTAACTACTATGTGATAAGCACTGAAGATGCAAAATTGAACCAAATGGAAAAGTTCCTGTCATGATGCAAGTTACATTACAGATGAAGGGAAATGAATAAGACATAGGGATAAAGAAAGAAATCTCAGATAATTATAGGTGGTGGTCAAGTAGATGGTGGTCAGGGTCTTCTGGGAAGAGGCAAGTGGATTAGAGATCTAAAGGGGGGGAAGGCACAAGAGTGAAAAAAGGAAGAAAAAAGGAGAAAAAGGAGAAAAGAGAAAAGGAGTAACAAAGGCAAATGCATCAGGTCAAAGGCATTTGGGGGAGGAAAGCAAGGATGTGGGAGCATGAAGCAGTCAAAGGAAGGCTGTAGAGCAAGGTCTTTCGCTCTGCAGAGAACCATGGAAGGAGTCAAAGAGGGATAATGAATCGTTGCTTGGCCCCAAATAATGCCCTTTGCAGGTTTCCACCTCCAAGAATAAACCTTGAAGTTTATCACCCCAGAATCTTGCCTTGAACAGAAACCATCAATTGACTTGAGTTCTGGTGCTGGATCTCTATAACGAGGCTTTATTACAAAGAAACATAATGTTCTGAGTTCTCATAGGTTCTGTGGAGATCGACAGCCAAGTGGGATCTACTTTCTAATTACTGAGGTAGACAGAACTCAGGGCATGGTATAGTGAAGGTTGAAACATGCCCCTTTGGACCCCAGCAAATTTTGGGGAATTGATCAGTGGAAGAAGTAGACTGAACAACTAAGATAGAGTGGTCCTCCTTTTTCTCCAGCTTGGGTTTGGCCTGGGCAAGAGTGAGGGCTTGAAACACATTCAGGAAGGTTTGGGGGAACTCACAACACAATGAGGAGCCAATGACATGGTTCTCCAGGGGAAACTTCAGAAAGCGGCCAGCCCCCCGGAGAAACACTCCCCATGGCCACACTCTGCATGAGCAGAGGTGAATGAGGCTGAACAGAAGTTGAGGGAGAAGGCTAGACAGCTGGCTCCAAGGAGCTAGCGACAGTATCCAGAAGTTCCCCACTGACATGAGGAGGGGATGGAACATTACTGAGAGCACAGATGGTCCAGCAGATGCTGAGGGTCATTCCCTGAAAGAGGTTGCAGTGTGAGAGGATGCTTGTCTCTCTGTAGAAAAGCCAAGATCTGGAACTCCAGTCGTGAGGTTCACAGGCTGACCCCTGGGCAGTCTTCAGTTCAGGGAATGCCCCAGACTGGTCATTGGCTGATACCAGTGCAGACTTAGATGTTATGCACGGATCTATGAGCCCCTCCTCCCCATGTACCCTGACACCATCTTGGTGAAAATTAGGGCTATGGGGAAAATAATCTGAAAGACTATTTCATGATGAAAACATTGAAGGAATGTGTTATTTCAAAAAGATCACTTCAATTATTAGATAGGACTTAGCTTTCCAGATGGGACTAAATTTAGATTCTCTTCCATGACCCAGTGAAGTAGAAAGACTAAATAACAAGTAGAAAGGATTTTTGTTTTTGTTTTTGCATATTTTAGTGTACTACAAATACATGTGACCCCACAACAGGGAAAAAAAAAACGAGTTGAGCCAATAGCAATCTAGAAGTTTCCCAAATTTGAGTTGAGCAGAAAAGTAGAACGGTCTGTTTTTCTAAATAAAAAAGGAAAATCAGGTCAACATCAGATAGGAAAAGAGACTATCCTTTTTGTAAGAGGGCCAACTCCTCTATGAATGTTGGAGATGTTTAATCTTGTCTTTTGTAACTGGTACCTGTCTTTTCCTTTCCTTTGTCTTTGGGGCAGTCACTGAGGGTCAGCCTGGCCCTCTGTCTACTGGCCTGTTCATTTCTGATGTGTCAGTTCCCTGCCAGGAAGAGCCTATCTGTGGTGAGAGCTGCCAATTCTAGACCCAGGGCTTATAGAGGATGCCAGTTTGCATTTTAATTTTTTTTTTTTTTTTTTAAAGATTCTATTCATTCATTCGACAGAGAGAGAGACCACAAGTCAGAGAGGCAGGCAAAGAGAGAGGGGGAAGCAGGCTCCCCGCTGAGCAGAGAGCCCGACGTGGGGCTTGATCCCAGGACCCTGAGACCATGACCCGAGCCAAAGGCAGAGGCTTTAACCCACTGAGCCACCCAGGCGCCCCGCATTTGAATTTTAAATAAAAAACATTTTTTGTAAGTGTGCCCCAATGTTCCCTACAAATATTACATGAGACATAATTTTACTTAAAACATATGTTTTGCCTGTTTTAAATGTAACTAGAAACTCTATATTTGTATTTGTTAATCTGGCAATCCTACTCTGAGCAATGGCCAACCTAGACCCTGATACTATGCCAAGTGGAAAGGTAAATGGGTCCCTGCCTCACTGTCTATTCACAAATGGAGAGACAGACAGAACTTACCTCTAGTATTTATAGATGTATACATTCCAATGTAAATATAATTATAAACACAAATATATTTCAAACCGGGTTTTTGGGACAGAGTAGCCTGCAAGTTTGAAAACGCCCAGCCACCTTGGATTTCACCATGGAAAGAGGCATGCCTTCTCTTCATATCAATGTCATTGGACTGCATGAGGATCTCTTGGTAGGTATCCCTGTGATTATTTCACCAAAGGGAAACTTAGATTCCAGGGGTAAAACAACAGTGAATCAGGGTAAAAAGTGAACTAGATTTATAGTGAATAGATTTATAGCTTACAAGACCTAAATTCGAATTTCGACTCTACCCAGATATCACTATGAGAACTACCCTGACATTTTTAAGTCTCTAATTGTCATCTTCTGGAAACTAAGACATGGAACACCGGGTAGAGAGAGTATTTCATGTATTGATGTACACAAAGTACCAAATAGCACTTATGGAGGTACTCAAAACATGATACCTACTGACATTAATCTGTGTGGTCAAGTTTCCCATAAATAGTGATGCCATGACTAAAACCAGGGACCTGGGACATAGCATAATCATGGGTACATGGAGATATTTATAAAGCTGACTTGAACTCATGTCCAGTATTCAGATAACTCTTTCAAATCAAGCACGTGCCTCCTTTATAGCCTTTATATGCATTTATATTGAAATGCAAGTAGTAATGGGGTATTCTAGTAATATCTTAAATCATGGACTCTTTTAATGAATTAAATTTATTGAATCCATTTTCTCATCAACATCAGACTCTGGGCCAGAGAAATTTTCTGAGTATACTATTAATGTCTTCTTGTGGGGTGGGCCCAAGCTTTGGGCCACCTCTGAGTAAACATGAGTGGAGATAGTACTAGAAGAGGGGATAATGACATGAGCAAAGCTAAGGATGTGGGAAAACCTGGAGCACAAATGGGGCTAGTGAAGGTCAATGAGTGACTGTAGGAACAATTTTGATTCAAACCACTTTCGTGGCAAATTATCTTCCCCAATTCCCACCCCTATAAGAAATACAAGGATAGCCACAGTATTTCCTAATGAGGCAGAATCAAAGGAGTAAAGTTAGTGAAATATATATTTGAGTGAAACTCAGCTTCCTTTTTTACACTGGAATTAACAGCCAGGAGTCCTGGGAGGTGGAAGGGGAGGGCTGAATGTGAGGGCCACGAGTTGACACCACACACCCTCAGTGCCAAGGACTGTTGATATCACACATATTTCCAGCTCCTAACCACCTCAGGAGTCCTGACAGGTATACCTCTGAAGGAGTTTCTGCATATGTAGAAAATCAAATATATTACCTGTACTTTTTTAATGTTCGATGTAATTATACTTAAAAGTATATTAAGTGAAATTTCTCTAAGCATTTAAGCTTACACAACTAACAAATCGAAACGTAAACTTTACTAATCCTCTTACACATTTAGAAGTTAATTACAAACCTTAGTCAAATTCCTATCTCAATAAAAGCATGAGCCTAATGTGCCACATTCCCTTAAGTGCTTCAGACACCTTAAAATAGGCATGATATTCACAAATTATCACAATAATTATAAAACATTTATATTTCTACTCAACCTATGAGGAAATTAGTGATTCTATAGATTTAGGTAATTTCTTATCCATTTATGTACCTTAATATATTTTAATGCATCTCTCCAATCTACAGTCCTCTACCAAACAAAAAGATTACAGTAGACCTGCTGAGCTTGTTGAGTTATCCACGAATTGATTATTGACCAGAACAAGGGACACAGTTAGGACTTCCAAAGTGACTCAAACCGTAGCAGCTATTTCTTACCTGGGTTCCTCTTAGAATCCTGATTGACTTTTTATGTCAATAAGAATGTCCCCCCGCCCCCCCAAAAAAAATAAAAATAAAAAAATAAGAATGTCCCCAGACATGCCTTTTCCTGCAACCTGATGTCTTTGCATTGTTCCTTCATTACATCTGTGATATAGAATATGTTATAGGGGGACTTGTATCCTTCCCGAAATTTGTAATGGAATTCCCAACTCCTCCCAATACTTCATAATATAACTGTATTTGGAGATAGGATCTTTAAAAAGGTAACTAAATTAAAATCAGGTCATTAAGGTGGACCCTAATCCAAATGATTGGTGTTCTTATAAGAGCAGGAAATTGATCTTGATGGGGCTCGGGGTAAGCTTCCCCAAAATATACAAAAGTGGCCTATTGATTACTTTGAATCAAAGTTACTTGAGAAACAACCACTGTAAGAAGGACATTCTGACTCTCCTCTCTGTCCCCTGGAAAGCAGGAATAAATCTCCCATGTTAAGGTTCCCCTCCATGCACCAGGAGGAAGAGAGACATCCTTATCACCAGAAACAGGGAATTCAGGGCCCAGACACTGCATAAATAAACTCTGCTTAGTTTCTTCACTAATTAGTACTAATTAGTACCCAAGCCTAAGTGTCTTTTTCTTTTCAATTCTACAAATTTATTGTTTATTTGTCTAAAAGGTATAAAAACTGCCTGCTTTGGTCACTTCTTTGGGTCTCACATTCTATGACCTCCCATAAGTATGAATTAAATTTGCTTTTCACCTGTTAATCTGTCTTATGCCAATTTAATTATTAGACCAGCCAAAAGAACCAGAAGGGGTAGGGGCAAATTTTCCTCTTCCTCATGGTCTCTAGGAGTCTTGGTTCTCTTTAGTTTAAGAACTACCTAGGATTAGAGAATGAGATGTGGCCGCTCAGTGTCCCTGCTAATGCTTTCCACATGAGTGCTGGGGCATGGGAAGATACCATTGCTAGACCACTCTAGGGGGAGAAGGGAAAAAACCTATTTCTAGTCAAGGTCACTAAGTTCACAATTGCACCTCTAATTTAACGTTGGGGTTAATAAGTTATTTCGATTTATTTCCACTTCCGTATGCCTAATTTGAATTTTGATCAACAACCGTAACTGAAATTATATCTCCTTGTATTTTTATTTTCTTTTTATGTTCCATCGACCACCATTTCTAATCATTTTATTGAACCAAAAGAATTCGAAACACCTCATAAATTGCCTCTATTTATCCTTTCTCAACTGTGAGTATAGATAAAAAGTAATTCAACCTCTTCTACAGATGTCACAAACACTATCCATACAGTACTGGGTCCCCACAGCATTGTATTTCCCAAGCCTGTGGCCCAATTTTCCAAGGATGCTATTTACAGGTTGAATGACCTTTACCCACTCTCATCTCTGGACCTCACTTAACCCATCTATATATTTATTTATTTTTTTTTAAACAAACAAACAGACAAGGAAGAGAGAAAAGAAAAGAAAAAGAAAAAGCCAGATCTCAAATTCTGTGATTCAGGAATGAGGTAAGTCTGGGATCAAATCTGCCTCATTAACGAAAAGATCTTGACAGAGCGAGTGTAGAACTGAGACATCCCTGTGCTGTAAGACCAGACGCTGAATGTCACTCAGCCATTCCTTCCCCAGCTGAACCTGAAGATTAAAAGGATTAAGCCATGCGAAAGCACTTTATAAACTTAAACCATGTGCAAGTTGTGTGCATTTTTATGACGAATTAGCCCTCACGAGTTATTTCAGGCATTAAGGTGTTAAGGGGCTCACCTCAGGATCAGCAGCAAGATCCTCGCGGAGTCCGTGTATCCTGGATTTCCGATTCAGTGCTCTATCCACCCCCAGATTATGCAGCATTTCAAATGGGAAAATGAATTCCATGGGTGAGAAGCAATCATTCACCCATGGGCCAGGCTCTCATCTCTCCCTGCACACCTGTCAGGAAGAGACCCGACCGAAAAGGCCCCACTTCCCTGAGATAAAGGCCAGTCCCCGAAGGACTATGACACCAAGTGCTCTGTCCTTAAGTCGCGCGGCAGAGAGCTGCATTAAGGTTGTAACGCACGCAAGCCTTCCTGGCCTATTTTATTCATGCCGGTTCCCAGGGATAACACTCCCAAACTCTGAATTAGAGGCACACCTTTGTTTCCATTCCAGTATAACCAAAGAAAGAAAGCTCATGATACAGCAGTTTAATTAGAGTATGCAAATCACTATGCTCCCATTCCCTCTTGTGTGTTCCAGTCCTGCCTTCTTGACAAGAGGAGAATGCAGCTCAGAAAAGAGGAGGCTGGAAACAAAGCGAGCCGTCTGCAGGCCTCCACCGCAGTGTGGCAGAAAAGTGATGAAGGGTGAAGGGCCACAGACTCGCTGCCGCAGGCGTCATCACGTGACATCAGTCACATGTTGGGCTTGTGACCTGTCCCTTCAGCGTGGCTGAAAAGTGAAAAGAGTGCCCTGCAAACAGTACCTGAGTTTTGCACATTTGTTTTTGGTAAGCATACATTACAGTATCCTCTTTTATGTACGGTTTTATGAGACCTGACCTGGGCCGGTGTAGCCACCACCACGATGAGGATACAGGACAGCTCTATTAACACAGGGCAACTGCTTTCTGTTCAAACCCTTCATATTCAAATGCCCCACCTACACGCTAACCCCGGCGACCACCATCAATTCATCTCTACAGCTTTGCCTTTTACACAATGTCATATAAATGGAAATCTGGCTTTGTTCATTTGCGTAATGTGTAATGTATTTGAGATTCGTCCCCGTTGGTGTGTGTATCAGTAATTTGTTCTTTTTGGGGGCCCTAGGGCATTCTGCTGTATGGATATACCCGTGCTTGTTCATCCATGCATCAGTTAAAGGACATGTGGGTTGTTCCCAGGTTTGGGTGATTACCGATGAAACTGCTATAAATATTTACATACATGTTTCTGTGCAACCTAAATTTTTGTGTCCTTGGATAAATACGTAGAAGTAGAAATGCTGAATCGTGGGATGAGTGCAAGTTTAGCTGTGTAAGAAATCGCCAAACTATTTTCCAAAGTGATTGTACCATTTTGCATCCCCACTTGCAATGTATCACAGTACTAGACGACCACCTCGCCAACACTTAGTACTGTCAGATATTATCATTGTTGTTGTAGTTACAGCAATTCTAGAGAGTGTGGAGTGGCATTTTATTCTGGATTTAATCTGCATTCTCCTTAAGACTGATGATGTTGAGCATCTGTTCATGTGCTTACCTGCCATCGTATATTTTCTTCAGTGAAATGTATGTTCAAACCTTTTGTCCCATTTTAGATGAGTTGTTTTCTTATTCCCAAATTCAATAAACACTTTCTAAGCTTACATTTTTTATTAACTAATTTTTATTAAGTCAAAGCTGAATAGCCATAATTATTATAAACAGAATTTAAATCACTGATAGCAACAGAAAGCTAGATTTTAAGAAGCCCAAATATTTATAGTTCTAGAACAATGCTTCTGAAAGTTTAGTGTGCAAATGAATCACCTAGAGATTTTGTTAAAAATGTAGACTCTGATTCAGTGGGTCAGGGATTGAGACTGAGAATCTGTATTTCTAATAAGCTTGCAGGTGACACTGATGTCAATAGGCATACATCACATTTAACTAACACGTGTCTAAGAGATCTTGGTTCAAATCCCCTTTTATAATCCCCAAACTGGCCAACACTCATCATGTAATTAAATCTGCCTTTACTTTTGGAAGAAAAAGGAATATGAAATTAATAAAGACATAAAGATCTCTAGATGTACTGCTAGAACTTGAATAGGTATGCCACAGAGTTTCTGTGCAAAATATATGTCCAAAATTTTGCTGTCATTTTGGTTGATTCTGCTAATAAAGAATAGAGGGATTTCCTCATTGAAATGATTCCAATAAAGAAATAGTTATCTATGTTCCTTATGAGGATCAATTATTTTTTTAGCCTTAGAATACTTCATTGTAGTCACCGGTTGAAGTAAAACTTTTTGTATTTTCTCCCCATTATGTGGAAGCGGGTGGGCTGTGTTCACCTAGGACCTTAATTTAATGTCCAGGTCTCTTTGAGGTCTGGAATTTCTGTCTCGTTGTTAATTTTAAAAGAATTGGAACCCTACTAACCAAAGAAGAAAATTATTTATGATTTTGGGAAATGCAAACACTTGTTGTGAAAGGGGTTATATATACTTTAGTGGGTAACCAAGATGAGTCATTGAGATTCAGGAAGAAAATATTGAAACTCCTATTTTCAATCATTTTTAAATTTAAAAAAATAGGAAAATTACATTTCACTCTTGTTGAGCACATCAATGGACACATGGGTCTTCATTCTGTCTCTATGCCATAAAGTAGAAGATAAAGAATTCCATTTTGGACCTAAGTTTTAAGTATCTGAGAGATATTTTAATGGCAATGTCGAGTAAACAGACCAGCAGTCACAAGAGAAAGAGGGCTGGGCTTGTAAACCAACAAGGTGCCATAATGGAGAAAAAGTGGATAAGATTGCTTCGGTAACAAAAAAAGGCATTCATGGGAGGGAATTCTAATGCTTAGAGTTTCAGTAGAAGAAGAAGAAGAATCAAGGAAAACTGAGGAAGAGGCAAAGAAGTCAAGAATGTCATGGGGATGCAAGCAGTCTCGGGGAGAATGGTATTTCAGAGAATATTAGACAGATGGGGTGCCTAGGTGGCTCAGTCAGTTAAGTTAAGCGTCCAACTCTTGATTTCAGCTCAGATCATGATCGCAGGGTCATGGGATTGAGCCCCCACCACCACCACCACTAGGCTCTGCACTCAGCATGGAGTCGACTTGGGATTCTTTCCCTCTGCCCTTTTCCTCGTTTGACTGCTCTCTCTATTTCTCTTTAAAATAAAGAAATAAAATCTTTAAAAAAGAAAAGAAAAGAAAATAGTAGACAGAGTGTCAGGAAAGACTGATTAACCCTGTGAATTATTGCTGGAGGGCTTAGTAAAATGAGGCAGAACATGCCTATTGGATTTGGTTACTGGGACCAATGCCACCGATAACCTCAGCAAGAGGAGGGCTATCTCTAAAGATCCCACTGCAAAATGGAAGCACATTTATTGTTGTTTACAATTGTTGTTTTATTTGGGTGTAAATAAATACATGCATGCTCCAAGTAAAATTTGGGAGAATTAAAGAATTTCAAAAGGTGACACACGGAAGTGTGCTTTAAATTGATTACGCATAACCCTATCATCTAAACGCAATCTCTGTCATAATGTTGTGTGTTTAAGTCCTGTGTCTTCTTACTTGGTAGGTTTTTGGTTTTTTAAAATCTCTTCCGTATAATTGCAATTATATTTTATGCATTGATTTTTCACTTCACGTTTTAACAAACACATTTTAAATGCTTTGTAAGCATAGCATACCATAAAGTGATCATACCATATAGATATCTATCACATTTAGATCGTTTCCAATTTGAAGGCTATTATAAATAAAGCTGAATGAGCATTTTTCTGTACGAACCTCCCCCCCAAATTATTTTGGACTATTTTCTCACAGAGGAAAATCCATCAGGTAATTTCTAGGTCCTATGTTATGAGTACCTTCAAACTCTAAGGAAGGACCTACTTTAAACAAATATTTGTGTGCTGTGGATGAAAAGAAAGACCTCAAACTGACCCCAAAACAAGATAAACTCTTGGCAGTTTTAATTCAGCAACTTCCATGAATACAACTTCTAATTTCCTTTCCCTCATGATTTGGAATATTACTTTTCCATCTCTTCCCCTAAAGGTCTAAAATTTCCCTGGCACTGAGAAGGATAACATCACTTTCAATAAAAAGAGAGTAGGGTGGAGGGAGAGAGAGAAAGGTGGGAAGGGAAGGGACAAGGCGAGAAGAGAGAAGAGAAGGCCATTAGCTGCCATTAATTTTAAGAAAGTCTTTGAGTCTTATGTAAATGTCTCTTTTTATCCAAATATTTGTATTGTCAAAAGCTGGAGCACTAGCATAGTACACACTTATCAGTTCTAGCTCCTCTGACAGCTGACCTCCCCTGCCTGCTCTCTGCAGTCTCTCATTTGGGAAACCTCTATTCGACAGAGTCTTGGGGAGAAGCACCTGCCCCTCTCTAGGAAAGGAAAAGCAACCACAGTTCTTCTAGTCCTGGCTTGAGTCACCAGGAGTTCAGCACATGAATTGGGCTCAGCAAGTGGACAGTTAATGCTGGGGTTTGGCCCCTGAGAGAGCAATGCAATCATACGGGAACAGAGGTCAATGGTCATTGCCATGGCCGTCTGAGTAGGCCAGCTCCTACCTGTGTTTGATCTCTGCTGCAGTCCCTGATGGCCAGCTCTTCCTAGGGATCACCCATCTCCATCTCTGGTCCTCCTTGTAGCTCGATGAGCCCTGAGTATCCATCAATAATCCCTCGAATATGTTAGCACAAGTCAGTCTTTGTTGCTTGTAAGGAGGTCTCTGCTTAGGTCCAATAAGCAGGCTCAGGCCACACGTAGGATTTTGGGCTTTGTATTTAGAGCAATAGAAAACCACTAATGGGTAAGAATTCTTTCAGCACAGGACAAATTACCTGTGGAGAGGGGAGGAGGATGGAGACCTAGGGAATGAATGAGGGTTAGGGAGAAAGAGTGGCAGCAGAAACGAAAAGGCGTATGCAGGTGAGGGCTTCAGGTCCGCGAGGGGCAGAAAGGAGGCTGCTTACCAGGAGCAAGGGCGCTCTTACTTCTCCATCATTCGGAGGCTCTGGACGCCAGGGAAGGAACGTCAGGGGGCTACCTATGTCTGGAAGCAGTTACAAGGACAGACGAGGACGCCCGAAAAGGCCTTCTATGCAGCTCCGGGGTAGACTCAAAGAGCTGTGTTTCATCCACTTCATGGGGCAAAACATAATGAGTAATTTCATAATAATCTCTTTTTCTGACAGCTCTCAACCGTTCAGTACTCATCTCTGACATGCTAGATGGAAATAGGCCACGCCAGCATAATGCCACCGCTCCCACCTTCGAGAAGTTTCCTAAGCTTCGCTAATAAGATTTACCCTCAATTCTGGTTAAAAAACTTAGCTTCCCAGGCTCTTCCTTCGGAGAGGGTGGAACATGAAAAGGATTTTTAACAAATTCTGTCATGTGATCCTTGTCGTCATGGAAGTTTGAGAAATATCCTGTGAGGTCTCTTACCTGACAAAGGTATGGAATAGACACCTAGCAGGGATTTTCCTGGTCATCTGCAGTCTCATCCCACAAGGGGGTGGTTTGAAGGCCCCGAGTAAGTGTTCTTGGTTGTTCAGGCACCAGCATCTCCAGGAGGGCTTGTAAAAATGCACATAGCTGGTTCCGCCCCCAGAGTTTCTCCTTCAGAAGGTCTTGGTTGACGTCTGAACACTGGTAGTTCTAAAAAATTCTCAGGTGCAGCTGATGCTGCTGGTGCAGGGCCACATTTGGAGAACTACTGATATAGAAGGACCACAATATCCCCAGGTGCTCGACACATAATTATCACTCACTGATTCCTCTTGAAGAAACCCCCTCCCAATCAACAACCCCTCCGAACAGGACAGCGGATCCTCTGTACAGAGTTACACACTCTGAGGCACCAGAGACCTAGACCTCCTCCCCCACAATATATCAGAAAATAAAACCTGGAATTCTCCATGTGGTCAACAAGGAGACTCAGAGATGCAGTCCCAATCCTAACCCTTGTTGGAATAAATGAAAACAAAGTAGGAGATCCAAGGGAGATGGATATCTGCAGAAAGGGGATGTTTCTACAGTACAGCCTTGGGAGACCCATAGCAGAGTTAAAGCAAGGAAACTGAGGCAAAACCACCAGGGCCTTGGGGCACATCCGTTCATGTTGGGGAGAGGCCAGCTGAGATACAGGGAAGGTTGTGCTGAATGTGGTACCAAGGCGGGGGCTGGGGAGTGTTGACAGAGTCAGGCTGGAACTTCCCACTCCCCCCCACCATGTGCCACACTCTGGTGAGACACAGAGCATCAGGCACAGAGTTAGGACCACAGGACTTGAAGGATCTACCTTTGGGAGGGCTTTGGGTAAGTGCCAGACAATGTAATGTTCTAAGCACTTTTCATGAAATAACTCTCTTAATACTCACACTAACTCGACAAGTAGATACAATAATCATTGCCTTTTTTAGACTAAGAAACAGGGTCACAGAAAAGCCATGTATCCTGGTGGAAGTCACAGGGTGGGCACTCAGTGGAGCCACATTTCAAATCCAGGTCATTTGGCTTCGGAGACTACAGGCCTAACTCAACATACCGTGTTGCTTCTTAACAGAATGCATATTTCTTGATCATCTGCTACCTCCAAGTCATTATTTTAGCTACTGGGGGCGGGAACTAGAGGAGGGGGAAATAAAATAGATACTTTCCTTGCCTTGAAAATAGTAAAATCTGTTAAGATGGACAGACCCACTTACAGAACTCTGAAACAAGGTAGATTCCAAGTACAGGCTTCTATGTCCGGTTAAAAGCTACAGGGATTTGGGGATAAAGAGAGAGAACTGAGGGGGTGGATGACAAGTTGTGGGGACCCCAGGAATCCTTTAATTGCGGCCCTAAATGGATTGCAAGCAAAAAAATAAAAACCAGTCCCTCCAGTGTTGACGCTTGAAAGAGGATATCTTGGAGGAAGAGGCAGCTGATTCTGAGGCTCTGACCTCATTTTTCAGATTCTCCTTTGCTTTGCACCCCTCTCTGCTTCCCGCTATCACCATCCTGCTGGCTTCCGAGGGTAGTAATCTTTTTCAAACACCCCGGCCCAGACAAGAAAGACCTTTCTATTAACTCCCCACTGTACAGCCGAGGCCAGGCTGGAATTAGAAATAATGAAAATCGATAAGCCCTTCACTAAATGCTCAGGCACAGAAACAAGAAAATAAACTGTCCTATAATATCAAAACTCTGTTGAAGAGGACTGCTCTGTCCACACAGAAACCCCCGGAAGAAGGACAGGACACCTGTGATGATGCCTGCTCTTTGTGGACCCTGGAATCCTTGAGTTCACAAATGCTATTCTCACCCCTGTCTGTAATCGGGACTCCTCGATGTCTAGACAAGGAGATGGAGAGCGGTCTTCCTTCCCTGGATCTGGTGCCTGCCCGCTCTGGTCCAGCCTCCCATCTTCTAACTCACCTCTGCTCCAAGTAATTGGAAGTAATTGACTTTCTCCTCCGGGCTTTTCTTTATGGCCTTTCAAAGAACACCATGGCTACCTTGTCTGAAATCAAGTCTGGACACTTGTTAATTAACTGCCTGAATTTCATCCAGGCACCTCATCTTCCTGAGCTTCTATTTTTCTGTTGGTGAACTTAGGGGTGTGAATTAGTGGTTAACTCAGTCCCTTTTCTGACCTTTCTATAATTCCAGGCCCATTTGTGGGCATGACTCAAGATGCTCATTGCATATATTTTGCCTCAGCAGTAATACATTAAGGAAAGTTGCCTGAACCTGAAAGATCAAGTCTATGAGGAGGGCCCATGTGCCTAAGCTGAAAGATCCATTGCTTTTAAAGAATTAGACTGGGTGAGCGGGATCTGGGCTCCTGGATTCTCTATATCTACATACATAGTATTGAAAGTGCATTAGGAGTAAAGGAATCCAGGGGCCCTTTCCATCTCCGGCAAGCTCAGCCACGTGTAAAAATAGTGTGGCCGGTACAGACACAAAGACTGAGTCATCAGCTTCCCCTCAGGCCCCAGCATCCCGTCTGTGAGCTGTCAGAAATGACAAGCAGGATTCAAGCTGGTGCTTTCCTACGATCCTCAAATCATTGCCCTGGTCATTCACCCACCACAGGGCCATGAGCACATGTATGGAAGCAACAGAACTTTAATATGAGGATGAAGATGATGATAAGGCTCAAGCTCAAAGAGGATAAAGCCCCAGTGGAAATACAAAGTGGCCCGAAGTGACCTTATTGACATCCCCATCATCATATCAACTGTGTGTTGAAGGCCACACCATTGGCTGGAGGCTTTTCACCAGGAAGGGGCCCACTCTGGCAGGAGGTCTGGGAGAGCCAGACCTGGGTCTATCTGGAAGACACAACAGAACCAAGGTGGAAATGCCTCTCAATGAGAGCAAAGGCAGGATCAAAACCAGAAACTCTGCTCCAATGGAGAATCGAAGTTAGGAGACCAGGACAGTAGGAAACAAAGATTGAGACCTGGGTGCAGAACCAAAGAATCCAGAAGGTAGAAGAAGAGGAGAGCCAGGACCATTGAATGAGATGGATGAACAGAAGGTCATTCTGGGCAAAAATGAAAAAAACAAACAACAACAGCAACAACAACAACAAAAAACCAAAAAACAACTGTATTTCTGAGGTTGGATATTAAGGTGGCTTTTTACATTCCTGATGGAATAGTACATGGGTATCATGAAAGTCTTATAAGTCAATCCAACTCATCAAAAAGAAATAATGGGCTTGTGTTTTCTGGGTTTCGTGGTGCATTGGCTTCGAATTGAATTTGGTTTCTTTCTTTCTTTTTTTTTTTTAATTCTTATTTATTTATTTGAGAGAGAGAGAGAGAGAGCAAGCTGGGAGAGGGACAGTGAGAGGGGGAGAAACAGGATCCCACTAAGCAAGGAGCCCAATGCAGGGCTCAACCCCAGGACCCTGGGATCATGACCTGAGCTGAAGGCAGATGCTTAACCGACTGAGTCACCCGGGCGCCCCTGAATTTGGTTTCTACCACCTAATTGCATGGTATATTAGCTACATATCACTGAGTAACAATTTACAGCAAACCTAAGAGCTACAAACAACACATGTTTATTATATCACTGTTTCTGGGGATCCAGAGCCCAGTCCCAGCTTCTCTGTGGTCTCTGCTTCAGAGTCTCATCTGAAAGCTACAGTCGAGGTGTTGGCCAGGGCTGCAGTCTCACTTCACGGTTTGACCAGGGAAAAAATCCTCTTCTGGGCCCACGTGATTTTTGGAGACATTCGGGCTGTAAGAGAGAGAATCTGAGTGCCCTGCTGACTATCAGTTAGGGGTTACTCTCATTTCCTTGACGTGTGGCTTTCCCCAAAGGGCAGCTCAGAACATGCAGGGCTTCTTTGTAGACAGCAAGAGAGTCTCCTAGCAAGACAATTATAATCTCATACAATATAATTGTGTGCATGCAATCACCTATATTCAATCACCTTTGCCATATTCTAGTGGTTTGAAGCAGGTTAGAGGACACATCACACTCAAGCAGAAGGAATTTATGCAAAGGCTTAAATACTAAAAGGTGGAGATTATGGGAACCATCTTAGCATCTGTCATACGTAAATAGAACTGCTAGTTGGGGCTGGATCTCAATGCTCCTCTACTGTTCTCCTTGAGAAATTAAACAAAGACACCATAGTATGTGATATAGTTAAGCACAGGCTCCTGAACCAGACAGCAGACCTCACTAGGTTTGCAGAGTTGATGGGACAAGGTTGTTTCTCCTTCCTGTTGGCTAGTAGTTGAATTTCCATCCCCAGGAATAAAGCCTTCTTTTTCCCAAATAGCCAAACGAGGCAGAAAACTTAACAAGGAAAATTATTAGGAGCTATATTTCTTTGACAGAGAGAGAGAGATCACAAGTAGGCAGAGAGGCAGGCAGAGAGAGAGGGGGAAGCAGGCTCCCTGCTGAGCAGAGAGCCCGATGCGGGGCTCGATCCCAGGACCCTGAGATCATGACCTGAGCTGAAGGCAGAGGCCTTAACCCACTGAGCCACCCAGGCGCCCAGGAGCTATATTTCTTACAGCTATTAGGGGTCCCCTAAACCTACTGCACGAGTTGAGGCAAATTTGGGTAATAAAGGCTTGTGAATAAAGCTTAAGGGATTTGGTTGACTCAGTATGAGTCAGCGGTGTGATGTGGCTGCCAAGAATAGCAAAGGCTGTGTTAGACTCAGTGTAATTAGTCCAGATGGAGGATTAGTCCAGAGGAGATGACCCTTTCTCACTTTGTGCTGCTGCGGCCACACATGAAGGTTGGTGCTAATGCCAGATCCCACATTCTAGGAGGGACATGGTCAAACTTTTGTACCTGCAAAGGAGAGTCCCCAGAAGGTTAAGGAGGTTGAAATCATGGAAGATAACTAAAAGAATGAGGACTGAGAATACTTAATAGGCAAAGGCAAGCTCCTGAACTGGTTAGGAGTATTGTTTTGAAGCACTAGAAGGCTGTCTTATGGACAAGATATTGAGGTGGAGGGTCTTACATGAGCCCAAGCGTTCGAACCAATGCCCATAGTGGAAATCTTGGAGGATCAATTGTCTGCTCAGAGTGAGAAACATTTCCCAGTGGGCCCAGCTATCATAGCAGAGGACAGATGCTTCTCACCGGAGGTCTTCGTTGTGTCATTCAGGTAGTCAACAAACACTTCTTAGTTCCAACTGATGAGCAAGGACCCAACTATGCAGATGCCCAACAAAGAAAATGCATCCCCTGTCTTCAAGGGCTGTACCTTGAAGACAAGAAAACAAACAATCTCAATGAAAGGTTGAAAGTAACCAAAAACCCCCAAGGCTCAGACATGCATTTCTTGGTCATGTCAAATGAAGGAGGCCACAGCTCACTTCCTGTGGCTCCATGTGCCTTCTCATTCTGGGGCTTGGGACAGAAGAACAAAAGTGCTGGTAGACACTTGAGATGCCTTTGAAAATTTCCGCTCCAGGGAGGCTAACTTGCTCACATTGTAAAGGTCGCAGCGTGTCACTGCCAAGTCTTGCCGCAGGGGGCACTGTGAGTCACACAGCAATAGGCACTGGGGCTCTATAGGGTAAAGGAAGCAAAGGATCAGCAAAAATAGCACAGTTTCCTACAGGGCCCTCAAGTCATTCTGTGGGTGTTGAGAGGACACGATTTTGTGGAAGAAGCAAACACTTAGAAGGGGCTTCAAGGAAGAGGGGGATCACTCTTGACTGTGTTGGGCCAATCCCTCTCTCTTTCTAAAATCTCTCTATGCTCACACTTTCATGCGATATAATCCATTTCAGTGTGAATGTTCATAAATTAGTTAGCTCTGGCCTGAGCCGGATGGTCTCCTTGCCTGGGGAGAGGAGAGAAAAAGTAAACTTTCCACTCGGGGAGCGAAATCGCAGAGATTTAAATGAGGTAAATGAAATTTAACAGTTGAGAAATTACAACTGTGAAGAAGTAGGTTAATCCAGGGACGAAAGGGAGTGAATCAAGAGAAACATATAAGAAGCCGAATTTAATTAAGGGACCTAGAAGGAAGATATCAGTAGCCATTCTCCATGAGGAATAATAAATGAAGGATTGCGTGTCATTTTGGGTTGCAAAGGCCTAAATTATGGTCCTCCTCACGCTCCCCTCCTGAAAAAAGAATTTATTTAATCTATCTGTGAAAATTTCACAGATGGAGGGAGCAGAGCAGGCTGGTTACAGTATGTTTATTTGTTTGCTTATAAGAAATTCTTATTGCCTTGGCCGCTGGGAGCAAAACAATTCCCAGTACGGGAGAAGAGAAAAATGGTCCCTTTTTTCCTAAGTGTAGCTAGTGAACCAAGGGAAGTTGGATGAGGCAGGAATGGGCGTGTGGCCCAAAATACTTCAATGCTCGCATTGCACGTCCTTTAATTTTTAATACATTTTATTTCGATGTTCAGGGAGGTTTTGTTTTTTTAACCTCCTGATGCAAAATCATTCTGTTAAAACTTTTGGAATTAACATGCCAAATGCCAACTGCAATGTGTAAGGGCTGTGAGATGCTTCTTCAGCAATTTTCAGTTTGAAAACTACCTTGTTCTCCTCAGAGGAAAAGTACAGTTTTAATATTTTTAAAAGAGTGCGGTGATGGTAATAAAATGATAGCAGTGTTTCCCTCCGAAGCTACTCTTGGGGTCTTGGGTGGGCACAGTGAGCGGTGAAGTCGGTGAGTGCCAGTCCTTCTGGCCATGCGAGACAACATCACTTAGATAGAAGTGACCACCAAGAAAAGAGGCAGATCTGAAGTAAGACAAACCATTTATTTGGGGGTCTCAGAATCGCAACTTGGGGAGCAGAGATTGGGGTTAGAAACCCAAGTCGTGTCGAGCAGGGAACAAAAGTAGAGGGTTTTTAGGGGCTCCTGGGTGGCTCAGTGGGTTAAAGCCTCTGCCTTCGGCTCGGGTCACGGTCTCAGGGTCCTGGGATCGAGCCCCACATCGGGCTCTCTGCTCGGCGGGGAGCCTGCTTCCCTCTCTCCCTCTGCCTGCCTCTCTGCCTACTTGTGATCTCTCTCTCTGTCAAATAAATAAATAAAATCTTAAAAAAAAAAAAAAAAGTAGAGGGTTTTTAAAGGCAAAAAGGAACGCTTGTATACACTGTTTACAAAGGATTTGGATTGATGTTGGTGGCAGAAAACTAATCCTGGCCACCTGTAATTGCTCGTTAAGGCTTTCGTTCACTAAGAAAATGCTATTACTGTGACAACTTGCAGGTTTTTGTGCAGAGTCCTTGGATTACTTGCAGCTTGGCCCAGTTCAAAAGTTCATGGTTCCGCCCAGTGAGAACACGCATAAGGCCCACCTCCTTAATGATTTCCCGGCTCCATTGTAAGTCCCTTGACATAAGCAACTCTATTTTATTTCAACTCTCACAGAAGGAAGAAGGGCTCTCTAGAGTTGTGGGTCCACAACCTGCTAGCAGTGGTCTCAGCTAATAAGAATAATAAACATTTATCACACATGCTGTGTGCCACATATGATTCTAAACTTTTACATGGACTCACTCATATAACCCTTTTGACAATGTCATGTGAGATAGGTATTATTCTTCCTCCCATTTCCTAGATGAGAAAACTGAGGCCCAATAACTTGGCCCAAATATGTAAAGATCTTATATAAGTTGCTAACAAAAAGAAAAACAACCCAATAGGGGAGAAAATGGGCAAAAGACATGAACTGGCACTTCATAAAAGGGGAAATCCAAATAGTCATTAAATGCAAGAAAATGTGATTGACCTCATTGGTCATCACAAAAATCGAAATTAAAATTAGAATGACACACCACTGCATACTCGACGGAGTGCCTACAATTAAGTAGACTGATGGCACAAAGTGCTGGAGAAGAAGTAGAGCAGTGGAAACTCACACACTCCTGGTAGGGAAAGAGTTGACCCAACCTCTCTGGATAATAGTTTGATATTAGCCACTCAAGTCTGACATTTGCAAGTCCTGTGATACAGAAATTCCACTCCCAAGTGTAGAGTAAATTTAAAATTTGCACCTGTGCACCAAAAAAACAAAAACAAAAACAAACAAAAAACAAAAAACCATGCAAAGCAGTGTTCATAGAAGCATGATCTGGAAAGTCCTAAATTGAAAACAACCCAAATACGATCAGCAGTAGGCTGACTAAGAACATTCAGTATACACATACTATATAATACTTTTCCAGCAGTAACAATAACTTCAGCTCCATGAAATGGCTTGGATGAATCTCATAAACATCATTGAACAAAAGTTTGGAACACAGAAGAATACTGTATGATTGCACTTAAATAAAGTTCCAAAGTTTGTAAAATTAGTCTCCAGTTTTAAAAGTCAGGAGAGTCATGAGATTGGGGAGGACAGGAGTAATGATGAGGACAGACACTGGTGTCTTGAGGAATGACCTTAGTGTTCTTTGCCTTGACCTGAGTGGTAAAGGAAAACCTCTCCATGTGCCTTGAACCACTTCTTTATTTCTGGCTCAAGAATTGGGTTAGGGGTACCTGGGTGGCTCAGTCAGTTAAACTCCTGACCCTTAATTTCAGCTCAGGTCATGATCTCAGGGTTGTGAGATCGAGCCCTGCCTCAGGCTCTGCACTGGGCATGGAGCCTTCTTAAGTTTCTCTCTCTCCCTCTCTCTCTACCCCTCACCCCCTCCAAAAACAGGTAATAATTGAGTTACAGGTCTACTGGACCTTAAGAATTCCATGCACAATCAGACAAGAATTCTTTTTTCCTTCACCAAGAAAATACTGAAGTATTATACAGTAATTAATTTTTTTAAATCAAACACCTTGCCCCTGCTTGCACCTGTTTCTAAGAAACTGGGAATCCAAATGTATAAGAAATGTTATGTTTAATAAAGTTAAACTGAGAAACTCTAAGTACAATAAACTGGCAGTTTCAGTTTCATTTTTTATTTCCCTTATCATTTACCCAGTCTTAATCCAGGAATTGCCTTTGGGTGGCTAGTGGGATTATTGTCTTGTTTTGTTTTTTCTTCCTTTCTCATTTTCCGTGATTTTCCAAATTAGCTATAATGAACAAATATTACTTTTGATAAAACAAATGAAAAGTATCCTTTAAAATGTAGCTTAACTCCCGGATAGGGAGAGGTGGAGATGTAGAAGTAGCACGGTCCTCGCTCGTGTCTCACTCTGTGTCTGTGAAGGCTTCTTTCTCTCCTCACTTGCATAGTAAACTCAGTATTTTGCCATTTCGAACTCCTCTGCTGAAACCAAGCCCACGATTCCAGGACTCCAGCCCAGGTCCCACCTCTTTGTGAGGTTTTCCTTCCCTGACCAGCCAGCTGGAAGCTGAAAAGTCCCTAATGGTCAAGTTAAAATGATCTTCTTTCTCTGAACACATCAAACATTTTAAAGATTGGTACATGTTCCTAGGACACAGCAGTATCCATCTCTTGAATGATGGGATGACTTACTAATCGATGAGTGCCTCAAAATCTGATTCTGTGTTTTTTACTTTCTTTATTCTCTATTACAACATGTAATTAGAAAGGTCATGTGGAAGTTATAGGAAAAAAATGTTATCAAGCAGGACTGAAAGGTGATATTCCCAGAATCGTAAGAAATAACACATTGTTTTTCATTGACTTAAAGATTTTTTTTTCTTTTTACATTTTATATTTATAGAATTGGATTATCTCATGATGAACAGCATCTGACTGTTATTGTTGGTCATGTGGCTGTCATGACCTTGATGTCATTGCCTTCTCATGGATGGACTGACCTCCATGCTTCCAAACTGGCCTCCGTGATCTCTGCTTCCTGGAGTTCTTGGTTTCTGGTGACTTGAACCCCTTCAATGTGGGCTGGACCTACTGACTTGCCTCCAGCAAATAGAATAGGACAAATGTGGCAGTATGTCTCTTCTGAGATTAGGTTATAGAAAGATAAAGCCTTCCACTTTGAGGGCCTTCTTTTGTTGTCTCACTCGTCCAGTAGGAGGAAGCCGACTGCCATGTTGTAACCATCCCTGTAGAGATGCCATGTACCCAAGGAACTGAGGGAGGTCCCTGGAATGGCCAGGGAGGACTGGCCCTCAGTCCAATAGTCTGCAAGAACCAGATCCTGCCAACCGCTGAGTAAGTGAGCGATCCTCCCTCACTGAGCCTTCACGTAACAACAGCCCTGACACGCGTGCGCGTGTGCGCGCACGCGCGCGCGCACACACACACACACACACACACACACACCCCTTGCCTAGAATCTGAGCTACTCTGAGCCAGAGGACCCAGGTCAGCTGTGCCTAGATTCCTGACCCACAGACACCATGAGACAATAAATGTGTGTTGTGTTAAGACAGGAACTTTGGGGTTAATTTATTATGCAACAGTATCTAGTTCATATACAACTTGCTATCACTTCCATTGAGATGTTAGCATTATTTGATGTACATGTGGTAAGTGTAATTTTTTAAGTATCTTGGAAAAAATGTACCAAAAATTAGCTTTGGAATAAAGAGGTAACATGTATGCAAAAGAAACAGAAACAGAGCATTGGGGTAATGTGACTTTAGGAAGGCACCGTCCTTATTTGCAGGAGTGACCCAGAGTTCTACATTATCTTACAAAGCAACAGCTGAGTACCTTATGAGACTGCGTTCATTGTCTAGGGCTCCCCTAACACGGTACCGCAGACCGGGTAGCTTAAACGACAGAAATGTATTTCCTCATTATTCTGGAACTCAGAAGTCTGAGATCAAGGTGAGGGTAGGGTGGGATTCCTCTGAGGGCTTTTCTCCTTAGCTTGTAGATGACCTCCTTCTCCATGTGACTTCATACGGCTGTTCCTCTGTGCATGTCTGCACCCTAATCTCCTCTCTTATAAAGACACCAGTCCTTAGAATAGGGCTCACGCTAGTCACCTCATTTGTCACTTAATTACCTCCGTAAAGTCTCTAACTCAAAATACAGTCACATTCTGAGGTCCTGGGATTTAGGACTTCAACACTTGAATTTTGGTGTGGGCACCAGTCAACTCACAACATTACACAAGGTAACGTATTCACCTTCTAGGCATTAGGATACAGACATCTTTGGAGGTCATCATTCTGCCTTCATCTGGGAACGTGACGGAAGAAAAAGCATGGAAAATTTCCTACATGCCCTAGCATGAATGGCATGTCCCACCTGTGAGGGGACTAGTGCTGGCCCAATCAGAGGTAGAATAATGTGCTCTGCACAAGAAACAGCTCCCGTTCTCAATTATTCCAAAGGAAAGAAGCTAGCTGCTTGGTTCTCCATGGGGCCCTCTTCCTCTTGCTCAATTGTGCCCGTTCAGTATCGCTCGCTTTTCAGGTGAATGTAAGTCAGCTTGGGCAATATCAACACTCTGGTTAATGGAACTATTTATTTATTCATTTATTTATTTACATCTTAATTTAATTTTATCTTTTTCAGTGTTCCAAGATTCATTGTTCATGCACCACACCCAGTGCTCCATGCAATACGTGCCCTCCTCAATACCCACCACCAGGCTCACCCAACCCCCCAGCCCCTCCCCTCCGAAACCCTCAGTTTGTTTCTCAGAGTCCACAGTCTGTCATGGTTCTTCTCCCCCTCCAATTTCCCCCAATTCACCCTTCCTTTCTTTCTCCTAATGTCCTCCATGTTATTCCTTATGCTCCACACGTAAGTGAAATCATATGATAATTGACTCTCTCTGCTTGACTTATTTCACTCAGCATAATCTCTTCCAATCCTCTCCAGGTTGATACAAAAGCTGGGTATTCATCCTTTCTGATGGAGGCATAATATTCCATTGTATATATGGACCACATCTTCTTTATCCATTCGTCTGTTGAAGGGCATCTCGGCTCTTTCTACAGTTGGGCGATTGTGGCCATTGCTGCTATGAACATTGGGGTACATATGGCCTTTCCTTCCACTACATCTGTATCTTTGGGGTAAATACCCAGTGGTGGGAATGTGAGTTGGTGCAGCCACTTTGGAAAACAGTGTGGAGATTCCCCCCAAAATTAAAATTAGAGCTACCCTATGCCCCTGCAATTGCACTAATGGCACTATTTAAAATCAAGCACAGAGGGCGCCTGGGTGGTTCAGTTGGTTAACTGTCTGCTGTAGGCTCGGGTCATGATCTCAGGGTTCTGGGATCGAGCCCTGTGTCAGGCTCCCTGTTCGGAGGGGTGTCTGTCTCTCTCTATGCCTCTCCTCACCCCTGTTCATGCTTGCTCTCACCCTCTCTCTCTCAAAATAAATAAAGTCTTTTAAAAAGTAAATAAAATAAAATGAGGCACAGAATGAATATTTTCTGTATTCAGTCACTCAATATATATTGACCTGCTGTGTGCCACATAGTAGCTATGTCATCTTACCTAAATCTCAAAGTACTGCATTCTGGAGAAGTACCATTGCATTTTTTTTTAAGATTTATTTATTTATTTGATAGAGAAAGAGAGAGAGTTCAAGCAAGCACGAGCGGGGGTGGGGACTGTAGAGGGAGAGAGAGAATCTTTAAGCAGACTCCCCACTGAGTGCAGAGCCCAGGCCTGGCTGGGTCCCTGAACCCTGAGATCATGACCTGAGTTGCAACCAAGAGTCAGACACTTAACCGACTGAGCCACCCAGGCACACACATCTGCTTGTTTTCTAAAGGAAGAAATGAGTTCACAGCAGATATGCAAATAGCCTGGAATGGCAAAGATTCGTACTCAGCTTTGTCTGAACCCAAAGCTAGGCTCTTCAGAACTTGCTTTGTTTTCTCCTCTGCGATTTTTTCAAGCAACAGTGACTTCTAGGCAGATATGGTCTGTTCACAAGAAGAACTATTCCTTAAAGGGCCTGTAATCCAGAGGTCATTCAGGTTCTCATTAGGAGAGTAGATGGGTTTTTTTGTACTGTTTCTTGCTAAGAAAGCAAGGACCGTCTGATTTAATTCCTTTTTTTCTGAAGATTTTTTAAAATTTATTTGACAGAGAGAGAGAGCTAGCACAAGTAGGCAGAGCGGCAGGCAGAGAGAGAGGGGGAAGCAGGCTCCCCAGTGTGCAGGGAGCCTGATGCGGGGCTCGATCCCAGGACCCTGGGTTGAACCAACTGAGCCACTCAGGTGCCCCTGATTTAATTCCCTTTTATGATAACAGCACAGATACCTTCAGTGTGCAGTATGCACCAGGTGCTTTACAGGTAACAAAAGAAGGGTGCCATTATCCCCCCCACTTTACACAGGAAGAAATGGAAGCTAAGGAACTCGGGTGAAATCACAGAGCTAATACCGCAGTACCCCAGCAATCTGATTCCGGAACCTGCCCTCCTGGGGTTTGTGGTATCTACTGAACTTTGGGGGGAGTTCACTTCATGTTCTTTCTCTAAGCCGGGATAGGGCAAAAAGAGACTATGAACACAATAGATTTACAACCACCCCAGGAAAAGACCGTGGACATGGTAACAATTAGAGAATAGGACAGGACATAATGAGCTCGGATTGTTGGCAAGGGGTCCATGAATTAGCAGCCAGGAAAGAAAAGGATCAAGGGAATTAATCAGTTTTGGGGTTTTAAATTGGCCTCAAAAATGCCCACCCCCCGGGGACGCCTGGGTGGCTCAGTTGGTTGAGCGGCTGCCTTCGGCTCGGGTCATGGTCCCGGGGTCCTGGGATCGAGTCCCACATCAGGCTCCTTGCTCGGCGGGGAGCCTGCTTCTCCCTCTGCCTCTGCCTGCCTCTCTGCCGACTTGTGATCTCTCTCTCACTCTCTCTCTGACAAATAAATAAAAATAAAATCTTTAAAAAAAAAAAAATGCCCACCCCCTCTTCCCTGCCTGTGCTACAAAGACTAAGATAGATGAGAGTTGAGTAAGTCCGGTCTCACGGACAGAAGCTAGGTTGGAGAATGCAATGGTGGGAGAGCCAGGAGGCCCTTCTGGCTCAACCCCAGAATGGGGTGCACTTCCCCAGAGAGAAAGAGACACCCCCACACCAGAGCAGACCTCTCTCCCACAGCGAGGACCGCGGAGGAGCAGGAAAGCCTCGCAGGTTGGATGCTCCCTGCAAGCAGCCTGCTCCCAAGAGGAAGAAGGAAAGAGCTTCAGTTTTTCTCCCCAGGTTTGCCAGTAAGCTAGTCCATCTGCCTCCCCGGGCAGGCAAAGTGTTCCTGCCAAACACGGCAACTTCCAGAAAGAGGTGAGTCTGCAAAGGCAGGCCGAGGGTACCTAAGAAACAAGAGCTCGGAAGGACATCGCAGCCACCGCAGGATACCCCGACACCTTTCTGATTTCCAACCGTATGACACTGTGTCCAGCTCACTTCTGATGTCCAGGGCTGGCGGAGAATAAGAGCTAAAGAACTTGGTGACACTGGAATGAGTGGGCAGGGACACCAGCGCTGAGAGCTGAGGCACCGCGGGACATCGAGGGCCCCAAGGTGAGATAAAGTTTGCTGGGAGCTGCATCTGCCTAGCAGCTTTTATTTTTAAGGGCTGATCGTAGGTGGGGAGAGAAAAAAACGATTATACCGAGCATTGAGCTTTGTAAGCTTTGCTTTTCATTTTGTCAATGAGTTTACTAAGTGCAATTATAACAATGTCATGAATATTGGATTTAAATACCTTATGGATAGTTAAATTTCTAGAATTTAAGTACATTTTGAAGACATGAAGAGGAACCCAGATCTCTGCTCCTTCATTGGGAGATAAAATCTAAAATACACTGGAGACTTCTTTCTAGTCGTATGAAGTGAATACATGCAGTTAAAAGAGGAAAGAGAAAATTATATCATGAGACAGAAAAAAAAGCATAGAAGGACTTGATTTTGACCTGGTTCTAAATCTAGCATTGCTAACTGTGTGACCCTCAGAAAGTTCTTTAACTTCTCTGTATTCGTATAAAAAATGGGGATAGAAAGAGAAGGCATTCAAATTGCCTAGCAAAAATCTAATCAATAAATGCCATGATTTTTATTTACCTCTACATACCTCTTCCTTGTTTCCCATACTGTTTGATGGATTTTCCTAACTTTGTACAAGTTTGCCAATTTTATAGTAGTTCACAACAAACATTGTTACAAATAGATTGAGATATGCTAACTTGATCATTTAAAATATGAAATGTTTTTTCTTTTTTAATTTAAGAGTTAAGTTGCCTGATCTTCGAAGCATGCTGCAAAATACTACTACCATAAAGGAGAAAAAAAAAATATATATTATATATATATAGCGCTAGGTCTTTTGAGTGTCACTGCAAACCTTTTCATAGGAACAGTATTCCAAAAATCTGGGGAAAGAGAACTCTAGCATCTTTCAAGAGAGGCTTGCTTTGGCTCTGTTTTAAATCGGGAATCAAAACAAAGCTTAGAAAAGAGAAGGCAATGCTGTCAGTTTTCAGGGACAATGGGGCACCCTGGAGAACTTCAGGGGTACTCCCAGAGCGGAGAGCTGCTGGAAGGGTGGGCTGCTCGAAGCTGAAAACGGAGAGGATGTGAGAGTTTGATAGTCACGGTCCAAATGCTCCTTGGATCTTCCTAGCGTTCAGAGAACCAGGAGCTCATGAGAATTAGCGACTGAATTGTAATTTTTCTGTCCATGCGTGTCTGTGAGCACCTTCAGGTAAGGCATTAAATTTTATTCCTCTCTATAAATAGACCTACTACAGGGCTGCGATACCTGACGGACATCATCCGCACGCAGTAAAGGTTTCAACTCAACTGATGGGGCTGGAGAGAAAGGAAAAGGTCTTTATTACTGTCATGATTATTATTATTACTTTCTTTTTTTGGAGAGTTGAATTTTCCAGCGTCCTTGAATAAGGCCTTAAAGAGAAAATCAGCAAGACATGCTCATCAAAGCATCGGTCAGCTTCGGTCCCAGCAAACCTAAAATCCAAGGGAGCCCCACAATTTCCCACCGCCCTGAAGGCATCCCAGCACTCAGCGGGGCCTAATGATTTGAATAAGGGGGCCACTTCAGGCCTGCAATATTGCAGTTTTTGCAGCACCGATGTGTGTGATTTGGGGCAAAATTTGACACGGGACCAGAAATAAAAGGGATAGGTCCTCTAGGGCTGTTTACCCAACACAACAAATGGGCTGTAAGAAATGTCTGGGAAATTGCGTTTATCATGCGCACTTTACCTGAATCAATTAAGCATTCATTCTGCACAATGTTGCCATCTGCACAGAGCCAATTTCTTCCTTAGAAGTCATAGGAGCCCAGGGTACGTTCAGAGCCTCTCAAAAATGTTTTTATTAAAAA
>CM052899.1:170731024-170757454 GCA_028534135.1 Potos flavus
AAGAGTATTTATAGAATTAGGATCTCTTTTATTTTCACTTTGTCCACGAGCCATGTAATACTTATAGACTCTGCTTAAAGAAGGTATCATTTATCCTGTTTACAAGTAAGTACCAGAAATTCAGAGAAGGGAACCGCCCGACATTACGTAGCTATGGAAAAGGCCGAGCCAAAACCCTAAATTCAGGTCTTCAGACTCCAAGGCCAGTGTTCTTTCCTTCCAGTGTGCCAACGTGAGAAAGTAGTATGAGACTTGTCCTTCATTACAGCCTGTAGTAGAACTCGTATTCACGGGAAGCTAGGGAATAGAAGGTTAGGTACAGGGAGTGTGAATTTTAATAGCCAGTTTGGAAATATGATGGGTTGCCTTGGAGAATACTAGGTTCTCCATCAGTGCAATATTCAGAACATGTTGTATTGTACGGCATAGTGGAAAGAGCCTGGGCACCTCCACGAGTCATTTAGTTGGTAAATATTTGTACCTTCTATGTCAAGCATTGCCCTATTTGCTGGGAATACAATGGTCAGCAAAAACATGGAGCTTGGATTGATTCTTTGCTCAGAGATTTGTTAGGATGAAATGAGGCAGTATATTGGAAGTGCTAGAGAAGGTGTTCCCAGGAGGGGACACCCAGACACCCTAGGGGTCTGGCTAGACCACAAAGCTAGGATATGGTAGAGGGGGTTTTCACATCAGATTGCCTCCCAGACATACCACGTGTCAGGCACTGTGTTAGGTGCCAGGGTGTTGCAGTCAAAAGGAAGGGACATCTAGGCACAAGCTCCACATGAAATATTCAACGAACAGTAGATACAATGTCCTATAACATAAGTAAGATGGAGTGATGGCTTCATATTTGTGAGAACAAGGACATTTTCAGGAAGGTGGAGTTTGTGTTTGGTATTGATGCATTATTTTGACAGTCTGATAAGCCAAAAAAAAAAAAAAAAAAGAGACCCATTACTTGGTAACGATTTCATCTACTATTATATTCAGCATTTTTGTGTATCAGTCAATAAAATAGACTCATGCCCTCTCATCTTTCATTTAACTAGAAGAATTATCATAATCCTGTGTGTTGGTCATATTATCTACATGAAGTACCGAGAGACTAAAAAAATTCTGCAAGTTGACTATCTTAGATTGGATGCCCTAGAAGCAAAGCCTAGGATGGGGATCCCTGTATTCTTGGGCAAGTCACCTATTGAGAATGGGATCACGAAAGAAATGGGTAAGGCAATGAAGGACACAGGACCAAGTAGGGGAAGAAGCTAAGAAAAGTGTGGTTTCAGGAGACGTCTGGCATCGGCTTGATACTTCAAGGAGTTCTGGAGCATGAATCGTACCACAGAGGTCATTCTTCCCCCGGACCAGCAGGCTGGGCTGCTATCCCTCCACCCTTTGCCTCTCCACACCCATCAATCAGTAGTCACAGGCAACCCCCAAGAGAGCAAGGAAGCTGAGTGAGCTCAACTCCCCAAGCAGCTTCAGGCAAGCCGACTCCTTCAACTCAGGGAAATCCTCCAGAAAGCAGGATAGGGTGAGCCCCGAGCAGCCAATTCTTTTGGTAGATGGAGGTGGGACACTTCGGGATCTGGATGTGGTGCTAACGGCAGTGGCTACAATCCCATAGTGGAAGTGGATATGAAGGCCAAGGCTGTGGGTGCCTGCAGACTGGTTCGAAAGCAGTTTGGGTCTGTTTCCTAAAATCCTAAATACTTTTAACCACGACGCCATATTCCTGCAGAGTTTTTAATTTTTTTTTTTTTTTACCTACTTTGTCTCATTGAATTCCCCCAAAACAAAATTAAGTAAATATCGGCCCACTTATATTGAGATAGATGTTGAGGTTCTGAGAATTTGAACCCAAGGGCACATGCCCAATAGTTGGCAGAGTTGGGATACACATCCAGGACTCTTGGCTCTAGATCCTTCTTCTCTCAGGTGACCTAACAGGGGAATTTGGAAGAAAAGGAGTAAAGATGTTGATATGAGCAGGAACTGAAAAAGAACCAGGGCCATTTCCTACATCTACATATTTCAGGCAAGCAGCTCAGAGTTCTGCTGAGTGTTTGTAGCTGTGGTCCTCACTCCTTGTTTGCCATTTGGAGAGTTCCGCCATGTTGCTCCTCACCAGCTCAAGTGCAGACTTCCTAAATGAAGGTCTGCCAGGAAGGAGCCTGCTTTATCATGTGTTTGTTGTATCAAGTCCCCAGCCACTCTTTCACTTGAGAACTGTCCGGTATAACCCTATCTGTGCATCCTCACATCCTGGGTGCCCATCATTTCTCTTCCACACTCTGCTCTGCGTAATAGATGTTTATGCTTTACTTCTCCCTCCCCTCACTCAAGATTGCAGGGACCACAAAGTAGCAGAGCGAGGACATCGGAGACTAAGTTTCAACGGTAACAGATCACTGTCTCTGGCATCCTGGGAGAGTTATGGTCTGAGTTTCAGTTTCCTCCTCTGTAAAATCAGCACCATGGCATTTCCTACGTCTCAGAATTGTCACGTGGATTAGAAGCAACCTATTTAAAACACTAAGCACATAGTGGGTGTGCAATAAAGGATAGCTATTTTTCTGTGACAGATAAACCTGCACAGGAGACAGAGATACACGGGTGCTTGCTAAGAAAGCTTCCACCGCTTGGAAAGCAAATGTCAAGGCCACAAGTGTCTGTCTATTACATGGTGAACTCTCCATGCATTTTAAAGTCTGTTGCCTACATCCCCGTCCGCCTCTCCCCTCCCCATCACCACTATCTTGATTCCTCAAGCTGCCCTTGTCCAGAAAGCCCTGCTTTGGGTATGTCCCTTGCCTTCCATTCCCCAGCATCATGGCAATTCCTCCAAGAAGCTTTTCTGTGGGAAGAACAGGATCCTGTGGCCCGGGAGTTAAGTGATCACCCCCTTTGGGAAGACCCTTCTTCTCTTCCTGCTCCTGAGTAGTGGCATTTTGAGAGACACCTCTACCATCTCTCACCTTCTGTTTATGACCTTCAGCGCCACATTCCCCATTTCGGGGACAACTATTCCCCTCTTTCTTCTCGAACAATGAGGGCAGGTCCATTTCTTCCATCTCAAGTTCCTTCTCTCCATAATGGGGCTAGCAGACTCCTCCCAGGAATGTTCCCAAAGGACGCGAGAAAGTACAGAACGCACTGCACTGGCCCGTCCAAACGCGGTTAAGCGTCATTCCTTTGCCTTCCTGGCCCCTTCATGCTTTTTGTTTAAACCCAGAAGAGTTAGTGACTATTAATTCCTATTGTGTTTTCTTTTACACTCCTGAGGGCTTAACACCATGCTAAGCACATAGTAGGGCTCGAAGGAAAAATAGAATTATAGTGAGCGCCTGAACTCCCGGTGATCTCGGATTCCACCACTTTAAGTAGCAGTCACCCTGGGCATTGGGATTCTTCTGCCCTACATCTCCCTTCAGCTAAGTAACAGTCTCCCAGGATTGAAAGAGCAAGCCACCCTGTGCCCAGAGATGCATCGTCATTTGTGCTAAGCTAGCACATTGTTAGGCTGTGAGCTGATAACTAAATAGTGTCAATGGGATTTCAGCACTACCTCATTCCTGGAGGAAGGGAGGGGGCAGCGGCTGTATTTGTGCCCCTAGGAAGGCAGGCCTGGGTCCCCTGCAGGGCCTTCTCTGAATTTGGGGGTGCGCAGATGCAACTGAAATGTCTGGGCTACTGGAGTACAAGTACTCCTTGTATTTTCCTAAGGACTGCCCTGACTTTTGCCATAAATGGAGTAACAGAGAACCACTAGGCCCCCTGACCCCTGTGCCCATGTAGACCTCCACGAACACATCCTCAGCCAAGACCCCACACCCCAAGTCAACAAATACTGAATTTACACCGACTTATCATTTTACGCTGGACCACCCCTACCAGGAACCGTGCTAGCTCCAGCCGCCACGTCATGTCCCCAGGGCTCGGTCCTTCCTTCCTCCATTCCTGCTCACCCCCTCTGACACCAACAGTGCATGCTTCAAGTGTAGCATCCCCCTTAGGGCACAGGCATCCATGAGTATTTTGCAAAAAAAAAAAAAAAACAAAATACTTTGGAAAATCAGAAGACTCCCATTGGAGTCTCCACACCAAATTCCTGGGCAATCCTGGCAACTCACTTGACCCTCTCCAGGCCTCTCCTCTCTGTGGCTCTGAATGACTGTGACGAAGCAAGGGGTGCACTCTCCAGGTTGCAAAGTGCCATGTCAACCGGGAAGCTTGCTATAAATATTTTGGCCACACCCTCTGGGGAGTTGGTTGTGTAATGACAACCTTAATGTGTTCAGAGGTGGGAGAACATTCTTCCTGCTGTCTTTGCAGGGCCAGGGGTGGGGCCTGGGCCACGCCAAGGTCAGGCCAGGCTGCAGCTGCTGCCTCTAACCAAGGCGACTCACTTCCCCGATACCACCACTGGGAAAAGCGCAGGCTCTTTCTTGCCCCTCTCCTTTGGCTCAGGCACACCTCCTGAGGTGGAAGACATTTGGCACCAGGGAAGGAATCTGTCAGGTTAAGTCAGGAAGAACTGTCTCCGAGTCTGGGCCTTTCCTGTTGAGTCCAGAAGGAGTAGGACAGGATAAAGCCAAAACACCACAAATCTGTGCTTCGGCTCTAAGTGGGCTCCGAGCCTTGGCTTAGAGTCAGTGTGACCTTGGCACATTCCTTATCTCCTCCGTGCCTATTTCTTCCTCCTTGAACTCGCCATAATAATTCCTACTTCCTGGGGTTGTTTGGGGGCATTTTTCAATGAGTTCTTATACATAATGTCCATGTCACTCCTCTGCCTTAAATATAAACTCTTTCAGGAAACGGGTTTATTTTGCTTCTTTGTATTTCTTTTTTTGTTTTACATAATGATTATGTTTTGCTTTCATAATAAGAAAACCCATCCAGTGTATTTAATTCTGTAAAGGGCTGACTGAATGAGAATGCCGGCGAAATCCAAGACTCAGGGGCTCGCACGACCGCCTCCAAGGAGCCAGTGGTTGAGGAGTAGAAGTGAAACTGCAGTCAGGCCTCTGTCCCCTTGGTGCCCGTACAAGGGCTGCCTTACGCTCTACCTACCTCCACTTTGTGCTTTTCTCTTCGCAATTTTGACCCCTGGGAGCTTAAATTTCCTTTCTATTTCAGGACTACACATTCAGAGTTGATTTTAAAACACACACATATTTATGTCTCAATGCATACAGAATACGTGTCTATAAATGCATACCGATCTTTCAGGAAATAGATAAACAGACTCCCAACCCAAGCAAAAGTCTGTCTATACCATGAGTCAGCTTTCCACAAAATTACAAGATGGGAGCACACACAATTCGCGACTTCTCTTTTCTAAGAGAAACGCGTTTCCAGAGACCCATCGCCGCCTGGGGCAAAGCACACAGCCCCGAGAACATTCTGAAGGCCAATGGTTTCATCCCCTTTATTGCAGGTTTTGCCCAATGCTGAGATCAGAAATGTATGCAAGCACTCTTTGAGGCAGACATGTGACAAGGGAGCTTCCTGCTAGTATTAACGACTTCTCCGGTCTTAATATTGCTTTTTCCACTCTGAGTTACTAACAGGGGGTTAAAATCCATGCTTAGGGACCCAGGAGTAGGTGAACCTGCCACCTCCAGAATAGTAGGGGATCTCAGTGAAGACGAATCTCACAATGCAAGTAAAAAATAAATATGATGGCCACAGAGAGACATTAAAAATTAAAATAAACAGTGAAGAAAGGCGAAGGCGAGAGAGAGGCATAAGAGCCATGAAAAACATTTCTTTTTAAAGCAACAAAGAATATAGATTCTGCAATGAGTACAACACGGACAGCTATTTTGAGTCGGGGGCAAGTTACTTATATTCAAAAAAGACAGGGTCTCCAGGACTTTTTTTTTTTTTCGAAGTGAAATATTTTTTAGTTCCTTCATATAGAGACATATTACACAATGTTAACAACCATGAAAAACAATACAAAACGCCCTCAATTTACCAAGTAGAAAAATATAACTAGTATATATGGCAATTGTGAATCTAATACTGTACAGCAGTAATTTATGGGTTTTACAAATAAATTATAGCTTAAATGCCCTTTTAAAATTCTTATTTTTTTTCTTCCCCCAGATGTACACCAGAACTTACAATAGGAAAGGTTCCGAGCCTAGCTTATTGCAAATCAGTGCCAGTCAAATGTCCTGCCCACGAGCTCGAAGAATTTCTTATTCGGCTCGTGAAAATATTCGTGCAGTTTATTGAGGAGTCTGGGGTCGACCTGGGGGTGTGCCCGGCCTTTGGACTCGTGCAAGCAGCGGTCCCGGCCGCCGTCCCGCAGGCAGTAAAAGCCCTTGGTTTTGTTAAAGTAGAAGTTCGAGGCGTTGATCCGCGGCGACAGCTTCAGGAAGCGCTCGACCTTCTGGATCTCCGGGAAAGGGTCCCTGATGAGGCGGTCGCCGTCGACGATGTGGATGCGGCGCAGCGGGAAGACGCGCAGCCAGTTCTGCAAGTGCACGTGGTAGAGGCTGCGGTTGAGCGCCTTGTAGCCCACGTTGAGCCGGCCGTCGCGCACCAGGAACTCCTCGATGGACGGGTAGGGCTTGCGCTTCTGCACGTGGTTGTAGAACACTTGGGTGTAGTCTGACAGCACGCGCTCGGACGGGTCCCGCAGGATGAGCAGCAGCCGGATGCCCGGGTTCATGCTGTGGACGCGCTCAGGCACTTTGGGCGACGTGAAGTACGCGGGGGTCTTCTCCACCGTGAGCTGGTGCGGGAACGAGAAGGGCATCTGGCCCAGGTACCAGCCCAGGCCTTGGCTGTAGTGCTCCTCCCAGTCGAAGAAGTGGACCTCGTTCTCGGCGGCCGCCACGTCGGGGTGCAGGCTGAGCATCTCCAGCAGTGCGCGCGTGCCGCCCTTGCGCACACCGATGATGATGGTCTGCGGCAGCTGCTGGGCCGAGCCGTTGGGGGCCGCGCCCTCCCGGCCCTCGCCCTGGAGGCCCTGGAGGCCCTGGAGGCCGGGCGCGGCCGGGCGGGACGGCACTAGCTGGAGCCGGGCCACCAGCAGCACCGCGCCCAGGAGCAGCGCCGCCGTGCTGGACACCATGGTGACTTCACTGGGCCCCGCGCCGCGGGGTCATGAAGCGCCGCCGCGGGGAGTGCCTTCGGATCAGTGACACATGGGTGTCGCAGGCCGCCAATTACTAGGAAACAAAGGGAGGGGGGGAAGATATTAACCCCAGATACATACAGGGCTTACTGGAAGCTGACAACTCCAGTCCTGGGCAATGGCAGTCGCCTCCCTGGGGCTCTCTCCGTGTCTTTATCCCATCTTGCAGGGAGTGGCAAACACTTTCTATACAGGGCCAGACAGGAAATGTTTCAGGCTTTGTGGGACACAGTCCCTATGGCAATTCCAAGTATGCTGTTCGCTCAAGTGGCCATAGACAGTACAGGGAAGAATGGGTACGGTTGCGTTCCAATAAAACTTTACTTACTGGATACTGAAATCTGAATTTCATGTAATTTTCATGCATCATTAAATATGATTTTCTTTTGATTTTTTTCAACAATTCATATGTTCAGCTCTCTGTGCACAAAAACATGGGCAGATTTGGCCCTGAGGTCAGAGTTTGCCAACCTCTGCTGAAAAGGAAAGGGTGGGAAAGGTCTTCTGGACCTCAGCAAACATCACTGAAATATCTACTACCTGCTAGCCCCAGGCAGAGGGGCTGGGGATATAGAATCAGACATTGTCCTTGTCCCCCACCACCCACCAGGGGCTGCTGATCTCACAGGGCAGGCGAACGTGTATGAAACACTGAATGCTTAGCCCCTGTTCTTCACTCCTCCCTGCATCCAAGTCTTCCATGGCCTCACCGTGGGGCGAGTGTGCTCCCCAGCGATTTTATCAGGGTTTGGCCAATGGCCTGTGAGTGGAAATGACAAGATGTCAGTCCCTAGCCTCGGCCTTCAGCCTTGTGTGTTTGCACTTGCCCTCCTGCGCTTCTGCCATGACCGTGAGCAGAATGTGCCCTGGCCAGCCACTGGGCTCAGAGAGCACATGCAAGTCCACTGTGTGCAGCACAGCCGTCCTGGCTCGTGGGTGAGCATGCACCACTGTGGCTGTAAGCCACTGAACTTGGGGGCGGTTGGTGTTGCATTATCAACGTGGCCAAGGTTAACTGGTATCACCTGACTGCGGTCATCAGCGCTATATACGCTCCGATTATATTTTAGGCAGGGTACTATGAGGACACACGCTCACTCATTTCACCTGGAACAAATTGGGACGGTAGAGAAAGTGTTTGAAGTCAGCCTGGAGGGACAAACAGGGGAGGTGGCCGGAAAGAGCAAAACTCCTTCCCGTGTGCAAAGTCGTGCCGCTCATGCAGTGGTTCTGCAGTCTGCTCAGTCGATGGGCACCGTGACCTAACAGTGCAAGGTAGCAGGAGGGAGGGTAGAGATGGGGGTCTTGCCCAAGGACATGAGAATTTAGTCCACTTCAAAATTCACAGCCCAAATTCAGAATTCTGGATGCAGGGCCCTTGCCACAAACTGCCTCTTTTATACCTTCTCCTCTTTACCTATCTGAACTTTATAACATTTTTAGAGAATCGCAGAACTGGAGAAGGGGCCTGTAAGATCAGCTGACGTAACTATTTAGGGGAAAAAAAAGAAAAATAAAAAAATGTTTAAGGAGGGATGACCGATCAAGATGTGGTCCAAAGTTTTCTACTGATTGAATGAGCTCAATTTAACGGAACTTTTCCTTACTCGATTAAATGCTTTAGCATGTTTCAGTCAAATTTCATTTCCTTCTCTGTGTGGGTCTGACCCGTATGGGTTGACAAAACGGATGCCACTGTGCTTGCCTTTTACATGTTTAGGGTATGTACGTGTGTGCATGTGCATGTCTGTGCCTGTGTGTATGCTCTTGTATGCGTGTGCACATAGGCGGGGGTGAGATGCTCTTGTATGCGTGTGCACATAGGCGGGGGTGAGCTGCGTGAAGTGCAGGACAAAGTACCCAATCCATGGGGCGCCTGGGCGGCTCAGTGGGTTAAGCCTCTGCCTTCAGCTCAGGTCATGATCTCAGGGTCCTGGGATCGAGCCCCGCATCGGGCTCTCTGCTCAGCAGGGAGCCTGCTTCCCCCTCTCCCCCTGCCTGCCTCTCTGCCTACTTGTGATCTCCCTCTCTCTGAAAAATAAATAAATAAAAATCTTAAAAAAAAAAAAAGTACCCAATCCATACTAGATTGCTCTATTCTTTTTTTTTTAAGAGGGGGGAGAGACAGACTGAGGTGAGGGGGACAGAGGGAGAGAGAGAATGTTAAGCAGGCTCCCCCCTAGACGTGGGGCTCGATCTCATGACCCTGAGATCATGACTTGAGCTGAATTAAGAGTCAGACTTAACTGACTGAGCCCCCCATGCACCCCTAGATCACTCTCCTCTCAGTGGTGAGTATTGCTGACCCCATCTCCTAGCTCCATATTCAGACACAGAAAGCAGCCACAGATCCCAATCCTTCAACACCTAAGGGATCTTAGATGAAATTCATCTGGTCTGAAATTCATCTGGTCTAACTCTTCGCATTTTTTCTACTCTATTATGAGGCATCCTGACTAGTATAGTGCACATCCGAGTTTCTTTTTTTTTTTTTTCTTAAAGGGGAATTACCAACAGACAGCAGAGAAGAACCTAAATATATATATACGTACTTTTTACAAAAACAAACAAAAAAATGGGCCATTAGTAATTTAAAAGTTCCTCGCTTCTACTTTAATACTTCCTAAAAATGTACTAAATGTCTAAAGCCTTCTACATTCCAAAAATATTTAAGGTATATATAAAAAAAACTTAGCTAAAGTCTCATACACACACTATACATATAGAGAGAGAGAAGTATGTATAAGCTATATATATGTATATGTATGTATATAGCATGTATATGTACAGAACTTAAGTTTTATATATATACATATAAAACACGCATGCGTACATATACACACATATGTGGACATCTAAATATATATATAATACATATTACACACACACAGTAGTCACTGCGAGCCAACTTCCTCCTGTGGTAGTTGGATAATTTGACGTCAGTGGCACAGCCAGAATTTCTGGGCCTTTTAGTAAGACTCTCAGAAAAGAAATGACCCTCAAGCTCAGGTGAAGCTGTGAGCTAGGACCCCAAATGGAACCTTCTGGAAGCTTGGAGCCCTGAGCTGGCACAGGCCGGGCGAGAACGCTCATCAGCACCTGGAAGCCAGGCCACCTGCCCCACCAGAAGCAATGGTGGCAGCTCCCATCTGCGGCACTTGTAACTGAGCAGACACCGGGCTGGCACCCTTGCACACGGGGCCCCTGGGATGCTCACTGCAAGCCCTCAAGAGAACTGATCTCACTCCAAGAAAGCGAGGCTCAGCGAAATTCTGCAGTCTGTCCAGAAAGGTAGAGGCTGAACTAGTATCCCAACTCAGTCGGAGCAGGCAAAGCCAGGGATGTCACTGTCCCTTTTGCCTCCTTGACAATGCCTGGAGTTAGGGTACAAGTAGCTCCTGGGACTGATGGGGAGCTCCTCTGGTCCTGCTGAACATTTGTGCCTTGTAACGGTCCTTCAATGAGGGACAGGATTTCTTGGAAGGATGAGCAAAACAAACCCTCCCCTTTCCTTTGTAGATGGGTTACAAGGTCCCAAAGAGAGATCTAGCTCCCTTCATCAAGGATGCTGTTTTCTTGGTCCTGCAGTGCTAAACCAAGCCCTGAGTTGCAAACATTCAAAAGGCAAGAGTCGTCCCCATCAGCGACACCAGGCTTCCCCGGGCCCCGCCTGAAGGTGTTGACCCACATGCCAGGCCTGGGTGACCCAGGGACACACACAGCATTTTTCAGATGGAGGTTCCCTTGCACTTGAAATTAAATCCAAATTCCTTTCCAGGCCCAGGGATCCCCCAGGATGGGAACTGCCTGTCCCTCTGGCCTCAATCTGCTCCTTCAAGCCAAGCTCCCACCTCGCTGACCTTTCTGTTTCTTTGAACGCCCCGAGCTCGTGCCAGCTCTGGGCCCTGACCTTTGCCGCTCCCTCTTGCCAGGATGTGGGGTCTGAGGCTTTTTGGGGCGGGCTCTTTCCTGTCATTCAGATTTTATTTCAAACACTGGCTTTCCCTACAACATGGGCCGACCACTCTCTTTTAACCACATGCTTTCCCATCATCGCATTATATATTCCTCACGTACTATCCAAAACTATATATGCCTGTTTGAGGTCTGCCCCTCCGCCTGACAATGCCAATTCAGAGCCTCCCGACAGTGTCCTGACTCTCTCTCTGCTGCATCCCCAGGGCCTGGCATGATTTCCGTGCACAGTAGGTGCTAGAGATCCTACCTGCTGAACGCACATGTCGAATGTAGCGGAAGGTTAAGCAAATGGCCCAAGGTACCGAGGAAGGCTTTTAATTCAATAGAAAGACATCCTCAACAGTTTGTCTACGAAAAAGACTGTATCAAACGGTAGTGAGTTCTTCATCCCGAGAGAATCAGGCAGAAACCAGATGTCAAGATTTCTAGCAGTGAGTGGACAAGATCGCCTGAGAGTCTAGAAAATATTTTAATTAAAAAAGGAGGGGAAACAGTGAAATAACCCCTCAAAATATTTTAATTTTCTCCTTAAGTCTTCTTATTACATAATTCACAACATGACCTAGATTTCCAATGTAATTAACTACAATATATTCCCTCAGTCCCACCACTGCAACGTATTCGTGGATAAAGTGAAATAACTAGAATATTCCACGAGCGGTAAATGTAATGCATCAGAAATAGCACTGCCTATAATCCCTTTGTCTGCAGGACACCCTTCCAGCCCCTCAACAAAACTAGTGGCATAGCTGGCACAGACAGAAGATCCTCTAGAATAATAGGCGTGCTCGAGACACTCAACCACAAGTCGTTTAGGGGATTTAACGAAAGGGGTGGAAAGGAGGAGATTACTAACTGGGTGCTCAGTGCGTGCCAGGGACGAGCACGAGTGCATAAATCATCTCTTCTAATACCCACAACCAAACTAAGTGGTGGTGATTCTCATTTTACCTTCCTTTTCTGAAGCAATGTATATAGTCGTGGAAAATCAAAGGCGCTTTTGCAATTGGGTAGATGCAGGCTAGTCTTCTTCTAGCTCTCTGAACCCAGATAAGTGTCTTCCTCGTCTGGGGCTCAACATGCCATTCTGCAAAATGGGCAAAACCTACTTCCACATGGAGGCCATCAACATCAAGTAGTATTACCCTTGCCAAATATATAGCACAGGACTTGGCACACAGCAGACATTCAACAAATGAGAATGGCCTGCCTTTCTTCCCATGACAGATATGCAAACATGCTATTAAGATTCAATGACCTTCTCAAGGTCACAGACGGAAGAAGTGAGAGAAGGAACATCCCACGGGCCCTCTCTAAAGGCCCTGTGCTTCTTTTCCTTTGAATGGCGATGCCCCCCGGTGGGCAGTGGGGAGTGCACTCCAGGCAGAGGACAGAGCCTCCCCAGGAAGAGGAGAAGAGGAGAAAGATGAGAGCTATTATACTGCCAGACAAAAACAAGCATCCAAGGGTGCCGAGTGATTTAATTTTCTGGCATGTACTGAAACCTCAGTAAGCGCAACAGAACTGCCATTTCCATATCCAACCAAACTTCTGAGCAATCAACAGTGTATGTTTTTTGTGCTGTTGTTCATCTTTAGGAATCAAAAACACCTTCACTTTCACCTCTAAGCAACTACGTAAGGGCACGTTGCAGTGGTGTCAAATTTCCATCCTTGGCAGGTCATCTTGGAAACCAAGAAAGAGGAAACAGATTCAGCTTGTGCCTGTCAGTCTATGAAAGGACAGTGATATATCAAGACTTCCATAAATATTTATTTTCTTGAAATTGCCTGCACATGACACTCTTCAACAAACGTTGACACCCGCTTTTGTTTGGGTTTACTTATGGTAATAGCTGTGAGGCCTGTCTCACATGGGGTGGAAAGGGTGCAGGGCAGAAAAGAGCCAAGGTCAGCCTACATCATGTAAATAAGTTTCCCTGGGTCACATTTACCGGGGAAAGGAAGTGTAATTGGCCCCGTTTTCCCCTTGAGAAAGAAGAGGACTTTTCGAACACCGACTCCTCTAGCCATTCCACGGTACCTAGCATTCCACAGCAGTGTGGGGAGTTTGCATTATTTATAAAAGGCTACCCGGATAAGAACTCTGTAGGACTGAAGGAAGGAGGTGCCTGGGCAAGCCAGGGAGGGCAGCATGGTGTGGCAGGCGTTTGGGGCCAGCAGATTTCTGAGCCTCTGGGAACTGCATGATACCACGAGGATGACAAATGCAACCTGTCCCATAGGAGGTCTGAAGCCAGCCCACACAACATTCTTCTCCAGCTGAGGTGAGAGATTAGGGCCGAAGGATCTGGATGAGGAGCTGCAGGTGGGGGGGGAGTTCAGCGTCCTTCCCGGGAGCTCTGGAGGGCGCATTGCAATCGCCTAGCACAGTGCTTTCCAAACTCAGAAGTGCACACCAGTCCCCGGGAGATCTGGTTCAAAACGCAGATTCTAATCCAGGAGGTCTGGAGAGGGGCCCAAGCGCCTGTGTTTCTAACGAGCTCCCCAGGGAACTGGCCTGCCCACCCTCAGCCCTTAGAATGGCAAGGACCCCGTGAGTCCCAAATCCCTGGGCCCAGTGGGGTAGATTCTGATCGCCTTGGCCTGCGGCCAAGGGAGGCCAATGTTCCTTTGGTTTTTGTTTCTTCCTATTGTTGGGGCAGTTTGTTTTTAGTTGCAGGATTGGTAACCATTGTGGTAGACAAAATAGAGAGGGCTCGGCCTGGTCACAGAGGTGAAATTAGCTGCAGAGGGGGGTGGAGGGGACAGACGGGAATGAAGAGAGGATTTAGAACCAAAAACGCCGGCTCAAATCTCAGCTTTCTAATTTCACATCCACACGACGGCATTGAAACTTGGAGCCTTAGATAGAACACGCTGGCTCTATATACTAATTGTGAGGATTAACTAAAACGGTCTATGTGGAAGCCGAGGATATTGCCATATTGCCTGGCCCATGGCAAGCCCTCAAATCCTGGTAGCTATTTTTGTCCCTTAAAAAAAAAAAAAAATAAGCAGGCTGTGTGGTATAAATGGGATCTGGGGATGATAATTAGTCAAACACATTTGTTCATGATCCAAAGTACTGCAGTGACTCAACCAGACAGGTTCGAGGAAGAAAGGACAGTGACTTGGAGAAAGGATGCAGGCTGTCTGTGGAGGGCCACACGGTGGGTCCCCCGTCAATGCCCCCTGCACAAGTGAGCAGCGGCCAGGTGTGCAGCCCCGGCGAGGGAGGAGGAGGAGGAGCTCCTCGACATGTTTAATCTGCATGGTGTGCACAGAAGGCAGCGGTGACCTAAATAAATCCTTCATTAGCAGCAGACACACTGGGCACAGCGGAGCTCTGTGACAGGAGGGAGGACGGGCCTGTCTTATTACTCGGTGCAGCTGGCTGGAAAGGGGGCCGTGCTAGCAGACAGAAGACCGGAGACCCGCCGCCTGGGGGTACCTGGGGGTGTGCAGCTTCGGTCCCTGCTCCAGGTGCGACCCAACCTCCCCACGGGGGCCACGTGACTGCGGGCGCTTCCACGGCTGGGAAAACAGTGGCCAGCAGCCACGGATCCCTAGCATTTCCCCAGAAATAGCCGGCAAAGACACGCAGGCTATCAGAAGCTCCAGGGCCACGCGCCATCGTCTTGTCCCGTCTTTCTCCCCGCAGGAGGCGGAGGTAAGGTAGCAGGAGCATGGGAACCCCAAGGTCAAGCACGCAGGGGCTAAACTGAATTGGAAATCCAGGTCACCTGATTCCCACCCCACTGGACGTGAGACACATGGAAATCTGTGCTCCTCTCGTGTGAAGGCAGAGAACATTAGAATCATTTGCTGCTGGAAATAAACATGAGCAAATCAAAGGAAATTCTTCCCCTAGACGAGCAAAGTGGAGGGAGGGTTTATCTCATTTCTTGAGCCTGCTTCTACGGACTGAATATCTGTGTTCCTTCAAAATTCATATGCTAAAGCCTTAATCCACAATGGGATGGTATTTGGAGGTGAGGATGCTGGCAGATAATTAGGTTTAGATGAGGTCATAAGGGAAGGACCCAGGACAGGATTAGTGATGGGATAAGAAGAAGAGGGACCAGGGCTCTCTCTCTGCCATGCGAGGACACAGCCTGCAAGCCAGGAATAGAGTTCTCGGCAGGAGCTGAACCTGAGGGCACCTTGATCTTCAACTTCCCAGACACCACCACAACTGTGGGAAAAAATGTTTGTTGTTGATTCAGCCACGTGGTCTGTGGTATTCGTTACAGTTGCCCGAGCCGACGGATACACAGCCCTTACGGGTAAAAGCAAAGACAAGGGTTGGGACTACCGTGTATTTCCTGGGGTTAACAGGGGACATCTAGGGAGGGAGCTGGCTGGCTGGTGGGGACCACGGCAAACAGCCACGTATGGACCTGCCTTAAGGACGTAGCTGCTGTCAACCCCCCAGATGTGGAGACGAAGGAGCAGCGTGGCCTGATCTTTGAAGTTTTCAAGACTCAACAGTGGATATTTATGTGAAAACTCCTGATTTTTATGAAGGTCCCAGACAGGTATTAGTTGCCAAGTACGGTGAAGGTGGGGGCTGGGGAAGACTGATGGGTAAACCTGCAGAGCCCTGATGCTTGAGGTCCAGACTCGGCCCAGAGGTGATTGCTTTTGCAAGGCACCCACAATGTTTCTAAAATTGTTCTGAGTTCCGGGGGATAGAGAAAGAATCCAGCCGCTGTCCTCAAGGCACCCTGTAAAGTGGAAGACACACTTGGAAGGAGAGCGATCGCCATGCTCAGTGCGAGCACAGATCTGGCCGCAGCTATGAGACAGCCCAGGGGCGACACGGAGCTGGAGGAAGAGCAGGGGAGCCCCCGCACGGTCCCCCTGGGAAAGGCCGCCGATGTCTGGGCACCCATCTGGGAGGAGACTCGGGGTCTGCTCCTGTGCTGGGGCTGGTTTGGAGGTGCCGTCTGTGGGACACGGTGGAAGAGGCAGGACTGCCCCAGCCAGCGGGTGGAGTGTCTGGAGAGGCTTCCGGCTCAGGGGTTTAGAAAGACAAGGAGGGAAAAGAGCGGTGGAGATGGAAGGAGGCGTCAAGTCCTAAGCCTGAATCCCAGCAACATCACGTTCACGCTCCAAGTTGGGGCGAGTTAATGGAAAATCTTGGAAACCACTGTTCATGTTTGGCCCAGGAATTTGTCTTTCCTTTTGAATATGCCTGTTCTTGGTTTAATGGGATCATTTCAAAACAGACATTTAAGTGAGCACTTGGCATTGATAGGGACCGGGAAACGCACCAGCGGATCAATGAGGAAGTCGGCCTTGCCTGGAAGGAGCCGAGGGGGAAACGGGCTGTGGGGACCATCAGAGCGGGCTCGCCTTGGCTGGTTTTGATTTTATATCGCCCGTGTTTCATCCCGTCCTGAATTAATCGTTGCTGTTCTCGTGATGGCACGGGATAAAGAGAGAGCACATGGTTTTTTTCCTCTACTGCACACACGTACACACGCGACTATGATTTCTTTCTATCCCTCCCTTGACAAACTTTGAAAACACCTATCAAGCTGAATATTCCTTTATTCTGAAGCTCTGGGTTCTACCAAATGAGTCGGCATCTCCTCTGCCTCTGTCGCTTTACCTTCTCTACAAGGAGCTCATTTAAACAAGGAGTACCGGTCTAATCATCTCGCTCCTAAAGGGCCATGTAATCCACCCGGAAGAACACCAAGACCTCGCACTTGACACAACCTTCTCTGTGATCTCTTGTTATCTCGTTCCAGTATCTTCAGATCCGATATCATACTATGCTTAAGTTGAATCATCACCGGCCTGATCATTTATTCTTCCTGAATGTTGATGCAAAATGATTTATATCTTATACTTATAAAATATTATTCATTTCTTATGACTTAAAAGTATATAAAACCACCTGGCATCAGGGGAAGACGTTAAGACGTTCAGGAATCGTCACGATGAATTCTAAGAGCTCAGATGGGGAAGGCTGGTGGTGAAGAGGGTGGGTTTGAATTCTGGCTCATCCCTTACTCCCCCTGGGTAACGGAGAGCAAGTTATGTGACCCTGTGGGCCTCGTTTGGTCGCCCGAAATATAAGGCTATGGTAACAGCACCAGCTTTGTAGATTGTCACAGGGATTAAAGAAAACTCAGCACATGAAGTGTTAAGAAGAAAGCCCTTACCGAACATCATTATTGTCACTGATCTCCAGCCTCCATTGTTCTAGCTGAGAAAGGTCCTACTCAGGTAGTCAATACCGCTAACAGAGATCATTCCGGGCACATAAAATGCATCTCCAGTAGTCTTCTTTGCTTGAAAGGGCCAATGATACACACGCGTGAACAGGATACTGAGATGGGGCTTCGGGAGCTGAGGTCTAGCCCCAAGTCCTGCCCTGACCTCCGCGTGACCTTGGTGAGGACACAGAGATACTTGATGCCTTGTTTATAAGAGGAAACAACGGGGTCATAAATCCAAAGATCCTCTGCCCTCTTGTATCTACCTAAACTGTGAAGGCTTTAGAGAAATCGGGAAACACAATTTTTGTCATGGCAAGAAACTATTTTAAAAATTCCAAACCAAACGATTACTATGAAAAGTAAACCACGTAATTTTGTCGCTTCTGCCGCCAATCAGTCGAACACTTCCTAGGTTAAAGGTAGTAATGTATATTAAAATTTACACTGCTGAGGTCTTTTGGATAATGGGAAAAAAAGAGAGCTTCCAGCAGGAAAAGACTGTTTCTGTGGGTCAGATCTCCCGAACGGCACCTGCTGCCTTGCTTCTATTCAGATCATATTCAGCGTTCCTTCAATGAATATTAATTGAATCGAAGGCCCGACTAAAAGGTGGATCAGTTAGATTTGGGGGCGATCTATACAGAATGCTTAGCCATCACTGGAACAAAACAAGATGAAGAAATGAGCATTATAGGAAAAGTTTCTCAGGGACCATAAAATATATAATTAGAAACCCTTCAGCCTGGGGTGGGTACAGAGGGGTCGTATGTAGTGAGCTAAGGTTTCCCTTTACCCAACCCCAAAGGGTCAGCTTAATGACCTTCCAGGCTGGATGGAGGCAGTTTACTCTAGGGCTTTTGCTTGCTTAAGTGAGGTATGGAAGTTTGGGGGTGAGCAGAATTGCTTAGGACAGCAGAGGAGGGAGGAGAGCTGCCACAAGGGTCTGGTTACTTGGTTCTTAACACATAACACTCAGCCTCTCTCTAAATAAATGAAGAAGTAACCTTCGGAGAATATTAGGATGTGAGAAAACCGAAGCATCAGTCTGCCCAGAATACCCACAATTCAGAGTCAAGACCTAAAGAGACTTGCTGTGTACCAGGCACTGGCATTGGAGACAAAGTTGAAATCCTGTCCCTTCCCTTAAACACCTCAGGTACATGCCAGAGTGCAGGGGTGGGGTGGAAATCGAGGGACGGGAGGCACCAAGAATGTGGCGAAGGCACTGGGCTTAGGTCTGGAAGGGAGCTACCAACAGGCTGCTTGTTAGCAGCCAACAGAACAATGCACGTACATGCATCATACATGAAATCATTTGGCCACATTCATGTGTCATGAGATAAGAACTGTAACAGACCTACATTTAGAAATAGCTCATGTTTGTGTTTCAAGATCAATGACAAACAGTGTGGGAATGCATGACCACGTCCCATTGCCTGTATTTCTTTCTCCAACTCCTGGTGAACCAGAAGGAAAAGGCAAGGGCACTGGTGGGGGAGGAGTGTGCACGGAGCTATGTCAGCTGGATTTGCAGGGACCCGAGTAGGGTTCCCTCATGTGGTACCCCAGGCAATTCCTCCCGAAAGGAATCTGTTGCCCCAAATCTGTATGAGGGTGCATGAGTGTCTGCAAGTGCTTGTGTGCTCGTGTTTGCGTGTGTGTAGGCACCCGTGTGATAGCTCCAATGACGAACCGAGTCTTCGAGGCTCCCTGCTACTCAAACACCCCTTCAAAGCCATTAACTAAATTAATGAAGCCAACACACTCCTCCAGGCCCTGCAATCTGCCAGCCCATGGGACGCTTCTACGACGTCAAAAGAACAAACCCGACTGGAGCCACGTTGTCTTTCGACTTTGACAACCACCGTCGCCTCCCACACCCACTGGTCTGAACACGCGGCGGGTCTTTGCACCCCACGTCGGTACCAAACCTAAACCAGCAGGCTTGTCAGTCCGATGTGCCACAGAAAAGGAGTAGGGTTTGACAAGGAACTATGGTTCAGGTTAAATAAGGCTTTGAAGATCATGCTGAGATTTCTGGTTTTGGCTTTCCAGAATTTGTCTTCAAATGCTTAGAGTCGTAGAGACAAAGACATTGAATAATGTGAGTCACCAAACTGGATTCCAAGAGGATTTCCTTTTACTGTTGCTATCCTCCTTCTTCCCTCACACGTTACCCAGAGGTCTAGGTCATTCGTTCAGGACACAGATAGAAGGCCTCCTGCGTGCTGGACCTCTCCCTGGCATTGTCCAGAGACACAGGACGATGGGTCCCCTGTAACCCCCCCAGGGGGGCCCACTGTGTAGGGGGAAATATAAGGAGACAAATACTCCCAACCCACTGAGACCCAGGTGGCTACGGGATCGACACTATTTCATCAACCTAAGAATCAGCCCAGAAGAGGGTAGTTTGGGACATGCTTCATGGAAGAAACCCCTCAGAAACATTCTGAGGTCAGCTGAGGACAAAAACCAAGTTGATTGCTTTTAACCGAAGTCCAGTATAAAGCAGATGAACAGGGACACAGGGAAATGAATGAATGGTGAGGGAAGATCAAAGCAAGTGAGTTCAGATCTACTGGGATTTAGCCCCTGCCTTAGTCATTTATCCGTGGAAAAGTTATTTTCCTCACTGGGCCTCAGCTTCCCCAACCGAAGAAAGGGAATGCTTTTCCTACCACCTTGAGTGGCTATAAGAATTACGTATCACAGGAAAAACAAACAAACAAACAAAAAACCTAGCCCACCCGACACAGGATCGGTTACTCTTAATGCACAAGCACTCAGTATTTTGCTCAACCAACAGTAGTTGGATGACATTAGCTTGAAGAGAAGAAGGGAAGACACTAAGAGCAACACTTGAGGTTTTAGAACAACTAGGCTGCTTAAATAATTGCCATAAGAAAGAACTGCAGCATTCCCCCAACTGGCAAATCAGAAAAAAAGAATTCTTCGGTGAAAGCAGAAAATTTTGCTGCGCAGATAGCCATGCAAAGATGCAGAGGGTAAGAAAAAGCCAGGATTCAAAGCACAAAGTGGCTCTTCATGTAACGTTTTTAAAGGACAACTGTTACGAGATAATTAGCCTTTGTGCCATCTTTAGCAGAGGGCCATAAAGCAGGATTCAAGTGGGAAAAGGCAGCAGGTGAAGGCACTTGCGAACACACGGGCTGGCTGAAATCAGCAGGGGCTGCGGCCTGTGTAACCAGGATCCCAACACGAGGCTCGACGCCAACCCACAGCCCTTCTGCTCCTTCTGCTGGAATCTGGGCGGGCGAAGGAAAGGTAGCCGGGGATCCCAAGCCGGCAAGGCAGGCTCCACCTTCGAGACTGAGGGTGTGAAGATGTCCCTGGGGCAGGGAGGGGCGAGGCTGGGGGAGGTAAGGGGCACACAGCCGTGGCGAGCCTTCTACAAAGGACAGCGGGCATTTTCTCTGCTCCAGAAGCCGTCGTGTGTCCTGCTCTCCGGGGAAGCTGTCTCCTGAGGGATGCACACCGACGTCACCTGTGTGGGAAGGCGCACTCTGGGACAACTGAAAAGGCAGGGCCTCACTCGGGCCACGCAAGGCTAAGTGAGATAAACACCCCCTCCCCAAGCAGCACCTCCTCCCTTGGTGGCTTGTCCCGCGTGGGCTAGGTCTCAGAGACCTAGAAAGACAGAACACCGGCTGTCCCAAATCGCGCCAGTCGCCAAGCCAGAGGGAAGAGAAAACGGAGCCAGATGCGACACACATCACTTCCCTGCACTTTCCGTGTGCACAGCAAGTCACACGGACAACGCGGACCTCCCGACAGGAAAAGTGCAACCCTCGCGTCTGTCCACGGGGGGGCGACCACGAACACAGCGATGCATCAGGCAGTGGGGGCAGGGGGTCCGGGCAGCATCCAAGACAGGCCTGAGAGAATGAGAGTCCGAACCTGGGGAGGAAGGCGGGGGGAACAACGCCCACTGCTCAGGCCGGAAGGTCCACGTTCCTGGCTAATCTGCGGGAACAGGCTCGCGGTGCTGCGGTCTGAACGTGAGGTGTGGCATCAAACAGATAACGGCAGGCGCAAGGCTTGGAAGACAGGAGCCCGAGTGCCCTGCTGCGGGACGTGAATTTTCATTACATTTATTATAAAAAACAAAATGGCAAAAGGAAAGCGCGCCCTTGGTCACGCACTATGCACATTAAATGCTCGGTACCAATCACCACTTTTCACTATGACTCTGAAACAGAGGGTCTCGGGGGCCTTAATTATTTCTTGGGTGCCAACTGTCTGCCAGGCATTGATTCGGGGTTGATCCGGATTTGGGGGCTCTAAACACCATCTCCAGCCTCCAAAACATAATCTACTGAAACAGATTAAGCATTAAAAAGATAAGTGTATAAAATGCATAATTAAAAGTCACAAAGAATACGTGAGGTTTGGAGAGATTATTACCTTGCCCAACGGGATGTTGCCACAAAGCCACGTGGCTGGGCCCGCATCTCTCCCTGTTTTTAAGGGTCCTGCACCGAAATGCTACTACGGTAAGTAATGGGGCAGGGGGCAGGATAAGGACCTGATAGGGTTTTGCAAAATCTGCTTGGGTCACCAGGAGGGATTAACCTAGAGAAATACTGCAGATTGCAAAGGATGGTAAAAGTTACGGAGTGGGAAGGAAATAAAAGTGAAAGCAGAAGAACACAAGAGCTGTATTTCAGGTGAAGACATCAATAAAAAGGAACATTAAGAAACAGAGCAGGATCCATCGCCGACTGCAAGGTACAAGCATGAGTGTAATAGTTGCTTAAAGGCGAGAGAGACCTCTCCGGGCTTACCATATTCGATTCATTGCTGTCTTCCACTGTGTCAAATGCCTGTGTGCCTCTGTTTCCTCTTCTGTAGTTCTGACCTATGGGCACGTGACCTGAGTTTTTAGCTAATAGGACCTACACGGGAATCTTTTTTTTTTTAAGATTTTATTTATTTACTTGAGAGAGACAGAGAGAGAGAGAGAGAGAGAGAGCAGTGGGAGGGCTTGAGGGAGGGGGACGCAGACTCCGCACTGAGCAGGGAGCCCAACGCAGGGCTCCATCCCAGGACCCCGAGATCCTGACCTGAGCTGAAGGCAGACGCTTCACCGACTAAACCAGCCGGGCATCCCCCTACAGGGGAATCTTGCACAGGCTTTTGAGAATGATTTCCTTCCCTGATTAAAAGAAGACAGTCCCCAAAAAAAAAAAAGAAGACAGTCCCCCCCCTCACCTTTCTCTCTACCTAAACTAGAGCAGGATGATGAGACAGGCCACCGGGGGACAGCATGACCCCTTAAGACCTAGAGGGGATCAGCCAGAAGGAAGAGGCAGACTGGAAGGTGATATATGGCTAGATCCTTAAGGACATTCCTGCTTTTCAAATGCAAACAGCCTGACCGGCACAAACAGCTAAGGGGCGCTAGGAAGTACTGCGTTATGGAGGCTTAGTCCACACCATGCCCTCCAACAGGTGTTTTACAGGCATTATATAACATGATTCTCACCACGAAGGTCCGTGAGGACGTATAAATCCGCTGAACACGTAAGGCAAATAAGTTTAGAAAAACAAAATCATTTCCCTGAAGCTAAATGATATACTCCCTTCTGGAGCAGGGGGCGTCCTTTTGTGCCCAGAGTCGCCTTGAACGCCAGAGGATGCTCTCCCCTGGAGGAAGACTGAAGAGGACGGGCCCATCCCCACGGAAAGGGTCGGTTCCCATGCTGTGGGTAGACGGGGCTTAGAGACCCGAAGTGCGTAACCACTGCACAGGGAGCAACAGAAGAGATGCCCCCAAAACCCTCTTTAGCAACAGCTGGTGCTCAGTGAATGGAAATTTAAAACCAGACTAGAGCAACTAAGCCCTTTGCAGTCAGAGGAGGACCGTGAGAGGCACCGTGGTCAGTCCCTCCACAAGATGGCACTGAGTCCCCTTGTCTTCCGTCTTTATCTGTGATTTTTTTTGCTGTCACAGAATGCAGAGAGACTGGAGCTTCCCTTTTTATAGCCCGTTCCCATGAAGGCTTTGCGTCCTTCCCTCAAGGCCATGGACATTCACATGGGGTCCTGAGAAGCTCTGGAGAAGGGAGAGGGGGGTGGCATTTACTTAAATGACAGCATGGGGATTTAGGCAGAGGCTCCTGAAGACTTCCTCTTTACAATACTTGGCGGCCTTCCACGTTCTTCGAACTCCCGTCTGTTTTTAAGTGTTTCTCTGCCCTGGCTTCTCCTCCAATCCCTTTTCTTCCCTTCCCTCTCGCTGGAGATCCCCCTCCTCTCTCTACTGCGTGCCTGTCCTAACAGTTCCTTCCATACCTTCTCTACATCGCTGCTTCTCATCTCTTGGCCCAGAAAATGAAATAACTTGTGCTTAAATTATATAAATTAAGACAAGAGAAACAAAGAGCAAAAGACTCAGAGGCTCTCCCATGAATACGACGTGTGAGATCAGTCCTGGTCTCTACACATGATATCGGGTGTACAATCTAGAGCTTATGGCTTTCCTTTATCATCTTAATAACGGCATATATTTTTTTTTATAACGTGAACTATGATTCCGACACCGCGGCAACGCTTGCATACTCATTTGATTTAATGTGCGGTAAACGATCCTCTGCGATAACGACCATTGTGCCCATTCTGCAGATGTGGAGACTGAGGCTGAGTGATGAGAAGTAAGTCGCCCCCTGCAGCGTGGCTGAGGGGCACGCAAGTGGATTCTGACCAGATCTCTTGCTGGGTAAGCCTGTGTGCCTCTCTGCCTGCTTTCTGGTCCGAGCCGCACATAAACACTCAGCTAGTGAGCAGCTTGGGCTCAATGAAGAGTTAGTAATGTGCTCTGCAACAGAAAGTAATGATCTGGGCCTGGGCAATATCTCTGTCCTGAAGAGAGCATAAAACTGCTTTGGAACATCCATATGCAACAGAAGCCTTGTTAATTTAGTTCCCCACCAGGTTATTACCTAAAATGGAAACACAACATTTGCACGGCCCTCCTCAGAACAACCTACGCCAGCGGTCTTAGGGGAGCTCTCTGACTCAGTTTACCACCTGAGGTCATCTACTTGAAGGAGTGCGTCTGGAAGGCCCCTGAACAGTTTTATTAGCTTTGGATCCAGCGGATGAGGGAGCATTTGCACGTGCGGGTTTTTTCAAAGCACAGAGTTTCCTTCAGTGGACTCAGTGGAGGCCTTGTGTGGGCCTCGTCTTTGCAATCCCAGACCCACAGGAACCCGCTTGGAGCAGTATTTGTGTGGATTAAGGAACTGCGTTGGTGGATTCCCCACCGCCCTGGTGGCCTCACGGGGTAGAAACACCTTCTTGCAGAGGGTGTTGGGAATAGCCGGGACACGCCGTCCCCACTTGGGAGAAAATCTGTCTCACTGATTAAATGCACTGAGAGATCTGGTTTGGCCCACAATTCTTTAGCTTCCTTGAGCAAATAAGCTTGCCTTGGTTTGATCGGTTGCTTAGCTCACCAGAGAAAACAACCCTTCCTTTTCTCCTTGGACCACACCCAGGTCCAAGGTCAAGATTACATCACCTTCAAGCTCAGTGTGCTCTCCCCTCTCTAACTTCTTAGTTACAGGACTTTCACCAAAGTCATCGTTCAGAACCGTCACCACAAGCACAGGAATGTTTGATAAAATACAGGACTTCCAGTTAAATTTAAATTTCATAGAACAATGAGTAATTTCTTAACATTCAGTATCTGGGATACACCTGTACTGAAACATTACATGCTGTTTCTCTGAAATTCGACTTTAATGGGACATCTTGTAGTCTTACCTGTAAAATTTGGCAACACGGCCCAAGAAGAATATACGTTTTCTTGAGCGTTATGCTGAGCACTTTCTATTGGTAATCTCCTCTGATTCTCATTAGAACATTGACAAGACTGAAGCCCAGAAAATTGTCTATTTCTCAGGATGACACAGTCAGTAAGAGTGAGATCGGAAATTCAAACAGATGTGCTCTCTCTGCCACAAGAATAACTCCAAAATCTAATCCCAGAATTTTGTCACCGTCACCTTCTCCCTCCTTCCTCTCCAGGACGCTGGGGAAAATCTGGTGTAAGACGTAATTTAAATAAAGTGCCAGCGAGGTTTCCGGAGCAGGGGCCCAGCCCGAGCTCCCTCACTCCTCACCACTCGGAGTATATTTATTTTTCTGAGCACAGTGAGGCAAGCCTGCTTTTCATTTCAGCTGCATCTGCAATCACCTTTCTTGCGCTGTATTTAACTGCTGATACAGGGCTCTGATTTACTCTCCTCAACTAAGGAGTGGAGATGTTCACATAAAACAGCTTACTGCAGGGTGTACCTAATCTGCAGGAATTCTACACGAAATTCAACGAGACACAAAATGCATCCCGGAAAGTGCTGAAATGGAAGTTCTTGACGAATGAAAGGAGATGCGAATGTTTTAAATCTAAATATATTTCTCCGTTTTTAGAAAACACGGGCTCCTTGGTCCTCCAGGGACTTAAGGAGTCTCCACCTTGAGCCGTCTGCTCACTGAAGGTGGAGAATCACGGCTGAGCATCTAGGGTCTGCCGCCCTCGTTCTGAGGATCTAAGAAAAGTTGCCCAGACCTCAGTTTCTTTAAATATAAAAATGAAGATGCTAGGAGCTCTCTGTCTCCCTCGAAGCACCAGATACAAAAAGGAGAACATGGATATTAGCACGGTAAACAGAAATAAGGAATTATCAGTTTCATTCTTTTCTCTCTTTTTTTCATTTTTTAAAAATTCTTTTGAAATCTTTTTTCATTCTTTGCATGCCTGAGTGCTTTTGCACAGCCCAAATCTGTTCAGTGAAGGGGGGCGTGTGTAAACATGCCAGTTACTCACCTGCTAACCACATGGGGAATCCCTAATTGGGACAAATGAGGCTTTAGCGAGGGCTTGGTGGGGGGTCTATACACATGTTGACTATGTTTTATCATTTTCTTTGGCTTTTCTCTCCATGCCTCTCTCTTTCCTTAAATATTTCTTCCCCCACGAAGCCTTCCCTAGTTTCCCCAGACAGAAACGTTGCCTCTTCTTTCTTTTCTG
>CM052899.1:170757954-170807047 GCA_028534135.1 Potos flavus
CCTTGTTCACATCAGTATTTCATCCTCTGCCAGCAATTATGCACTTGGAGTTGTTTACCATCCTGGAGAGTTTCCTCAACAGTTTCCTGTGAAGGATTCCTCGGTGCTCCTCAGTGGAGAGCCAAGACTCCTCCCAGCTGGGAGGCTCCCTCCCTTTCCCTTTGGTCCCCCTGAACCCTTTCCAGAGCCCTGCTTCTCTGGCCCTTGGCCAGGGGCCCTGACAGGCTCTGTTCTCTCAGCACAGAGACCACGTATCTTTGTACAGACAGGTGGCTGAAATCTCTGTTGTAAATCTGGGAGAGATACTCATCGGAGCTGTATTTCTCTAGACAACACGGGGCTGTGCGGAGTGGGGCACCAAGTTTTAGCTCATCTGTTCACTGGCTTTGTGATTTGAGACAAATACCTCCACCTCTCCAAGGCTCAGATATCCTTCTCCGAAAAAGGCCATAGAACTAGATATCTCGAAGGTTCTGGCAAGTTCTACAATATTGTAACCAATCGTAGGTGAGACAAGGAGGGGAGTTTTGTCTGTTCTCCATCCTGCCTGTTTTTCTTTCCCTCCCTTCCTTCCTTCTTGTTTTTCATTTTCTTTCTTTCTTCTTTTTCTTTTTGTTGTGTACCAATATTTTAAGTAACAGGCTGCTCTAGCTGAAATTAGTACCTTTGATTTTTTTTTTTTTTAATCATCCTGGATAGGAGCCAGAAAAACGATTTCTGAGAAGCCGTGACCATTTTGCGATGCTCTTGGACGAGGAAACTGGAGGGCCCCTTCGCAGTCGCTCCCTCTGTCCTAAAAGCCCCCGTTTGACAAATCTTATTCTCAAAAAGTCACTCCCACCATCCAGAAGGTTTAAGTGGAAGCTTCAGCAAAGGTTTGGGAGTGCTTGCTATTTTTCATTTCACCAGGGACCTCTGTCAGTCGTTTCGCAGTGAGAGAGGCTACGTCGGCGCTGTTGGGGTCTCCAGCGGGGCCTTGGCAAGGACTGGCAAGAGGAAATGCATGTGGGATGTGTGCAAACCACTGCATCACTGGGGAAAGGGACCTGGTGTTTGAAAGTCTGTTTTCAGAGATTTGTATGCAGGAAAGGGGACATGGAGGACAGCAGCCCAACGAGCTGGTTTCACGAGAGATTTTGTGGGATCGTGGGTGGATCGGGGCTTCTTTAGGGTCCAGCAAAATAGTAGCTCCAGGTGCACTGTCCAGCCCCTATCCTCCCTAGCCCTATAGACAGCGGGGACAAGTGGCACGGGGACAACGGTGCTGAAGTCGTTGGATGCTCTGTGGATTGCGTGTGAGGCAGCAACAACGTTTTGCAAACAAAGCCTTTGAGATTCAGGAGCGCTGCTGTTGTAGAAACCTTAGGTTGTCTGATACAACCTGAGCTTAGGCACACAGACAAGCCACAAGGCGGTGACGGCGGGCTGCTGACCGTGAGCACGTGACATGCTCCTGCGGGGGGGCGGAAGAGAGACACGGAAGTCATTGATGAGAGGAGCCGAGACCCTGCAATCACGCTAGGGTTTCGATGGCACCACTGTTTTGGACTAAATGGAAATGCGACCTTGCTTGGACACAGAGTTGACGTCTTTGGTGTATGCTGTTTCTGGGAAGCTTGACAATGGCCCCTTGGAGGAGAAGAAATTGAAGCTGGGGTTTGAGCCCAAGACCATCTCCCGCTACCACAGATTCTCCCTGTCACACAGCACTGAATCTGTCCTCCCGTTCTGCTCCCTGCGCCTGCACGTGCGTCGTGTTCATATATGCATCTAATATATGCATAATCGTAGCACATTACATATTTTACTATCACTACGCTGGAGACAATGGACCTTTCCTGCCAAAGGCCCTGTCATATTCATGGCATACAAAGCAACGGTTAATGTTTGGAGTATCTCAAGCTTGGGTCCCCTTCCTTTGGAAAATGCTTGGAGTTTGCAAACCCTGAGCTCTTGTTCTGAAGACATGGAGCTGATGGAATCATTTGAGAGGGTTTCAAATGTGGAGGGATTTGTTTTTCCTTGGCAAGCTCATCATTCAAACAACCTTCAGTTTTTAAACGCTGCACTTCTGTGATGTGCTCTAGACTGTCATTAATAAACATGAATGGGTTTTTAAAAAGATTTATTTATTTATTTGAGAGAAAGAGAGGGGCAGAGGGAAGGAATCTTGAAGGAGTCTGCTTGAGCCCTACCCAGGGCTGGATTCCAGGACCCATGAGAATATGACCTGAGTGGATACCAAGAGCAGGATCTCCCCTGGCTGAGCTACCCAGGGGCCCCCCTGAATGGGTTTTTGAGGTTTACATAAATGGCAGTGAACAAGGGGTGGAAACGGGTGCAGAAAGCAGGTAGACGTGTCAGGATCTCCACTTCCGTGGCTGGCTGCCATTCGCGTGGCGTTCAGCTTATCTATGTTGGCTGTGATCTTCACAGGGCAACCAGTCTCCTTACTGGCTGATCATTGATGGAAGGCCAGTTTGCTTTTTGTTTTTTGGGTTTTTGAAAGTAGCATTCAAGGTATTTTGCAAGGTTAGCCTGACTTCACCTGCCTGTCCCCTTTCTCTCCTCCTTCACATGCTTAGCCACATTTCAAGCCACGAGAATGCCAGGCACACTAGCCAGGAATCCCAAACGGACCATAAGTTTTCACACCTCTATGCCTTTTTTGCTCAAAGCATTTTCCTCTTGCTATAGTGGCCCATGTGACTTTCAGAGCCCAGCTGAGACAGAACTTTTGGATTTAACTTCATAGGTAGAAGGACAACACTTTCAGGACCTCTCCAAAGCGGTTTTTAAGTGTGGGCCTGTGGGCAGCCTTACATTCCATTCTGTGTCATGGTCACTTCTCTACAGAGTCCCCAGCAGGCAAAGCCCAGCACTCAGCCTGTGTCACCTTGTCTCTCTTTTACCTCACGTGGCACTAGCCTCATAGCAAGCAATCAACGATAGTTTGCTGAAAGAATATCTGAATAGCTAAGAGAGAGTGGCTAAATACTGGTGTTCCTCCACCTGCCTACATGTAATATTTCTTTCTTCACACCTGGAAGAAGACTTGCTTCTGAATCTAGTGTTACCAAGGGCAGTGCAGAGGGAGCCGTCTGCCCTGGGTGCTGACATCGATGGGCACATTGTCTGCACGGAGTTTAAAAACAATAGTGAAAGAGCCCAGATGAGTGGATAAAGAAGATGTGGGGTGTGTACACACACACACACACACACAGACACATATGTATACACACACACATATGTGTACACACACACACACACACACACAGACACATATGTATACACACACACATATGTATATACACACACACATACACACACACACACATATATATAATGGAATTTTATGGAGACATCAAAAAGGATGAAATCTTACCATTTGCAATGATGTGGATGGAACTGGAGGGTATTACGCTAAGCAAAATAAGTTAATTGGAGAAAGACAATTATATGATTTCATTCATATGTGGAATTTAAGAAACAAAACAGAAGAGCACAGAGGAAGGGAGAGAAAAATAAAACGAGTCGTAATCAGAGAGGGAGACAAACCATAAAAGACTCTTAACTCTTAGGGAACAAACTGGGGGTTGCTGGAGGGAAGGGGGATGGGGGGATGGGGTAACTGGGTGACGGGCATTAAGGAGGGCACGTGATGTGATGAGCACTGGGTGTTATATGCAACTGATGAATCACTGACCTCTATCTCCGAAACTAATAGTACACTGTATGTTAGTTAATTGAATTCAAATTAAAAAAATAGTGAAAGCAAGTAAAAGTGGGTCTGCTTTTTATCACTAGCATACACAGGTAATGCTATCCCCTGCCAGCAATAACATATTCCTCCATAGAGACCAGTCTTCCCCTCCCCCCGTTCTATAGACCACTGTCTGGATCGCTCATGACTTCTTCCTCTTGCAGTGCTTCAGTCCTACACCCTGTTTCTGCAGGGATTTCTCTTCAGTTCATCCATCAGTTCATTCACTTATTCATTGGACAAATATTTATACGGTTACTACTACATGGGAGGTATTGGTACACAGTGATGCACAGGAAAGAGGCATTGCAGATCTCCTGGGGCTTGAATTCCAGTTGGGGGCCCAGAAAACAAAATGAGCACGCATGGACACACATTACAGGGGTGACCACTGCGCTGAGGCCAACTTCGCAGGACGATGTCATCCCAGTGCAGGAGAGGAGCCTTTACATAGGGTTATCAGTGCCAGTGACCGCCTCTGCGGCAGAGTAAGACGTGGGGCTGAGGTCTGAGTGCTGAGAAAGAGCGAGAGACCGAAGTGCAAAGTTCTGAGGCGGGAGAAGGTGCTGTAGGAGAAGACCCACAGGAAGCACCTGGAAGAGGCCGTGGACTTGATTTGTCTGCTAAACCCCACACTCAGGCCCATCTCTTCAGCTCAGCTGTGCTCTGCACACACTCCCGATCTTTTATCCGCGTGCAGAAAAAAGACTGGCAATGAAATCGAATGTGTTCTGTCCCAGGGCCTAGTTCTTGTAGGCTGTAGAACTGGGAGAACCGGGCGCAGGAGCACAGAGAGAGGGTTTAGTGCATCCCCTCTCAAGCACCATCTCTTGTTCTCCATCATAAGACCCAGATGAACAGAAGATGTGGGTAGAATAGCTCCCCATCACATCTGGAACTCTGGCTTATAGATTTTGACTCCATTCATATTTTGCTTGAATATTTTGCAAGCATCAGACCCATGGACATCATATCTGGTCCAGTGGGCTACGCTTCAAAACTTGATACTTTGAACCTTTGGGTCAGTAACCATGTGTGTAACTGGTTCGGCATCAGCCCAAACCACAAACCGCAGCAGAGAAGATGGAATGGGAACATTAGAACCCATAACTACCACCCAACTGCAAGCCGGATATTCTCCGTCTGTGGCTCCCGTGCTCTCTGTTCTCGTCAATTTGAAAACTGGGAAACTGAAGGGTGGTGTGGCCACCGTATGAGGAAGAGTAGGGACTTTTGTCATCAAGGCCTGTAGGTCTAGGAGCAGGAGGGAAAAATGTACGCTCTCCAAAGGTAGAATAATTACTCTGCAAAAATATATATAATTGCTCAGATGCTCTGGGGATATTTTTAAGTTAATTATAATAAAAGTGAATGATTATTCCACTTGCCTAATTATTAAATATTTAAATTATACACATGTAATGTGTATGTATACATATTTATATATGCAATTTATATTATTATAGATGTATATTCTATGTAAGCAAATTATCCATGTAAATGTATAATTTATACATACATGTATAATTTATAAACTATAAATGTAATTGTTGAATATTTAGATTATACAATTAATTTATTTGTGATTTACATGCAATTATATGTGCACATATATGTAATTTATATGCAATCTACATGCACACATACATGTGTAGTTTATATGTATGTAATGTTTAACACTGATATAGATCTTATAGATTAAGATGTGCTCATACAAATTCAAATGGTACAAACATTCCAGAAAGCAGCTGAACAGTATGTATTAAGGTCCTTAACAATGATTAGAGTCTTTTAGCTGCCTAATTCTGCTGCAATGAATCTCTCTCTCTTTTTTTAAAGATTTATTTATTTATCTTATTGAGAGAGAGCCTGCGTGTGTGCACTCATGCATGTGGAGGGGGGAGGGGCAGAGGCTGAGGGAGAGAAACTCCAAGCAGAGTCCATGCTGACCATAGAGCCCATCGCAGGGCTCGATCCCATGACCCTGAGATTAAGACCTGAGCTGAAACCAAGAGTCCGATGCTCAACTGACTGGACCACCCAGGTTCCCCTCAATGAATCCCTTTTAAGGAAATAATACCCAAAACAAAGACTTATGAACAATGACAGCTTTAAGGAGGTATGGTAATCGCGATACTGAAAGCAATAGAACGGTCTATTAAGACATATTTTGCTATATTTTATATATAAAATAAAAATGTTATTGATCATAAAATATATAAAATGAGAGATAAAAAGTTTATAAACATCAGCCCATCTGGCACAGAGTTCGGCACAAATCCTGGTCTGCAGAAGACACTCTTTAAACCATTAACATTCTAAGCCTTGGTGTCAGTAATAGATTGTATAACTTATTCAGCATTAGCCAAGATCACAAACAAGGCCAGAGAGGCTAGAATTGGAACACTAGCAGGATTTGCACTGATGACAGCATCTCTCTGGCCAAGATGTGTATTATGCAGAAATTCTTACACATTCCATGGTGCTAGAGATGGATGATTGTCTAAATGTTTTGGTAGCTAAGGTTAATTCATCCTGGTGGTGGGTATTGAGGAGGGCACACATTGCATGGAGCACTGGGTATGGTACATGAACAATGAGTCTCGGAACACTGAAAAAATAAAATAAAAGTAATTGGGGAAAAAAAAAAAGAAAGTGGAAAGACAGCCCCCACGATGAAAGAACATGTTTACAAATAACGTAGCTGGTAAGAGATTTGTAACTGGGACTTATAAAGCATGCTTACAGTTTAATAAAAAAGACAACGCAATTTAAAAAAAAAAAGAAAAAGAAACGAATAGAATAGAAAAGCAAAGAACAATCAAGGGCAACAATGGAACATCTTCCAAAGACATTCACGGTAGCTTTATTTCTAATAGTCTGAGCTTACAAACAAATCAAGAACAACCTACATATCAAATGACAGGATCCGGTTATGTAGCTTGTGGGAGAGACACCTCATGCTGTATCATGTCATCTGCATGGAGGATTTTTCAGAAAGCTACATAAAAATATGGGGAAATGCTTATAATGTTAATCAGAAGATGTACATGAAAGTGGGTATATAATCGCAATAAGTAAAAAAATACTTTTCTGTACACTAAGAAGACTATAAATCACTCAGAAAACCGGTAACTAGGTGATATGTGGGGGGAAGGGGTTTGCAGAGTTCTGTCTTTCCTTTTCTCTGCTTTCTCCTTTCCCTGCACCCGCCCCCCGGCTTTCTTACTGGTTGTTTAAAATGAAAAATTCAATAACACTAAAGATGTATAATTCATCTCAGAGGAAGCTTGAGCACAGCCAATTGAGGACAAATTAAAGGCTATGGTTCTTCCTACAACGCACTCAGGGAGAGCGTGTAGCCTCACAAAGGTACGCACACAGGGAGTGTGTTTTCTCAAGAAGTGGCGAGGACCGAAAACGTAAGTAGATTGTGAAAAGACCTGGATGACTTTTTGAATGGAAGGCATATAAAGGATGTTGAGCCCAGCAACGTATTTAGGGAAGACACTTAGTTCGAATTTGATTTTTCACAAAAAATGCCTCTCAAAATATTTGTCACAAAAGCTGCAGCATGGAAGTGACGGTGTCCAGATTTTTAGGTCTCCATTGAGATCTAGTCCGTGTGGACTTGAAGAGCTACTGTTTGGAAAGATAGGTGAGACCCTCTCTGTCTGACAGCAAGGGATGGAACAAAGGGTCCATCGCCTGGATAAAAAGGAACTTTCTACTAAGTTAGGAACAGTGTATGGCAGTTAGGGTACCGGTAAGAGACAGCACACTTAAGTTGGGATAACTTGAGATGGGCTTGTCCATGAAACTAACTACAGAGGTATGGGTAGCCTGTGGGGGAAAAACAAAGAGCGATGTGATAATTTGGACCAATAAGTGCAGGATAAGATAGTTACAAGCACCCACTGTCTGGAGAGGAGCAGGAACTTCCATCAGGGACCTACCTGCCTGTCCTATATCACCCTTACGGCAGGACCCAAGGAAGTAAGTAGCCTGACTTCTTTCCTCCCACTCACCAATATCCTTGTGGATGTTGCCTAAATCTATTGGCTAAATCCAACTAGAAGCAGGAATACATTCCACAGAGATCAGCCTCATGGAGAGAAGCCTTGGGTAGAGAAGAAGGGGGAGTAGATCTAGAGCCAGACAGAGGATAGACTGAACGCAGTCCAAGAAAAGAAAGGCCAGCTTTGTGAAACACTTTGTTTTTCATCATTGCCGCTTGTGAGGAGAGGCTGAAGGGCCATTTCTTTGGGAAATCTAAGCATGGTGTTCGACCAGATGGCTTAGAATTTTCCATTTAATTCTCAGACTTTGTAATGCTAAGGTACCTCAGCTGAACTAGAAACACATAAATAACCAATACAAGTGCAATTGCATAATGTGGTCACTAGCCTCAAGTCAGAAAAATTGAGTTCTTTTTCCTTTTTATAGAGCAATAACCTTTTCTAGCATCCATGCTGATTTTCCTTGGAAGATTTTTACAAAGCAATAAAATCAATGGTATATTTAATTGAAGGGTAAAGTGATGTTGATGATCATCCCCAACCTGGGATAAATATGTAATTAGAGCTCTGTAAGTGTCACCCAAAGACCTTAGTGCATGATAAGTACATTTTAGTAAGAGCTAACATTTATTAAGTGCTCACTATGTGCCAGGCACTGAGCCATGCACTTTATATTAAATCAGTTAATCCCGCCAAGGGTCTTTGAGCTATGCACTATTGTCGGTTTCTCCTTCCTCTTTATGCACAGAGCAGCCAGGAAAAGGTATTCTCACTGTAGGATGCACAATTTGCTCATAGTCCCAGCCGCTGCCCTTCTGAATCCACCACCATGTCTGATAAAACCACACTTCCCCTGGACTACTTCCAACCCAATGACCAAGAATGGCAGGTCATTCCAGTTCCATTCCAATGAAATGCAAAACTCCTCCACTGAGTGACTGACCCAAGAATACCTATTAGCCCAGCCAAACCTTCCCTGAAACTGTGTTGCAAATATTCATCCTCTCTTCTTCTCGCTCTCTTCTCATCTTTCACAGATATCAGACCCCGTAGACTTTAGCAGGTTCTCCCTACTTCCTCCTACTCCTTCTCTGCTATGGACTGAACTGGGACCTCCTCCACAATTCATATGTTGAACTGCAACCTGACTGTATCTGGAAATGGACTCTTTAAGAGGTAATTAAGATTTAATGAAGTCACAAGGGTGGATCCCTAATCCAATAGGACTGTGTCCCTGTATAAAGAGGAAGAGAGAAAAGAAGAGGAAGAAGGAGGAGGAGGAGGAGGAGGAGAAAGAGAAGGAAGGGAAGGGGAAGAGGAAGAAGAGGAAGTAAGAGGAGGAACAGAGAGATCACACTCTCTCTGCCATGTAAATAAATGGCAAGAAGGTGGCCATCTGAGAGCCAAGAAGGGCATTCTCCCCAGAAATCTGAATGCCCAACACATTGATCTTGAAAATAGCAGTCTCCAGAAATCGACAGAAAATAGATTTCTGTTGCCTAAGCTACCCAGTCTGTGGTAGTTGATGATGGCCACCTCAGCCTGACACTAATACACTCCCTCAATAAATGTCTTAACACATCTCATACAACGTTGACATCAGGTTCTCGGTGGACGCAAACAGACACATGCACCACCAGGAGTTTCGGGGGTTTGCCTCAGTTCACAGGCCCAGGGCTTAGCAAAGCTGGGGCTCAATCCCAGGCAGCTGGACTCAGGCTCTACCTGCTTGCTCACTGAGCTACCCTGTCTTGAGTCAGTGACTGGGTTGACTTGCTCCGGGGCATTTTGGGGGGAACAGCGTCTATCCTCTTTTAACCAAAGCGTTTCTGCTATTACCTATTTTGTCTAACTTGAAGGCAGGCACCCATCACATCCTGTCTGAGACGTCTTCGCTCCACCAAATGCCTCTAGGACTTCCTTTCCGTAGCCTTTTTTTTTTTTTTTTAAGATTTTATTTATTTATTTGACAGAGAGAGAGAGAGATCACAAGCAGGCAGAGAGGCAGGCAGAGGGAGAGGGGGAAGCAGGCTCCCTGCTGAGCAGAGAGCCCGATGCGGGGCTCGATCCCAGGACCCTGAGATCATGACCTGAGCCAAAGGCAGAGGCTTTAACCCACTGAGCCACCCAGGTGCCCCTAGGACTTTCTTTCATTCTTTGTGATGACACAGGACTCGAATGCTTGCTCAGTCTCCCTCCTGCTCTCCAGAGGCAAGTTAGACAGAGTGAGTGCAAATGGGCTCCAGTATTTCCCAGCTGTGAAATCTCAGACACCCTGACTATCATGAAGCTTTGTTTAATTATATGAGAACAATGAGAATATCCATTCCTAACTCATGGGTCACTTGGAGGACTGAGCTAACATTTAGGGACCTAGGACATCAGCTAATACATAAAGCCATTTATAAATAATAGATCCCACCCCCTTATACCCATCTTTTGATTTATTTGAACCAGTGGCTCATTAATCTGTTGCCCAAAAGTGCATAAAATATTTTTACTTGAGATGATGGCCTTTCCTACTCCTCCCTTGTGGTGAGATTTCCAATAGACAGACTCAGGACATTCCATTCAGCAGCTCTGTCTAGCGTTGACATTTCCCCATATGTTCCTGTGACCCAAAAGGAAACATTTTTATTTCCTAGCTTGGTTATCTCATTCCCAGAATTTCCCATGAACTTGGTAATCAAATCCCGACCTGAATTAATGTCACAGCCTAAGTCAGAAGTTGCTTGTTCTGGTGGGTGAGGAGTGAGGTGAGAGTTTGGGAAGAGTTAAGGAAGTCATTCTTTCTCACTATAATCTGATCTTCCAAGAAGCATACTCTGCTTTCCGCTGTGATCTCTAATTGTTCTTTATCTGACCCCGTGTTGAAAAGTTAAAAAAAAAAATTGTTTAAGCCATTTTTAAAATTGAAAACGAGAAGTAGTGTGCTGTCCTGGGAACTGAATGACCTTCAGAGTCACATAGGTGAGAATTTAGTTGCTGCTAAGGAGCTGAGTTACCTTTGGCAATTTCCTTACCTTCTCTGTGGTTGTTTTCTGCAACTAGAGAAGAAGAATGAGCTTCCCCTTCCTGAGTCCTCCTGTGGGGCTGAAATGGGGTCGGAAGCCTAAACTACCTCCGTGCCAGCCTCCAGAGGCACCTATGTGAATGGTCATTGGTGCTATGCATGTGCGAGCACGATATTTCGTGACTTTGGCACCCATGCCACCTCTGTGCCTTTAAGGTGTTAGGTGCTTGAAGCTCTTCAGGGTTTTATTTCCAGGACAGTCTAGGATGGCTTGTTAGAACTTAGAAGTTCCACTCATGATTAATGCCATCAATACACATTGTTACAGGTTTTTGTTCATTTGTTTGCTTGTTTCAAGTAAAAAGAATTGTTCATTCTCTCCATTAAATGTAGGCTTTGTTGAGAAATCAAATTTTAGTTCTCATGTAATGCTCTTTTGGCTGTGTTTATTTCCTTGATTAACTGATCTTTAAACTGAGCCTTTGGAATATATGAGAACACCTGGAAAGTCCCACTGGATTGATCTCTTGGTTATTACCTGCATTGCCAAATACCTGTGGCAAGTACTTTTTCCTGTCACTCACCATACATTCTGAAAGAATGACACTACTCTCTAAAGGACAATGCACTTTGTCCAATTCTTTCTTTTTTTTTCTTAATTTTTTATCCAATTTTTTCTCAAAAGTAATCTTGTTGAATACGTCATCATGTCTAAAAAATACTTTTTTTTCCTCTAGCTCAGCTCTTCACGTGTCTCTCTGAATGACAAGCTCTGATGTTGGCATGCATGTGTATGTGCCAAGCTTCCAGAAGGTTCTGGCCCCCGATTAGGTCACCACATCATGACCAGATGCACCCATGGCCGGAGTGCAAGGGCTCTGTGATATGTTATGATGGGTGCCTTTCATGACCCATAAATTTGTGCTGATGGTTTTTCTATGTTCTATGGTATGACGTCTCAGACTTCTTTTCCACTTGTGTTATCCACTGAAAAACAGACTAAAAGGTCAATAAAATATTTAATTTTTTAAAAGATTTTATTTATTTATTTGACAGAGAGAGACACAGCGAGAAAGGGAGCACAAGCAGGGGGAGTGGGAAAGGGTGAAGCAGGCTTCTCGCCAAGCAGGGAGTCCAATGTGGGGCTCGATCCCAGGACCCAGGATCACGACCTGAGCCAAAAGCAGATGCTTAACACCTGAGCCACCCAGGTGCTCCAATAAAATATTTATTTTAGGCCCTTGAGAAGAATCCATAAATATCAACCCCTGCCTTTGCTTTTCTGACACCCTGGCTCCTGAGTGGACCTGGGACATCCTTCTAGAACAAGACACATCCCTGTGTCCACACTATTTCTGCTCAAGGCAGGACAGGAGCGCCTCAGCCCCCAACTCCAGTGGGAGTTTAGCAGAGTGATGGTGATCCTGGAATTCTCCTTTTCTCACTTGTTAGCTCTTTGAACTCGGGCAAGTTAATGCATAATCCGTAAAATGAGAACAATACCTATTTCAATGACTTTGAGGCTTTGAAGACTAACTGGGGTATTACCATATGTAAAGTGCCTGACACATAATAAGCCCTCAGTAAATGTAACCTACCATCATTATTATTTTTCCTCTCCTTCCAGGTGGCCCCATTACTGAGTTGAAGCCCATCTACTCTAAACCTGCCCCCGTTCTTGTAAAAGGAATTATGACTGACACACGGGGTCAGACTTCACGGGGCCATCCTGAACCTCATCGCTTCTTGGTGACTTCGAAAATTTATCTCATCTGCAACTTACTTTCTCATGTATAAAAGAGGGGTCATATCACCATTAATGGTGCTGTAAAGATAATGAGAGCTAATTCATGTGAAGTGTTTAATAATATTCCCTGCGCAGCAATAATTTTTTACGAAAATGAGTGCAAAACTGAGCACCTACAGGTAAAAGTTTTGAACCAGCAGTATATTGGGTCGGTCTTTTAAGAATCCTTCCCTTGTGGCCACATGTTGGGGACCGCTCTTTCTTGCCTGCAGCAGTCAGCTTACTAATCCATTCCCTAGCATTGTGTTTGGTTTTGCTTTTGCTTTTTATAGGCCACGGTTCTGAGAAACAGAGCCCTCACTTTTTTCTTTGGAGACTGGAGGCACAGACCGGGCATCACCTCCTCTGTTCTTACTGCTTTCCACAGAACATCACAATTCACACAGGGGCACTAAATGCATTAAAATGTGGAAAAGTGAAACTCTGCTAGATAAATATTCATAAAGCACAATTTGCCAAATGAGTATCTGTGCTAAGTGAACATGCATAAAATAAAACCTCATTGAACAGGTACAGAATTTAACCAAGTTATAAAATTCATTAACCAGTGAGTACACTCATCCATTAACAAATTAATCAGCTTTCTCTGCTTTAAAAATGAATTCATAACCGAATAGCTTATTACACTGATCTTTCCTCATTGAAGACTATTAATATATTAATATAGGAACATCGAATGTGGAGGGAAGGAAGGTATAGCTAGCATTTTTTTTTTTTTCTTTTCTTTTTAATTGGTCTAATGATAAGCTGACTTTCAGTGAAGTTCCTTATGTCAATTGTTCGGTAACGAAAGGATGCAACATAATTTAGTTTTGTTGGTTTTGTTTGTTTTTGACATTTCCTAAATGTCAATGAACATATCTCATTTAATTTTTAAAAATATTGGGGCACCTGGGTGGCTCAGTGGGTTAAAGCCTCTGCCTTCAGCTCAGGTCATGATCTCAGGGTTCTGGGATCGAGCCCTGCATCGGGCTTTCTGCTCAGCAGGGAGCCTGCTTCCCCCTCTCTCTGCCTGCCCCTCTGCCTACTTGTGATCTCTCTCTCTGTCAAATACATAAGTAAAATCTTAAAAAATATATATATTTTATTTATTTAGAGAGAGAGGGAGAGTATGAGCAGGGGGAGGGGCAAAGGGAGAGGGAGAGAGAGAATCTCAGACTCCCAATAAGCGCGGAGCCTATCTTGGGGCTCGATCTCAAGACCCTGAGATCATGACCTGAGCCCAAACCAAGTCGGACACTCAACTGACTGAGCCACCGAGGTGCCCCTCTTATTTAATTTTCACCTATGGTGGGGGTAGGAATCATTAACCATTTGAATTGGCCTAAACAAGGTTACATGCCACAAGTCCATCTCAGAACAGGGACCTGACCAAGGGCTCTCTGACTGGAAGCCTGGATTCCTGTCAAGCAGCCATCCTAACTGGGAACAGCCCTAACTAGTAGCTGTTCGACAAATTTCAAGAACAAATCCCTTCTGCAGGTGTTTGCCTAAGTTCACAGACTTGTGGCCCAAAGCTGTGGTCTTAGGATACTGCTCTTGGCAAGTTTTCTGCCCTCAACTCGGAGCGCCGATTTGAACGTGGCTTCTTCGCAGTGGACTGTCTTTAGGTTAAAGCGAAGGGGATCCAGAGATACTCTCCCTTAACACTAGCTAGGAATCAACCGGGTTCATCTTGAAGAGAAACAATGCAAGCGTTTGAGGAATGTTAAGGTGATTGTGGGTCATAGGAATTCAGAGCTTGGTATCTATCACATGTTCAATCCCCTCATCTCCTCATAAATGAGGAAACTGAAACCATCTCTTTTCTTGGCCAGTTTGAGAAGCTTGGAAAAAAGAATACTTCAAGGATGTTTCAAGCTGAAACCCCAACTGTCGCAGGATGAAGTGTGACTCTTAAAATTCATGAGTTGCAGTCCTAATGTCCAAGACCTCAGAATGTGACCTTATTTGGAGACAGGGTTTTTACCGAGGTAACCAGGTTAAAACGAGGTCATTAGATGGCCCTAGTCCAATGTCACTGGTGTCCTTATAAAAAGAGAAGTTTTTGACCCAGAGACACACACCTATAAGGGCAGAGGATGTGAAGATACAAAGGCAGTAAATGTGAGATGAGCCTGGTCAGCAGCAATACCAAAGTACCACAGACGGGGGGGTGGGGGAGGGCTGCAGCCATAAAAAATCTAAAACAACAATGTTTACCTGGAAATGTTTGGATTGCGTCTTTGGTCTCCATGTGCAAAGTTATAGAAATTAAGTTGAGTTGTAGAAAAATGAAGTTGCCTATGTGCGCCTCCAACTTTGTGTCCCATAAAAAATTGTCCCTGCCTCCTATTTGGTCTCTCTCAGGTCATTCCATTGGGTTTTGAGTATCTTCCCTGTGTCCTCACAGACAATTTCCCCACAGTAATAGGGGAATTTCGTGAATTTTGTAAATTCCCTAATTAATGTGGGAGACAATAACATATATAATTTTGGTGTGGTAAGTATGCCAGATAAAATCAGTGGGGATTCAAAATTTACAAGAAAAATGATAAAAACAATTTAAAAAGTTAACATAAATGCTTTAAAACAGAGCATTTTTTCTCCTCCCCTAAACATGCTTCTCATAAGACAATGCAGCACCTTCTTCACTCATCCCTTATAGCCTCCTGTCAACTGTTCGCACCTCAGCCTGAGGCACAGTAATGTTATCCTGCGTGTGGGACTGATGAGTACCTTCCTGCTAAATCCTGACCAACATCTGTACCCCTTAGTATGTGTTATGGGATGAATTGTGATCCCTCAAATCCTAATGTTGAAGTCCTCATCTCCAGTTCCTCAGAATGGGACCTTATTCAGAAATAGGATCTTTAAAGAGGAAATGAAATTAAAATGAGATCATTGGGGGAGCCTCAACCAGTAAGATTGGTGTCCTCATTAAGCGGGAACATCTGGAGTTAGAAAAGCCTATAGATAAGACCACGTGAGGAGACATAGGTAGGAGACGGCCGTCCACAAGTCAGGGAGAGGGGCCGGGGACATATCCTCTCCTCACAGCCTCTGATGGAAACAACCCTTTCAAATCTCGATTTTGGAATCTAGACTCTAGAACCCTGAGACAGATGACTTCTGTCGTTTAAGCCAGTCAGATTATGGTGTTTTGTTACAATGGCCCTAGCAAATTGGCACAGTGGGGCTCAAGGATCTTGTCCCGCTCTGCCCTTTCCTGCCCTATTCCAGTCTCCTCTTCCTCTACCTCCAAGGCGCCATCTTTATTCCTGTCAACATTGTCCTCTACCTCTGACCGCCAGCCCCTCCCAGCACACTGCTTGCCCTGGAACAGGCTTTTAATAAATACTTATGGAACGAATTTCACTTGCACAGAGCACAGACTGGAGCAAGGGATCTTAAGAAACCCAAGGAAAAGTCTACTGGCCCTGTCTAGGTCACCCCTCAGAACGAAGTGTGGCACAGAGTAAGGTGGATCTGCATCCTAAAAGCAGTTTCAAGAAACAGCTCTAGGAAAAGGGATTAACGTGGTCTTTGCTGTTTTGGTTTACGTTTGCTGTTGGTTCCTGATAACTCTTCAAATGGGAAATGTCTGTAAAAGATGATTACAGGGATTAGGTTGTATTTCCAAATACCACGGTGGACTGAAGTCGATGTCCTTTCTGGCATCTTGGAGACCTCGGGGCCTGAGAGTTTCCTGGGGATCTTGTGTAAGTCACCATAACTTACATTCTCTTACCCTGCTCCCCAGTTGGCTATGCCTGAGTCAGTCTGTAGGTAGAGTAAGTTTGTTCAGTGCTCACCTCCCTGAGTCTCAGGAAATTACATTGTCTAGGGTGACCGCATATTTTTGGAATTGGTAAAACTTGGTTCGTTTATGCTCTTACATTTAGAATGATAATATTCTTAATAGATTCTTCTGCAGCAATAAAGCACATTTTCCCATGTTTGAAGGTAGGATAATTCTTTTCTGAAAAACTATTTTCATACTCGTATCTTGGGGGATCATCATATGTACTGTTACACTACACTGAAATGCCTGAAAATTATGGATATACACAACTAAATAGGACCTTCCCTTTGATTATTCTGGGCTACTATTATTATTTTTTAAGCTTTTTTATTTATTCATTTGACAGGGAGAGAGAAAGAGAGCACAAGCAGGCAGAGGGAGAGGGAGAAGCAGCCAACTCAGGGCTCGATCCCAGGACCCTAGGATTAGGACCCAAGCTGAAGGCAGATGCTTAACTGACTGAGCCACTGAGGCACCTCTGGCTACTATTCTTTTGGAACTCTGGTTTCTTCATGGAGGTAGCTCGTGTTAATGGAGAGATCACGCATATTGGAATAAACATTTGAAGTCAGAGGAGTTTTGTTAGATGGGAATGTTCTACCATAACCATAAATCATAAGCACAGGGCTGCCATGTGTCCTTGATTCTCAGCCTGCTCGTAGGTGGGTGGTGACCACAGTGCTTCAAGATAGACCTGGGACTGAATCCCGCTGCTTTGGTTTGCCAGGACTGCCACGCCAAAGTACTACACACCGAGGGGCTCGAACAACAGGAATTTATTGTCTCGCTGCTCTGGGAAGCCAGAAGTCCAAGGTCAAGTTGTCAGCAGGATTGCTTCCCTCTGACGACTGTGGGGAAGAATCTGTTCCACACTCCACTCCTGGTTTCCGGTGCTTTACGGGCAATCTTCGGAGTGCCTCGGCTTCTAGAAGTATCACCCTGATCCCTGGTTCGTCTTCACAGGGTGTCTTCCCTGTGTGCATACCTGCCTCCAAATTTCCTCGTCTTCTAAGGACACCAGTCATACGGGCTTAGACCCAGCTTAATGACCTCGTTTTACCCTAATTAGCTCTGGAAAGACCTGTCTCCAAATACAGTCACGTGTGAGGTACTGGACTTTAGCACAGGGATTTTCGAGGAAGGAACACAACTCAACTTTTTACGTCTGGCATTACAGTGACTCGCTCTGTTGCTGCGAAAGTCACTCGAGCCTTCCTGAGTCTCGGTTGCCTCCCGAAAGAGAGGAAGCAAGTTCTACACGCCTCCCAGGGGGATGTGAGAATTTCGAAAGAAACACAGAAAAGCATTTTGTGAGGATCTCTGTGCTCCATGTGGTCGGGTGATGCCGCCATGCCTCAAGAGGGAAGTGAACAACTTTTGATAAGCTCCTACTATGTGCCAAGATGGCGCTCGTTGAATCTGTGGGGAACTCAGGTTTATCCGGCTCTGCCTAAAAGGGGCTGAGCTGACCACGCTGTAAGCATCTACATGTTCACACTGGACATAGTCCTTTCCTTGAATGAAATAGGAGAAGGAGAAAAGCACTTTGCGGTGTCATAACGACAGTCACTGTCCCAGCCTAGGGGTCCAACTTAGGAAGGGAAGGAGCTCAAGCAGCAGCTAGAGGAGCCCGTCTGTGGAAGCATGCTTGGGTCCCAAAGTCTGCACCAGCCCCCCGGGGCACCTCAGGGTTTGTAGGTTTGAGGTGTGCTGGAAGGTGTCTCTCTAGCAGGGCAGCGTTAATGTGGAAGGACAGCAAGGATGGGTGCCATGGGTGTGGTGTGGCTGCTGGGGACACACATCAGGAGGCATGGGCTCCCTCGTTCCTGATGTCACCAGCTCACTTATAAGCACCTTTTGAGGGAGGCTGCTCAGAAAATTCCCAGAAATCATAGTGGGATGAAAGATGCCCTCTGAAGCGGACCAAGATCAGGGGATTTTGCTGGAAAGTGGGGTCAATAAGGCTTACAGGATTCCATCTGCATCCAAAGCTGAGAAGACTGGAGGGATTTCCTGTTTCTCACCTAATTTCAACATTACAAAATCCTGTGAGGCAACTATTATTTCCCATTCTAAAAATGAGGAGATTGAAGTATCTTCAGACAGGCTATTTGTCCCCCCAAGGGTTTCCTGGATGATAGCTGTATCACCTGCATGATCTTGGCCACGTGTACCCATGGCTTATATTTGTTTGTACTTAGAATTTTCTTTCAGCGATTTTTTTGTACTTAGAGTTGTCTTTTTTTTCTTATTATGTTCAGTTAGCCACTGTATAGCACATCACTAGTTTTCGATATAGTGTTCAGTGTTTCATTAGTTATGTATAACACCCAGTGCTCATCACTAGCGCGTGCCCTCCTTAATACCCATCACCCTGCCACTCCCTCCTGCCACCCTCCTAAGGATGTATCTGATGCCTGAACAGGGACATGAACCCTGGACCCTCAGGTTGAAAGTCTGATGCTCTACCGACGGAGCTACCCAGACTCCTGTACTTAGAGTTGTCTTGAGGAAACAATACACATGCAATCAAGGGCCCACTATGATAAATACAGCTTTAAAAAGACCCATCAAAGTAAACATGCAATATTAAAGATTAACACTGTTGCCTAGCAATTCCACTCCTAGGTATGTCCTTAAGAAAATGAAAAATATATATCCACACGGAAACGTGCATACAAGTGTTCAGGGCCGCATTATTTAGAGTAGCCCCCAAATGGAAACAACTCAAATGACCATCAGTGCATCAGTGAATCAATAAAAGGTGACATATGTATGAGAGGAAATGTTTATTAATCCACAAAAAGAAATCTGCAGAGGCGCCTGGGTGGCTCATTCGCTTAAGTGTCTGACTCCTGGTTGCAGCTCAGGTCGTGATCTCAGGGTTGTGCTCAGCATAGAGTCTGCTTGAGATCCCCCCCCTTTGCCCCTCCCCCACTCCCTCTCTGTCTCTCAAATTAAATAAATAAATAAATAAAATCTTAAAAAAGAAAAAAGAAATCAGCAGCACTGACTCTACAATATGGGTGGGCCTTAAAACGCTATGCTAAGTAAAAGGCCACATATCGTACGGTTCCTTTTAGATGAATTATCCAGAATAGGCAAATCCGTGGAGATGGAAAGCAGATGAAACTTGACCGGAGGATAAGAGGAACGAGGAATGATTTAATGCGTTCAGGGTATTTTAATGGGATTATGAAAAAGTTTTGAAACTAGAGAGAGATGGTGGGTACACAAAATTATGAATATACTATGCCGAATTGTTCACGTAATGTTGTTTACTCTATGTTGTGTGAGTTTTGGCTCAGTTAAAAAATCATCATCGATGTGTCATAAAATTGCAACGTGCATCCACAGAGGCATCAAACACGTACTTTAGGAAACAAAGGCCTCGGGTCCCTTGGCCTCAAAGCAGAATGATTCAGAGCTTTTATTTTTGCCAAAGCTCTACCCTATTTGGCCTGATGTTGCAACAAGTTTGGAAATGGAACCCCCAGCTTGGGCTTTCGCAGAACATTCTCAGACAGCGACCTCCGCAATTGTACGGGAGGGGAGATGGCAGGTGCAAGAGGGGACCAAAGAAAGAATTCGTGCCAAACTGGGGAACCTTGCCTCCAACCAGAGCCACGCGCGGAGCCCCCTCAGTGACTGTCACCTCCGCTGACCCTGTCAGTTTTGGGTGCGGATCCATCACTGTCAGGCAGATTGGAGGCAAGAAGGAAAGCCTGCGGACCTGTCCCACCTGGCTCGTCAGGAAGCCATACCCTTGCAACCACTCCGGACACACTCTGACAAGCCTCACAATTCCAAGAGCTGTGGGCTGCTGGGGATGGGGCGCAGAACCGCAATTTTCACACGAGATCCCATAACCTCGTGCTCCCACCTATTACACATCCTTGCTTTTTAGTAAAACTTTTCCAGAGGGTTTCCCAGCCCCTCGGCCTCTATTTCTCCCTGTCTCCCCCATTCCTCAATCTGAAGGTACCTGGAGTCTATCCCCAGCCCTGCAGATAGCGTCTGCATTTCCCTGCGGGAAGACCCCTACAGCAGTCTCTGACCTTATCCCCACACCCTCTTGTTCGGAAGGCTCCTTTTCTTTGAGCCTATGATACCTGTCCCCTGGGACTTGTCCCCTCCTCTGTCTCTTCCATTGGACTCCAAGCAAAGCATGGCAGGGAAGATGCGGGCTTCATTTTGTATCCAAGTGCCCTGTGGTGCCTGAATCCTTCCCTTGGGGGAAGGAACTATTGAATACCTTGATTCTTCCCGGTGAAAGACCTGGATTCCATTCTCTAAGACGTGAAACACTTTCACACAGAAGCAGTGGACTGTGTCGTGCTTTAAATTCCCCTGGATAGCGTCCAAGCTCTGAAAATTTTAGTTGGAAATCTTCAAGTGCGCTGTGAACAGCTGGCCGTGACTCTGTGGATCTCCTGTGTAAGAAGGAAGAGGTAGGTGTCTTCAGCTCTGGAAGCACCATGACGCAGAGCCCCATGGGAATCAGACGGAATGGGGCTTAATTTTAGCTCTCTCACATAGTAGATCGGTGACCTGGAGTGACCGGATCCCTGGTTCCCATGTCTATAAATCGGTGAAAATAACATCCACATAGTAAATACTGACATTATACCCACCTGCCATGCTTAAGTTAAATTAAATGAGATTATGTGCAGCCACTTTTGCTATGATATGATATGCACTATCATGCGATATGCACTATCATGCCGTAAAAAACCCCAGGCTCAAGGGAAAAATAGAGTTGTTGGCACAGCACTGAAAAACCTCATCGCTGACACATTTTAACCAAAAAGATAGGGACTTAATAAAAATGATAGCACAGGTTTACATGGAGTAAGTGGATAAGGAATAAAAGGCTTCAATAAATATGGCCCTAGACCTTGAAAAAGACTCAGAGTTTGGAGCTCGTGCATGATTGAAAAGTATATAAAATTGGGTGGACTGTTGTAACCTGAGATGTGGATAGGACACGGTGACTCGTGGCCCACGCGAGGGACCGGGGATGGGGATTGGTAGGTGTCGGAGGTGTTTGATGTGTGCACTTTGTGTGTTCCCACATGGCTGTGTTCTTGTGGATGCAGTTTTCTTTGTTTATCGAGTAGACAAGTTTCCACTAAGTAAACACGAAATGTGTGTTATGCTCAAATTGCTCCCTGATATATCAGTTGTGCTGGAAAATGTTCGCGTTATAAAAATAAGCCTCGTCTCCGAGCTGGCCGTAAGTAAAGTACTAGTAATGTCCTTGGGTGCAGTAAACATTTGTTAAATGATTTCTATTTTTCCTTTCTATTTCCACCCCTGCCCCCCCATAAAATCTGATCTCCCTGAGGGCAGGCGCTATGTTTTGCCCACATTTGCGCCCCCAGGGACTGGCACCCATTAACCCATTGATAAGTGTTATCAGATGAGAAGAGCAGGACGAGCTGTAGCCTTTGGGGAAAAGGCTGACAGGGGCTCAATCACAAGAGGTTAGAACAGCAGTCCGGACACCTGAGGGTCCGTGAATTAGTACAAGGCCACACCCAGCGGACCCGGTGCTGGAACCCTGAGTATTGACCTCACCAGGAGCCAGGTCTGCAGGCAGAGGGGCAAGTGTGTCTCACAGTGGGAACTGGAGGGCTTCAGAAGTAAGAATTGGCCATGCTGTAGCTCCCCTGGGGGAAACGAGGAGTCTTAGAGAGGTGACAGTGACAGAGTCAGGACTTGACTTTAGAAAGAATTGGCTACAAGCCCATGCTTCTTCCTTCACGTCACTGTTTGTTTTCCAATGCTTGCAACAAAATCAGCCACATCTACAAGGTCCTACCAGGGTAGAATGAACTTTCTACCTGGCCTTCCACCAGTCATCCTATCTAATCCTCAACACCATCATGTTATGTAAGAGCCTTATCCTCCTTTTACAGATGAGAGAAACGAGCTCAGAGATGGAAAGTGACTTGCCCAAGGAGACACACGAGGGTGTGGAGAGCTGTCTGAGTTCTCCTGTGGATCAGGGCAAGGATAGAGCAGGCCGCCTATCCTGCAGGGCAGGGGAGGATGGGTGAGGGATGGATAATGAACATCCAGTGCCGTCTGCTCTTGGCGGAGGGCACTAACTCTATCAGCACAGAACATCATTCTGCTCTCGCCCTAATAGAAGCATAAATATGGCCCTTCCCTGCAATGAGCAATTTCCTTGGCTCTGCTGACACAATGGGAAATATCCTCAGCGAGAAAATTAAATATTGGTGTCACAGGACTATTAGAGAAACGAATGGCGTCACATACTTCCTCCTCCCGCTGCAGCCCTGTCTCTCAGGCTGGCATGCAGCCCTGCACAGGGTCTGGTGTCCCAGCTACCAAGGCAGAGATTTTTTGAGATGTCCGAAACTTGGTTTTATAAGGTGATTCACTCACTGACCGTTTTCACACACTTCTATTTGAACCAGCATGAGGTTTTACCTGGGGTTCACGTTCACCTGGGCCAGACTAGGTTCTGCCTCTGAGCATCTGTGAACTTGGGCAGGTTACTTACTGTCTCTGAGCTCCAGGAAATACCTCCTTCACTGGGTTGTTTTGAGAATGAACTGTGTTAACATCCCAAGTCTAGGAAACAGTGTTGATACGGTATGCAGATGCTCAAGACTGTGAATTTCTTTTCTTTCCTGGGGGTCCCAGAGCCCATGCTCAGCAGTGTGGACATGCCCGTGGCATCAGGTAGAGCCCTGTCCTTGTGGAGTTCATTGTCTGGCAGGCACGGGGACCCACGTGCCTGCCTCCCAGCCTGTATCTCGGAGAATAATCAACTTCTGGAGTGTAACAAGCCCTTTTAAAAATCTGTTTTGCAACCCCCAGAGGAAAGTGTTTATAAATTTAGCATCCAAGTATTGAAAAAATACAATGACAAAAGACTGCCATGAATTAATAACAATTTAAAATACATCTGGATTTTATTCCACGAGACATCATTCACATGCATTTGAAGACAAAATATTAGAACTTATGAAGGGCTGGGATTTTATTTGGGGTCAAGACTAAGCACAATATATCTGCGGGTTTAAGAGTTCGGAATCATTCTATAACTCCCATCCCTATGGCCTCCAGATTGAGAATTCTGCCACAAAACCAGTCCAGAGAGACACCTGCCTCCTTGCCTTTTGAAGAAAAGCCACCATGACTGACAAATCCTGTGATGAGGAGAAACCCCAAGAGAAATGAAGTGTCCAAAGCTGTCCGGTGACACCCAAGGAGGAGACAACAAATTCAGGAGCTTGATAGTATGCACGGAATGTTCACAGGAAATTTAGGAATGGACGGTGGAGCTGCTTCCCAAATATATCATTACATATCAATCACACAGATGGGGAAGAAATAAATATAGAAACTAATGCACTTCAATACGATCACCAAAAAATTAAGCAGCCATTCTAAAGTGAGTGTGACATACACTTCTCTTTTGGGGGGACGAGAAAAAACATAGTGGCAACACATTTGACGCTACAGTTGTTAATTTTTGCTTCCGCTTTGGCTCAAAATGAACCTATTTGGCAAAGCCTAACATCTAAAGTTCTGTCGAAGTAGAAAGCTGAGCTTCTGAGGGTAGGAGCATAAAATTCATCTGGAAATAATTGTTTAGTTTTCACTCTGGACTGATGCTTATATGCCTATATGGGCCCAAAAAGGAGTATCTGATGTAGTTTCCGGTAAAGATGGCGGCAAAGATTTGACATTCCAGGTGCGGGCTCATGCCAGGTATCAAAAGATGCCTTGCAAACATTAGACCCTACGCGTTGAAGGCATCACTGTCATCCCAAGCTACAGTCTGAGCTAGAATCATTTTCATCGGGATATAAGAAGAGCCTCCTTCACCTCGCTTCCTCTTGCCCCCAACCTCACTGTCATCGTCCACCACCTTTGCAACAGCCAGAGGGCGCTCTTTGACTTTCTCAGCAGATCACACGCTCCTCTGCGGGCCTGGCCACAAAGCCCTCCCTCATTCCAGTCCCCACTTCTTCTCTGACTTTGACTTGGACGTCCACCTCCTTGGCTCACTAGTTTTCCTTCTGTGCCTCAAACACCCCAACCTTGGGCATCCTTCTCATCATTTGGGTTTCAGCTTCAGAGTCACTTCTGCTCAAAGGCCTGTTGTCTAACCAACAGATGCTTATACGGGTCTTTTTTTCTTTCTTTTTTTTGGTCACATCTCTTTATTTCGTTGTTGTCCTACCAATTGTCTTTATCTGAACTTATTCTGTGTATTTATTTGCTAATTTATATATGGTCTGCGGATACCCTACAGGAAAACAGGACCTCGTCTGTCTTGTTTATACCACATCCCCAGGACTGGGAATATACAAGGTGTGTGACAAACTTTGCTGAATGAATGAATGAATGAGTGAAATAGTAGAGCCCCAAGGTTTTGGAATGGTCTGGGGAAATCTGCAAAGCCCTTATAAAGAAGAGAAGCTTGAAGGCCAGCGGAAACATGGTTAACGAAGTAAAATGTGTTCCACTCCAGCAACGGAGTCATATTTTAACATTTGCTTCCCACTTGGTCTCTCACAGCTGCTGCAGGAGGTAGCAGGTCAGGCATAGCATCAGGACGTCCATTCCAGATTGCATTCTTACAATCTCAAGATTATCCCTAAGTCAATAACTCGAAGGCTGGGAGAAAGGCGTTGAGAGAGGGAAGTGGAGCTGTTCTTCATAACATTGGCTCCCAGGGGTTCACAAAGTGCTTCCACAGCCAATTCAGTCTCTGCAATGACTCCAAGAGTTGGCGACTCTCCCCAGCCGTCAGGTGAGCACGGCATAGAGGCAGACACGGAGGGTCTAGAGCTGGAGTAGGGCGCTTCGGTCACGTTCCAGCTACTTGTGTTTTGACTTTGGGAAAGTAATTAAATGACTTTGTCTCTCAGCTGCCTCTTATGTAAATGAAAAAGGTAAATAATCTCATAGAGTGGAGGTGGAGAGGAAGTAAAGAAATCCATGGAAGGTGGTTAGCACGGCGCACGGTGCCTGGCACTTAGTGTACAATTTAAATTTATTACATTATTATGATGATTTTTGTACTAAACCAAGGCTCAGAGAGTGATGAGACTTCCTGAAGGTCATATAGCAAACAAGTGGCAGAACCAGGAGTCAAAGTCGGATCTGGATGACTCTAAAACTGAGAGTTGCCACTGAGCCACATGACTGCTCTTCTCCTAGATACTCAGTCACTAACGGCCAATTCTGTATAATTTATATACTTGGACCATTCCTTGATGTTTTAATGCATGCGTATTCATTTTTCTCAAAGGGGCAGTGGGTACCTGGAAGGCAGACTACGTGCATGTAAATCAGGATCTTCTGCTGGGGGCTCCAACACATCTTGTCAACTCATAAACTTTGACTTAAACTACGTCTGAAACTATCTAATCTTTTTATTGTCCTGATGATTTCAAAAGTGAATTTGCCTCTAAACCAACATCTTTGGTGTCCCTATGTCATACGTTGCCTTATTTTAGTCTTTCAGGTTTTTTGTTTCAATCCTACAAACGTCAGTAAATCAAAACAGGTCCCCAGTGTGGTCCCAGCCATTAGGCGAAAGGATCTCTACCATTTGATTGTCTAGAAAAGTAACTTGTGCAGCAACACATATCAGTCCTTGCCTTGAGAGTGCTTATAATAATGAACCTGAGTTGAGCACATGATTGTACACCAAATATTAAAATGCTCTTAGGAGACAGGGATGACTCTACCCTCAAAACCTAGAGTCCTTTGAGGAAAAGGGTATCTATGAAATAATCAGAAGATGGTGTGGTAAGTCCCACAGTAAAAGGAAGAGTAGGAAAAGCCTGCAGTTAGTAACGCTCAGAGCAAGCACCTGGAGTGGATGGGGGAGAGGAAATGAGCCAGGTACGGTCTCAGGGGTGGGCTTTCTGCAGAAGCTAAAGCCTGAATTGAATTGTGTAGCATTCCTAGGATTACTCCATCTAATGAAGGTGGAGAGACTATTCTGCAGCCAGAGGTGGGAGGTATTTTGAACAAAAGCATGGAGGCCTGATGCATGAGAAAGGAGTTGGGATCGGACAAATCAGTTTGGAATGGCTGGACAATGAAGTATCAGGATGAGTCTCTGAGCACTCTCCAGGTCATGCTAGGGAGCTGGGACATTTCCCTGCAGGTACAGTGAGGTTCCATGGACAATACTAAGGCACGGCAGAGACACAGCAAGAGCAGCATTTATTCATACCTCACTATGAGTCAACACACAAATTTGTTATCTTACAGTTTTGGAGGTCAGAAGTCCCAAATAGATTGGCAAAGCTGGTTCTTTCTGGAGGCTCTAGGTGAGAGTCCATTTCCCAGCCTTTGCAGCTTCTAGGGGCTGCCTGCATCCCTTGTCTCACCATACATCATCCCAGTACCCTCTTCCAAGATCACTTCTCCTTTTCGAACTTGGACCCTCCTGCCCCTGTCTTATAAGGACATCTGTGACATCTTGGGCCCTCCTGGATAATCCAAAAACTCTTCCCATCTCAAGATCTTTAAACATCTGCATTGTTTCAAGCCACTAAGTTTGTAGTAATTTGTAATAGCAGAAATAGGAAGCTAATACATGACACCAAATATTAAAAATCATCTTTATTTTACTGAAGAAGAAACTAAGTCTCAAAGGGGTTAATTTGTCCAAGGTCACGATGCTCAAAAAAGGTAGAACTAGTGACACAATTGAACAGTGCAAATCCATTCTCCAGTACTGCTTATTTCTGCGTGAACCCACAATTCTCTTGACTGAATTGAATGGAGGTTCATTCTTGTCAGTTTCTTCCTCTCCTCTTTCTTTATGAAGCCCCCTTTATGCGGTACTCATGCCCACCGATATGTCATTCTTTACAAAATAAATGAGAACGGAGAGATCCTTTCCTCCTGCCAAAAAACCTAAAAGAGAGGAGGAAAAACACGGGTTATTAACATCTCAATGAGATTAGAGAATCTGAGTTTAAAAATTAGATTGGGTGATAAAAAGCACATTCTTCATAAATATTTAACCTCCGTCAGCATGACGGTAATTAGAGAGCTGAGTGGAGCTCACTGCTGCCAACGGGCTGCCCCCGTCTCTGAAAGGGAAGGACTCTTTTGCAGCTTTATCATCCTTCTTTGAGCAATAAATGACTGGAGTCCAGGAAAATGAAATACCGCGTTAGCCACCAACATTTTATTTGAAGTGTCCCCCAAAATGATGCTTTTTAAATTTTTGAGCTCCCAGCAGATCTGCCCTCTATTTGAAGGCTATAATGGACCTAAAAGCTATAGATAGTCATCTCAAACAATTCTCCCATTTCATTCTTCTATATTCTTTTGCTATGCCTCTTGCAGCGGATTAATTTCAATAATGTTTCCAGTATGTTCAAGCTTCTTGAATGCGTATCCCACGGTAATGCTCTTTGACATTGACTTTGACTCCGGCTTGGCCATTAGCTTGCTTTGGTCAAAAAGTGGGAGCAAACACAAGGGAAGACTTGAAAAGTACTTGCACAATAGGGCTTGCCCTCTTTCTGCTCTTAGAATCCTGAATGTGACAAGCTTGGACAAGCCTATTAGATGATAAAAAGCATGTAGTCTGGTTGCCTTGTTAGCCTAGGTGAGAGGCAGCCAACTGGCACATGTGAGATTTGGCCATCTTACACCATCCAGCCCCAGAAAACCACCAGCTGGCTGCTGACCGCTGATAGATAAGTGCGACCAGCTCAGCCTAGCACAATCATCTGGCTGAATCCAGCCTAAATTGCCAATCTGCAGAATCAGAAACTAAAACAAAACATTGTCTTAAGTCACTAACTTTTAGATTGGGTTGTTATGCAGAAAAGCAAAACTAATATACTCATCTGCATTCAAGCATACTCTTGCATCTTCACGGTTAAAATAAGCACAATGAAATAATATAAGGAAAAGGAAACACACAGCTCACTCTTGCAAGGCAGCTACTTTGCAGCAACTAATCTACACCATTGAAGGAGACAACACCATTGTTGGTCACTAGCTGTCTCTATCATCTTCCCTACCTACTCTTTCAACCCAGCGTCACTTTTATAGCACATTTCTTGAAAAGGGTGCCTACTAACAGTATTCTAGTTCTTTAATGCCCACTCTCAATTCACTCCAGTGTGATTTCAAACCCCAGTACTTCACTGAAACTGTTTTTACTGAACTATTTTTTAGGACTCTTATCATTTAGTGAGAAGCAACAGAAACCCGAATTAAATAAACGCACAAAGTAAAAAGGAAAGTTATAATTAGGATATAGGGTAGCTCGTGGAACCCAAGAATGGAATCCAACAACACCTCATCTGCCAATGGAACCACACCTTGTTCTCTGTGCATTCCACCTTCGGGTCTCTTCACATGTTTGCTTTCTTCTTCTCTGTTGCTGCAAAGACATGGTCTCTATTTCTGACCCAGCAAGACAGAAAAAATGGTGGCAATTAATTGTCTCTGGGTTGCTTTGCTGCAATTCAAGACATGAACTGGCATGTCATCCTTAAGCTGGATTCTACATTCCCTGAGGACATTTTCAACTGGTCCAAATTGAGTGAGGCACCAATTGCTTCACTCACCAGTTGTGGCCAACGGTTGGTGTCACGCTATGTAATCACATGGAATCTCTCATGGCAACCACGTAGATAGGTGGAGGCAGGGACAGATCTCAGAAAAGGAGAAGATCCAGAAATGTGGTGGATACTAGGCAGGCAAAGCTATGAGTGTCCGCTGTAATTCATCTCTTGGTTTCCGATCACATATTCCTCCCATATATACAATTTCAAAACTTCCCCACTCAAAATGAACAAAAATCTTCCTACCATGAGCTTTGATAGCAACTCTCAGAGTTGCAGTTTTATTCTTTTTTTATATAACTATATAATTAATGTCTGACTGCCCCACTTCTTTATATATGCATGAAAGCAGGTATCAACTTGTTGCTTAGCTCAGAGTTTGGCCCATGATAGGAACCCAAACCCATGTTTGTGAATGACTGAAGAACACCAAGTAATTTTTAGTTTTGGCATCTAGAAATAATATTGTGGGTAACTGTGTTCTGCTCTACAGTATATCTTTGTGTGTGTGTGTAGAGCAAAGTGAGACATCACCTAAGTTCACATGATAATATATGGTTTCACTTCTATATGTATGGTTTGATTTCTATACATATATTTTTCATTTCAGAATCCACATATTTTAACTATTTTCTTCTATGAACTTTCCAAACATACTGATATACGACAGTGGAGGAGACACAGGATAATGACAATAAACTTCATCAGGTAAAACAAGAAGGAAAGTTGTAGTTTATGCTCATCATTCATCCCGAGCATAAACCACCTTCTGTTGGACAAATACGGTGAGATCAATGGCAGAATGAATGGAGCTCAGGGAGATGAATTTTATGAATCATTTCTCTGATCAGGGAATGAGATTCAAGGTCAGCTATATGGCTGCACCCGAATTCTGTGCACTGGGAGATTTCTTTTGTACGTAAACCTTCAGGGTTTGATGCTGGAAGTCTTTATTCTACTGTAGAACATTGCCCCTGCTTCGAGCCACATTCTGAATGATTAGGAAAAAAGACTTCAAAATTTTAGTCCCCAAAATGAGGGGCATAGCAGAAGTTCTTTGGAGAGAAATGCTGATTCTGATTGTCTTAAGTCATCTGATGTCTCCCAGATATCCCTAATCCACATTTCTATTACACATGATTGCCTGAGTCTCAGATCTCTAATTAGGAGGAGAAAATCCTTTCCTTAGTAAAGGTATTTTCTTGTCCTCATGTTCAATTTTTGTAATTTAAAACAGCTTAAATTGGAAAATATTCCTCTTATTGCATCTTACAGAATGCTACCAATAGCTGCATGCAAACATTATGATGACCTGGTAAAATACTTTTAAGCCTTAGCTTCAAGACATACATCCAAGACCCCAAATCAACAGATAATAGTTTATCATATTAGTTTAGTACAACACAACAAATATGGCAAGTTTCCTAGTCCAGAATGAATACTTTGTCATTCCTCCCCCTACCCATGACCCTACCAGTTCTGAGCACCTGCTACTTACACTACTACTTGTGGTAAATATATGGTATGGTGGTTTACACCATGCAATGTGGATCCAAGGTACATGTGCTAAGTCCTAGTTCTGCTACCCACTAGCTGCATGACTTTAGGCAAGTTATTTGAACGTCATGAGCCTCAGTTTCCCTGTCTGTGATATAGAGTTAATAATAGGGTTCGTGTGAGCATTTGAAATTAAACAGTATGTAACTTTTCCATAATATATGTTAACTATCATAACATAAATTCATTTATTTGTCAAAGTATTCTTATAAATAAAAAAAGACAAATTTGAACTAGGTGAGGCATGCAGAAGGATTTATTATGATATAGGTTTATGGAAACTAAGACTAGAATGAAGCTAGAACATAGGAGAGGTGAGACATACAAACTCACACACCATTATACATTTTTCTTGCTGCAGACAGGCTTTCTCTTTTTCATGGTTTGAATGAAGCAGAATGGTCAGTCGACTTTCTTGGTTAACTTCTCCTCAATTCACAATAGCAGCCAAGCTTGGCTTGAATATTGATTTAATTCCCAATTGCCAGCTACATATTTTTATGGGTATGGTTTGGGTCAGGTATTTATCCTTGACTCAAGCAACTATGACCAGGAGTCGAGATGAAGTTATAACATTAGCCATCTCCCAGAGTAACCATATAGATTGAATAGGGAAGGAAGGAGATTTTTCACAAAGGAGTAGGGGTGTAGAGAACAGTTCCCAATAAAGAGGAAAAGAACAGGAGTTTTCTAACCCAGACTCAGATAATATGTGGTGAAATCTAAGAAATAGTTTTCAGTCTTCCTTTTTTTTTTATTGTGTTATGTTAGTTACCATAAAATACATCATTAGTTTTTGAGGCAGTGTTCCAAGATTCATTGTTTATGCACCACATCCAGTTCTCCATGCAATACGCGCTCTCCTCAATACCCACCACCAGGCTCATCCATCCCCCCCAAAACCCTCAGTTTGTTTCTCAGAGTCCATAGCTTCTCATGGTTCATCTCCCCCTCAATTTCCCCCAATCCACTTTTCCTTTCCTTCTCCTAATGTCTTCCATGTTATTCCTTATGTTCCATAAATAAGTGAAACCATATGATAATTGACTTTCTCTGCTTGACTTATTTCACTCAGCATAATCTCCTCCAGTCTCATCCATGTTGATGCAAAAGTTGGGTATTCAGCATTTCTGATGGCTGAGTAATATCCCATTGCATAAATGGACCATATCTTCTTCATCCATTCATCTGTTGAAGGGCATTTCAGCTCTTTCCACAATTTGGCTATTGTGGACATTGCTGCTATGAACATTGGGGTACATATGGCCCTTCTTTTCACTACATCTGTATCTTTGGGGTAAATACCCAGTAGTGCAATTGCCGGGTCATAGGATAGCTCTATTTTTAATTTTTTGGAAAATCTCCATACTGAATCCATCAAAATCCTAGAGGAGAACATAGGCAGTAACCTCTTCAACATCAGCCACAGCAAATTCTTTCGAGACACGTCTTCAAAGGCAAAGGAAACAAAAGTGAAAATGAACTTTTGGAACTTCATCAAGATAAAAAGCTTCTGCGCAGCAAAGGAAACAGTCAACAAAACAAAGAGGCAGCCCACGGAATGGGAGAAGATATTTGCAAATGATGCTACAGACAAAAGGCTGATATCTAAGATCTATAAAGAACTCCTCAAACTCAACACCCAAAAAACAGATAATCATGTCAAAAAATGGGCAGAAGACATGAACAGACACTTCTCCAAAGAAGACATACAAATGGCTAACAGACACATGAAAAAATGTTCATCATCATTAGCCATCAGGGAGATTCAAACCAAAACCACATTGAGATACCACTTTACACCAGTTAGAATGGCAAAGATTAACAAGGCAGGAAACAATGAATGTTAGAGAGGATGTGGAGAAAGGGGAACCCTCTTCCACTCTTGGTGGGAATGCACGTTGGTGCAGCCACTTTGGAAAACAGTGTGGAGATTCCTCAGTCTTCCTTTTAATTGATTTCTCAATTGTGACACAATTAACCAAATTCCCTTGAAATATTGTGTTTATTTGGAGGCTATGATGTACTTCTTTCTCTCCCTCTCTTTTTTTTAACTTTTTCATTGCCCTTTCCATGCTTGCATTCTATCCATCCTCCACCATCCCACATTTGAATGTTGAAGTTTCTTGAGATATTTTTTTTTCCTGTAAATACTTTTGTCTCTGTTTATTTCCTTCTAGGTGATCTCATTCACCACCAGTTTCAGCAGTCATCCATTTGCTAATGACTCCAGATTTCTATCTAGAGTTCCAGACTGTCCACTCAACTTCCACACTTCAATTTTCTCAGAAGCTTCGTGGAGCAAACATGTCCAAACAGAACTCCAAGCTTCCCTTTTGTACTTGCTCCTGATCCATTATTCTACCATGTGGTATCTTATGTACGCTCTCTCCAGAAACAGGCATAACAGAGCATAATTGACTTCACTGGGGTGTCTATTTTATTGAAAGCCCCATTTATAGCAATTCTAGAAAGATAAAGGGAATTCCTGAATTCAGAGTAATAATTTAATGGAAAAGATTCCATCAAATGTCAAAGAGGTAGTTCGTTTAAGGTCATTAACGTGGATTTGTTTCTCCAAAACTGAGATGTTGCCTGATAGCATAAGTAAATATAGGAGATGTGAAGTCTAGTCATTTACAGATTGTAAGTTTTCATGGAAATTCTTACATAAATGAAGATGGGTCAGTGATATTCAGGGATGCTAGGGGACATAAACTACATAGTTAAGAAAGTGGTAAAACTGGGGTTTGAGGCCCTGTTCATCCAGCTTTAAGGGAGATGTGCCAAAGGAAAAAAAAAAAGAAAGAAAGACAGGGTTTCAGAGGCAGGAAATTCACAGGAATGTTTAAGCCATAACTGAGAAATTTCTCCAGTCCCTGCACCCAGGTCAGGGTGTGGTCCTTAGTAGCAGCTAAATGCTTGTGTATTGATTGAACAGGAAGTCACTATATCATGGAAGCCTTGGAATCCATCATGGCAGCACAGGGGTACCAGTGAAGCTGGGAAAGGAGGGTCCTACAGATAGCTTTCCGACTGGCCTTGAGGTGAAAGAGAGGTCACTCGTTCTGTGACCGAATTTTTGATTTAGAGAAAACATAAAGGAAAATGTTTTTTGTATAGGAAACGCCAACACATTTTCTAAAAGTGTGTATTTTTATTGTAGAAAAATAGATATGTGATTATTGGGGCCAAAATGAATTTTATCAGGGAAGATGAATTTTAGCATTTAAACGACACTGTTTGAATCCTGAGATGACACATTTGGAAGGTAGCCTAGAAAAAATCCAACTCAACCCCTTCATCTTACATTAGTGAATACAGCCAAGGGACATGAGGCATGGGACAAGTCTGCCTGTAGAGAGAATTGCTAGGCCACCTTAGACCCCAAGAATTAATGTGCAGACTTCCCCCTTCTATAGACTTCTCTGATATAGTTTTGTTACATTTCCTCAAATGTCTAGCAAAGGAACCCATCCCCAAAATAATCGTGTCCTTTAATTTTGCTTATTTTCCCATAAGACAAAATAATTAATAATTAATGCATGTTCATTACATAGAACTTAGAAAATGCAAACATACAAGATGATATTGAAGATGATGATGGTGTGATGCCAATAATAATAAATAATAAATATACCTCTGCAGTTTCTTTTTTGTTTGGTAGTTTGTGACTCTCAAATTCCCACTGGTATGTGTGTTAATTTATGAAAATAATTTGGGGAGAACTTTTAAAAAATAAAGACTCTTCTCTAGTGCTATCTAGTGCTGTGACAAAGATGGTCATTATTATTATTTGGGTGTATATTATTTCTTCTAAAGATGTAAGTCCACAAGCATCAGTTATAAATGTTGGCTTTCCCTTGAGGGAAATCTCAGCCTTGTGCCCAGAAGCTGTTGACTCTCAATGTGCATTCTGATGTCTCTATGGTTGTTTCCTCTTTTGTGAGGCCAAGGTACTAACAGGGTTATAAGGATTTAATTGTGAAGCATTAGTCCATTTCAGGGACAAAGCACGTAGAGTTTTTTAGCCCTTGTTATTTTAATATATGCTTTACAGTCTATACTTGAAAAATATAGCGTATATTAATATCCATTATATATCTTAATATGTACATGCCTAACATCTATAGGCAATTGCATGTTCTATTTAAGTTGTGATTTATGATAAAAAATTCTCATGATAGAGTATTCACATTCAAATATCATTTTTATAGCTAAAAATAAGAAGATATGAGTAATCAACTCTCTTTGTTGACATTTAAGGTCTTCCAAAATTTTTCCAATTACGAATAATGCTGTGATGAATATGTTTATGTATACTGTCTATATAAGGATATATTTCAGAAACAGAACTATCATGTCAAATATTGTGGATATTTATAAAACTTATGATGCATATTGCTGGATTGCTTTCCCAAGAGGTTACAACAATTTACACAAAAATTAGCAATGCATGAGATTTTTTTCATCTTTTAGTACACTTGAAAGCATTCCATACTGACATTTAAAAAAAAAAATCTTTGCAAATTTGATATTTAAGCAAAGAGATTTCATTGTGATGATTTCAATTTTGTATGACTTTGATGACTGGTGTGTTTGAACATCTTTGCATTGCTTTTTAAACAAATGCATTTCCGTGATGGAAGAGATATGATTTTCTTATTTATCTATAAACATCCAAGCACTGTTCTTATTGATTTGTTTGAACTATCTGTTCAATATTGATAACATTGATACTGTGTTTGCTACAAATATGATTTCTTAGTAATAAATTTACATGATTTCTTTCTATACCCTAGGTTTCTTTGTTTATTACTTTGTTTTAATTTATATTTGCACCGATCTGAACGTTCTGAAAATTTATGTATTAAATGCAAAGTTATTAAAATTTAGGAATTACATTCCTAGGGTGTATACTTTGTTCCTTTCATCTGTTTGTTTAGGCCTAGGTCAGAATCACACAATTTTGATTTTTGCAGCTTTATAGCATTTTAATATCCGATAAGATTAGTTCTCTCACAATGGACTTCTGTTTTGAAACAATTCTCTGCTATTTTTACATACTCTTTTTTTAACAAGATAAATTTGGATTAATCTTTCCCAGTTAAGTGGACAATCTGTTGTGATTTCAATAGAAATTACATTCTACTTTAAAGCTATTTGAAAATAAATAATAGTTTAGAGTCTTTAGTCTTCTCATCCAGAAATCTGATCTATATGCTGATGACTCAAGTATTATTTTATATTTTTCAATAAAATTTTATGGTTTTGCACAAATAGCCCCACATATTTCTTATTGAAATGATTTCTGAGTATTTAATTCCTCTGTCTAGGGTTAATGGGATATTTTCTGATTATATATTTTTATCTAGTTTTTGCCAAATGTATGTCTACTGTTTGTTTAGTTTACTGAGCTCTCATTGACCCCAACAGTTCTTTGGGTGACTCCTTTGGGTAAAAAGTGCCTGTATTAGTTATCGCTTGCTGCACAGCAAATTTCCCCTACACCGAATGGATTTAGACAACGACATTCATTTTCTCACATTTTCTGTGGGTCAAGCGTCAACATGCAGCTTAGCTGGATCTTCTGGTGTAGGATCCCTCAGAGGCTGAAATCGAGACAGGATGACCTGTGTGTCATCTTAAGGTTTGACAGTGGGATGAACCTCTTGGAAGCTGACTTGCTTGGCTTTTGGCAAGATTTAGTTCTTTGTGGGTGGTTGGGCTGAAGGCCTCAGTTAATTTGCTGGTCGTTGACTAGTGGCCACCCTCAGTTTGTTGCAACCTGGTCCTCTCCATAGACAGCTCACTTCCTAAGAACCAGAAGAGCCAGATAGAGAGAGGGGGAGAAAGAGAGGAAGGAAGCCAGCAAGACGAAAGTCACGATTTTTATAACCTTTTCTGGGAAGTGACATCCTATCATCCTTGTCATATTCTATTGGTTAGAAGTGAGTCACTGGGTCGGGTCCCACCTACACTCAAGAGGAGGGGATAACCCATTACATGTATCTCGAAAACCAGGAGGGTGGAAACCACTGAGAGTCAATTCAGAAACTGCCTACTGCGGTAGCTTTTGAATGATTTAACAATGGAATAAACCCAACTGTAATTTTAATTCCAATTAATCTACTACATTTACTGCCAGATAATCAAAACAAGAGTTCACTTTCTCAGCAAAACTCATAAAGATTGGGCATCTCCATATAGGAAGTCCACAGCTGGTCGTCAAAATCTTTGGCTGTCTTTGCAGAGCCTCTCGCTGGGCTGACCACAATGTCCTCGGATCACACCAAACCCGGAAGATGGCTAGCTCTCAAATTATCACAGTGGGCCAGGACTCTACCCTGTAAATAGAGAAAAAGGAGCTTAGGGTACATAGCTGAAGAATTAGGCATAAAATTGCAGTGTATATGAAGTGGAGACGGTGTTTTCCCCTACCCCCAATCTCTAAACCAGAGCTGGATTGTACTTTCTTAGTGAAGAATTAAGTTGCTGTCTCTTTCATTTCTTTTGAAATAGAGAATCGAAAGTTCAAGGGGTCTCTCCAGTGTTCAGAAGTTTGCAAACCAGGACTCTATAAGCACTACACGAAATGATACTAATCGCTTAAGGGAGTTCTTTGAAACTGAGTGCTTTATTCCATCTTCAAGGAGAAAGAAATGGAGTCAGTGATTCCCTCTTGCAATAGATGCTTTCTCCTGCACCCAGCTGAAAGGAGAAAATGAAAGCGTTAAGTGAGAATCGACAGTGCTTGCACTGGACAGTCCAAGTAGGTTGATAATGAGCTGCAGAGTTTTAAAAATGTCTCTCCTTATTATCATATTCATACCATCATAATGCTTATTTCCTGAATCAAACATAGACACCTCAGCCCAGACTCTTCTTTTCTCTTGAAAATTAGGAGGTTGAGTTTAGAAATAATGAGAGTGACTGGAGTTGAGTAAGAAAAGACAATGCAATGGAGGCCATGAACTGGGAGATGTGGAGTCCGGACCTGGGTTTGAGTCCAGCTGCTGTGCTCCAAGTTCACGGTCTGTGCAACAGCGGACAACTTCCCCTGTCTGAGTATGTTCCCATAGTCAGCAATGATGATCCCTTGCTCAGAATTCATTCATCCAGCTATTCATTCCACACGCATTTGCTGAGAACCTATTTTGTGCCTGGTATTATTCTTTATTCTAGAGATACAATAGTTAGCAACTCAGTGTCTCAGTTAAGAGATATAAGTAAACGGAGGCATACATGGATTCAATAGTGATATGTGATAAATTAGATTAATGTGATGATCAGGCAAAGTTTCTCCGAGGAACATAATATACGTAAGACAATAAACACGGTGCTTAGCATGTAGTACGTGCTCAAAAGTGCAAATTCCAGTTTGTCTCTAGAATCATGTTATCGGCTAGTGCACAGCATATGAGAAGTGCTAGATAGCCCATCAATATTATTTTATATTTGGAAATCTTAGAAGTAGCATTGGCGTATTCTAGCCTCGTACACTGAGGCCAGGAGAAAGGAAGTGACTGAGGCGAGGTAACAGAATTTGATTTTACCCCAGAATACTCAACCCCCAGAGTAAGTTGGGTTTCGTATTGATGCATCGGACTCTGCTATGAGCAGCTGAAGGTATTCAAGTCCTGGCATCTTGTGAGATTGACTTTTCCTAGTTCTGGACCCAGAGCAACCCTGGCCTGGAGTCTCCTGACTCCTGGGTGATGACTCCCACATCCTGCCTAGCGCCAGCCCAGTGCATGGGAGGAGCAGCCATGGTGAGCCCAGTGAAGGAATAAGGCGGGGACAGTGGAGAGAGGCATGGGGAGTCCTCCCATCACAGTCCTGTCCCTTTTCATCCACTCTGTCCACCCAAGCCAGCACAACATCATTCTAAAGCTCAGATCTAACCCACCTGCTGGCTCCTCTTCACCATCAGGACAAAGCCAGGTTCCTTCTGAGAAGAGGTGACTCATGATCTGGCTCCTGCACCGTCTCCACTTGGCACAGTTTGGGAAATCCAGCTGGCTCCCATTTCAGGAGTGTACCATGCTCCCTTATGCCTTTCTCACTTGTTCTGCTCTATGGCGGCAATATCGCTTTTTCTCCTGGTTCCCCTAAAAAATGCCTGTTCATCCTTTGACCCTTGGCTGTGACATAGCCCCTTTGGCCAGCCCACAGCACTCCCACTGGCTGGCCAGGAACTTACCCTTGTGCTGAGTGCTTCCCTTTCCCTCACAGTCCTAACACTGTGCCTTGCGCCCCTGCACCACCTTTTGTCTTTTTCCTGGTCTGTCTCTCCCACTAGACCGTAATAAGCTCCCCTAGGCAGGGACTATGTTCAGTTCACTGTGGAATCCCAAGGGCCCTACGCTGTGCTTGGCATAGAGCGAAGCACAAATGAAATATTTGTTGAATAAGCCAAGGGATGGATGATTGGATGGTAGCCATAGAAATCATTAGGTCTGGTCACTAAGTTAAGAGTCAGAGGAGTCAGAGCAGAGTATGATTATTGGACAGTTGTCGGGGTCTATATTAGTTTTCTTTAGGACCAGACCTTGATTCATGAACTTCTAGCAAAAATTGTATTGGTCTTTTCTGATCTGAAATGTAGGCCCACGTCTGACACTGTCTTAGTCTCTCAGGGCTGCCAGAACTGCCTCTATTCCTTCCTAGGGGAAGAGCTGGTCATCATCTACCCCCTTTCTGTTTCTTTGACTGATCCTTTCTATATTTATTTCCTAGGGCTGCCATAACAAAGTACCACAAACTGGGTGACTTAACCGAAAGAGCTTCATTGTCTCATGGTACTGGAGGCCAGAAGTCGAAGATCAAGGTGTTGAAAGGTTTGGTTCTTTCTGAAGGCTCTTAGGGAAAGATCTGTTCTAGGATTGTCTGTCCTCTGTACCTGTCTGTGTCTAAATTTCCCCTTTGTATAAGGACACCAGTCATATTGGATTATGGGCCTACTCTACCCCAGGATTACAACTGCAATGACCCTATTTCCAAAACATATCACCATCTGGGGAGTAGAGGTTAGGACTTGAGCATATGACTTTTGGAGGGGATAAACTATAACAGGTTCTGTAGAGGGTTAAATAATGTTCCTCTAAAATTCATGTCTACCCAGAATCTCAGAATCTGGACTTAGGTAGAAATGGTGTTTTGCAAAGGTAATTAGTTAAGAACTGCATGACAATAATTTTCCATTGTTTAAGCCCCCAGTTTGTGATGCTTTGTGATGTTCTTGGCCCTGAGAAATTGCTACAGTCTCTAACAAGGGCCTGCATTTTAGATGAGAGAAGTCCAATGCAGTTTTTGCTAGCGGTTCATGGAACAAGGTCTGGTTCTAGAGAAAGGGAACATATGAACCAAGTTCCATGGTCAGGGTTCATAGACTGAGTATCAGACACAAGGTGAGGACAGAGTGACTAATGCCTAACAGTGTGGCTTGGGTGTCAGTGCTCTGCATTCGTATCCTAACTCTATTGCAAAGCGGATGAACCTGAGAAAATGATTGAACCCCTCAAGGAGTCTGATTTGATGCCAAGTGAGGACAACAATCTCTGCCTCCTGTGGCCAAAGTGAGGAATAAAAGACATAATGCAGGCGCATCTCAGTGCTCAGTGGCTCAGTCGGTTAAGCATCTGACTCTTGGTTTTGGCTCAGGTCATGATCTCAGGGTCATGAGATCAAGTCCCACATCAGGCTCTGCTCTCAGCAAGCGGCATGAGATTTTCTCCCTCTGCCCCTCCTCCAACTTGCATACACTCACTCTCTCTCTCTTTCTCTTTCATAAATAAAAAAATGAATAAATAAAAAAATAAAGTCTTAAAAAAATAAAAGAGATAATATGTGAAAAGTGTTTGGCAAGCACGTGGTCAAAGCGAGAGGGATAGATGGGGAACTAGGAACCTGCCCAAGGTGGACTGGCCATGATGGAGATATTTATATAGGGTCGGCAGCGTGATGCACCACAGGCAGAAGGACCCTGGGCTCTCTCCAGGGCCCAGTAGGGTGGGAAGGAGCTCTTTATACTAGCAAGTGGGTCAGGCTCTTCTAGCTCTGCGGGGTGGCTGGGCATGAGCCAAATCTTCAGGAGGCTGGCCATATTTTCTGCTTCTGGGGAAGGCAGGAGAGGTATCAACACTCTCCTTACTGAGCTTCCCACACTCCACCAAACAAAAGAAGTGTAAACAATCCCAACCCTTGCAAAACCCAAAACAATCCTTTTGCCAAAATAATAGTCCCTGTTCTCTTGGTTTGTTTGCTTGTGTTCTAAACTCCCAGGACACTCTGTTTCCATGTGCATTGTTTCAGAAAGACAGAAGCGGCCTCCATAGCAATGACGGCCCTGGGGTTGAAGCCCTTTGTCAGAGACACTTTGTCTTAGGCCTGATGGGGTCTGATTACATCATTTCCATGTAAATGAACCTCCCCTTGCTACGGAGCTCTGGAATGGCCTGGGGATTTCCCAGATAGCCTCTTTTAATAAGAAAAGTGCTAATTTGTTTATTTTACTTCATTTGTCTTAACCTCCCTGCCCCCCCCCCCCTTTGGCCTCTTAATTCCCCAGAATTTTCTTTAACATCACTTCCCTCCTACCCCACTAAGACTTTGGGGAATATAGGAAATTACTAGCCTGGGTAAGAGGGTTTGGCACTAAATTTTACTATTTGACAAATTTAGCTAACCACAAATCCCCCACCCAGCGCGTGATAAACAACTTTAAATTCCTTCCACCCTCAACAAACGTCACCGCCACCGCAGACATGCTCTTCAAGGCAAGATGGCAAGAGGTGTCGTGAGGCTGCTCACTCACCCCTGGAAAAAATGATTTGAATGAGAAACTCATCCCAGGGAAGTCAGGAGGCTCTCTCAAGGGCCCAGACATCGGGGTCAAAACAACTCCCCCCTTATCCACCATTGCCTGTAGGTCGGCCATTCTAAACTAGGGGCACTGACAGAAAATGAGAAGAATTAGCATTCCGGGTTGGCAGTCTACGGAGAAGGGAGTCTCTGGGCTTACAGAAGAACAATGAAACCTGGGTGCTGATTCACCCGAGACCCACTGGTTTCAATCTAGGGCAATGGGCGGTGGTATTTTGTCCATGATAGTCGTAATAACAATCATGGTAACAATGGCGGACTTCACACATTTGCTTATCGAGGACCTATGGCATGTCGCAGACTGTGCAAACTGTTTTCCAAATGTGTTCTGCAGGGTCGATATCACCATGGCCACTTTATAGACAGGAAACTGAACTTGCCCAAGATCACACAGCTGGTTGATCAGGATCAATCCTGGGCCCATCTGATTTGAAAACCTCTGATCCCCCAGCCACTATTCCATCAGAAGGCAGTGGAGAAGAGTGCTAATGCTCTCAGATCAGGACCAGGTGGCAGTGGCCTGTGGATACCTCTCCCTCTTTGGATACCCATCCTCGGTCCCTTGTGTACGACATTGGTCAGCCACAAGTACGTTTCTCTGTGTCCTCGTCTATGAAATGGTAGTTCATTTGTTCCTACATTTAGTGAATGCCAACTCTGTGCCAGGTGCTGGAGACCTAGGAAGAGGCAGAAGAGATTCTAGCTCCTGAACTCTGCCTTCTGGGAGCTGGAGGAAGGGGGAAAATGAACAAACTCTTAAGTAAATGATGCCAAGCATCACTCGGCTGTTGGGGTTGTAGGGAAAGTAAGGCAGGGGAGATCGGAGGTGCAGGACAGGGAGAAAGCAATGGCGCAGTCCCGCAGACAGTGTCTGGGGAAGGCCTCACTGAGAGCCTGGTATCTGAGGAAGGAGGCGGAACAGAAGTAAATGCCTTGGCACTTGTGGGAACAGCATTCCCTGCAGAGGGAATGGCAAATTCTCCGGAGCAGATTGGAGGAGAGCAGGGGAGGCCAGTGTGGCAGGGAGGAGGGGCTAGAGTCGAGAAAGGAGTGAGGTGGCCAGGGCCTGCACAGAGCTGCCGTGGCTGGATTTCACTCTACGATGATGATGGGATGTGACTTATGTTTTCAAAGTATCATTCTGGTTCTTAAGTGGAGGAAGGACTATGGGGTAGCAAACTCAGAAGCAAGGAGGTTGCAGCCCTGAGCCAAGCAAGGGATGATGGTGGCCTGCCTGCAGGGGAGGTGATGACTGGGAAGGGGTATGTAGTGGTCAGATTCCGGATATAACGTGATATCAATCGAATGCACTTCACAGGGCTGTGGTTGCAAAGAGTAAATGAGTTGACACAGATAAAGCATTTCCAATAATATCCTAAGTAAGTGTTAATTGTATTTCTCCTTGATAGAAACACCGTTATCGGTGACAGCACACCAGGAAATTGTTGTATTATAAAGTATATCTCTCCTCCTTCCTTCTCCCTTCCTGCTTTCTTCCCCCCTCCCTCCCTTCCTCCATGTATTCACATGTTCCTTCCAGCTTAATATTTATAACAGTTAACCAGGGGGGTCTGGAGTCATACCCATGGGGATTTAAGGCCTCGGTATGCCATTTAACAGCTCTGTTATCTTGAGTGAGACTACGATTTTCAACTTCTCTGAGCCTTAGTCCCTTCATCCCTAAAGTGGGCAGAGCAGTGGTACCTAACACAGGGGACTGATTTGAAGACTGATCCGATTTGTGTGAAACAATTTGTCTAGTGCCTCATGTTGTAAATTCTCAATAAGAGCTGGTTTTTATTGTGTATTATATTATGGAATTTGTGTTAGCAGCTCCTAAGTGTCGTAGTGCTATATGTAGAAGGTGCACCAATATATTGAGTAGCCCGGTCCTCTAACAACTCATATCCAGAGGAAGCAGCCCAGAGAAGCAGCACAGAGTAGGAACAGGTAAGTCGTACATAGAATAGCATAGCAGAAGAAAATACAGTGTGCTGCCCAGGCATTACCCAGTGGTACCCAGACCAGTCTATGAATTCAAGGAGTCTTCTGGAAGAAAGTGATGTTCAAACTCAAGGATCAGTAGAACTTAGCCAGGGAAGTTGGGAGTGGTGAGAGATTTCCTCACAACATTTAGGCAAAGGAAACAGCATGAGCAAAGGCCCTGAGGCAGGATAGGGTATGGTCCAGTCAGAAATGGTGCATTGTCTGAGAGATCTGTAGAGAAGTCCTCTGTCAATCAGATGTTTATCAAACTGGTGCAGTAAATGAAACATTTGGAAGTTGGGAGGCTGTTATCTCTTCTTTCACAATTATTCTGCTTGGTAGAGTGGAGTTTCAGAAGGAATTCATGATTGTAGCACCTGTCTTAGCTAATGTCCAAATAATGATGTCAATTAGGAGAAAAGAAAAACTGATTCACCACCCTCCCCTCAAGACAGCTTCTCCTCCTGTGTCCAACGACGACCCCCACTGCCATTTTGCTAATAGCTTCAGTACCACCCTGCAGTGAAAGCAGGTCTATTTTCCAGCTCTTCTCCCTCTTCCACCACCAGGACACACACACGTGCACACACACACACACACACACACACAGAGGAATATGTCCTCACTTAACTAAACACAGAACTGTGTCATTTACACCTCCATAATGTCTCCTAACTTCTCCCTGTCTTTCTAACCCTACTGCCAGGATCCCTGGCTGTGATGTCACTCGCCTAGAGGGTTGCAAACCCTCAATTCATCTTCTGGTCCCTTCTGCTCCTTGGACAGGCCAGTGGCTAGAAAGCCATTACCACCAGATTAATCTTTAAAGCAGGGGTTAGCAAACTTTGTCAGTAGGGGGTCAGATAGTAAATATCTTACAAGGATCTGTGTTGCAACAACTCTGCTCCGCCATTGTATTGCAAAGCAGTCGGAGACAAAGTAGGAATGAATGGGTGTGGCTGTGCGCCAATAACACTTTATTTACTGGGTCAGGCAGAGGCCAGTTTTGACCCTGTTCTCAAGCAAAACTTAGCATCACCCTACAACTGCCCTCGGTGCCTTCCAGAGTAATGGCTTTGGCCTGAAATTAAACACATCTAATACCTCTTCTCAGCTACCGCTTTTTTCCTCTCAATGGCTCCCCGCCCACACCACCACCACACCCCACCCACCACCTCCTCTCCCCACAGGGCTCTACCTTCCTGCTCTGCTAAATATTCTCTATCTTCTGAACGTGCTCAATGCTCTGTCTAATTTGGGCAACTGTCCTCTAAAATTGGCTTGTTAAAATCTTGCTGATCTCTCAAGGTCATCTCTGATCCTGGTTCCACATCCCAGAGGTCTTTTTCACAGTGGGAGTTCATCCCAGGGCGCCAGAAATAAACTGCTGGTGTTGACGTTCCTTCTGGTTGGGGAAGGGTTGGGGTTCTGGTTGGGGTTCCTTCTGTGGGGAAGGAAGTTTTTGTCACCTTCAGTGAAATACTAAGATCCCCTACTCTTGCCTGAAAATTCTTGACATTTCTCCCATTGAAAATCAGGGTCTTTGACCCTTCCTCTTGAATCTAGACAGCCTCTGGGACGACTATGACCATAGAATATGGCAAAAGCGAGTCTGTGTCAGTGTCCAGGCCCAGGCTTAAAGACTGACATCTTCTACTTTCTGCCTATTGGAACACTGCCTTTGGGAGCCCTAAGCAGCCATATCCAACTCTGACTACTCTGACACTATCCACCAACCTACTGGAGAGACCAGATGTTGGCACTCAAGTCAACAGTATAAGCTAAACTTAGTCATGCCTATCAAAGCACCAGATATGTGAGTAAAGTCATCTTGGACCCCCTACACTAGCCCATCCACCAGCAAGATATGACCTCTGTCAGCACCACATGGAACAGAAGAATTATCCAACCAAACCCTGCCCAAATCCCTCACCCACAAAACCATAAGATAAAAATACATATATATGGGTTTTGTTTTGTTTTTTTAGGGCATTGCATTTTGGCTTAGTTTGTAACATAGCAATAAATAAGCAGGACATAAGCTTCTAGATTAGCCATGCTGTTCTCTTCAACTCTTTTCCAAGCCAAAGGACTTTTCACACCCCCATTTATTTTGAAGTATTTCCTCCTGCCTGGAATTGTCTTCCATTGTTATAATTTCCTCATATTCTTCACTTTTTTCCCTACTACAATTTTTTTTTTTTATTTTTTGTGCATCCATGTAAAATAATACTTCCCTGGGAAGCTTTTCTGATTCTTCTAGCAATTATTCACCAGTTCTTTGACATTCTTCCAGTACACGGTTTTAAATTCATCATGGTGCTGATCACTATGTTTTCTGAAATTTCTTTTACTGTGGTTGCCTTCTGCAGTGGGCTGTGATCTCCTTAGAGGCACAAACCATGCCTTATTCATCTACACAGCATGGTTCTTGGTGTGATTGCTGATAATTAGTAGCCACTTAATAAACATTTCTTGAATGAATGAACGCAAGGACTGAGATTTGCATGCTGGTAGTTGACATTTTGGATTAAAAATGTTGAAGGAGACTTGCTCATTTACTAACACATCTAATTCAAACTTTCCATTCATCATCCCAGAGGAAAAGATAAGTAAGGTTAGCTTATTTCTAACAAATATGTCAGGAATGGAGATTGAGGCTAAGCTTTGCTGTGGTAACAAGTAAACCCTAAATCTCAATGGTTTAAGATGGTGAAGATTCATTCCTCACTCATGTCACAGTCCAGTGCATTTTAGGCAGCTTTCCTAACTCAGGTGTTCAGCCTTCTATTTTACAATGCTGCCAATATTGGAGTTCTTTCCTTCTAGACAAGCAGATAAAAGAAAGGGACTATGGAGAGCATGTACCACTTTTGATTGCTTGCGACAGAGTGACACATAACTTTTTAAAAAAATTTTTAATTTTTTAAATTAATTTTTTAATTATTATGTTCAGTTAGCCAACATATAGTACATCGTTAGTTTTTGATGTAGTGTTCAATGATTCATTCATTGCGTATAACACTCAGTGCTCATCACAACATGTGTCCTCCTTAACACCCATCACTCAGTTACCCCATTCCACCACCTCCCTTTCTTCTGTAACCCTCACTTTGTTTCCTGGAGTCCAGAGTCTCTCATGGTTTGTCTCCTTTTCTTATTTCTTCCCATTCAGTTTTCCCTCCCTTCTCCTATGGTTCTCTGATCTATTCCTTATGTTCCATGTATGAGTAACACCATATGGTAATTGTCTTTCTCTACTTGGCTTGTTTCACTTAGCATGATCACCAGTTTACTTTTATCTTATAGTTGTGTGAGTCAGCTGAGTGCTCCTTCCGGTCTGGAATGTAACAGCTGGGACTTGATGTTATAGAGTAGTTCTTAACTGGGGGTGACTTACAACCACCATGACCACGACCACCAGAGGACACTTGGCAATGTCTGGATACATTTTTAGTTTTCATTACTAAAAGCTTTTATTGCCATTTAGTGGGTAAAGGCCAGAGATGCTGCTAAATATCCTATTGTACATAAGACAAACCTCTGCAATAAAGATTCACCTGGCCCAAAATGTGCATAGCAGGGAGGCTGAGAAATCTTCGTGAAGAGGAACCTAACTCACAAGTCATGGACTGTTCAGTGTAGGGTCTCAGCTGGGATGGCTTACCTCTCCTCCCTGTGACCTTCCATCTCCCAGGAAGGTGGCAAAGGCATCTTTACATGTCAGTCTCAGGTTTCTAAAGAGCAGCAAGAGAGAACAAGTTCCAATATACAAGCACTTTTAAGCCTCTGCCTGGTCTGTTTGTTAATGTCTCATTGGCCAAAGCACTCTATCTCTTGAGGGGAGGAGCTGGAAATGTGGTCATCTTCGCAATCCCAAACAAAGACCTTGTGTGAAATTTGGGTTGTGTCTCTAGTTCATACTCTCAAACTTTACTTAACAAATATCAATGTTTATTTATGTGTATTTATGAGTTCCTCTTTCCTGAGTTCCTCAGAACACTGATGGTGATTTGTGGTGGTTCAGAGTGTAGACTCTGGTGTCAGATTTCCTGAATTCAAATCCCAGCTCCATGACTTCCTACTGAACATAAAGCAAACAGCATAAACTCTCTGTACTTCTGTTTCCTTATCTGTAAATCAGGAATAATAACAATAGTAACTCTTGATAAGGTTTTTGAGAAGATACAATGAGATAATACATGTTAAATGACTGTGCACTCTCCTGAATATGGTAAGAGCTCAATAAATAGCACTTAATTACTGGTACACGGTGCTATCTTTCTGACCTGGGAAGGAGACACACATGGGTTCTAAGTCTTTATTAAGGTGACAAGACTTTGTTTTTTCTTTCCTTCTGCTTGTTTTCAAATCACAGATGAAGAGGCGGCAATGACAACTCATTACTGTTAGCTTCTGGTAATTCGGGTGCTGGGCCAGCACGATGATTCTCATTTAAGTCCTTGGTGATTTGGAGAAGTGAAGACTACTATAGGCACCATCAACCATCTGAAAGTCAGCCAAATGGAGGGAGATTTGGTGTGTGCACTGTCACTTTGGAGGAGAGAAGAGATCTATCCTTTGGATAGAGTTATGGGGAGTCTGAGTTATACTGAATAGAGGGAAAAACAATTTACTGACTGTAGGAGAATATAATCAGGATGTTAAACAATGGATGAGTTGCTCTTATGTCTTAAGTTGGTTTCCCAGAAGCAGCCCCTGATATGAGGGTCGGTGTGATAGTGAAACAGAGAAGCAGGAAGTAGGACAGGAGGGAAAGGAGGCCAAGGAAGTATATGATATCAAGTGAGGGATATCAACCCTTGGAGGGTGACTTTGCCTCAGCTTTATAGGGAAGCCAGAAATAATGAAGGTCACAGCCCAGGGGTTCTGAATCAGGGCCAGGGAGCTGGAGTGCTTATACCACTGCACTCAACGTGGTTACACCCTAGGCATGGCATTCATTCCCAGATACTTCTGGCTCTTTACGCTTTGGTGCCTACAGGCGATGAAGGGGCTGGTGTCTGAGTGTGGCCTCCAGTCACGGCTTTTGGGAGTGGAGGCACACTGGAAGCTGGTGAGCACAAACATGGTAAAAGGGATCTGAGGAATGTAGGTGGAACACTGACATCGTCTGCTAGGCTTTGTCTCTAGGGATATCTCATTTCTGAGAAGGTCCAAGTAGAGCTGAGAACTAAAGATATCGCCTCTCCACACCTATTTTGACTCTGAGGGTCATTTAACAAAGGTTTTCTTTAGAACAAAATATTACTATTGCTTGACCATGTTTGTCTACCTCTAAAAAGACCAGGCCCGGAGAAAATCTTCCCCCAAATACTTGAGCCTGATCTCCGGTGGACCTACATTAATCAGGCCTTCTTTGTGGTTATTCAGTGGACTCTGGCTTCAGACAGACTTGGTTTCTTATCCCTGTTCTCTAGCACAATTTGTAATATATCCTTTTATATGGAAAATGAGATAATGTCAAATAGAGTGTAGAAAAACAATAGGTTAAAACCCGGTATCTTCTATTTCCTAGCTACCGGACCCTGAGAAATTACTTATGTTCTCTGTACTTCAATCAGTACTGTTGGCCACAGAACATGAGCTTAGGCTACATAGACATAAGGTCCCTCTGGTTCTAGCTGCCTATGATTCAAGGAGGCAAAGATGGGAAGAGAGCA
>CM052899.1:170807547-170823340 GCA_028534135.1 Potos flavus
GCAAATGTAATGGCAGAATAAGAATTGAAATGCAAATTATTTTCATTACTAAGTTCCTACCCTTTACCATGATCGATTACAGGCTACACACAGCTAAAAAATATGCAGCCAATGTTGGTTCCCTCCTCTTGCTTAAGAATGAAACTTCAGTTTTCTGCATCCTTCTTAAGGTAACATTGAATCTTGTTTTTTTCTCGGCCAGGTTCAGCTTAGTCTCTCAGATCACCCACTGTTTTCTCACAGAGCAGTGGTCAGGACCCCATTTGTCTAGGTTCACAGAAGCTCGTCAAACATCACCCAGGGTCAATTGGAGCTGACTGTAGTAATGACAAAATCCATGCCTGCAATTTCTTAATTAACTAAATACAATGAAGTCTGTAAATTGATCAAAGTAGGGTTTCATATGGAATTAATTAGAAAATTGCAGGGAGGACTTGGTGATTCGTTCCCACTTTATAAATCTTACTGGGAATTTTATGGATGACCCAAATGAAACCCAGTTGTATTAAAAAACAAACAAACAAAAACCAAAAAAAAACCAAAAACCAAACCAAAACAAAACACCTCATTTATTTTATTTTTTTTATATTTTATTTATTTATTTGACAGAGAGAGAGAGAGAGATCACAAGTAGGCAGAGAGGCAGGCAGAGAGAGAGGGGAAAGTAGGCTCCCTGCAGAGCAAAGAGCCAGATGCGATGCGGGGCTGGATCCCAGGACCCTGAGATCATGACCTGAGCCAAAGGCGGAGGCTTTAACCCACTGAGCCACCCAGGTGCCCCAAAAACACCTCATTTAGAGTGAATAACCACTTCACCATTTTTTTTTCCTGACTGGAAGCACACAAGCATCCCAGCCTCAGGATGCTGTGTAAAGAGGGCTCTTTCCGACATTCTGGGGTAACAGAATTGTGAGAAATTCTCAATGGCAGTACCATGAATGGGCTTGTAGGGAGCTTTTACAAACTCTATTAGCACCCTTTCTGGGTAGATGCCTCCAAACATTATTATTGACACTATCATTTTGTGTAAGCAGTGCCATCTGCCTCCCCCAACTTATAGAAAATGTAAATAAAAGCATTCTTAGAAGACTTTGAATTGTTTTTGACCTCCTACAAACCAATACTCAAAACCGGAATGCTTAATATTGCTCCAAGAAGAGTTCCACAGCTTCTCTGCCCCCATACCCATCTACATGGAAATTCTGAGATCACCACTCTACTTAAACCAAACATGCATTGGTTCCATTTGCTCAGAAAGCATCTATATACAGCTGTTTGATCCAGAGTACTGAACTTTGCTCTCTTGGAAGACCGACAGACAAGGCACCTGTCTCTGCCTTCAAGGAACACCCAGGTGAGTGAAAAACATGGATGTAGATGGGCAGGTTCAGACAAATGAGTTTGATGTTAGTATGTGGAATAGTAGTGGCATATCAACAAACGTGATTATTTCTACCCATGTTGAGTTCTACGCAGACTCTTCTTTAGGTGCTAACTCTTGAGCTGAGCAATTAAAGAGAAGACAGTGTCATCAGGCAAACTTGAGGGAGCAGCATGAATCCGGAGGACACATCCAGGGCATGAGAGGGACTGTGAGTGGTCCAGGATGGGTAAAACACTTTATTTTTCTGGGTCTTGACATGTTGGAGGTGACAATGGTCCCATAATAGCACTTCTGTCGCATCGGCTCAGCCAAAATCTTTGTGATAGTGAATTAAAAATGCAATTAGTATCAAAAGAAATTCAATAGCTGTTTTACATTGTGTTCATATATGTAAATTAGAGAGGAGGCTTGATGTAATTATGTAGAAAACCGAGGTTAATAAATACCAGTTTGTGCTATAATTATCTGTACATTTCTGGACAAGGGTGGGTTGGAGTCCACATTAATGGAGTAAGAGGAAGGAAGCCCTGTGTATCAGGTACTGGGCTATGTGCTTTCCACCCAATTTATACCTACCTCCTCTGACCATCATGCTGAGAAAGCCCTCTTATCCCCAGTTTACGGATGGGAAGTCAAGACCCAGACAGTGAAGTCATGTGTTGAAATTGGCATGGCCAGTGCTAACCAACCTTTATGGCACCTGACTTGGTCCAAATCTGAAATTCTTACTCCTTCCTTTTCCCTCACTTTGTTCTATTACTAAATTCTATACTCATGAGTTTTTCACAATTTCAGAGTGTACTGATAGCTGGATTCAAATGCTAACATCTGAAAATTTATTGATTTTTGTTGTTTCAATATACTTCAATATATGACTGTCAATTAATGAAGTCATAGCTTGTCCAACTTATAAGAATATTTGATTTTCACAATCCTAACTTTTTCTTTTAGAAACAATTAACTTGAGACATGAAACGAAGTCTGCTCATATTTATCCTTCAAAATTGGAAACCACCAACATTTACAATAGGGAAAGTTGAGTAAATTACACTCTACTCCTATCATGGAGTATTAAGCAGCAAATGAAGATACTGTGTTTCAAAGACTATAAAATACACACAGAAAAATGAAACAATTTTCTCTGAATGCATTTAAAACATTTTATATAATAGGCAAGTATTTTAATGGAAAATTATACTTTATTATTACTTTTAATTGAGCGATATAATATAAAGACTCCATGTAGATTTTACATTCTGCCATCATTGAAATCGGGCCATTTTGCTTTAAGAACAAAGTACAATAAATATCTCTAAATAATAATATCAGTGCATGATTAATTGGCCTTCTGATTTACAGAGGCAAGGTGAATCAGTTCCAGGATATTTGTAGTAAGAGCAACAAAGCAGACATCAGAATGGGTCCCAAAGCCAGCAATTACGCCAAGACATCTCTTATTTTCAGCCACGGTTTCTGCATTTACTTTTGTCACTTTTTCTTTGCCCTTTTTGGTTAATCTTTTTTTTGCACAGACTTGTGCTGTGCCCCATCTGCTATGATTCACCCTGTTCTAATTATGCAGCAGGCATCCTGTCTCTATGAGCCAGATTTTATCAGGTTTTTAAATATATATATATATATATATATATATATATATATATATATATATATATATATATATAAAATTAGTCAGGGCCTCCCAGGTGAAAGAGGCAAATGCAGCATTTTTAAAAAGATGTTATTGCTGGAAATAACTCTCACCAGCCTGGATGCGTCCGATACTCGTGGTGATTTGGGGCAGATGGAAAACTCGAGTATGTTAAGGCTCTCCATTTCCTGGAAGGCTGCTTGGTGCAGGACAGGAGTCACAGACCCAGGAACAAGACTCCTGAGATCTTGCCACAGTCTGCCTTTTACTAACTGTGACACCTGGGCGTGTCGCTTAATGCCTTGACTCAACTTTCTCTTCTTTTAAGACAGTGGATAATCTCTGATCTTCCTTCCAGGTCTGATCCTTCTTCCAGACCTGACCCCTCCTTCTTAACTCAATCACTTTATCCATAGATCTGGTGGAACCACTTATCTATTCAATGGATATTATTGGAGGACCTATTTATAGGTGACCCAAGGTTTGGAGACACAGAATCCCACTATAGTTCTGCTACTAAACAACTAGGTCAGGCCTGACAATTCATTTCTATGTTTCTGCTTTCTTAGCGAACATTTATGTCACATCTACTAGGTATCAGGCATTATCCAAAGCACTTTACAAATGTTAACTTACATTCTCCATTTTACAGATAAGGAAACTGAGGCACAGGAAGTTTCAGTAACTGGATGCTGTAGACTGAATTGTGTCCCCCTAAATTCATATAGTGATACCCTAACCCCCAGGACCTTGGAATGTGACTGTCCTCAGAAGTAGATCCTTTTACATAGCGGTGAAGTTTAAACAGAGCTGCTCAGACGGCCTCTAATCCACCTGGGACCTTTATAAGAACAGGAGATCTGGATGCATGAGGAGATGCCACGGATGTGTGTGAACAGGGAAAAGACCGTGGAGGACGCAGGGACAAAGTGGCCGTGTGCAAGCCAGGGACAGAGGCCTCCGAGGAAACCAAGCCTGCTGACACCTTGAAGTTGGACTTCCGGTCTCCAGACCTGTGAGAAAACGCATTTCTGTCACTTAAGCTGCTGGGCAGTGGTGTTTTGTCGTAACCGCCCGCAGACTAATGTGCCCCCCGCAAAAGTCACAGAACGGGCAAGTGCTGGTGGATGGGATCCAGAGTCTGTGCACATAACCACAATATTCCTCTGTCTCGCAGAGATACGAATACGGCTTCCCTTATTACCAAATAGGAGTAGAAAAAGCCTACTGCTCAGAATGGCGTATAACCAGGTCCTCGTTAATCCCTGCCTGGAGAGTCATTAGCTGTGTGACCTTAAGCAAGGAACAGAAACTCTGATCTTCAGCTTTCTCACCTGTCACACTGAGGTAATAATGCCCACCTCGTTGAATTGTTAGGTCGATTAGAATACACAGTGCTGAGAAAGTACCTCCTAGGGTATGTGGAACATACAGAAGATTTAAACGTCTCTTTCTTTCCTTTCCACGAGTTAATGGATGCGGAGTAGTAGAGATGTCAAAATTGCGAGGGAAGGTCCACCGAAGGCATTGGTAAGAACACTTGCCTTGTACGGCGTGCCTTCTACCTGCCGGGCAGTTTGCATATGCCATCTCTGCTTCCCGTGAAGTAGCCCAAGGAGATTTGTGTAATTCCTCCTCATTTTAAAGAGTAAAAAAAAAAAAGGAAGCTCAGAGAGATTCACTAACTCATTAAGGTCACAGAAAGTACCTGCTAGTGGAAGGATTCGCCCATGGTGGTTCTTATGCCAAAGCCTGAATTCTTGCAGCCTTCATGCGTCCTGTTAGATTCCTTGTTAGTTATTTCCTGACAAACCCATAAGCCTCTAGAAGCCAGGAACTGTATTTATTTTGTGCGACTCCTGTTCTAACCAGTATTGTGAATGGCATAAGCACAAAGTCAATTCAAATGAGCAAATAAGCCTGTCAAAGATGTTGAGTCTGCTCCCCTCTGACCCTGCTCCTTTCCTCAGCTGAGTGAAGCACAGGGCCCTGGGCTGAGCCTGGACCTGGGCTGGACCTTCTGGAATGGGTGTGGCTCCCATTACACCTAAGAGTACACACCCGCAACCATCCAGTAGGCTGCTCCCCCAGCCAACAGGGGCCCTTCTGTGGCTCCAAACAACTGCACCCCATTCACAATCATACTGTTCCTGAACTCCCCTGCCTGTTAGGTCCTCTATTGGACAATAAAATAAGAAACTTCCTGACTCTTCTTGCCCCAACATCTTCACACTTACTTTTTAACATTCAGGGCCTCTGGCTTCCGACCAGATCAATATAGCATGATCTCTCACAAAAAATCACTTCAAAATGATGCGCCCTCGGTAAGGCAAGGAGCTGGTCAGGTTCTTTGCAGATCAATGGCTGCACCCTCCGGAGAGCAGGGCGTGCTCTTGCCTTATTACAGTTTGAGGATTGCACTTAACCTTACTACAAGGGTGCCCTTGAATGCTTAAGTAGGTGGCTTTTGATCTTGGTCCTGAAAAGTAAGTAAGAACTTTGCAAGAAGGGGCAGGGAGGCTGGGAATTGAAGAAACAAAGGCCATCGTGTACAAAAACATGCAGGGGACAGCCTAACAAACAAAAGCAAAACAGGATTTACTGAGCACCTACTTTATGCCAGGTGCTCTGGAGGGAGATCAGAATCCTCACCAAAACACTAGGTCATTACTTTTATCTCTATTTTATAAAAAGACAATCTGAGGCTCAGGGAGGTCATGTAACCTTCTCGAAATGACATAGCTATTCATTGATGAATATTTTAAATGTCCAATTGGCTGATCCAAAGCCCACTCTTTCTAGAAAGACAAACACACTATAGAGGCTGTCCTCGGTAGCCCCCAGACTCCAGTCTCAGATGCCTATTTACAGGAAAGGAGCTTTATTCGTTTGTTTGTTCATTTTTCAAGTGATGATTTTGGAACTTGATGATCAGCATGGTCAGAGGTTCCGGGGTGGGGGCGATTAGAGAGGCTTTAGGTCATGAGGAGCTGTGGCACCTCTGCTCTGGGTCTGTGGTACTTGGAGAAACTGACCGCTCTTATGAGGAATCAGACATGAACAGACACTTCTCCAGAGAAGACATACAAATGGCTAGCAGGCACATGAAAAAAGGTTCATCATCATTAGTCATCAGGGAGATTCAAATCAAAACTACATTGAGATACCACCTTACACCAGTTAGAAAGGCCAAAATCAACAGGACAGGAAACAACAAGTGTTGGAGGGATGTGGAGAGAGGGGAACCCTCTTACGCTGTTGGTGGGAATGCAAGTTGGTGCAGCCACTTTGGAAAACAGTGTGGAGATTCCTCAAAAAATTCAAAATAGAGCTACCCTATGACCCTGCAATTGCACTACTGGGTATTTACCCCAAAGATGCAGATGCAGTACAAAGAAGGGCCACGTGTACCCCAATGTTCATAGCAGCAACGGCCACAATCACCGAACTGTGGAAAGAGCCGAGATGCCCTTCAACAGATGAATGGATAAAGAAGATATGGTCCATATATACAATGGAATATTATGCCTCCATCAGAAAGGATGAATACGCAACTTTTGTATCAAGATGGACGGGACTGGAAGAGATTATGCTGAGTGAAATAAGTCAAGCAGAGAGAGTCAGTTATCATATGGTTTCACTTACTTGTGGAGCATAAGGAAGAACATGGAGGACATTAGAAGGAAAGGAAAAGTGAATTGGGGGAAATCGGAGGGAGAGACGAAGCACAAGAGACTGTGGACTCTGAGAAACTGAGGGTTTGGAGGGGAGGGGTGTGGGGAGTCGGGCGAGCCTGGTGGTGGGTATTGAGGAGGGTGCATATTGCATGGAGCAATGGGTGTGGTACATAAACAATAAATCTTGGAACACTGAAAATATAAAATTAAATAAAAAAAAAAAAAACAGAGGGGAGAACTTCAGACGTTGAGATGGAATCTTAGGAAGAGATACCACATTAAATATCTGCACCTGGGCGCAGGCTAGATCCCCACCCAGTTGGAATTTATTCTTTCAGTTATGTATTCTTTGCTCACCAAATATGTACTACTTCGCAGGCACCGAGCACGTGCTAGTCACTGGGGCACCGAGGAAACAGGTGCCCTCCTGCTCTGCCCTCGGAGGACTCACTCTCAAGTCTTGAGCGGGCAGCGTAGGCAGGCGAATGAGTCCACAGAAGCGAGAAGCCTGAGACCACTAGAAAAAGCAGTAGGTGATGCTTGTCCTAAGTGGGGTTGCCGCGGGGAGGGGCCCCACAGTGTGTTTCCCACAGGTTCCTGGAAGGAGAGATGAGCTGCTTGCCATCTGGTTTCAGAGCTGGGACAAGATCCAGACATAGCTCGAGGACCTGGGAATAGGTGGGAGGCAAGCAAAGGTGGTCCAGCCTGGGCACTTGAAAACAAAAGGTCACCCAGCCCGTGCACTTCTGTCTCACGGGCCCCCTTGTGCTTTCTGCCGTTGAAGAAATTGGCTTCTCACGAGCCAGGAAGTTCAAACTTGCCAGACTTGTAATCCATCTGCTAAGGTGTCAATTCAGGTGAGATTTTAAGGATTCAAATAGATTCTCTTTGATGTGGCTGCTTAAAATTACCTCCCGCTTATTTTAAAGCAATTTTTATGGCACATTTACTTGGGCGGGCAGGCCTACGCAAAGGTCCCCATACACAGGACGCTCTTTGAAAATGTGTATTATGTAGATATGGATTTGTAGTCTCCTCCAAATTACTGCCTCAGTTTCTCCAATGCCATTTGCTTCTCGTTTTCTTCCCCAGTGTGTCCCGATCTTTCTCTGTCTCTCTGTCCCTGTCCCTCTCTCTCATGTCTACCTGATTCTCTTGCCTCCTTTGTTCCTGCCCCCTTCTGTCCTCCTGTTTCCTGACTCTTTGTCATTATTCACAAGTGCAGAGTGGCACTGCCCTGGACCATTTCCTGCAGCCGTAAAGCTCCCCGTCCCAGATCACAGCGAGTTAGGAACGATCTGTTCCATGTGCATAGGGATTTACAGTGTGTGAGGGATTCTGAATTTTGTATCAATTGGTGGAAGGGAGGGATCTAATGACCTGCCCGTGCTTACTGAGGACCCACCAGGCACAAATTTAAGGAGTGAGTGAGAAGTGTTTAAAAGCCAGCTGGAAACCTATTAAAAAGTCCATATCCCAGGGTCCCTCACCGAGATTCTGATTTAGGAGAAACCAGGAATCTGCATTTAACAAACTCTTCAGGAGATTCTGATGATGGAGGCCTAACTTAGAGAAAAGTGGTCTAGGTGCTTCTCCAACCTTGAGGTGCACAAGGGTCATCTGGGGATCTTGACATAAAGCCATTTCTTATTTAGCAGGTGAGATTCTGCATTTCTAACACGCTCCCAGGTGTTCCTGATGTCCGGGGTGCTCTGGCTGGGGCCACCGTGGGCGGAGCAAGAGTCTAATAGTTATTATTCTCCTTTTTTTCCTCCCAGATCTGGAAATCACAGCAGTAAGGCCACTTCCACAAATCTGTAGGAGTACTAAGTGGTAGATCTGGACACACAGCCATCATCCTGTTGTTCTTTTAATACCTTGCATGGAGACTCCCCTCTGGAGGACCAGGAAATGGGGAGATCATGAGAGAGACACAGGATGGAGGCAGGACATCAAGTTTTGCAGGGTTTGGGCAGTCCTGCTCATATTTCCGACTGGACCAGCCAGCCTTGGGAGCTGCCTGGGCTGCCAGCACTGCCTCGCATTCCGCGGGGCTGATCATCACTCTCCCCAGGAAGCCCAGGGCCCTGGAAAGATCATTGTTAATAGGATCCCACAGGCCTGAGTTAAAATGTTGTCTCTGCCCGTTCAAATCGTATGGGTATGGTATTGATGTTAATTACAAATGAAGACGTTTCAGTTCATTTCCCTGAGCCTCATTAAGTTTCTTTTTCATAAAGTGAAGGTCATCTTCTGCTTCCTAGAAGACCACAAACACAATACGGGGTCCTGATACAGTAGGGTGGGTGTCACGGAACTTTGAGGTCTTACTGATGCGGGCAAGGTAACAAAAGGGGTTGATGCCCAAGATGGTGGCAGAGTCTTGACTCTAACTCAAACCCTCTGACCCCAATCGTCTGCTCTTCTCTGTTTTGTCCAGTCTCTGTTGTTGGTGAGCTCTTGAAGGGCAGAGACTGTGGGGATTATACATCATAAAAGCACTTACAAAGGTGGGTGGCCCATGGGGAGTGATCGACAAGGGGAGCAAAGCCGCCATCCTCGTTGCTATGAACCAGCTGCATTTCGCACATGCTACGTGCCACACAACAGAAGTGCACTGCTGGAATGCATGGCAGCCACGGAACCCGATCAGGTGACACCGAATGACTTCAGGGCCTATTTCCACTTAAATTCTGGGCACTGGATGAATTGTTCTGGGGGACACATATGGCTATGTAAACATCTGACTATCGCAGTCTTGAGTGGCCTCTTTCCAGACTTGCTGGAAACTTGCTTTTTTCTGTGCATGTCTTCCCGAGTGGTGCTTCTCACTGCCAGGCAGCCCTGCCTGGAGCTCGGTCCCCAGACTGCAGCTCTCCTGTTCCCAGTGCGCAGTGTCCTTCCTCCAGCCCCTCTCCAGGCAGAGATGTCGCCCTGCCCTCCGTTCTTACCTGAAACACACCTACAACACACCTCTTCGGGCATGCGGTATGGAAGAAGCCAAATAGGAGGTGACTATTCATTCTCCTGTGATCTAATGTCTCCCAGTTGCTCAGTGTCATCGCAGTGCCCTTGATGCTGTCAGCTTTCTCCACTACAAAATAGGAATGATCACACCAGTCCAGGAAGATAATAATGATGGTCAAACTGTAATGGAAATAGCAACTTGATTACTACATCATCGGGCTTTGTGCTCAGCTCTCTGAGGATTCTCTCCTTGCAGCCCGGGAGATGGGTCTTACCATTATACTCAGTATGGATGGGAAACTGAGGCACGAGAAGTGAACTAACTTCCCCAAGATCGCAGAAGGGCTGCGTGCCTGCCGCGATTACCTTTACTGGTATTCCTCAGGCAGTCATTCTCAGTGCTCTTAGAGCAAAAACAAAATCCCAGCTCCTTGGTGCAGTTGGGTGCATACAAGGTCTTACGTGACCCAGACTGTTCGCATCTGTGTATCTCTCGCTCTTGAAATATCTTCCCTGTGCTTGGGCTGTGATGTTCCCATGGAGCGTTAGTCAACTATTCCTCTCTCTGCCCTCTCACCTCGCACCTGGTGATTCATCTCTTAGGGACTTCTGCAGCTTGGTTTCTTTCGCCTGTCCAGGGCAGCCTTCCATAAGGTGCCCATGCAGGAAATCCCACCTTAACAGATAGAGTGCTCCTGACTATGGCTTCTCGCCCATTTCCTTATCTGCCTCCCACTTCATAGTGAGCTTCCTGAAGGCTATTTTGTTTCTCATTTTACCCCTAGTGCCTAACAAAGCATTTGACCTTAATAGTCATTTCCTAATAGCTGAGTAAATGAATCCACTGTAGCTTGCCCACGTTGACCCTGGGACTAGACTCTGAGCTTGGACATCACTGAAGTCATGTGGCATGCTGACGCCATTCACATTACCTTTACATATGTTATTCTTCTGGAGCCCAGAAACCCTATTCATCTCATTTGTTTCTTCTCACGATGTCACAAAACTGGTGTTCAGTGAATAAATGCTTATAATTGAATCAGAGAATATTAGATTTGAAAGAATCATTCATGATCATGGAGTATAAAAACCTCTGTTCACAGATGAGGGACATAAGTTTATTGAGTTAATGAATTTGCTTATAAAGCTTGGGTATGTGGGGGCACCTGGGTGGCTCAGTCGGTTAAGCGTCTGCCTTCAGCTCAGGTCATGATCTCAGGGTCCTGGGATCTAGCTCTGGGTTGGGCTTCCGGCTCAGTGGTGAGTCTGCTTCTCTCTCTCTGCCCCTCCCCCACTCTCGTGCCTGCTTTCTCTCTCTCAAATAAATAAATAAATAAAATCTTTAAAAACCAGTTTAAAAATGCACGGGTACAGAGCAGAAGAGAGCTAACAATGTCACAGGCTTTGGTGTCGCACCTATCTGTGTTGAAATTCTGCCTCTGTCACTAAATTAGTTTTATACCCTGTATCATTTCTTTAACTTTGTGGAATCTCAACGTTCTCATCTTGAAAAGTGGGCTCCTAAGAAGCAACTCACCAGGATGCTGTGGGAATCACATATTGGAAACATCGATTGAGAAGCTGCTTCTGCAAGTCTCTGGAACTGGCAGCACAGAAAAGGCTTGGTCTTCGTCAGCCCAGAGAGGTTCACATCCCTGCTCTGCCCCTCGCTAACTGCGTGACCTTGAGCAACCTACCTGACCTCTCGGCACCTCGGCTTTCTCATCAGAAAATGGGCATGATCATAATTACACCTACTTCATTTGATTATGAAACCAGAAGTTCGAGCTACTAAGAGCACCTCCCTCCCTACCCCAGGAAAAAGTAACTACCGGACCTGCCATATTGGAACACTGAGCAGCTGCTGGCTGCGAGGACAGGGGCTACTGGACAATTTTAGAAACAGAGCTGACCATTTGGGCTTTTGATCGCTGAGCATGGTAAGACTTCTGTGAATGGTTTGGCCACCTCAGAGACTGGCCTCTCCCAGGAGAAGTCATATCATTCTTCTACCTGACACTCTGTGTATGGATCTAGGAGACAAGAGGCAACAGACGTGTTCTCGCTGAGAGACCAACCTGAAGGAGTCACAGCGCACGGGCAGCAGTGAGAAGATGGTTTGCTATTTTGCTTGTGATTGTTATTGCCATTTCTGTTTCTAACTCAGCGTGAGGGAAGATGTTCACCGAGGAACTCTTGTGGATCTTGAGAGATTGGCCATGTGGAGTCAGTGATGCGGGCCAGGGGGTAATAGAGCCTTTAAAACTGCTTCCTCCGAGTGGCTCTGTCAGATGCCTCCATCGGGACCAGATGCTCAGGGACCCCAGGGGGTTCTAAGTGCCCATCAACTTTCCTAGCCATTCTTTGTCTCCTTGGGAGCCTTCTTTGTGTATCTGTGTAGTCATATTTTGATTCATTCAACAGACATTTATTGGTCACTGCTGCATGCCAGGCACTGAGCGGCCATAGCAGTAAACATGAAGAACCATCACCCTCAGGGGACATACAGCTTATAGGAGAGAACACTTCAGAGCAGTATGGGAAGGGCAGTTATAACTGGGGCAGCATGGGTGAGCACGGACTGAGCCTGGGCAATCATCTGGGAAAGGCTCCTTGGAGAAGGTAGAAGAGGATGGGATTTGGTACCACCAATGCCATGGCATCATGGCAGAAGGCTTAGACATTACCTACCTTAGCTCCCCCACCAAATGACTGGAGACACAAAGGATACCAAGGAAGAGAGCCAGAGCCACCGTAAGGCTGCAGTATATAGGGCTCCGGGCACTTAGGTTATCCAAAAGTCACCATCTGAACTATTGGCAAATGACCGCAAATGTCAGAGACGCCTACATGTATGTTGTTTTGCTCTGCTTTAAATGTGGTTCATGCATGGTGACTGGTTATTAAGCAGAAGTAAGGCACTTTCTCTCAGAGTGAGAAAGAAGCCTGGAAGACTAATGGTTCTTTGGTAGAACAAAACATGCCACCAAATTAAGACATTTTTTTTTACTCTGAGACACAAATATTTTGGTTATTTTTTACCATAGTTTATGGGATCAAGGGTATTTGCCATAGTGATATTATCAAACTTAGGACATTTTTGAGTCTTGGAGATTATTGCTGAGAATTTCAAGCATTAGCAGTAGCTTTACTTTTGTGCCTTTCCCCACATATTTAATTTGAGGGAGAGGAAGGGGGATATGTATAGTTGTCCCCCACAGCTATGAGCTTCTAAGGGTCACCCAGAGACCAGCACCAAACCTGGTATGGATAAACAGTCAAGAAATGTGAAGTGACTCAAAGAGTCACAGAAAGTGAATGACCTAAAGTTAATGGCAGATTGTAAACTTGAAAATTTAGTTCTTTATTCTCTCACTCTGATCTTTTTCTTCAAATTTTGTGACGGCCTAATAAAACATGAAATATATAGTTGTGCATGCTACTACTTGTGTTTTTCTTTACTGTTTCACAAGAGCCTAATTTAGGAGTGAGCCACTGTTCCACACACGCAGGCACTGCATAATGTAGCCTAATCACGTTACCCCAAGCCTATATAATTGATACTATTCATCCTGTTTTGCAGATGAGGACATAGCTTCAAGGAGATCAAAGTCACAAAGCTGGCATGTGGCAGAGCTAGATACCAAAAGCAATCTGACCCAACTCCATACTTTATTGTGACATCATGTGCCAGCACCCTAAATCCAGAGGTGAATGGGAATCGTCTTGAAATAAATCAACAGTGTGTGGGATGCTATCCACATCTACTTCATCCTTCACGGTCCTGCTCAAATACTCACTCTTCTAGACAGTACCCCACCTTCATGAGACCTTCTAGACACCCATCTGCCTAGAATGACTTAGGCATTCTGAACTCACTGACAGCCAGCAATTAGTTAAGATTTAATTAGTTACTATCAATACTAAAATTCCCTTTTGCTTAGTTTTATATTATCAGTGAGATCTTTAGTATCTCAAGGACCAGTCCTGATTCACAGCCCCAAATCATATTTTCCTCTATCCTAATCCCAAATCATAAATTCAGGTCATAGGGTAGAGATTTCATAAATCAGGGGAACTCCTCGTCTAATGTCTTCAATTTATAAATGAGGACACTAAGACCTAAGGAGATTAAATAATTCAGGCAGGGCCACTCAACTATTTCGTTCATTCACAGACATTATTTATTCAGTATCTGTTATATGCCAAGCACAAAAGGAAGGAAATGGCTAAAATGATAATAAGTGAATAAGCATGATAATTTCTGAGAGTGACAAACACTATGTAGGACCAAAGAACAACAGAGGGATGTGACGTAGAGTGGGGGGTGCTGAGTTATGCAGGGTGGTCAGAGACACCATATTCAAAGAAATAATAGTAGCACAAAGACCTTAATGAGAGGATGATGTGGAGTTCTGGGGGGAAAATATTTCATGCAGCAAATACGAAGATCTGTAAAGTTGCTGTGTTCAAGGAGGAGAAAGAAGGCATCGAGTATGGAGGGTAAAGAGCATACAATCCAATGACAATTTAAGGGGAAAGCATTTGAGAGTTTTAGCAGCGAAGCCAAAACATTATAATTTACATTACAACAGTCCTCTGACTGCCATGTGAAAAATGAGTTGGAAAGAAGCAAGAATGAAACAGAGATCAATTGGGAAAGCATTTCATTACTCTTTTTTAACAGCTTTATTGAGGCATAATCAATATACAAAAAATTGCACATATTTAATGGACATAATTTGATTAATTTGGACGTATGCATACATCAGCAAAATCATCGCTGCAATATCAAGGGAGTAGACATATCCATCACCTCCGAAAACTTTCTTGTGGTCCCTGTGTGTGTGTGTGTGTGTGTGTGTGTGTTATGTGTGTGTGTGTGTGTAGGAAGAAAACTTAACATGAGATTTACCCACTTAACAAAGTTTTAAGTGTACTATTATTTGTAACAATAGACACTATGCTGGACAGTAGATCTCTAGAACTTATGTATCTTGCATAATTGAAACCTTATACCGATTGAACAACTTCCCAACTTCTCAGCAGCACCCTCCCAACCCCCAGTAATCACCATTCTGTTCTCTGCCTCTATGAATTTCACTCTTGCAGGTAACTTATGTAAGTGAAATCAAGCAGTATTTGTTCTTTGGAGACTGCCTTATTTTACTTAGTATATTGTCCTCCACATTCATCTGTGTTACCACAAATGACAGGAATTCCTTCCTTTTTAGGAAGAGAGTTTTATTTTGTTGAAGTAAATTTCTTCTATATCTACTTTGTTGAGTTTTTTTTATTATAAACATTCATTGAATTATGTCAAATGCTTTTTCTGCATCTACTATCATGTGCTTTTCTCCTTTTATGTTGTTAGTGTGGCATATGACATTCATTGATTTTCATACATTGAAACATCCTTCTACCCCAGGGAGATTTCCACTTGGTCATGGTGTATGATCCTTTCAATGTGCTGTTGAATTTGATTTCCTAGTATTTTGTTGAGGATTTTTGCATCTATGTTCCTCGGGGATGTCAGCCTATAGTTCTCTTTTCTTGTGGTGTCTTTGTCTGGCTTTAGTATCAGGAACATGCTGACCTCATCAAACACATTTGGAAGAGTTCCCTTTTCTTCAGTTTTTTGCAAGAGTTCAATCTCCTTATTCTTTATGGATCTGTTCAATTCTTTGGCTTCTTCATGATTCACCCTTGGTACATTATTTGTTTCTAGGAATGTATCCATTTCTTCTAGCTTGTCCCATTTGTTGGAATATAATTGTTCATGCCAGTTTCTTGTGATTCTTTGTATTTCTGTAGCATCAGTTGTAATGTCTCCTTTTTCGTTTCAAATTTCATTTATTTGAGCTAAAAGAAGCAGGGTTGAAATTTCATCCTTTGGATGCCTCAACATTCTCTGTCGACTTTCCCGTGTTTCTTACTGCTATCTGCCCTGGTTTGCCTTTTATCCTAAAATATCTGTCTATGAAGTTTATTCACCAGCGATATTACATTTTACCACAGATGTGACCCTGAGTGAGTAAGAAGATGAGATGACCCTCTTAAGGTCTCTGTGCTGCATCGAATTTAGGATGCATTTCTGAATGAAAGATAGCTTCTGAG
>CM052899.1:170823840-170845414 GCA_028534135.1 Potos flavus
AGAGAGGAGAGAGAGGTGGGGAGGGGCAGAGGAAGAGGGAGAAAGAGTCTCAAGCAGACTCCAGGCAGAGCTCAATCTCACCACCCATGAGATCATAACCTGAGCCGAAACCAAGAGTCAGCCACTCAACTGAGTCACCCAGACACCCCTCGTGTGGACCTCGGCGGGACCCCCCCATTTTAAAGAATATCATGGCTTACTTGTCTCCAGATTTCCCTTCTCAGTAAGCCCAGCAAAAAGAGAATGTTGCCCCTCAATAAACTCTGGAAAGTCTCTGACATGCATGGTTTCTATTATATGCCCATTGTGAATATAATCAGTAAGACCCATAAGGGGATAGGACACACTGATTGGCCAGGCTTGAAGCACAAACCCACACCTAACCACGAGCCCATCGCTGGAGTACAAGTCCACTCCTCAGTCACATGACCACGCCAGGAGTGCAAGTGCAAGTGCATGCCTGGATCTCAAGCCCCCTCCCGAAGCACAGGCCTACACCCAGACCATAAACCCATGGACGTAAGGCAGGATTGGACGGACCTCATGCCCCTGGACTGACCGTGTGTGGAGAGGGAGGAGAGACCAGCTTGATGAAGATGCTAGTGCTAGTGTCAGAAGACGGAGGAAAGGATTCTGGAAAGAAGTACAAAAAAATACCAAAAAACAAACAAAAACAAAAACGAAAAAACATGAATAGATACAACTGATGCCCTCGTAGGAACCACATTATTCAAGCCTGCATTGAGCCTTTTCTAAATCTTTGCTATTGAAAAAGCAGTCTGGGAACGAGCAGCATCAGCATCACGTGGAAGTTTGTTATAAAAGCAGAATCTCATGTCTTACCACTGGGTCAGAATCTGCATTTTAACAAGATCCCTCTGAGAACTGTGTGCACCTTCAAGTTTGCGAAGCGCTAATCTGAACTTTGTCAATCATTATTTTATCAATAAGTAAATATCCCTCAGGCGGAAGGAAAAAAAGCATAATTTGGAAATCGGGAGAACTCGATGGTAGAATCCAAGCTCTGCTCCTACTCAGCTCGGGAATTCTGGGCTGGTTACTTTTGATTTTTATCCTTTGTTTTTGTTTTTTCATCAGAAAAGTGAGAGACTTGGGCTAGCAAAGCTCTGTGCTTTCTGCCAGTTTCTGACCTTTCAAAATTTTAGATTTGCTAAGTCTCAAAAGGGCAGGTAATTTGGAGGTTATAAAAACCATAATAAAGGGCTTTCTGCAGCTGTCAAAGAAGAAAGATATTTCAGAGGTGATCTTTGGAACACAAAATGCAGATTTCCTAATTTAGAAACCAAGCAAGATCTACATTGGTAGTTTTAAACTGCAGGTCCAAAAAACTATAGAATTCCAAGATGGAGGCCATGTGAAAAGTTGAAAATCCTGGATTAGACACTGCAAATCAAGGATAAGGTCTACAGAAACTCAGAGAAGAGGGAGCAGTTAGCATCTACTATAAGAATCCAGTCATCCATCCTGGAGGAGGCAAGTCACAAGTTACGCCTTGAAAAAGATGCAGGACTAGGCTCTGGGAAGCCAAGAGAAAACTTTGAAAAGTTCAAGCCTACCTCTTCTCACTGCATTAATTGCTTTTCAGAATATAAAAGAAATTAAATAACAACAGCCCCAATTAAATAATAGCAGCTTCCACTTCCTATGGCAATTAGGGAGATGGATAGCATGTAATTAATCCAAAGCCCCCCCGGAAGCTACTTTCACCCTTTGGAAATCAGCTCTCAGCTGTTCGTTTTTCAATGGAACACTAAGGATTTCTAGTTGCCGTTTATGTTCAGTGTGTTATTAATATCCCAAATACCTCTATGTAAACATTAATTGCTTGCCTGGCAGCTCATATCTGAATCTGAATACTTGGTCTATTGAAACCAAATTCATCATCACGCTTTGGTGGGTAACTGACCTCACCAGTGGAGCTTTCACAGGATCCTTGATGAAGGTGATGCACACTCCTCATCTCATCCGGAATATTTGTCAATACCGCATTGCCCTCCAGAAGAAAAATACATTTCGAAACAGAAAGCAGACAAAAGCTGGGCTCTATCCTACTTGTGGGTGCTGCTTATTTGTGAGTGAGCGTCCTGGGGAGCAAATTAAGGAGCTAATGACTTTGGTAAAACTCGCTAGAAATGGCAATATGGGAGGGGAAAGCCACTAATAGCTTTGCACTGCTTTTGTTAGGGTTGCTGAGGGCAAAACGGAAGACGGAGTCAGCCAGCGTGCTCCTTTCCTGGCTGGGGAAAGAGCACTGAGCTCTACGAAAAGTGGCTCTTAAGGGTTCAATGAAATTTTCCCTGGATGAGCTAACCTTGAACTCCAACTTTGTCCCTTGCTGTAACATACTGCTCCTCTATCTGAGTGTCTGTTGGCTTTTCCAGGTCACTCTTGTATCACTCAAGAGACCGGCAGCAAAGAGATGGCACAAGCCAATCAAAGAAATTAAAATCTAGGTAATTTAACGTATTTTTAATAAAAGGACTATGTACAAAGGTGTAGGCAGGGTTCAGGAAAACCAGCAAAGGGCACAATCAGAAAAGGCAGTATCCTGGGGCCAGCAGGAAGGGGATGACTCACACCACTAGACTGGAGAGTGCAAGAGGACGAGAGAAGGGGTAACAGTAGCCGGATAGAGTAGCTCAGGAGAGGACCCCCAGCAGGGAGCTGTGGCCTTTGGAAGAGAGATGAAGTCAATGCTTGCAATGACTTGCAAGCAAGGCTCCCGGGCGATCAGCATACACTCTGCTTCACTCCCCTTCCGCTGTATGGAATCTATCACTTTCTATTAGACAAAACCTACTGGAGGACAGATGGCAAGAAGCCAGTGATGCCATCGTCGGCCCTCCAGGATACAGAACCTGAAAGAAGATAGGGTATTGGGGGGGAGGGCACCTGGGTGGTACAGTGGGTTAAGCATCACACTCTTGGTTTCTGCTCAGGTCTTGATCTCAGGGTGTGGGACTGAGCCCCACTTTGGGCTCTGCATTCAGCACAGAGTCTGCTTGAGATTCTCTCCTCCTGTCCCTCTGCCCCTCCCACTCATTCTCTCTCTCTCTCTCAAACAGAAGTATTTAAAAAGAAAAAAGGGGGGGTGCCTGGGTGGCTCAGCGGGTTAAAGCCTCTGCCTGCGGCTCAGGTCATGATCTCAGCGTCCTGGGATCGAGCCCCACATCAGGCGCTCTGCTCAGCAGGGAGCCTGCTTCCCCCTCTCTCTCTGCCTGCCTCTCTGCCTACTTGTGATCTCTCTTTCTCTGTCAAATAAATAAATAAAATCTTTAAAAAATAATAAAAAGAAAAAAGGAAACTAGGGGATAGTCATTATTGAGAGGGTCAAATGGAATATACTGAACACAACAGGCTAGTGGGTATTCAAACCTACCCCGCCCCAAACTGAACTCTAGAGTTCCTTATCCTGCCCCAAACCTTTCACCTATCCATATTTCCCGTCATAGGAAGGACGCCACCTGCCACCTGCCACCTAGCAAACTCAAGCCTCAAACCCAGGAGCCGCTCCTGACTCCCCTCGTTTCGCTTAGCCGAGACTGACATTCTCTCTACCTGACCTATAGACCGATTTGTGAAACATACCTCTTATCTCATCCCCATTTCCACTTATCTCAATCCACTCCGGACCAGCCACCTTATCTCTCGTGAATTATGGCAGTGGTCTCCTGGTTGGTTTCGCTGCTTCTGCCTCTTCTCTAAAATCTATTAGGGACCCTGGAATGAAGTCCAAACTCCTTGTGCGTCTTCAGAGAGGTCTCTGGCTTGGCCTCGTCCCAGCCCATCTTTCCACTGTTATTTCTGACCACTCGTTGCCTCAGCCACGCACTTCCAGCTATACTGGTGGCGCCCTGCCTTTCACATAGATCCAGCTTATTCCTGCATTAGGACCTTCATGCCAGCTATTCCTTTGCCTGCAAAGTCCTTTCTGGAAACACACACTCAGCTCCTTTTGGTCTTTGAATATCAAGTTGAAAGTCACCTTCTCAGACATACTTTTTTAAGCCATCTAATCTAAAGTTGTCCCTGGGTCACTCTGCCATATCTCACCATTTCTTGTATATTCACTTATTCCTTTGTTTACTTATTCGTTGTTGTTGTTGTTGTTAATTTGGTCTGACTCTCAGGATAATACAAGGCCTAAGAGGTCAATGGTTTTCTCTCTTGTTGGCCTAAGATAGTCACAGTTCAGATATCTGGATGAATCTTTGCGGGCCATGAACATCAATAAATTTTTCAAAAATATCCAGAATACGAGTGAAGGAGAGAAAAAAAGAAGCATTTTGACTTTTGGATAGAGATAATATAAATCTGGGCTCTAGCACTTAGAACTCTGAGATACTGTGGGGTGATTACTAGGTTTTTGTGATTCAGCCTTTTCAACTATCAAACGGGGATCAGCAAGCACAAACCTCAAACCTAAGAGCTGAAATATTACATATTTTGTAGGGTTTTGAGAGGATTAAATTGAAAAATACATGTAAAGTACCTAGCAAATTGCATGACAAAGAGGTTAGACCCTATCAATATTAGCTCTACTTTTATTTGAAGTAAAATTTATTGGTGCTGTTAATGTACAGAACCAAAAATCTTACAAAGAGAAACTGTATATTTCAATTTACTTGACAAGTAAGCATTATTAAGGATATATCTGTTTTACTTACCATTATAGAACCAGAATATCAGATACATAATAAATGCTTACTTTTTGCAAATGAATGAATGAACGAGTGAATGAACAGGTGAGTAGTGTAATAGTGTGGTAATGTAATAGAATGGAAAGAAGGTTTGTGATCCAAACCAAATTACTATGTTTATTCAACTTATTTCACTTAGCATAATCTCCTCCAGTGTGAAATAAGTCAGAAAATCAGTTATCATATGGTTTCACTTACTTGTGGAACATAAGGAATAGCATGGAGGACATTAGGAGAAGGAAGGGAAAAATGAAGGGGCAGAAATTGGAGTGAGAGAAGAACCATGAAAGACTATGAACTCTGGGAAACAAATGGAGAGTTTTGGAAGGGAGGGGAGTGGAGGGATGGGTTAGCCCAATGGTGGGTATTAAGGAGGTCACGTATTGCATGGAACGCTGGGTGTTATACGCAAACAATGAATTATGGAACATTACATCAAAAACAAATGATGTACTGTATGGTGACTAACATAACACAATAAAAAAATGTGTTCACCCAAAAAAAATGTTTATTGAGATCTAACTATGTGCCGATCATTGTTCTAGGTAATAGGGGGTAGTAATGAGCAAAAAAAAAAATGCCTTCATGAAGCTCATATTGAGGAAAATAATTGAGGAAAAGAAGATAGGGTGTGCTGGAGGGTTGTAATATTTATTTATTTATTTATTTATTTATTTATTTATTTATTTATTTAAATATTTATTTATCTATTTGAGAGAGAGAACACATGAGCAGAGGGGCAGAGAAGACTCCCTGCTGAGTGCAGAGCCTGATGCCTGGCATGATCCAAGGACCCTGAGATCTTGATCTAAGCCAAAATCAAGTGTTGGACACTCAACTGACTGAGCCACCCAAGCACGCCTGGAGGGTTGTAGTTTTAGGGCTGTCATGGAAGGCATCATTGAGAAAGTGACATTTAAGGAGAGAGTTGTAGAAAGTGAGGGAGTCAGCTGGGCAAGTATCTGGTGCTTCTGCTAGGGATGAAGTATAAGCAAAGGCCTGAGGTCAGAGTGTGCAGGTAAGAGCCTGCTTGGCTGGGATCAGGAGGCAGGTAAGACCGTGGTAGTGAATGAGGACAGAGAGGTAAAGGTGGGCAGAAAGGGTAAGACCTCCAGGGCCATCCTAAGAACTCTAGCTTCCACTGTGAGCAAGAAGCGAACCCATGGGGTGGGTGACTAGTGCAATACTGGAATCACACCACCTTTAGCAGGACCATTCCAATTGCTCTGATGAAAATCAACCAAGAGGTTGACACAGTGGGAACAGAGACATGAGTTAGGAAGATCTGGACCAGGAAGGGAGCAAGAAGTGGTCAGATTCAGAATTTGCTGGCAGATAGGATGTGGTTATGGTAGGTAAGACCAAGAAGACGCCAGGGTGAAAATGTACATTTGATTTTGTATCTGTCTTCATGAGCTCTCATTTGGTGGTGAGTTGACATTCACTTTCCTCTCAAAGATGTGATCTTTGGATTTTGGTTGCTATAAAATTTTCTGAACCTAATTCTTCAATAGAGAATCAGAATGAATATAACATGACTCCAAGTGATCTTGGTCTAGCATGCCTGGACAGGATGGCAGTATTTCTCAAAGTTTATTCCTTGTAACATCTTCCCTATGAAATTTTAATGAATGTTATGAGAAAAAAAGGTCAAATAAGTTTAGTAAGGACAAAGCTAAATAATGCCTTTGCTGTCAGATTGATCAGAGCCTCTAATACATTACAACACATTGTGCGTCTACAAGGTCACAGTATTATCAGTGTTGAGGGCTAAATTATGTTTTTCCTCCCCTTCCCCCCAAATCCATATGTTGAAGTCCTAATCTCCAGTCCCTCAGAATGTAACTGTATTTGGAGACAGCCTCTTTAAAGAAGCAATTAAGTGAAAATGAGGTCATATGGATGAGTCCTAATCTAATCTGACTGGTGCCCTTATAGGAAGAGTAGATTAGGACACAGACGCACAGAGGGAAAATGATGTGAGGACACAGGGAGAAGATGGCCATCAACAAGCCACAGAGAGAGGTTCCAGAAGAAACCAGTACTGCTGGCACCTTGATCTCCAGTTTCTAACCTTTGGAACTGTGAGAACATAAATGTCTCGTGTTCAAACCACCCAGTCTGTACTATTTGGTTATGACAGCCTTAGCAAACTAATACACAGAATATCTGTTCCTTTTATAGAATTTCCCTAAGGTGGTACAAGGCTCTATGCTTTAGAACTAATAGAGGTCAGATCCACTCAGGAAGTATCTGGGGCAACAGGCAGGTGACTGATTAGGAAGAAACTCCCTGAGAAAATATCAGAAGTGACCGCCCAATCATTTAAGGTAAAACAATCAGACAAACAAAAAACTTCAAGAAGCAGAAAATGAAAGCAAATTAAGTGGAGGGATAAAATTTCATATAAAATGCACACAATGTGTCTTGTTTACTTACTTTGGAGACAAGAAATATGGTGAGAATTTCAAACTAAGGTAAGGAGCATCCCAACTGAGGATGCACAGTGAATCCTGATAACCAGAGACAATGTTGAGCTGTAATCCAACCTGTGGATTTCACTCACTATTTAGCTGCTGAGATTATGATGAAGGACTGATTGGAATTTGGAAAAAAACAGGAAATTACAAAATCTATTTTCATTTGGAAATCCAGCACTTAATGTGCTTATGATACACTCTGCCCTTTCCATTGCATTTTATTTTATTTTGAGAAAGGACTTCTAGCAAAGTTCTGAAAAGGTGTGCATGCATATATGTGTGTAGAGGGTGATGAGTAATATGCCATCAAAATCTATGTGCCATAAAAATATTGGTGGGGGAATTTTCAGAAGGGAGCACCAATATGCATGTTACTTGGAAAAAAATTATATATAAATGAATTTTCTGTCATTTCTGCTATCCAACTCACTTGATTCATTACTTTTTAAGGGTTTCCCATAATTTACCAAGGGAAGGAATTAAACACTCTTCCTGAAGTGCATGGGACTCAGAGATAATTAATTTCTTCCCTGTAGACTTGTCCTCAACACCTGATGAGGGGTTACAAAAAGAAATTTCATGTCTTATCCCTGCACTTACAGATGGTATCATTAATGACCAGACTAATCAAAGACTGGATCACAAGAAAGAAATGGATACAGAACTAGTAGGTGGATTCCAGGAAGAATTGGATGTTTAAAATTCAACGTACTAAGTTCTCTCAAAGCAAACTTGAACATGGAGCACACCGAACTTGAACTACTTTCAGATAGTAGCTGAAAGAACATAGCTCAGTAGCTAGCTGATTTTAATATGATGTTAATTTGGGGGACCCTTTCCTCTGAGAATACATTAGCCAGCTATACATAGATACTGATGTTAAGAAATCTTGAGTCGATGCCCCATACATTGCATGCTTATGATACAAATCCTACTGCTTTTTCTTATTCTTAATCCGGAAGCCCTTACAACTAGTGTTAGTCTCTCCCCTTCTCACACATTTGTAGGATTTACAGCTGATACATTCTATAGCGTTCTATATATAGTGTTCTACAGTATTCATTTTGGCCTTAGGATAATAAATGAAGTAACTTTGAAACTTCAGGGAGCTTCAAAAATAAACTCTCTTTTATAAAAGAGGGATATTAGGACTTTCCATAAAGTGTTCTTATAAATTTGGAGGAAATGTATAAAAAACCATGATAGTATCCAAAAAAGTGCCTCCTATTTTTGATACTGATAACATTATCATCAAGACTCATTATAATCTTACTATGATAATCCAGGGGTGCTTGGGTGGCTCAGTCAGTTAAGTGTCCGACCCCTGATTTTGGCTCAGGCCATAATCTCAGGATCGTGAGATGGAGCCCCATACTCAGTGGAGAGTCTGCTTGAGATTCTCTGTCTCCCCCTTCCTCTACCCCTCCCCTTTTGTGTGCTCTCTAAAAAAATAATAAAAAAATAATTATATATAATTATAATTCATGCTTCCCATTTTACAGGTGAGTAAATTGAGACTTGGTCAGTGGAGTTGGATAGACTAGGGTTGGATAGCGCCACCTACTAGCTCCATGGATATTGTGAAAGGTATTTTTATTTCTCTGACTTGCTTTAGAGGAAAGCTCAGTTTTTTCATCTCTATTTTATAGGATACCTTTGAAGATTAAATGATATGACAAATATAAAATGGCATGCAATACTGGGCATATTTTAGAAAACAAATGCTAACAAAGTAAAAAAATAAAATAAAATCCTGTAAGATGAAATAAGTAAAATATTTAAGGAGTATGAAAAACATCCCTTTGGTATCTTGGTGACTGTAAGGAGTAAAAGAGAGAATAGAGTGAGACAAGTTCATTCTAAAGCTCTGAGCTTTAATGACACTAGGGAAAATCTGAAACTTTCACACACATAAAATAAGGACCTAGCAACTGGGAGAAAGGGCCAAGTCTCCTTAGAAGGAGACTAAAGCCAAAGGTGCAACCTGCCCTTGACCACCTTGAATGGCCACTAACAGTATACTTTCATGATAACTCTGGAGAGTAGGAAAATGGTGGAGAATATAATAATCGATATTTATTTATTTTAAAAAAGCAGTTTTTATGATGTAAAGTAGAAAGTTCTTGCACTTACACTACGTTCAATATGACTTGTATTTCTTTCATGTGAGAAACATGGCTACTTCAGAGTGCAGAGCTTAGGAATTCCCAAGGCATTAACGTGGCCCTGGTGAGATGGAGCTCACTGTAGAGTAAGTACAAGAATTTTCTGCTTTAAGATAAAAGTAAACAAAGTGCCTTGATCTCATGCTGAGTCCCTGGCTAGAATCAGCAGAAACAAACAGAATTATTAAAATCGACCATAGTCTGCTTTTGTTCTATGTTCCTCAGCAGAAGGAAACTGGAAGAAAGAAGAGTCACACTTGGGCGCCCGGGTGGCTCAGTCGGTTAAGCATCTGCCTTCGGCTCAGGTCATGATCCCAGGATCCTGGGATCAAGTTCTGCATCAGGATCTCTGCTCAGCAGGGAGTCTTCTTCTCCCTCTATCTCTACTCCTGCCCCCTGCTTGTGATCTCTTTCTCATTCTCTCTCTCTCTCTCAGAGAAATAAACAAAATCTTTAAAAAAAAAGAAAGAAAGAAAGAAAGAAAGAAAGAAAGAAAGAAAGAAAGAAAGAAAAAAAGAAAGAAGGAAAGAAAGAAAGAAGAAAGAAAAAGAAAGAGAAAGAAGAAAGAAAGAAAGAAAGAAAGAAAGAAAGAAAGAAAGAAAGAAAGAAAGAAAGAAAGAAGAACGAAAGAAAGAAAGAAAGAAAGAAAGAAAGAAAGAAAGAAAGAAAGAAAGGAAGGAAGGAGGAAGGAAGGAAGGAAGAAAGAGGAAAGAAAGAAAGAAAGAGAAGAGTCACACTCCATTTGTGGAGTCTACTAAGAGCTATTAACCTGTGTGGAGGTTAGGGTTGCTTCTGACAGTGCAAATCATGCATTGCACAACTTCTGGGAGCATCAATCACATTGTCATCATTTATAATGTATACAGTTATAATGCATGTTTTAAGTAGATTGGAACCAAATGACTTGAGGAACCAATTCTTTTGTCTAATTGGCACAAAGTTGCCATATTGGCTGCTATGAAGCCTGGGTGGGAAGAAGGCCCTTGCCAAAGTCAGTGAAAGGGGCACAAATTAGAAAGAAATGGACAAGGACCTTTAGAGATGGGTTCCCATACAGCATGAGGGCATGCCCAGAGACGGTGCTACTTGTACTGTTATCTCTGAGAAGAAGGATGTTGCACGTATTTGTAAAATCAGGATATGTAGCCAATAAAGTAAATCAAACATTTTGTCAACAGAAATTTGATGGAGAGGGAGAAATGGTTCCAGAATGTCAAGTCAGATGGGTGGGTACAAAATGGAGCATTTATTGTTGGTACCAAGGAGGTTGGAAGCAAGATGGAATGTGGGGTGGGGAGGGCTGATTAATACCTTATGTGGAAAATGTTTGTGTAGAACCTGTCCTTTTATAGGACCTGAGATACATCTTTTGACTTAAAGGAGAAAGAGCAGGTCTATTTTTGTACTAAGGGGTCATGGGGAGTCTAGAGTTATTAGAGGCATGGAATTCTCAAAGGATTTTTTATAGGAACCCAGAGACAAATGTCATGACTGTTGGGTAAAATGTTAATTCTACTCCTGTATTAGGTCACTAAGAGTTACATTAAGTTTTCATTTCTTGTTATAAGATCTTCACACTGGACATCACATCCCTTTGTCATTTGTCACTGTCTTGGCTCTTGTCTTAACATGGAGTTTCTTTCCATGATCAATTTCTCCTTTTCCGACTTCCTTATGCTTGAGGAAGACTCAAAGCAAGACTTTAAATTAAACAGGGTAAATTCAACAATGGAATCACATTCTAGAAGCTGTAGTAAACGAGGGCAGAGAAACATACACCCCAAGTTGCAGGAGAACATGGCGGGAGGCAGCATCAGCCGAGCAATGCCAACACAATGTTGGATGGATTAGTGGTAGCTGACATGGCAGAGCAGGGAAAACGGAACCCTAACACAATGCAACTGAGTTGAGGGGAGAAGCAAGGAGAGACCCACGAAGAAACAAGTTGAAGTGGGATAATTTTCACAAATTGGAGTCACTAGGCATCTTTCATGCTGGGATTTTTGGTGGGAATACATCAGACTACTGCTTACAAGACTATATAAGGAGCAACTGGCTTCCCGTGTTTGCCTTGCTCATAAGCACAACCAGGCAACTGTCAGAGAGAAGAAAGGTTTTCTTCTTGGAGATGGTAATGTCAGGGACAGCCCAAGGCAGAAGTGAGGTACCTTCTGGCAACAAGGGTATTACGGGAAAGTCAGCAGGAAAGAAACAGGATGCTTAGCCTTTGCCCTTGCTCATCTGACAATGGCGGGCAGTCTTCTATCACCCTGGCAGGAGCTGAGAGGATGCTTGGTTGAAGAAATAGACCAACAGAAGACAGAATTCCTATAGAAGCTGTCATCTGGAGGTCCAGCAATGAAATGGCTGTGGTCTGCCTGATCTACTGGCGGTAGAGCCTTTCTGGCAACAATCGGCACAGACACACAGGGTTTTCCATTGGCTTTTTAGTCTCAACCTTAAACGTGACCAAGGGCCAGCAGATATTTGAGGGCAGCTTCTAACATAAAGGTATGATACCACAGTTTTTTAAAAGCACAATTTTCAAAAGAGGAATTTGATCAAAGCAGAAACATGCAAGAAGCAGAAAAACATCTATAAATTAGATCCTTAGATATATAAAATAAGGTGTTGCATATGGAACAAGATCAGGAAACTAGAAAATATGAACACGCAGGGAAAAAATTCTACAGGAAATTGAAATATTATGGCAGTCATAATAATAATAATAATAATAATAATAATAATAATAGAAACAACGAAATGGTTAGAAAATAAGGTTAAAGAAATTTTCCCAAAAGCAAAACGAACAGATAATTAGTTGACAAACTTTAAAGAAAATATTAGAAATTTAGAGGATCACAGGAGGTTCAAAAGTTGATTAAGTTCTAGAAAGAGGAAGGAGACAAAAAAGGAGATGTTCTAAGCAGAAAATACTTAGCTTACTAAAATTAAAGGGTGTGTGTTTTAATACTAAGAAGAGCTTACCATCATTAATATAAATTTCTAGGCCCAAGATGGAGCCTCTCCTGCACCAGATGCCATGTCAACTAATTGAAATTCAGGCAATTTTCATGTCCCTGTAAATGCTTTGCCTTGCCAGGAAGAAGGACATCTGGTCAGCCAATCGCCAGACACAAGGCCAATGCTCAATTTCTCACCCCAAACAAGGCTGATCATGTGATCCCAGCCAATCAGATATTTTCTATTTTTTCTCTTTCTTTATTCTTTATTCTTTATCTTTATCTAATTCTTTATTCTTTATCTAATAAAAAGTCTCTGCCTCCTGCCCCATTTTGCAATTCTCCAAATCGAGACTACCCACTTTATGAAAAGTGATGAAATTTGTATCACCTAAATAGTCTTCTTCAATTATTTTTTTAACATCAGTACCCAAAACAATGGGGAAATATTCCACAATAAGGCACCCCATTGTCAAATTTCATAAAATGGGAATTTATAAAATACTCTAAAAGTTTTCAGAAAGAATATACGGGACATATGAGGAGGCTTAGGAATCAGAACAGTGTCAGACTTCTCCAAAGCAATATTAGAAGCAACGCCTACTGCCTTCAAGTTCTGAAAGAAATAAAAATTTATCCCCAGATGATCTATCATTTAAGCGTGATGGTAGAACAAAGATATGTTGAAGTGTTCAAGGTCTCAAACAATTAACCTCTCATGGGTTTTTTTCATGAATACATTGGAGAGAGTAACCAAAAAAGAAGTCAAGAGTTTCAAGAAATAAGATAGCCACACAGAGTAGAGTTGAAGAGAATTCTCAGAACAGTGAGGAGGAACCCAAGAAAATGGTTGTGTAGACAAAAGTCCTAAGTGACAGGTCAGAGAGATTCTGGGCTGGTGAACATGTGGAGGTCCTGGAGGATAACCCTGGAGGGTAACAACCCGAGGAAGGGCGTGGAAGTTTTGTGCCCCTTTCTACAAATCTTCCCATGTGCATCTCCTCCATCTGGTGCTTCCCAAATTGTATCCCTTTAGGATAAACCTGTAATCAGGAAGTAAACTGTTTCCCCGGGTTCTGTGAGCCACTCTCAAAACGTACTGAAGCTGAGAAGAGGTCATGAAAACCTCTGATTTATGGTCAAGTGGGGTTAGAAGTACAGGAGACCACCTGGACTTGGGATTGTTTCTGAAGTTGGGAAAGGGGAAATTTGTGGGACTGAGCCCTTAACCTGTGGGATCTGATGACCGGATGCTAAAGCCAGGTGGATAGCCTCAGGAAAGAGGGACATTGTAGGACATCCAGATGGTGTGCAGGGAACTAGACAATTGCTTGGTATGGAATGCCCACACCTCTGGTGTCAGAAGGAAAGTTCTATGAACAGTACAGCAGACACACAGAGAGAGTTTTCTCTTTCCACTTCATGTTGGGTGTTTAATTCATAGTTCAGATTTAAACAATAACAACACAAAATAAATAAATAAATAAATACATAAACAATGCAGTTTTTAAATCCTGGAAAAGTAAGCTGTTTGCAAGAGAAAGTGCAACCAAAGCACTACATAGAACAATTATAGATAAAATTTGCATAGGCAAAATAGTATAAATGCTGGAAATTGGCTTCTCCAAAATAGCTGCTAGAACTATATTGGGTGGATGAAGATGCTAGAGGCAGTGGAGGTTTATGTTTGGAGTTGAGATGGCCATAACATTCTCTCTCTCATGGTAGAATATCAATAGATAATATCAAAGGCCAAAAATCAAATCAAAGATCGTTTGTTCTGCTAAAACATATGTCTCTTACGGGAATTGGTTTATTCGTATTTGCTGTGCATAGGTATGGTTCATGGGTGATTTCTTTTGGAAGCTATTTTGAAGCTATCAAAGGCAAACATTCTCAAAATTTAAGAGGAAAGCATTAGCATATATGAGAACTTTAAGAAAAATAAAGCTGGCAAGTCCTACAGAAATACCTTCCTTTGGAGTAAATAGTGACATTTTAGTGGCTTTCAGAATCATTGGGAAGACTGAGGAGGTATTGATGAAGAGGCTGCAAAGACATCCCTCTACGTTAGGAAAAGGAAAGATTGAGTATGAAATCTCCAGCTTGTGAAAGATTTTTAATTTTGATCAAACCGGTCGCTTTTAGAAGCAGATGCCCTTGAGCATTGACATTTTGGCAGAGAATGTATGAGCCCCAGGGTATGAGGCTGCTGAGGATCTGCATCCATGCTGGGTGCAAATGTCACCAGAGATTTAGCTCCGTGACTCTTTTTATTAGGCTTGTTATTGTTTTAGTTGATGCTGCACATTTCAACATCCATAGCTTTTGAGTGGTCTGCCCTTAATCCTAATTTTCTCATAAATCTGCTATTTTTAGGCTTTTTGGCAATACATTTGACATTAGAGCAGAAATGGCTGTGCTTAGAAATATGGAGATAAATGCCAGCAGAAACAGCTAAAACCAGATGAAATTATTGCCTTCGGAGAGCAGTGGTTGCGGGAAGGGAAGTTTGTGGACATGGGCATTCTCTTTTCTTTACAAGCCTACTCTGTAGAACATTGATAAAAATAACCTTTAAGCACATTAATAATTTCGGATAAAAAGATTTAAGCAGTTATATGTCTCAGCAATGTAACAAATGAGTTATATGTTAAGCGGGTTATGTGTCTAGCAATATAACAGATTAGATAAACTGATATCCTCTTATCACACACCACTCAGAAATGTTGAATACATCATAAGAAGCAGCCTTTGAACACATAGTTGAGTGCTTAAGAAAGTAAACCAGGGACTAAAAATAGGTAAGGAATTGAAAACTAGGGTGGCAGTTGTGAGCTTCCAGGGGAGTTGAGCTGAAGAGTTGACTGGAGGTTTCAGTAAGGGGAGACGCTGAGACTGAGAGCTACATGTAACACCAAGATCCCCAACTGGCAACTTGCTCCCTTCACAAATAAATGAGATATATATGTATGTGTGTGTGTGTGTATATATATATATATATATATATATATATATATATATATCTCATATATGACATATAGACTATATATGGTCTGCTCTCTGGACACTACAAGGGAAAATAAATCTCTCCTGTATTTTTTTACCATAGCTTTTATGCAAGTTTGAAGGTTACATTCATACTATCCCCTAAAACTAAAATGAACTAATGATATCCCAAGGTGATTGGTAAAAGCCAACACAAAGCATATCCTTAACTAGGCCACTCAAGAGATTCGCATATAAAATTCAGCTGAACATGAGCTTGCAGACCAAAATTACAAAATCCATAAAGGAAACAATCTAATATTTAGTCATTCAACACATACTTATCAAGACCAGTGGTATGCCAGACATTGATATGGGCACTGGGAAAACACCAAAGAAGAAAAACAAATATTCCCAAAGGAACTTACACGGAAGTGAAGAGTCAATTATGTTAGTCTCCAACAAGGTTGGATAAAGAAACAAAATAATAAACTTAACCTCCAATAAAATGTATATAAAATAATAAGGTAAAAGAGGAGAAAGAAAAAAATTAGGCTTCATGTGGACATATATGTGTGTATATATTTGCATGTGTGTATACACTTAATCCTGTACACACGCTCATGTACACACACACACACACCAGAAAGTAGTAAAATATGCATAATTTCTAAAATCTTGTTTCAGGGCACAAAGTCATGGTTAATAATTACAACATTTTTCTTCCATTACCTACTCTGAATTTTTCTTCACCTCAGCCAGGACCTTAGCTGGTCAGCAGATTTATCTTGTAGAGTGATCCGAACCTTTATTCCTGAAGGATCTGAGTCCCCACTGGCTCTGTCCCATTTGGGTTGCTGTGCTTTCCAGCTAACTTTGGCTGAGTATGGAAGTAGGAAGAGGAGCCCCTGGAAATGCCCCCAAGGTTCCAGAGGTAGACCTCTCTTCCCCTAATTCTCCTTGCTAACTGGGATCAGTCATCCACTCCAGTGGGCTAACCCCTGGCTCTTCCTCACCTCCCTCATTAGGCTATGGGTAAGGACCAGTGGAGATAATGTAGGCATACCAAGTGCCAGGTGGGTAGTGGGGTCGCTGAAAACCTAATTCCCTCCCCTTGAGTGTTCCTTCAAATGCTGCTCATTATTTTATTGAGGGTTATTGTTGGGGCCTTCCTGAAGAGGTGCCCAATAAATAACCCTCTTCCTCTCCTGAGTTCTGAACACTTTGGGGAAAGTTTTGTTTTGTTTTGTTTTAATGGATACTTAATTATCACCTTCATTGATAGCTAAAGCCAAACTAAAGGATGTCGCTCTAAGGATGAATCAATCTCTGACTGAGCTCCAGGATGTAGTGGCATATTTGCCCCTCTAGTCTCTGCAGCTCAGGGGAAAAGTTGGGCCAGATAAGATAGGATCATGTGCTCCTGCGGGCACCTGGCTCCTAAGAGGAAAGCAGAGGTTGGAGCCAAACAGGGCCAGCTGATTCTTCCTAAATTCACCAATTAGGATGCTTCAGTCCACCACCCATATGGAGACAAGGTGAGGAAAGACTGGAGGCAAACATGATTATTTGCTTAGATGAGAAAACCCTTTACAGCGACACCAGGAGGGGCAGCTCTCCACCTCAGCAATTATCAATAAATATTTAGGATGAGCCAGATCTGCTTACCCCTCCTGAGGTGTAGGACTGAATGCGCTATCTCCAACCTGTCAGTAAGACATAGCCAGTTTTCCTTCCTGAGAGGGGAGCCATAAGAAACCCCAAAGAAAGGTGAAGATGCCATGTCTGGGGCCCTCCAGAGTCTGAAATCCTACTGAAAGGAAATTTTAGTGCCTTTCAGTTCTGTTTTATCCAAGGTCAGATGAATTGTCTATTCAATACTGTTTTCTGAAAACTTCATACATTATGCACACAGCATTCTGTTGGGATAAAGTCCAACTCTGGGGAGGATTAAAATAAAACATAGATTCAATTATATTTTTAGTCATTTGATAGGGGGAAAAAACATATATCATTTTATGTGTCAATACCCAGAAAGGGTTTGGATACTTCATATGTTAAGAACAAAACAAACACAAATTATTCTGATGTTCTTTCTTTAGCTCCCCAGATCCCTGTGTTTCTGCCAGGTATAACAGTACTTTTTTATTTCAGCAATGAATACACAATGGCACCACTTCTTAGAAATCCTAGACCAAAGACAGAATTATCTCCCTCGTTATTTATTTCTACAAACCACCCCTCATGCTCAAATTTCTCCTCCCTTCCTCTCATCTCATGTGTCCTGTCCTGTTTTCCCAGGGTGCCCAGGTTGGAGAACCACCCTCTTGTAACACAGTTCGACGGTCTGCTTTAGTGACAATTGTGCCGTGTCCTCTGAAGGGGGCCATCTGTTCACCTTGGTGGATATGAGTGTCACATTACTTGTGAAGATTTCTAAGTTGGCTCCTGTTACTGGATTAGAATCCACACCTTTTCATTCTTCCACTTGAATACTCTTGGAGCCAGAATCTCCCCTGGGGCTGGGGAGGTGGTTTCTTTGGCCCCTCAGGAGATATTTGATCGGGGCCCTGATTTTTAGACATTGCTCATCTTCTGTCCCTGTCAGCAAGCAACTCATTTGTCTTCAGCCCCGCATGGTGAATGGACTGTAAACCACAGAATGTTGACACTATTTCCCAATTAGTCACTGATTCCCAAATAATGCAGAGGGTAAAATAATGAAAGAGACAGGGTGGGTCAAATTACCGAAAACTCTGCTGAACAGGCTCATTATTTGCAACTCAAATTAACTTTGCCACAGACCACTAATGCCAGGTTAGTTAGCAACACAGAGATTCTCCTAGCTGGTCTCCACTCAGTTATTCTGACTGAGAAGAAATACAAGAGAAGAAGTAGAATAAACAAGAGATAGAAGATAATAGCAAACCATTCATGCCCTTATTTATCGTTATAAATGCAACCATGGCCTTTCTTCGCCAAACAGAGAAAACTGTGTTATGAAGGAACTAAATCATATTTTATATCTGTAGAGCCAACCAACTAAAGGCCAGTTTGCCAGGAATGGCATTAACTGGAGAAAGATCAAGTTGAGGGGACCAGCGTTTATTGGAAACCTATTACATATTAGTCATTTTTAGGTGTCTCATTCTGGATGTCCTTTAATCTCCCTAGCTGCCTTTTAAGGAGGAGTTTAGAAGCTGCATGCCATGGGTTAAGAAGGGGTGCTTGGAGAAGCTAACTAAAACATTCAAAGTTTCCCCATCTGGAAATTTGCTGGGAGAGTGGATTTTAGATGCACTCAGGACACACACACAATAACTATTTGAAGAGATGGATATGTTAATTAGCTTGACTAGTAATCATTTCACTATGATGTTGAAACATCATGTTGTACATCTTAAATATGTACAATTTTGATTTAACGAATAATATAATCATTTCTTTTTACAAAGGAGTTAGAAATGAGGCCTAGCTTAGCCTGAAGACACAGTCACTCCATTCCAACACACACACACACACACACACACACACACACACACATTGTGGTCTAATTCATTCAATGCATGTTGTTGACTTGTAAGCTCCTACTATGTGCCATATACTCATCAAGCCCTGAAGATACAGCTCTAACAAATCCCTGCTTTCATGAAGCCTCTATTCCAGCGGTACAGGCCAATATTAAACCAATAATCACAGAACTATAATGAAAGTCTTCAGGTTTCTGATCTGACATGTAAAGAACTTGGAAGTCTTAACTCTTATCCTCAAAATGACAAAAAAAGGCTAAACCAAATGAGAATCAGAAACTATTCTTAGATCCATCAGATGATGAAGCTAGCAGGGCCAACCACCGCCCCAGACACTGAGGATACCGGTGCAAACAGAGAATCCCAGCTTGGGAACAGAAGTTGCCGCACAGCCTGGTAGAAACACCTGAAACCGTAACAGACAAGCTGTTGGAGACCGAGCCATGTGCCAGCTTGAGAGACAACATCCCGAGGGCACCTCCCCATCCCCGCACTTCTGTGAGTTTTCCCTCCAGGAGAAGCGACATACTCAGTTCCGGTCCCCTCCAGCTTTCCTGTCTCACCTAAAGAAGAAGGAAGCTGAGAAGTGAAAGTCACAGCCAAGGACACAGGCTCACTGTGAGACTGAGACCTAATCATAGGACTACGGAATACTTCCCCTTCTTCTACACCTACCACCCCATCAACAGCGTTTCTGTGTAATTACAGGAGATTACTTCTGACATATAATTAAAATCGCATAAAATCACATATAAACTGTCTCTGAAATACATCCCACATCCAGCCACCCCCTTCCTTTCCTTTCTCATGACTATGACTTTAGTGCAGATTCTTATCGGTTCTGTGAACTAGTAAACTATCTTCCTAATAGGTATTCCTTGTTTATTCTCTAAATTAGCTCCACGGAAATCCCTCTGAATATTGGACCTGGTCACTACACATGGTTCGTGCTGTGTCTGGCAGGGTGGGGATGAAGAAGGAGTGCAGCCAAATGACTGAGCATAGGACTCTTTGACTCAAATGCCACTGTTCAAATCTTAGCCCTGTGGAATGGTTCCCGGCCCCTCTAGGGTGAGATTCCTCACCACTGCAATGGAAACATGATAGCACTAATGTACCATTCTCACACCACCATTTTGGTTCCTTTATTGATTGCCTCCTGCATGTCGGGCACTGTTTCGGGTGCTGGGGATAAGATGATGACTCTTTAAGACAACCAAACCATCTGGGATATGCTAGGAAAATATAAAGGGAATGAATTTGTCACTCATAGAAGGAGGAATAAGGAGACACAATCCACTACAGGAGGCAGGAGAGTGAGAGCCTGGTGTACCCACACGTGACAGTAAAGCTTCTGCTGCATTTTCACGCCGACCCCAGGTCCCTCAGAATCCATCTGTTCTCCACAGCTCAGTGACTGCACAGGGTCAGACTGTCCTGGATCAGGCCTAGGGGTTGCAAATTACAAATTCTGGATGTGGGCAAATCACTTAGACCTCCATGAACCTTGCTTTTTCATGTCTCAAATGCAGATAACAATGGTATTAACCACATGTGATGCTCACGAGAATGAAATGAGTGTTGCATATAAAGAGCATAGTTCCTTGTGTGCGCGGAGGGCTCAGTATATGGATTATCATTATTAGAGCTCAGAGGCAACAGAAACCACTGGCCAGAACAAGGAAAGCTTGGGAAGATCCAACCGTGTAGTAGACAGTAGACACTGCTGGCTGGAGGCTCACTCAGCTCCCTTCGGCACTCATTTTTCCTGTACCAACAACATCCTTTGGCACATGCTTGTGACTTCTTTTCTCTGCTTGGGAGAGGGTGGAGGTGCTGGGGAGTAAGTGCTTCTGTAAGTAGCTCTCAGTCAATGATGGCCAAGAGTTCTTGGATAAAGGCTCTAGCTCAGCCATCCAGCAGGGCAACACTGAGGAACGGTCTATGCTGTTGTTCAAAGGGCCCCAGTGGGATTAGGCCCAGCTGCACATGGTCGCCTGCTCAGCAATGCACCTGGACTGACTTCCTTCTTTCCCCATCTCACTTCCCAGCTCTCTCACCTGTGTCTCCTGGTCACCTCCCAAAGAAGCTACTTAAACTGAAGTCTTTGTCTCAGGATGATCTTCAGAACCTAACCCAAAACATACTCAGTGATGGCAAGATTCTAAATATAATGGGAAGAGCATTCTAGTTGGGGTGGGGAAGAATTTGAGGCTGAGAAATATAAAAGTGACTGGGATGATATATTATTTAGCTACTAATTTGTGTTTTACTCTCCTGTTTGGGACTGAATTTTTGTGTCCCTCTGAACTTCATATATTGAGATTCTAACCTCCAATGTGATCGTATTAAGAGATGGGTACTTTATTTTTTTTACCCCCGAATACTTTTATTTTATTTTTTGTGTTACAAGATTCATTGTTCATGTACCACACCCAGTGCTCCATGCAATACTTGCCCTCCTCAGTACCCACCACCAGGTTCGCCCATCCCCCCACCCCTCCAAAACCTTCAGTCTGTTGCTCAGAGTTCACAGTCTCTCATGGTTCATCGCCCCTCCAATTTCCTCCAATTCACCCCTCCTTTCCCTCTCACAGTGTCCTCCATGTTTTTCCTTATGCTCCACACATAAGTGAAACCATATGATAATTGACTCTCTCCACTTGACTTATTTTACTCAGCATAATCTCTTCCAGTCCAGTCCATGTTGAAACAAAAGTTGGGTAT
>CM052899.1:170845914-170864998 GCA_028534135.1 Potos flavus
AGGTGGTATCTCAATGTGGTTTTGATTTGAGTCTCCCTGATGGCTAATGATAATGAACATTTTTTCATGTGTCTGTTAGCCATTTGTATGTCTTCTTTGGAGAAGTGTCTGTTCATGTCTTCTGCCCAAGAGTGACTTTAGATAGTGTGGTCATAGAGAAGGCCTCTTTTCTTCCCAGATTTTATTTTGAAAATTTCAAAGGTGAAATCTTCAAGAGACTGAAAGAACAGAACACAAGTATAAGCACTCATGTAGATTCTCAAACTTCAGATTTGCATCACACTCGTTTTTCCTTTGCTGAAACATTTAAAATTAAATTGTAGACCTCATGACACTCGATTGATAAATAATGCATTTGGCATTAAGAGCAAAGTGCTCCTGTGCATATCAGTATCACTATCACTGCCAAGTTAACGCTGATATAATAACATGAGATAGTAAAGAGGTTTTGCACATCTTATGATGGGTGGGTCAAGATTTTGCAAATGGAGGCTATTATTAGGAGCTTATATAATAAAAGGAAAAATAAATTACCCAAAAATTTATATTGATGAAATAAAAAATATAGTAATAATTGAATAAAATTTGTTGTTTTTTGTACTACAGATCTACCAATGAGAGTAATGGAATTTTTTTAGGGGGCAGGGATAACATTTCATTTAATGGGGATTCAGTTCATGTCCCTCTAATCAAGTCAATTACAAATATTTGTTAATATTGATCTGTAATACCCTTTCACATATTTCATTTCTAAAATTTAACTAAATTTTTTAGCCAAATATTGATATCAATCTATGAGCATATGATTGTGCATTCATCATGTAGAGGGCCTTACAGAATTGTATTAGATTCTTTTCTACATTTTCCTTTTAACGTGCATTACATTACAGATTAATTACATTCAACCGAAGATTAGAAGGAGGCTCCTCAATTGCACATTTAAATAGGGTTTTAAATATAGAAATTTTCTTTACACTTGCACAGAGGTCTGAAAACACTGCTTAAACTATAGTGAGAACTCATAAAAATCTATCTGTTGTGCATTTATGTGGGAATGGAGATCCTACTTCTTGTTTTAAATTTGATAGCAGGGGGAGTTATAAGGCAGGTTAACATGACATGATTCAAACAATATTAGTTGTCATTGAAATGACTTTACCACAGTCTATATTCTGTATTCCACTCTTTCACCTAGTAATTTCCTGTGGAATTCCTTACACAATATTATCAAAACTAAAGGAGAATTTAATTTTTAAATCCACTCAATGTTATGTAATAGTGGTTGAGGCAGATTTTCTTGTCCAGGAAGATTTCAATTTTAGTTCTGGGCTTGAATAATTATAATAAAACTTGAAGCCAATGAACCACCAGGTTCATCTTTTTCATCTACTGAAAAAAATCACAGAACTAATGACGATGAAGTCCTCGACAGCAAATGAAATACACTCCTAACATTATTAGTTTGATGACATATGATAGGTTCAACTATTTTTCACAAAGTGCCTCCTGATGGCTAATACAAGGAGTAACCACAGGCTTCTAATACCTTAAATTTCCACCAGCTTTGGAAATCTGCCCAAGTAAACCTGTGTCTTTTTCACATTCACTTTTGTCACCATCAGGGATAGCAAATTGTAGCAGATCCCCCTTCAGCTTATACTGAATTAGTGTTTTCTCCATTTCTCCAAAAATGTTCTCACCAGCAATTCATCCACACAGGCTAATATGACTGTACCTAATTCTCTGGCACATGAACATGGCACTGAGTCCTCAAGTAAACAACTACCAGGCAGTCTGGTAACGTCTGTAGACTCATCAAGAGCCCAGGAAACCACCTGCAAGCATTCAACTACCTGCTTGTTGACATCACTTAGAAAGTTCTCAGCTCTCTCAACTTTTCCCATGAGAGGCCCATGGGCTGAAGTTTGTTTTCTCTGGATACATGTCTTCAGGAGCTGCCTTCAAACACAATTTAATTAACTCATAATTGGTAAATGTTTTTGTTGCTTAGCTAACAAATGCGCCACTCTAAAATTTAGATTTTTTTTTAAAAAAATTATTTATTTATTTGAAAGAGAGAAGGAGAGAGAGAGAGCATGAGGGGGGAGGGGTCAGAGGAGAAGCAGGCTCCCCACCTAACAGGGAGCCCGACGTGGGATTTGATCCCAGGAGCCCACGATCATAACCTGAGCCAAAGGCAGGCACTTAACCAACTGAGCCACCCAGGCACCCAAAAAATTTAGATTTGTTAAAACCTCATTTTCATTTATTATTTTTGTGAAGAACATTTTGCTTTGATGGAATCCTCAGTGGCAAATGTTCTGATTTTTCTGATTATTGCTTTCCTGTGAGTTAGAAATATTATAATGAGTGTTTGGTCAGATAATGTCAATGTTTATTGTAAGCCTAGGTATACCATCATTACATAAGAAACACAATGTTTTGACATCTAATTTGATAATAAAATAATCCACACTCTACTATGGTTTAAAAGGGCAAGGTTGGGAGTCCATTTTTCTCTTTTCTTGTTTCAGCAAGATGGGTATGCACTGAGAATCAGTAAATAGTATGGTGATACATATGAAACTCAAAACCTTGTCATGGCAATTAACTGTGTACCAAGCAGGATGGTGAAGCAATGAGAGAGTCACACACAGTCACTGTCACAGCTATGCTACCTGCCCTGTGGTATGAAAGCAGTCACAGGTAACACAAAAGTAAATGAAGATGCCTATGTCCCAAAAAACTATTTATGGACACCAGAGTTTGAATTTCGTATAATTTTCATGTATCACAAAATAGTATCATTATTTTGATTTTCTCAACCATAAAATATGTAAAAATTATTCTTAGGTCATAGGCCACTAAAAAATGGAATAAAATAAACAGGTGGCAACTTAGATTTGACTCATAGGTTTATCAAGCTCTGATCTAGAGCTGTCCCTCTGCCTTTATTGACCTTTCCTTCCCTTCCCTTCCCTTCCCTTCCCTTCCCTTCCCTTCCCTTCTCTTCCCTTTCCTTCCCTTTCTTTCCCTTCCTTTCCTTTCCCTTCCCTTCTTTTGCTTTGTTTGGGGTGTCTTCTTTTTTTCTTTTTTCTTTTGAAACAATCTCAAACTAACAAACATTGCTAAAGTATAACTTTTTCCCTTGACCTATTTGATAAGAAGTTGTTGTTGGCATAGTGCTCTATCATGGCTAAATACTTTATCCTGCCCAGAACAACAGTCTCCGAATAGCCACAACACAAGCATTCAAATCAGGAAATTAACATTAATACATTACCACCATCTAATGTTCATACACTACACGAATGTTCCCAACTGCTCCTTATAACAAAAGGATCCAGGTCGTAATCAGGACTTGCATTCAATTGTCATTTCTTATTAGTTTCCATTAATTGATGAGAGTTTCTCAGTCTTTGCTTGAATTTCTTAATGTTGACATTTTTGAAGGTTACAGATGAGCTGTTTTGTAGAATATCCTTCAATTTGGCTTAGTTTGAAGCTTATTATGATTTGGATTATGCATTTTTTGGCAAGAATATCATAGAATCGATAGTATGTTCTTCTCATTGCATCCTATCAAGTGACACACGGCTTTAATTTTTCCCATTACTAATTATGTAATTTTGATTTTCTGATTAAGTCAGTCTCTGATATGCTTCTCCACTGTAAAACCACCTTTTCCCCTTTGAAATTAGCAAATAGTATTGTGGAGGCTTATTTTGAAACTATTCCATTTCTATCAAGCTTTTATTTTTAATTTCTATATCATGTGTATATTCTTATCAGTATGCACTCATGGTTTCACAGTTTATTCAGTAAGTTATAATTCTTTATTATCATTATTGTTTTGATGCTCAAGATCTTCTAGATTCGGCCAATGGGATCCCCACCCAGCTGTTTTCTATGTCCTTTGACATGCCTTTATCATTGTCTAAACACTTTCTTATTTCATCATATAACAAGATGCTTCATATTATACTTTCTCTGGCCCAGCTTTGAAATCAGATATTTTCCAATAAGCATTGGCTCCTTTTTTTGGAAAATGGTATATAGAAGCCAAGATCTATGTGCTGGGTGTGAAGGCTAAGGACCCCAGGTTCTCTCAGTGGATGGAACTAAGTAATATGTATATGTATACTCATACACACATTGATATAGCTCTTTTTCTGTTTATCTATCTGTCTATACTTAAAAGCATGAGTTCAGTACAAAAACTCCAATTAAGTACCACAGGGTTTGAATTTGGCTTGCTTTCTTTCCTTGTTTACAGTTCTCTTCTCCAATAGGAAGAAAACTGTCTCCCATTATCCATAATACATGTACTCATCAGATCAGAGCTCCTGAACATGGCTATTATTGTGACCACCATCCTTACACGGCACAGGGCTCGTCCACTTGTCAAAACTTCGCTGAGCACCTATTGCATTTCATTCAATGTACTACATGTTTGGGAAGCAATGGCTAACAAAGGCATTAATATGCTACTAGGAAAGCCTGGTAAAAGTAATCACACAAGTGAATACATAGTTGAAACTGGAAGATGTGTTCGGAAGTTGCGAGGATTGTGGTGCCATCAAACCTACAAGCTTTCGATAACGGCACCTGAACTGGGCTCTGAGGCCAAGTATCCTGAGAAATGGGGTTTCTAGTGAGAGCTAAAGAAAGTCTGGCTGGATTTTCAGAGAGCAGGAAATAGTTGGAATGAGAGAAGTCTGTAATAAAGCGGCAGCCAGATAGTGTAAGGTTTTTCGGTCATAACGGGGGTTGGTAGGCAGGTATCGGATGGTGGGGCCATAATCAAATTTGCATTTCCAAAAGATCCCCCTAGTTATAAGCCAGGAATAGGCTCTGTATGAAGGGAGACCAGTTAGGGAGCAGTTGCAATAACCTGTATAAAAAGATGAAGGTAGCCTGGACTATGGGACAAGTGAAGATTTGTTGCATGCATATTGAACAGACTCCTCATTTCCTTCTAGCAAACCTTTTTTTTTTATTGTGTTATGTTAGTCACCATACAGTACATCATTAGTTTTTGATGTTAGTCAAAATGTGGAAAGAGCCAAGATGCCCTTCAACAGACGAATGGATAAAGAAGATGTGGTCCATATACACAATGGAATATTACTCAGCCATCAGAAAAGATGAATACCCAAATTTTGCATCAACTTGGATGGGGCTAGCAAACTCTGACGCATGTTTCACGATGACAGAGTACAGTAACGATCTCTGAAAATCACCTTTTTAATTTGGCATTCAGTGATGCACTGATACTAGCAATGGGAAAGCAGCCCATAGACGGATGGAGGCTATAAGACTGACTCATAAGTGTATATATATATATATATATTTGGATCACTTTTTACATGGATAATCACACAGGTATAGATAAAGGATTGTTCACATACTACCGTATTGCTAATGTTGAGATTTGAGGGATGCTTTGGATTAATACAATTATATTTGAAATGTGCACTTTAACTTCCGATACTGGAATCCAGAACATCAGAAATTGACTTGGTGAAGAAGCATAATAAAACATCCATATGAAACTAACACACCCGTCATCGACAGGCATTTTCATAATGATAGATACAATAATTAAACTGAATAATAAAATACACAAGAAACACATACAGACTAAGGTCCATTTGGTGCTCATGTTAGGAACGTACGGTATGGCCGAAGAGTCAGTCAGACACTCAAGCTGGCCCCAAACATAACGGATGATGTGGTGGTTGGCTTTTCGTGTTCTCGTATCCTCGCCATCACCCTGCAACTTGATAAAATGGAATAATTCCAGGTTTGTTAGGATCCAGATGTAATTAGGTCCCCTGTGAGAGACAGGTAAAATGTCTGGTGGGATGAGGAGATTTTAAAGGCCACCAGTTGCTAATTGCAGGTGTGGGGAAATCTGAATGGGGAAATCCTGACAGGAGACAGGGAGCAGGAGCAATGGAAGCTGGCCATTTCTCTGCTCGTGGCCAGCAGATTTCTGAAAGCCAACCCATGTACACCTGTCACATGAAGCTGTTTTCAGACTCAAAGGGATGATTTTCTCTGCGGACGCTGCATCCCGGAAACTTTTATGCACAGGGTAAATGGCTTGTGCCTGAGGAGGCACCCTTTCCTTCAAATGTGCTGGGTTTGTGAGGAAAGGGAAAAATGTATATACACATGCACTCAGAGGCAGTCGAGGAAGCAAACAGATGGAGAAGAAGGAAGAAAGACACCACATTCATAAGCAGCCACTGTGGTGTAAGTGTTTGCATTATTTCTTTGAAATCTCTCAACAACCTCAAGAATTGAGTGCATTATCTACTCTTCCAAACAAAGACCCACGATTTAGAGAATTAAATAATTGACCAGCTCATACAATAGGAAGGCAAAATCAACTCCAATTTATCTGGCCCCAAGGCCCATGTTTGTATTACAACATAGGCTGTTTCCACAGAGATGTGGCAAAGACAAGCTTGCTTTCTCTCCTTACAAAGATCTCCATGGTCGGCATTCGAACATTAATTATCACTTAACTCGGGTTCACAAACCAGCTTTTGTTCCCAGGCAGGACCTGAGGGATTACTGTTTAATTCAGGGTGCGTTAGAAGTTCAAGACCCAAAACTGTGAGAGGCCAGTGAGCAAAGATTGAAGTGGGGGTTATTCCAGCCACAGGACAGAAAAATAATTCAGAAAAGGACATCAAACAGCAAGTGTGCGTATCTCGTAGGACTCCCAGCCTCATCTACATCTGCTTCCTTTTGGCAGGTAATACCTGTGTCCCGTGGTTGAGGAGCTGGCCTGGATAACCTCAGAATTCCTCCCAGGGTTGCACATGCAGAAACCAGAACTTTCCTGAGAAACGTATGGAGATCATTTCTTGACGTAGAAAATTCCCTGCCAGCCTCTCCAGTAATGCTGACCACAGCTCCGTGTCTGTGTGGACCCGCGTATACACCAGACTTCGGGGTGAAGCGGTTGATTACTGAGAGGAAGTCTATTAAGCAGAGAACTTCATTTTTATGGCCGTGGCATGATAATATTTATATTGATTGAAGATGGAGGGACTGGCCGTCAGGCGCTTGTCCATCCTCCTCCCCTGAGGAGGAGGGTCCAGTGCTGGCTGTGGGCCAGGAGGTTACCTTGGACGGGCTCCTTTATCCCAATGCGCTGCAATGTTTTGGACAAAGAGACTTTGATTTACACTAAGTGCCACTTATTTATTCTGAATTTCATTTTCCCTCCATCGGAGTCCTTTGAGGGAAACTCATGTGGGAAGAGACTTTGAAGATCTGTATTCTCCCACTGTCCTGGCACTTAGGGTACCTGGTTCTCGTTCGTTGGATGGATGACTGAGCATCATCTTTGGTCTCCAGGAAGGCAGGGGCTGGCTCCACTTGCACGTCACTATATCCCAGTGCCTGGACAGGGGCCAAGAACGCTACAGGTGCTAAAATATACCTGTTAAGTGGATGCATTAGTATATTTTCAGTGGATGGATTCCTGCCCAGTTTAAAAAAAAAAAAAGAGCAGAAAGGAGGCAACGAAATATACTGAACACCCACAGTGTGCCAAACACTATGTTAAGTGCTTAACATACTTTATCTTGTAGTGATCAATGTGATCATTTTCACACGAGGAAAAGCACTCAGGGTAGTCAAGTAATTTTTTCAAACTCACACAGCTGGCAAATGACACAGATGGAATTTAAATGCACCTATACCGGACTCTGAAAGTGAAGGGTAGTTTGTTTAATTTCATTTCTCCATTGTATCTTTTCACATCTCTAAAATTTTTGAAGCTCCCAAAGTAGAAACACATGAGCCAGGAAAATGTGAAAAGGAACATATAACTCAATTTAGATGGATATGAAGGCGTAAGACTAGGTCTGTTGATATACATGGATGGAAAGAAATCATAAATACAGAGATTAGAAGTTCCAGGTAGTAAAGATCTGCAGTTGCTAGAAATCCAGATAAGACAATTTAAGGTTGTCCTGAAGGTTGGCTAGACTATCATTTTGAGGAAAAAGAGGTCAATACTTCATCTTGCTGGGAGTAGACACCATCTTTTGACCCATATCACGACACTCATATCAGAGTTAGTTAATTTTTTATGTGTACTGAGAAAACATGGAGTCAGTCAATCATGAATTCATGCGACATTTCTTCAGCATGCACTGAGTGCAAGACTCTGTACTAGGCTCTGGAGATGGAGAGTTATGCAATCCATAGTCCCTCCCCCTAAGACTTTTATAAGGAAGTGGTGATGAGGTGATAAACAATCAGGAATCCAGCCCTTGTCCTTAGATCATCCATATATGACAGGGTACCTACCCTTGGAGATGCACACCTCTAGATTGGGTGGAAATCATATACCAAGAAAATAAAGGGATAAGACCAAATTCTCTGACCACGCTAAGCCCATCAACATCAGAAACAAGAAAAAGTTGGATTTTACTACTCTCCTAGGACACAGAGGGCAGTTTTAGAGAAAATGAGGCTCCGTAACACTGTGGGGCCCCACAGTCCTTAGTCATGCAACAGTTGGAATAACTCCCTTTGTGCTTTCAGGTACATGGGGCATCTGGAGCGGTGGTGGAAATGAAAGCCAGGACTCATGAGCAACAGCATCATGACGAATGTGGCCTGGTGAAAGTATGGATGTGGGCAGGTCAGATGGGATGCCGGAGTCAAAGACTGGCATTAGAGAATCCCTCCAGGGACCTGTGAGCCTCCCCACAGACATAAGATTGGCTTTCAATTGCTTCCCGAATTACCCATGAGACTTATTGATTTCCATAGATGTGAAATACGTGGTGTTCCCAATTGCTGTGGTCTGAAGGGCAGGTAAACATGGCCATTACTTTCCAATTTTCCTTGAAGTCAAATGCCAGGCAGTCAGGTCCATTTAGGCCAAAAAAAAAGAAAAAGAAAAAAATTAAGCAGATTAAGGTCTTGCTGTTTGGTTGCTGCTTATCAGAGAGGCAGGTGGGCTGGCTGTGTTTGGATGACTAGCATAGCATTCTCTAATCTGCCTTCACCCAGTGATCTTTAAGAGGTAGCTGTGTCCAAGGCACCATAAACTTTGCTTAAACCAGCCATGGAGCGTTGCCATGGAGATTCTGGTAGGGTCCAGGTACTTGACGGCCAACCAACCCGCTGATGCATGATACAAATGGCTTCTATCTTATACAAGCGTTAGTAAGGTAGTGGACTCATGATCTCACAGGAATGATTTCAGACAGAATCTCCCATTTTGTGATTCATCAGAAGAAATCTTCAGGGGATATTGCACTTTTGATCTCCTACAGGGTGATGATGATTTGTCTGTCCCCATTTGTCCCTCTCAATGTCCCACCATGAACCCCCGATGCCATAACGTGAACCATCTGACCCTGTGGATCTTGCTTTTGGAATCTTTAGACCAAACTAGCTCAAAAGTCAGCTTGGCTGTGCACTAATGGTACAACTTTGGGAAAGTAGTTTCCTTTCTCTGAGCCTCTGTTTCCCTATTGTCAAAACTGGAATGATCGCAAAACCCATCCCAAAGGGCTGTAAGGAGGACTAAACGAGATCATTCCGCAAATGTTCATGTTACCCCAGGCCTTTACTCTTCCCTACTTTCTAGATCCAAGCTGCACATGCTTATGAAGAATATTAGAATGAGTTTCTAGAATATGATTTTCATCTCATTAATACATCTTCATTCTTCAATATCCAGCTCAAAAGTTACTTCATTTCAGTAGCTCTATCCTGCCTTTCCCCTGGGAAATGAATTACAGCCTCTTCTGTGCTTTGATCACACTGTTTATACCTCTGTTATATTAAATGTTATGTTGTTTGATAATCACTCATCTATATGCTCATTTACTCGACAAGGACTTATATCCATATCTCATATCCCATGATCCAGAACTATGCTTGGTCCTAGGGATACCATGAGAACACCTGTGCTTTCTCCTACCCTCATGGAGCTAACCGTCTGCTCCTCCCTCCAGACTTCACCAAGAACCAGACATTTGTACAGCAACCGTGCAACACAGTGTCTGAGTTGACCTCCATCTGAAATCTCACGGGCTATAGTTCTGTTATGCACCCTGGAGCCCCAAGGAGTATGATTGAAAATCAAGCATATTTAAATTTAATAACTGGGTCTATGAAATAAACTGACAATGGGCAGATTAACAGGAAAAAAGGCATATAGATTTATTAATTTATAATATTACACACACTATCTCTGTCTGTCTTTCTCTGTATATGTAGGATACAGTGAGAAGACTCCTATCTGCAAACCAGGAAACGGGCTTTCATTAGACACTGGATCTTCAGGTGGCTTGATTTGGAACTTCCCAGCCTCTGGAACCATGAGAAATTCTTGTTTAAGCCACCCAGACTATGGTATTCTGTTACAGCAGCTCAGATTAACTAAGACACCAATTCTACCACTTATAGTTGGGTGAAACCAGCATGTGTGACCCAGGATGCATTATTTAATTTCCTTGGATCTCCTTCCTCATCTCGAATCCCAGACTAACAATATTACCTCCCTCAAAAGGAGGTATCTCCTTTAAGTATGTTTACTTAAAACAATGCCTGGCACACAGCAAATCCTCAAAAATATTACAATTATTAAAACCTCTCATTTTGTCTTCAGTTTAGAAATGAAACCTCTCATTACCGAGTGTAGATAATCTGTTTCATCCTCCCTCTTGCCCCCCAAAGTATTTGCAGACAATATTCTGTCTTCTCTCTAAACATGGCCATGTGTTCTGAAGAGCGCGCTCCTGGTGACTTGCCCAGGACCATCACACCGTAACTCAGAAGCAGGCGCTGGGGTCTGGCCGAAACGAGAGGTAGGAAATCTCCTAACTCGCTGTGTGAAATTGTGCAAATACTCTGCCTATCAAGGCCTTCATGTGTTCAGCTGTAAAATCGGGAACTTGGGCAGCTGTGGCAAGACACAGAGGGCCACGGTCCCTTGGCTTTTCCTCCCATCGGGAGGCAAGTCGATTTCTCCTGCCTTTCAATCTTGGCTGTCCCAAGCAACTCGCTGGGCCAGCGGAGCGCAGTGAAAGTAACTGTCTGGGACTTCCCAGTGTCCATCAGAAGAGGCCTTGCAGCTTTGGTCTTGCAGCCATCTTGCTGATGGGAAGTCCACACAGCTCATGAAGAATCCCTTGTGGAGGGGAATGAAGGACCCAGTTGGCTCCGAGCCAAGGCAGCGAGCTCTCCTGGAAGTGGGTCCTCCTGTGCTAGTGGAACCTCCCCAGCTGAGGCCATGGAAAGCAGAGATGGCTGTTTCCCACCACACCCCTGCCCTGCCCAAAAGGCATGTTGAGGATATTGTTGCTTAAACCACTGCTTTGGGGGCAATCTGTTACCCAGTAGCAGTGGAGCGGACAACAGAATGATTTACATACTTTCCCCTCTGCTCTCAACATCCTCATCTTCTGCTCATTCCTGAGTTCTCTGTAATCTGGGTTTATGTTCCAAGCATTCAAACAGGTCACGAAGGATTGCCTTATGGTCAAATCCTTAACCTTTTTTCCAGCTGCCATCCTTTTATAAGATGCTGTCGCTTCTGATATGATTGGCATTTCCCTCACTCATACAACCCATCAACAAATATGCTTTGAGTACCTACTATGTGCCAAACACAATGATGTATTTTGGGAGCTTAAACATATAGAAGCGTAGACAAACTCCTGCCCTCAGAGAATCCTAAGTTCAGTAAAGGGGATGGAGAAGCATACAGACAAACCCAAGAGAGAGCTCAGCCCTGTTCGACAGGGTCCCCGGAGGCTGGGGGCCACGGAGAAAGACCGCTTAGCTCAGTGGAGGTAAAGAGGGAGCAGGCAAACCCCTGGTGCGCAGCCAGAGCTGAGGGGTGAGCCCGGACTCCATGGCAGGAGGTGGCAAGGGGAGTGGAGATTTAGAGGCAAGGCTCTTCCTCAGAGGCACAAAGGACTGCAAACAGACCTTCCCCCAGCTTCGTCTACACTGGCCCCTCCTGACTCCCCGACTGACACTCTCCTGCCCCTTGCCAGCTATTTCAGGGTCCTGTCTTTGGGTCCATCTGATCAACCCTCTTCCCTCGGATGGCACCAGAGCACTGGCTTCCCTGGCTTTGTCTGTAGCATCAAACTCTCCTGACAGGCAGCCATCAATTACAGTTTCGTGGGCATTTAAAGTGAGGCTTCTGTGATGCCTTAAGATAAGCCAATTGCATGATGTATCTTTCCTCCAGCTCAGCAATTTTTAATTTCCTATTTTGTTTATGGAGCTGTCATCGCATCAGTCACGCAGACATGCAGCCATGATCCTCTAATGATACCGTGCCTGCCCTGCGGCTTGCCACCCTCCCCGCATGGGCCATGTCTCCCTGCTCTGAAGTCAGCAAGTCTCATAGCTCCTCCTCTGCTGTGCTGCCCAGAGCCTACACTGAGGCTCACCACAGCACCCTTCTCAATCCCTCCCTGGTTCAGGAACACTGCAGTCAGCCCTGAATATAACCTCCCACATCTGGCATCTCCACTCCATCACTGCCCAACTTCAGTAAACATGCAGTATGTCCTCGGTGCCTGCAGAGCGGGGCATTCAAGACCCTCTACAGCCTGTTTCTCCTGCTCACGTCTTTCCTTCCTTCAGTAGGTATCTGGTTTTCCTGTCACAGAATCAGTGAAGATCCTAGAAGAGAAGATTGGTTCACTGGAATCGTTATATACTGGGAGGAAAGAACCTTAATTTTCAGATTGGCTCTGCCGGTAATTACTCTATGACCCTAGGCAAGTTACTGAAACTCACTGAGCCAGGTGTTCTGTTATCTAAAGCAGAAGTCAGCAAACTATGGCCCATGGGCCAAATCCAGCCCACTGCCTAGTTCTGTAAACAGTTTTGTTAGAGCATAGCCATGTCCATTCATTTACATATGGTCCGTGGCTGCCCCGGCCTGACAACAGCAGGGCTGAGTGGTTGTGACGGAGACTGGCTGTCCCACAAAGCCTAAAATATTTTTATGTAGCCCTTTACAGAACAACTTTCTCAACTCCTGATCGGTAGAATGATCTCTCATGCTTCTGTTAGCTCTCACCTTTTATGATTATAACTTGGTATATTTGTAATTTTTTTTAGTTGTGTGTATATGAACACCAGTAAAAAAAATTAAGCTGTTTAGTCTTTTGTATATTGCCATTTCCACTCTAAAGGAGATCAGACAGATCACTTCACCTTTGAGTCTCAGTACCCTCATGTTTTAAATGGTGCACCTACCTCCTAGGCTTGTTGGAGGATTGGAAGGTAAAAATACTTACAGAACCAGCCAGCCTCATCCCTGGAATGCAGCGCTTATTCAATGCATCTCACTTTTCTTTCCCTGAAATTTATCAGTCATTATGTCGTAATGTGTAAGTAGAGAAGAGACAAAATGTCTTTCTTATTTAACAGGTCTTGATATGAACTCCTGCCACCTAAACATCAATATTCTGTGGCCAGACTTGGCTTTCACATCTACATAAATACATTTAATTTCTTTTCATTTGCCCTCCCCTCTTCTCTTCCCATTACCGTGTCTTTCCATGCATGAAGTAGGCGAACGTAATCTGCTTGCATAATTAAAAACTCTATAGATCGCTTCTCGGCCTTTTGGCTAAGATCAAGTGTAAAAACTCTATAGAGGGTCAGGTCACTTGGGGCAGGTGCTGCTCTGGAGTGTGTAGGATGATAATCATCTTGAGATGCATCAGTAGGACCAACACTCTGTTGTAAAAGGAAAATAGCATCTTAGCTTATCCCTAGCTTATCTGATCATCTTTGTTTGCTTCCAGTGAAATTCTGGAGAGAGAATCTTCCCACCACATTTTAGGAGGCAGCAATAAACTTAACATAAAGCGATCATCCCAATGAATAGATGAGGCAACCAGGAAAATGTGCTGCTCACGCCATCCATATTGGGGAAAAATAGTGGAATGGCAGCCTCAGCTGGTGCAGCTCTGGTCCACCAGATCTGTGCTAAAGTCATACCTCCCCAGGGCTGTTCACAGCCATTCATGCCACTCATGAAATGCGGGATGCCTCCAACGGGCAACATGGGCTGGAAGGCTCCCCCCAGCTCTTGTAAAACTTTCAGAGATGACACTATGGTCTGATATCCCTCCTACCTATTTTCCTCCTTTCTCCTTCTCTTCATAGATATCACCTCTGTATCAGGTTGGAAAGCTCTCCCTGCCCCTGCCAGCTTCCTCCCCTTACCCTTTACAGGTGTCTCCATCAATAAATACCCTGGTCCTGCTTTGGAGTCTCCTTCTCAAGAGAACCAGATCAAACACGAATGGACCAGAAATGGTGGTCTAAGGGAGGAAACAGATGATGAGATGGGGGTTGGTGAGTGCCTAAGGCACCGTCTGGCTGATGAAGGGCATGCTACCCCTAGTGGTACATGCGCACAGATAGTGCCTGGTACAGCGTGGCGGGTCAGCTGCTGAATATCTCACTGGCGGTGACCTGAAACAGTTGCGGGGTGGAGGAGATCCTGCTTGCAAATGGGGTGTGTCAGGTATTGGAAAGACACGGGGTACGTGATGTTTATAAGGATGGTGGATTGGCTGGTCATGGCTAAGTTGTACTGATGCCCTACAGGGCGATCATGAAAAACTCTTAAACAGAGCTACGTGTGGAGCCAGAGGAGCTCTTTCACAGCTTATAAAGAAGCTCTCATTCCCTGCACTGGAGGAGCAGAGAGTTGAGGAGAAGATTGAGCATTTGAAGTCACAGAGCAACACTGACACTTAAATGCTCAGCCGGAGCAGGCCAGTTATGCTAAGGTCAGGGCCTTGGATACAAAATCCTGGGTCCCTGAAACATGGAATGGAGATATGTAGGCAAATGCCCTGAGGACGCTGGCCCTGAAGAACCTCCCGAAGCCTCAAATCTCAGGAATGGCCTGTCAGTTCCTAATAGGAGCTAACACCTCCACTGGGCGGGCTGGTGCTACGCGAACCTCTTTCCCATACGTCCCCTCCCACATTGGCAGAGGCTCCACCTCCGTCCCCTGCTGCCAGAACCATAACTAGGGTTAAATTCTGGCACAGGTTACTTAGAGATATGCTCAGTCCGATATAGGAGGAAGAAGATTATATGCCAAGGGAGGTACAAGAATTAGCCAGTGCCAACCAGCAGGACCTGGATGGATAACGCTGTGGTTGGACATGGAGCATGCTTCCTCATGAGGAAGAATTGGTAGATAAGGAGTTTTGAATTGGGGGCACTTTTTCAGGGCTTGGAATTTAACATAGTGGCAAAGACCGCGGGGAAATAGGGCAATTTCACTACTAAATTGGCCCAAGTCGACAGAGTGGAAATGCCTGAGTTGCCCTGGCAGATGGTGGAGGAAGAAATAAATGGGATGGAGGAAGTGGGCATGATGAATCAATACAACATGTAAGGCCACAAGACCCACCAAAGAAATACATTCCACAGAGGGGGTTACTGGGCATACCATGGCCATCGGGGATGAACTACTGAGAGCTCGCTGGGACATGCAATGGTGGCTTCCCTCCATAGTCCAGGGCTGCAAGTAGGGCAGGTGATCTCAGAGCTGGGATTGTTAATATTGTGGGAGTGATGAGGATGAGGATGTGGAGTAAGGGAGGCAGGTGGTAGCATTTACCTATAGAAGCAAAAAGGATGCCATCACTGTTAAGAGTGTGAAGGCCAAAGTGGTAACCATGAGGGCTTAATTGGCAGTCATGGGGATGGTTAACAGACCACAGAATCTCTTGGCGGGAGGAGGGGAGGAGAATGGATGGGCAGTCAACAAGGATGCTGTTAAAGTCCATAAGGAAATAACATCAACAAAGCAAGAATGGACGAGCCGATGGAGGCAGTTGTTCGACAAAAAATTAGGATCCCTTGCTCAGATCCAGGCCCTGAGCCCAATCTCTGGCCCAGAGCCAGTGCAATGAGGAGGTGGCTGAGTCCCCAACAGGGAGAGCTTGGTGATGCTCTAGCAAGTGTTTCCTGTAATAGTTTCTTCCGTCCTTCCCCCAAGGCTCCCGTAGCTATTTATAGAGTGACAGTATACTACGGAAAAGGGAGCAACAAGACGTCCACGGATTGCTGGGCACAGGTCCAAATAGTACCCTGTTACAGTAGGGGCTTGTGAACCTGGGTGGAGAAGTGGGTCTGTGTGGCACCAAGCATGTCCGTGGGTGGCCAAGGGTTGCTGTGGAGTCCCTCTGCTCAGGTCTCCCTCCAGAAGCGCCAGTGACAGGGAGAGTAGTTGGCCCACAGGTCACCCTTCTGTAGCCACAAGGAATGCTGAGGCCATGCTTTCCACCAGCTGACTCCAGCCAGTGACTGAACCTGACAGGGACACCGGTTCTGACCTCTCTCTCCAGATATGGGACTCTTCTGATGACTGCCATCGGCTCAGGAATTCAGACCACCGTCCTGTGTCCTGAGGCTCTTCCTGCTCTGCCCCGTCCTCCCTCCCCTTGCGCAGGTGTGCAGCCACCATCGTGGTCTGACTACTGTTCCTGCCTACTCTTTTTTTTTTTTTTTTAACAGAGTAACTGTTTTATTTGTTTTATTTTTAATTTTTTTATCCTGCCTACTCTCGATGCCTTACTTTTATCACTCATAATTTTTCCTAGGAAATCCTTCGCACGTGCAATTCTGTCTTGATGTTTGCCTCTCCATGGACTTAAATGGACACACAGAGCAATCAGAAAAATGGAACTGGCAATCCTTTATTCAGCCATTAATTCATTCAACAAATAATCGGTAATCTTCTCTATGTGGGGGACATTATGCTAATGGCAAAGGTTAAACTAGTGTCTCTGTTCTTTCAGGAAAAATGACAAACTCCATATTCTCTGATATAATCTGAGTGAAGGGCACACATAGTCTTAGTGCCAGGGGTTTAGGGAAGAAGAGATTCCACCCTCGTAGAAGTAAGAGAACACACAGCACTGTACAAGAAAGGGCTGGATACTTCTCCAGGGGGTGCTTTAGAGGACAAGTCACAAAATTATGAGCTTGGCAGTACTCTAAATGTGAAGACTCAAATTAAATATAACCACATTAAGAGATGTGTTAGGATTAAGGAGGATTTGGTTGGGTAAATTGCCTTAGGTCTCTTTAGAAATTTCCCTCATGATGAGCAAGGATTTCAATTCTGGAAGAATCTGTTTAGCGAGCCTATTAAAGATTTGCATTCAACACCTAAATAAACAAAAATAAAAGCGGAGATAACAAGCCAAGGTGTGACGAGAGGAGAGGCCTGGGGTGAATTTGCCAGGGAGTAAATTATGAAAATCCCAAGGGTGCCCAAATTCCTTATAATAGCAAAGTGAACCCATGGATGTATTGAATCTGTTATACACTTTATGGAAATAAGCCCATTGCGTGAGACTAACATGGCCATTTGTAGTGCTTAAGACCATAATGTAAACCTCTGGGGGAGGCATGTCGAAGAAGCCCCCAGTTGGGAAGCAGGTGATCTGTTTCATTGCTAGTTTTGAAGGTAAGCGCCGAGCCATCAGCAAATAGTTGTCTTGGATAATCATAGTAAATAGTCCATGCAAGGGACGACTTTTAAGCATCTCATACTGGTTCCTTGGTGTAGGTCTCAAGACTACCTTGCAAGAAACATTACACAGATATCATCCCTCATTTGTATGGAGAGGGATCCTGGAGTCAGGAAAAACTTGGAGGTGGAAGATACAAGTCCCAGGTATTATGACGCCTGGTGTCACTACTATATGCTGTTTTCACCATACGGATTCATACACATTCTGTTTCCTAGGAAATGCCCCCGTAATTTGCATTTAATGATCACTATTATGATGAATTCAGTCACCATTCTCTTAAAGACAAAGAGAAAAAAAGGGCTTTTTCATGTTTTTTCTTGTTACGGTGTATAGATTCTTTTTCATTACGTGGTAATGTCCACTTAGAAATGTCCACTGTGTACGTTGACGCTTCTTACTTAAGCAAGCACACTCACACTCAGCACGTTAAAAATATAATTCTTAGATTACCCCCCAAAAGACCTACAGAAATCTTACCAAAGCCCTTGCAGTTCCAGAGTCTTGTGCTTAGGTTTTACACTGTCTGTAAAGCCCTGTGCCCCTCAGCGCCCCCCCCCCCACCCCGCACACAGGTGGGAGGAGTCCCAGGAGGAAGGGAGGCAGGACACCACACGTTTCCTTTCTGACTTCTGTCTGCCTAGCTGCAGATCTCAGTTTCCAAGTCTCAGCCATTCTCTGAGGCTCTCCCTGAGTGACATGCAGGCATTGTTCTGAAGCTCTGGAAGTTGGTAGGGGCTACTTAGCCCATCTGGGAGGGAGACAGCCTGCTCTTGGGGAATGTGAAAAGGAAACCATCGGTCTTCCCAGGCTGACAGTGTATAGCTCTGCTGGCTTCCTGCTCCTGCAGTTTTCCCACCCCCTGTTGGGGAACAACACAGAGAACAGAATGGGAACCAGCAAGCCACTTTGTCTCACCAGTGTAATCTCATGGAAATGGGACCCCAAAGCCCTTCTCTGTTTTCCTGAATCTCAGAGGCTGGTGATGTCTGCTCTTTATTTTCCAAAGGGAGGCCACACAATGGCTACTGTCCCTTGGGAAAGCTAGTTGTTCCAAATTTGAAACCAGAGCAAAGATCCTTAACAAATGCAATTTGTAACTTTAAGAATGCATGCCCCAATCAAAACTACAGTGAGATACCACCTCACACTAGTCAGAATGGCTAAAATTAGCAAGTCAGGAAACGACAGATGTTGGCGAGGTTGCAGAGAAAGGGGAACCCTCCTACACTGTTGGTGGGAATGCAAGCTGGTGCAGCCACTCTGGAAAACAGTGTGGAGGTTCCTCAAAAAGTTGAAAATAGAGCTACCCTATGACCCAGAAATCGCACTACTGGGTATTTACCCTAAAGATACAAATGTAGTGATCCAAAGAGGCACATGCACCTGAATGTTTATAGCAGCAATGTCCACAATAGCCAAACTATGGAAAGAACCTAGATGTCCACCAACAGATGAATGGATAAAGAAGATGTGGTATATATATACAATGGAAT
>CM052899.1:170865498-170921796 GCA_028534135.1 Potos flavus
ATTTATTGAGCACTTAGGTTTGTTAGGCACTCTCCTGGGAATTTAGGCAACTGACCCAACCTAACCATTGGATCTTCACAATAGCACAGACAGATGGGAACTAAGAGTGCCTCCACTGGACAGAGCTGAAGCTGGGGCACAGAGATGTGGAGCTGACCAAGGTCATATTGCCAGGACGCAGCAACGCCAGAGGACATCCAGGTCACTGGTCTCCATAACTCCTTCCCCCATCACCACCTGATAATGCGAAAGACACTAGTACCAGGAGGTGTCCTTCTGAGGATCTAATTCTATCCTCTCAGACAGATGGAATGTTATCCTTTTGTCTATTACCCTGTCATCCAGGCAGAATTTTCAGAAGTAAAAACATTTTGGTTCTTGTCCCCTTTCACAGCTAAGGAAACAGAGATTCACAAAGTTTCTGTACTTTTCCAGAGTTCCAGAGATACATGAGCAGGAAACTGAAGCCTGGCTCAAGGATCTCACCGTTTCTCCTTTGTCATGTATCCTCTCAAGTTCACTGAGGCCTTGTCCACAACACAAGAGTTTTTTTCTAAACTGACCTAAATTTCATAGAGAGCTACGAAATTCCAAAAATACACGATGATGAGGAAATGGCAACAATGCAATTGGCATTGCCTTAGCAGCTGAGGATTTATGTGACATGTAATTTTCACCTCTGTCTTTCCAAGAAAATAAGTTACTCTCTACAGATCCTGTAGCATGGTTTAAACTTCTAAAAGTTCAAATTCTCTAGTGTTAAAGGTCTCCCTTTGGAAGAATTCTTTCCGGGATCAATTGGCTATACTCTGCCTGATTACAGCCCCAATCATGTTGAACTGAGAGCCTAACATGCTCCATACATGTAAATATGAAGAAATAAGGATAAAATACAAATCAATTCTCCTTTCTACCACCTCCCAGAAAAAGTGTCAAGTGTCAATAATTTGCCCATCAAGTTACTTTTATTTTTATTTTTTATTATTATTTTTTATTATGTTATGTTAGTCACCTTACAGTACGTCATTAGTTTTTGATGTAGTGTTCCAAGATTCATTGCTTACGTATCACACTCAGTGCTCCACACAATACGTGCCCTCCTTAATACCCATCACTGGGCCAAACCATCCCCCCAACCCCCTCTAAAACCTTCAGTTTGTTTCTCAGAGTCCACAGTCTCTCATGGTTCATTTCCCTCTCTGATTTCCCCACCTTCATTTTTCACTTCCTTCTCCTAATGTCCTCCATGCTATTCCTTATGTTCCACAAGTAAGCGAAACCATAATGTGGCTGGGATGGTGGGAGATGCAAACATTCTTCTCACCCAGAGGATAAGCCCATGTACCTCGATCTTAAAAAACTAATTACAATAGGAATGTCAACAATTATTGAGCATTTTCTGTGTACCAGACAATGATCTGAGCAGTTCACACGTACTAATTCTTTGAATTCTCACACTGATGCTGTCAGGTGAGTGTTGTAATTGTATGGTTCATAGCCATGGTCCTCAACAAGGGGCAACTTTGTCCTCCAGTGGACATTTGGCAATGCCTAGAGACAGTTTTGGTTGTCACAACCGGAGGTAGGGATGGGATCTACTGGGTAGATCCCAGGGATGCTGTTCAACATCCTACAAAGCATAAATCAGTCTCCAACAACAAAAAATTATCCAGCCCAAAATGTCAACAGTGCCCAGGTTGAGAGGCCTTGCAAAAACTGAAGAAGAAATAGAAAATATGAGTAATCTAATTGAGATTCTATCAATTGAATCTGTAAACAAAATCCTCCCCTGCTTCTCTTCCCAAATAAAAGGATAACAAGGTATTACAGTCTAGTTTCAGGAGAAATTCCTAATGCACTCTGTTAGGCTAGGACAATCTTGATCCCTAAATCGCTCAAAGACATTTCCAAAAAGAATATTACAAACTGATATACCTAATTAATTATGATGCAAAAAACATAAAGCTATTATGGCATATCGAATCCAGCAAATTCAAATGAATACAATCTGACAATGTAGAATTTGTCTCAGAAATTAGAGGATAGTTCAACATCAGAAAATCGGTTAAATGCAATATATCACATCAGTAGATTATAAGAGAAAAATATAACCTAAATAGATACATAGAAATATTTGAAAAACTTCAGTCCTCATATTGGAAAAAATACAATTTTTAAAATGTTAAGAACATAGGGAATTTTAAAAATTGACATTAGGGACACCTGAGTGGCTTAGTAGTTGAGCCTCTGCCTTCGGCTCAGGTCATGATCCCAGGGTCCTGGAATCGAGCCCCACATCAGACTCTCTGCTTGGCGGGAAGCCTACTTCTCCCTCTCCCACTCCCCCTGCTTGTGTTCCCTGTCTCACTGTCTCTCTCTGTCAAATAGATGAATAAAATCTTTAAAAATAAATAAATAAAAATAAAAATAAAAAATAAAAATTGACATTAAAATTTTAGCAAAAATTGTGCATAATTATGACATTTAAAAGCATTTAAATTAATGGAACAAGAATGCTAGAAATCGTCACTTATATTTAGTACTGAAACGAAGTAGAAAAAAGAAAAAATATGAATCATAAAAATTGGAAATGACAGAATGATATACAAAGAAAATTCAGGCAAAGCTACAAACTATTAAACTAATTAGATGGTGCATTAAGGTTATTGTAAACAAGATTGGCATATGAAAATAAGTAGCATTTATAATCCTCATAATAATTAATTAAAGACTGTAATGAAAGAATCATTAGAACCATTCACTATAACAACACATTATAAAATCCTCAGCAATAAATGTAAGAAAAATGCCTTTACCTTTCTAGAGAAAATTACAAAACATTATTGAATGACGTTAAAGAATTTATTACTAAGTGGAAAGATATAAAATGTTCATGGATATAAGATTAAATATCACAAATATGTCAGTTTTCCCAGATTAATTATTAATTATTAATCCAATACAATTGGATTTTAAATACAATTTTAGTAGAGTTTTAAATAGAATTTACCAAGCCATGACCCTATGCAGACTCGCTGGGTCAAAAAAGCCTAAATTAAGTTTGAAGCAAAGAACAAGATGGGAAGAAATGCCCAAGAGATATAAGACTTCTAAAGTCATAGTATTTAAAAGAAACTGGTATTTTTAGACAAATCAATGGAAAGAAATGAATACAGATACCTAAAACAGCCCCATACCTGCATGATAATGTGATATGTGATGTCCATGAAAGAGTCAACAGATTGAACCGGCAATGGGAAGAAGATAATTAAATCCTTATCTCACGCCGCACATGAAAATCAATACCAGGCATATTCTGAAAGGTTCAGTATTTTAATACTTGTGGTAGGAAAATACTTATTTATTTAAAAAATGCAAATGATAGAATTTGCTACTTTAAAATCAAGCGTTTCAGTTTAATTAAAAGACTGAGAGAAGAAATTCGCAATACATGTAACTATCAACTGATTAGTTTCCTGCAATTAAGAAAAACTCATACAGGGGTGCCTGGGTGGCTCAGTGGGTTAAAGCCTCTGCCTTTGGCTTAGGTCATGATCTCAGGGTCCTGGGATCGAGCCCCGCATCGGGCTCTCTGCTCAGCAGGGAGCCTGCCTCCCCCTCTCTCTCTGCCTGCCTCTCTGCCCACTTGTGATCTCTGTTTCTGTCAAATAAAGAAAATCTTAAAAAAAAAAAAACAAAACTCATACAAATCCATTAAAGATTATTTTAAAAAACTAATGGAAAATGGGCACAGGATAAATAGACAGTATATAGAAAAGATACCTGAATGGTCAGTAAGTAAACATGAAAAAGATGTTTAACCTTTCTACTAATTGGAAAAATAAAAGTCGAAACCACACCAAGAAACCACTTCGCATACATACAAAATTAGCAGAAATTTACAAAATTCTGGTAATACTCAATCTTGTCAAGAATGCTGGAGAGTGAGAAGAATCACACACTCTTAGAGAACGGTGGACACATGCAGCTGGCTTTGAAAGCATTGTGGTAACACCCAATGAAGTTGGAGGTACGGATGTGATTGAGCCAACAAATGCCTAAACAGTCTTTTGTCTCTGTGCACAAGGTGACACAGAGAAGCAGAAAAAGCTGATTCCATAGGTGAGAAAGATTTATAAGCCAGGAAGTGAACAGAGGTCTACCATCCATGAGGAGCAGGACCTTGGGGGAAGTAGGGACCTCAGAGGGCATCAGGGACCATTCTTAAAAGGAGGCCAGGCCCCGAGCAGCAGGTTTCCAACCTCAAGAAAGATCTTATGTGCCCAGGCTTGGCACAGAAGCGACAGAGACATAACCGTGAAAAGAAGATCAGGTGTTAAACAATGAGCATAACGATAGTGAACATAAGGATAGTGAACTTTGTAGATCAAAGACCCAAAGACCCAAAGAGACACTTCCCCATTATCTACTTCCCTCTAGAACTAGTTGTGCAGCTCATGCTGTCCAATGAGGGACTGACCAGATGATCATCATTGCCTCTTCCACCAGCCTGACTGGGAGGTGATTAGTGGCAGATTTCATTTGATTTTAGGGGGAAAAAAGTAATGGGTCACTTTTTGCAAACCTGAGTTTGAGAGTAGTATGCATCCAGCTATACACATGTCCACTATCTGACACTCGTCCATGGAACTCCTGATGAATTTTTAGTCTGAAGTCTTGGACGAGAAATTCAGGTCTTCAGTACTCTTTCCTCTGTGTTCCCTCTGTTGAGTAATTATCACGTTGTGCATAATTATTGACATAATTTTTATCTTCTCGGTCCTAGGATCTAGAATGCCTGGCATCTAATGGCCACTCTGGAAATGTTAACGCCTTCCTTCTGATAGTTTTGAAGTCACATCACTCATGTGCCTCCTACTTCACCAACAGGCAAGACTGGGTTTCATGCAGGGCAATAATACTTAGAAATATTTTCTTGATTATTTGTTTTTCCAGAAGCTCGAAACATCTTCCATTCCACCCTGCTACATACTGAAATCAGTTGTTCCTCTATTATAGTTCTTCCAGGCTCAGTGCTGAATACTGTCCCAATCAAAACAAAATAGAATCTCCTCCCACCTTCAATGGCCTAATTTTAAAATTAAAATCCCAGGGATCCTGTCAGAGCATTTAGCACCAGACCTTTTTCTCCTGCTGCTCCTCACAGGCTATTACGCTAATAAGCTTTATTATCTGTTCTATCACCACTGGTAGTTACACAGCCCAGTGGCCGTTGCCGAAGAAAAATATAATGATAGGAGAACAAGGTAAACTTAATAAAGCATCTTTTGTTCTCCTGGTATATGTAGGATAATGGGCAATTTATTTTTGTTTATTGAGCACATAAAGAGCTTGATGTGATCCCCGTTTCCCCAGAGGCTGAGAGCTCATCACAAGAAGCCACTTCCAGCTAGAGGCAGGTGGCAGTGGGGAGGCAGAGACTGGACACATCAGGTGTTCTCGTGTATGTGCTCTTGCTGCCAGTAGCTCTCCTCACTTCCCTTTCAGGGTGAGAAGAAGTCTCAAAAGTGTGCTAGTGACTCGTCAAAGGCCATTGAAAGGGCCAAGGTTGACCATCAAAGAGAGCCGTCGGATGCATACCCAGCATCTCTTAAACATCAAAATTCAAGGTCCTCTCTGTCTTTATTCCAAACCCTTCTCAGCTTTCAACATAGATGCCACCTCCTCCAAGAAGCCTCCTAACAGCTCAGTGTGATTGCGGTGGGCACCAAATAGGTTGGCTCTGAAAGCCAATGTTCCTGTACTCACCTGTCCTTCTTATGAGAGCACTTATCTTTAATTCTTCCAGCTTGAAATAATCTTTCTTCTTTGGGAGATCCATGGTACTTATCACACGACTCCGTGAAGGCACTTTGTTTGTTTGTTTGTTTGTTGTTTTTAAGATTTTATTTATTTATTTGACAGAGAGAGAGAGAGAGACAGGGAGAGAAGGAACACAAACGAGGGGAGTGGGAGCTGGAGAAGCAGACTCCCCACTGAGCAGGGAGCCCAATTCAGGGCTTGATCCCAGGATCCTGGGATCATGACCCTGAGCCGAAGGCAGACGCTCAAGGACTGAGCCACCCAGGTGCCCTAAGTTGGTTTTGTTTTACATAGAGTTGTATTGACATAAGGATTTGACTTTAATCCTCACTAGAAGACCACGTATGTCATTTTGGTTTAGAACAGGGATTCTGCGTGTTTTTAAACCACATCACATGTAAGCAAAACAAAAGACCGCAGGGGGCAATCATCTCATGATTATCAGTTTTCAAAAGGAAGAGAATGCCTAGTAACAATAAAGTATCACATATGGGGGTGGGAGGGTGACATAAACATGTGTCTTGTTAATGAGATATTACTGCTTTTGATTTAAATTGTAAAATATATTTATTTAACAAAAAATTATGGAAGGCATACTTTGAGCCAGTCTCATTCTAAGAACTTTATAAATATTCAATCATTTGATCTTCCACACAGTCCAATGAAGGACTCATTATCCCCATTTTACAGCTGAGAAAACAGAAGCACAGAAAGAGTAAGTGGTTTGTTCAAGGTCACACAGTATAATTTGCCCAAGCGTTGGAACAAAGATTCGAACCCAGGCCGTCGGATTCTTAACCAACGTGATTAAATTATGGGTCACAGATATTGTTGATACAAATGTGCATCACCGTAGGGCTAACCAAGTGACGCACAATAAACCCAAATTGATGATTATACTGAACTCACAAAATTTCTTTTTTTTAAGAATTTATTGATTTGAGAAAGGGAAAGAGGGAGCAGGAGTAGGGGTGTAGGAGGGCAGAGGGAGAGGGAGAAGCAGACTCTGCTGATCAGGGAGCCTGATGAGGGGCTCGATCCCAGGACCCTGAGATCTTGATCTGAGCTGAAGGCAGATGTGAAACCTACTGAGCCACCCAAGAGCCCCACGAACCCACAGAATTTCTAATGGGAAAAAAGGAAGAGATAAATATTTATTGAATATCTATTTTATACCCAGAAATTTAAAAAATATATTGACATCATAAAAAATAAATTATTGTCCTCATATTACTGACTCATCCCTTGGGAACAAGGTTTATGGAGATTAAAATATTGGTCAGTGGCCCCACAGTTAGTTAGCACCAGAACTGTGACTAGAGTCTGTGACTGAGTTAAGGGCTTTGTGTCTAGCATTGTCATGAGAAGTGCAGTCTACTGCAAACCATGGAAATGAAGCCAGAGTGTTCATTAATTTCCCACAGAACAGCCAATGTCATAATCGGTTGCTTGCTACTAGTTGCTATCATTACAAAAGTCGCCAAGTCAATCTTAAAGAGTATTTTTGGCACATACTATTTTTCCACTTTTAGCACAATTCACCAATTTAGTGTGGTTCATATTATTTTGTGGCGCTTTGCAATGCTCTGGAGGCCATTTTTAACCCCCTATTAAGTTTCTTGGTCTTCTCTCCTACTTATCATTTTGTGGAGAGACAAGCTGAGTTTGCAACAAAAGCACTGTGTAATTTTTTCTGCCTTCATAAGTTACTGAAAAGCCCACCTTCATGACATTCTCTGCCTCTTCCTTTGTGATCAGTCCTGCTCTGCTCTGTTAATAATTAGAAAGATAGCGCCCCTCTCTTTCCTTTGCTTAGAATAATCAGAGAACCATCTCTTCATCTTTTTTCCCATTTCCCTTCCTTGCCAGCCAAGTATTCTGAACTGATCAAAAGTAGTTTATTCAAGTGTCAAAAGTGTTTCCAGGAGTGCTAAACTGCAGAAAATTCAATGTCGCACAGGTACAATATATGTATAATTTATAGATAAACAGAATGAGGTTGACAGGTGCTTTTGACGAACCCTGTGACAGTTGTAAATGCTCCCAGTTCAGATATTCATGAATTTATTCAAAGGCCAGTTTCTAGTGACCAGGTGCTGGCAAAGAGTGGTGTTGTTTTCCTTCTAATTCTGACATAAAATCACAGCAATGGGAACATTACTACATGAACAACAACAGCAGCAAAGTAGAAATATTCCCATGAAATACATTCTCGTTGACTTGGAGGTTCATTTTCTTCTCCTTTTGTTTTTCCAAAAGTAATTTGTTTGCACCTGTCACCTCTCAGCTCTTTACATAAAATGCTCTACATGAGAAACTTTCAGAAGGGTAGTCCTATGCCATAAATGAGTATGAAAGAAATGCATTTTTTAACCTGGCATTTCCTTCAGTCCAAATAAAACCACTTAAAAGCTTTTTGAAAATGATATTCCACATCGAGAGCATGAGCACGAACATCCTCCTACCCCCACCATACACAGCTGCATCTAGACACAACTGAATAGCTTGCTGAAGTCTGAGCTATCTAGAGCAAAAGAGTGTCATGCCTCGATATCTGGACATCAAACGCCTGCTCTTAGCTTTCTCCCTGACAGTATGTTACTGATAAGTGCAGATTGTATACCAAATGAAAGTAGTTCAATCCTTGGCAGGGACAAGTACTTAGAAAATGACCGAAGACCTAAGCATTCAGCCCACTATGAAGAATTCCTTAAAATAAATGCAGTTAAATCTCTATTAGGTGCTCGAATCACTTCTATCATTTCCTCGTCATGTAGTCATTCCCACGTGAGGGTCCGGTCTAAGAGATACACTATGTTTTCAAGGCTGCCCTGGTAGAGATGCCTTTCTTATGTTGACTTAATTTTTTTCCCCCATATTATAGCCACAATTCACCTGTCCATGCATCCAACCAAGCCTTTTCCCCCAAGACCCAAAAAAATAGGTCAGACCTCACTTGTGCATCAAGGCCTTTTCATAATGAGGACAGCTAATGTAGGCTGCCTGAATCTTTACTTTTCCAGTGTAGACCTTTCTGGTTTCTTCAACTATTATCATGTTTTTCTTTTCAAAATCCAGATCAAAAGCCTTCCCTGAGTTCTCCAGGCAGAACTAGTTCTTTCTCCAAGATATTATTCTCACATCTATCATATGCCTGTTAGCCACAGTTTGCATCGTTAGGAATACTTGCAGCTGCAAGTAGCAGAAAGGCCAAAGAATATCGCTTTAAACCCATGGCTCTTTATTTACTTAAAAACCAACAACCAACAAACAAAAAACTATGGAAGTAGGTAGGCTCAGAATCAGTCTGGCAACATAACCATACCATCAAGAACATACGGTGCTTCTAGCTTTCTTCTCTGCCTTTCACGACTTGTGAATTTTGTCTTATTACTCTTTGCTTTGTTTTTGCAAGATATCTTGGGATATCTTATCCACAGTCAAGGTAAAAAGCAGAAGAAAAGAATGATAACAGATTGTTATCTCTTTATTTCATCACTTTTAAAAGGAATCAAAAGCCCACCCCCAAATTTAGCAAACTGAAATTAAAAATACACAAGAAGAATAATACACGATGAGAAAGTGTCATTTATCCCAGGAATGAAAGGTTGGTTTAACATTTGAAAATAAATTCTTGTAATTCAACATGTTAACAGAAAAAATTAATTAAATAAGATCATCTCAATAAATGTAGAAAGATCATCTGACAAAATCCATTATCCACTAATGATAAAAATTCTTAGTTAAATTGGAATGAAATTAATTTTCTTGATCTTTTAAGAGCATCCATAAACAACTTGCAGCTAATAAATACTTAATGGTGAAAAATTAAGTGTTACCCCCCCCAAGATGAGGGGCGTAGCAAGAACGTGTTCTCTCCTTGCTTTTGTTCATTGTACTGAAGGGTTTAGCCAAGACTTAAGAGAAGAAAAAGAAATAAAAGGCATTCAGATTAAGTAGGTATATGTAAAATTGTCTTTTATTATTATTATTATTATTATCATTATTATTATTATTTTGCTTTAATGTTTTTTCACTTGAATTCCAGTGTAGTTAACATAGTGTTATACTAGTTTCAGGTGTGTAATATAGTGATTCAACACTTCCATACATTACTCAGTGCTCATCATGATAAATGCACTCTTAACCCCCATCACCTGTTTACTCCATTCCCCTACCCACCTCCCCTCTGGTGACAATTAGCTTGTTCTCTAGAGTTAAGTACAATTGTCTTGATTAGCAGATCATCTATGTGGAAAACACAATGAAACCTGCACCAAAGCTACTAGAAATAGCAAGTTTAGCAAGATTGTAGGGTGAAAAAGAAAATAAAAGCCCACCTGAAGACTTCCTGATAGTCCCAGGGTCACTTCTCACTGAAAAGCAAGAAGAAAACATAATTATCTGCCTAGACAGAGGACATTGTTGACTAAGAAAACTAGTTAAGAAGGAAGAAGGGGGGATTAGCTGATGAGTATGCAGCAGATGGTTTGCCATAAACTGGGTTGTAAATATTTTGTGAGTAGGAACAATCTTACTCATTTTTGTATTTCCAGTTCATAGAAAGATCTCAATATTTGATGAGTGAATGACCAGAGCAAGACACTTGAATGGATGAACAAATGAATGGCTGAACCCATCTTGGCACTAGCCCCTTGTCCATACATTATGCTCGCCTTGTCCATACCTCTTTTGGAAAGGGACACCAGAAAGAGAATAAGCTCCACACATGTGGCCTTATAAACACTGAACAAAGTGAGATTGCCCTCTACATGGTCCTGATACCATTCTTCTGTGTGTACAACCAAGAAATGTGTGATTTTAGGTCCATCAACTTCAAGTTTGGATCATTATGTGCTTATTTACAGAGCAAATGCCTATTTCTATGTATGTATGTATGTATATATGCATGTATCCATTCATCTACCCATCCATCCATTTATCTATCTATCTATCATCTATATCTCTATCATCTATATCTCTATCTACCTACCTATCCTTGCCAAGTCCCACCTTATCATTGGCTTGTCTTGACTCAGTTTCATCCTGTCAGTTTCACCCAACTTCACCACATTCCCGAAGAGAAACAGCATGACTCCTGTGTCTTTCTGCAACTCATTCACAGCAATGTGAAGTAGGAAAGAGCTTGAAGGCCCCAGAGACCCTCTGTATTGGTTTCCCAGGGCTATCTTAAAAAAGTACCACAAACCCTGTGGCTAAGATAACAGACATTTATCCTCTCACAATTCTGGAGGCCAGAACTGAAATCAAGGTGTCAGCAAGGCTAGTCCCTTCTGAGGCTGTGAGACCAAATCTGTGCCATGTCTTTCTCCTAGTTTTTGATGCTTTTAGTAGTCTTTGGCATTCTTCAGCTTCTAGACACATCCCCTTGATCTCTCCCTTCATCTTCACATCTCCTTGTATACGTGTTAGTTTCCAACCTTGACCTTTTATATAAGGGCTCACGTTAAATTAGGGCTCAGATTAGGGCTCACTCTAACAACCTCTCTTTAACTTGATTCCTCTTTAAGAACTCTGTCACCTAGTAAGGTGACGATCTGAAGTACTGGGAGTTCAGGCTTCCACATTGAATTTTAGGGGGACACGACTCAACTCATAGCACCTTCCTTGTTGCGGCATAGTCCATTAGGCAGCACACGTTCCCTCTCATTCCCAGTCTCTGATATGCACGTGCATGTGTGTGCCCATATACACGCCCACGCTTCTTTTATTAACAGAGTCTTTATTTTCTGTTTTCAGTATCTTCAGACCTTCCCCATTCTCCATGTTCTCAAATAACACCACCATGAACTCAACTACCTCATGTTCAAAGTGAATTCTGCTTATGAAGGAAGAAAACTGGTGATTAATGAGCATATACTAGACATGGGGCACTTTGGAGGAAATGTCTTTCTGACATTGTGGCTTTCCTAAAGTGATGCAGCTAGTACATGGCAGACATAGAATTTGAGCCCCCAGCTGATTTCTAAATACGCACAGTATTTACCCACTATTGTACAGAATCTGAATAAAATAAATGTTGTTCAGACCTACTCTTTTTAAGGCAATTGTAGCAGATGGATTCCTTGTGATCTTGGGTCCTCTTTCCCCTGAGTCTGCAAAGCTCGCAGGTGTTCTAGGGATGCGTGGAGGGTGCTGCGAGGTTGAGTTTCTGATGAGAGCCTAGGCCTCAGAACGAGACCAATTCAATCCAGGAGAGGCAAGACCCATACAACGTATTTACAAATTATTTATTTACGTGATTCAAGAATATCATTTGGCCAGCACTAATCTTACTCTGATTTTTATGCAGGTTGACAAAAGGAAGTTAAAAAAAAAAAAACCACATTAAGCAGATTCTCTTAAGTTTCTGGTTTCACGGCAACATTAAGTCACAGCTGACTGCCCGGCTCGCGCATTGCAGAGATTACAGGGTGTGACGGCAAAGTGGCTTTTTGAGAAATGAGTTGCTGCATATTTCATTTTTTTTTTTTTTTTTTCAATATTGCCATCCTGCCAGGAGCCGCTATAAAAATGTCCTGAGCCCTGAAATGGGAGGGGTGGATTTTCCAAACAGCCGCCAAGTGCTCTGGAAGCCTCCGAGCTTGTGTGTTGCCCATTTGGGCTGTTGGCATAGGTACAGCGGCATCAGCCGAAGTATTTATTAGGGGCCCAGCTGTCCTGGCTGCCACACAAGATGCTGTGCAAACAACCAGAAAGAGGAGCAGCTCTGCTCTCAAGGCTCCGATGGATAGGAGCTGACAGTTTCAGGCGGAGAATCCAGGTATCTCATGGTAGGCCATGTGCAACACAGTGAGGCTTACCAAGCATGTGCTCCTCCCCTTAATCCAAAGTACACCCTACATGACAGGCAGGGCAAGAAACGCTATGTGGCTTTTACACTAGAGTTCACGAGCCCCCCTCGAGGTTCCACAGCTTGTGAGTAGCGGAGACAACTCAAACCCAGATCTCTGGAATCCTCCAGCGCCCGTTCTTTCTATTCTATCCAGCCGCCTTGGCCGCAAACTTTGAACCTAAGCTTTTTCTATAAATACGCGTCTAAGATGCAAATCTTACAACGGCAGAATTTCAAATCTGAAAGTCACTAGGAGCTTGGCTATAACATCTTTTCTTTTTTTTTTAATTTGTGAGGGACCCGAGCTTCCTTGAAATGTCCAATGAGTGTTCAGCGCAGGACATTCTTGGCAAATCTATGCCTAAAACCCAAGGGGGGCTGACGGTTCCAATGCATATTGTTTGCATATGAATTGAGAATAGCATGGGGCTAGATCTCTCACTTTGGGTTTCTTTTTCCTACTCAAACTTCTCAGGACCCCACCTTGCTTTTGTGAGACAGCCTGAAGGATGGATTGCCCTCTGAAACAGGCAAATGCCCTGGATGGGGTGGGAAAATGGAGCTGTTCGGACACCAGGAACAGAGAGGGAGACACGAAGTCAGGCTGAGGTTCTCACGTAAGGAATTGGCTTGATGCTCCCCAATTGTGGGAAATCAGTCCCACAATTAGGTAAAAAGGAGAGTCCGAATGCAGTCAGCCCCTCCCACGAAAGAACCATGAATGAATCCTAACTAGACACGCAACTTCACAAGCTCTAATTGAAGCAGGGGAGAAGAATACCCAGGTAACAGGCATGTCAGGCAACTAGGATTCATAGTCTGGGGGGCAAGGTGTAAAACTCTGGAACGACTAAAATTAGATCTGCAGAGCATTGATACATGTTGAATTGAAATTGACTTTTTGTCATCCTTCATGGAAATGAACTGAGCTAAAATGAAATATCCCCGAAACTCCTCTTTCCAGCTCCTTTACTTACAAAATGAAAAAAAAAGAAAGTCTTTCACACATGCAGGTGCATTCATTCCTTGTAAATAGATCAGCAAGATGAATAAAATAATGTTATTTATTTGTAATCAATAAATCACTATTTATTTATTTTGAGTCACAAAGGTAATATAACAAGATTAATGAGACACAGTCTCCAGACTTCAAGGAACTCTGAGTCTAAATAGCCAAACGCGCAGGGACGTAGTCATTAAAACACAATATAGAAAGGAATATAAGAAATTTGCCTGGAAAGTATCATGTGGATCCTGAAATAGCTGATAAGGGGATGCTGATCAAGGAAGACTTACTGGAGGAGGTGACATTTCACAAGTAGAAAGATAAGCTACTATCATTCCAGAAAGAAGACATTGCGGAATAACAACATAATCAGGTGGAAGCATGAAATAGACAAAGACCAAGCAGAAATCAAGATGAAAGAAAAGACCCGCATTCAAACCAAAGTAGGGTTGCTGGAAAACAAAGGAGAGGAAAAAAATGCAGAAACATTGGTATTTCTTTCAAGTTACTTGGAACCTCCCTGCTATGGACCAAAGCCTTGTGTCCTCCAAACTTCATATGTTGAAGCCTTACACTCCAACATCCTGGTATTTGGAGGTGGGGCTTTTAGGAGGTATTCGGGTCATGAGAATGCAGTCTCTGTGTAAGGGATTGTCCCCCAAGAAGAGACATAGAGAGGTGACCACTCCCTCTGAGGATGTAGCAAGAAGATAGCCTTCTGTTTACCAGCAGGAGGGCCCCACCAAGAGCCCTACCAGGCTGGTATCCTGATGTTGGGTTTCCAGCCTCCATAACTGTGAGGAATAAGTACTTGTTTAATTCACCCAGTCTGTGGGATTTCTCGTGTGGTAGTCTGAGCTGACGAGCATTTCCATTTAGCAGGCTGGGAGTTCTTGGGCAGGGGAAAGGGAGAATTTGTGTCTTTTTCTGGAATCCCTAAGCTAAATGTGACAAATAAATTTATTTTACAAAGAATAAATTCCAAGGGAAAGATAGATCTGCATAATAATAATGATAATAATTATAATGATGATGATGTAGTTCCCGGAGTAATATTAGTCAATTTTGGGGGTTTAAAATAGCATATTATTTATTATCGAATTTCTAAACTTAGCACACTGATAGGTAATGCTGTCAAAAGTGTTGCTGGAAATCAATATATTCAGTTATTGCTGATGATGTAAATTGTCAAACTATTTTGGAAAGAAATATGGAGGTGCATTACGAAAAATATATATGCCATCATATCTCTTGAAGTAGAGGCCCCACTTCTGAGAATTTAAATGAAGAAAATTATCTAAAAGCCAAAAGTATATATATTTAAAGGTGTTTATTTAAAGACGGCATCATTTTTATAGCCAGGAAAAAAATACAGAAGCATCCAACAATAACACAATTACAGGTACACTGTAGTATATTGACCACATGTAACATAACCCCCTGATTAAAATATCTATGGGAACATGAAAAGTTGGATTAATACAATGTTTAAACACACACAAACATATGTGTAGATTAGTATTCCTTCCATGTAAAATTATGTGTGTGTAGCAATACAAATTAAAAGAGAACAAAGACAAATGAACATTATATACCGTGTTTGGAAGGCAGGATTTTTCTCATTATATTTAGAGTTGCATTAATGTTTTTATAATGATGTTTGTATAAAAAAATAGCATTTAAAATGGCTATCATTTATTGCTTATATTATGCTAAGGATGGCACATGCTTTATCTTTTTTAATTCTCATAGCATCCTATAAGGTTGGGACTGTTATGATCCATTTTTTAATTAAATCTTAATTTTTTTCAAATTGATACATATATACTCTTACAAGATAAAGTATCATGACTAACTGTATTAAAAATAAAAGCAATCTCCTGCCCCTTCAATTCCAATTCCTTTTAATATTTTCAGCAGTTTTTTTCTTATGATTCACCCATATTCTCAAATCACATGACAATATTACCATTTAAAAAAATTAATCTATGTCTTAACTCTAGAGAATAACCTGATGATTGTCAGATAGGAGGCACGTAGGGGGATGGGGACATAGGGGATGGGATTTAAAGAGTACACTTACCATGATGAAAAAAATAAAATAAAATAGAAAAATAAATCAATTAATTGGGATTAATTACAAAAATAAATAAATGACATTTCATCTTCAGATATTATTTATTTATTAGGAGTCAGCTATTCTTTCAAAATGCATCTTTGAAGAAATAATAAAATTGATGAACTCTGAGCAAGACTCATCAAGGAAAAAAAGAGAAAATACAAATCACCAACATCAAAGATGAAAGGGGGAATATCATACTTATTTCACAGATATTAAAATTTTAATAAAACAATATTAAGAGCAATTATATGGCAATGTTCCTGAATATAGAGAAATGGAACAAATTCATTGAAAAACAAAATTTACTAAATACTGATGGAGAAAGAAATAGAAAATAGCAAGTAGCAATCTATATATTAAGCAATTAAATTCTTAATTAAAATCATTTCACAAAGAAAACTCCAGGCCTGGATGACTTTAGTAGTGGATACTGTCATATGCTTTTGGAAGATATAATACCAGGTTTTCTCACTTTTCCAGTTTTTTAGTTATTTTTTTATTTTATTTATTTTTTTTCTAATAGACTTGCCACATGCTAATTTGCATCTTAGCAAAACTGAAATATCCCAACCTGAACAATCCACAAAAATATATGTACAAAAAATTTTATAGAAGGTTTATTCATGACAGCTAAAATGTAAACCCAATCCAAATTTTGATCAAAAGGAGAATAAACACATTGTATTATAGTCATAAAATGGAATCTTACACAGCAGTGAAAAAGAGTTATTGACACATGCAATAATACAGATAAATTTTAAAAACTGTATATTCAGGGGTGCCTTGGTGGCTCAACCAGTTAAGCACCCGACTTTTGATCTTGGCTCGGGTCATGGTCTCTGGGTCATGGGATTGAACCCCACGTCGGGCTCTGTGCTCAGTGGGTAGTGTGCTGGAGATTCTCTCTCTCCCTCTTCCTTTGCCCCCCACCTCACTTGCATATGCACTCTCTCTCTCTCTTCTTCTCTCTCTCAGATAAATAAATAAATCTTAAGAAACCCTGTACAATGAGCCAAAGACATCAGACAAATAAATACATAGTGCTCGAAAGTATTTGTGTGTCGTTTAAGAATAAGCAAAGTGCAGTCTATGGAAATAGAAGTCAGAAGAGTCCGCCATGGTTTTAGACTGGAGACTACCATGAAGGACCCTTTGGGATAATGGAAATGCTCTATACCTGGATCTCTATGGTAGTTGTGTAGGTGTATACACACATGACATTTATCAACCCACATACGTAACGGATTTTCATGTTACTGAATGTACATTGACCTCAGTTTAAAAGAAGCATTCCATAATAAGAATGATGAAGTTTCCAGAAGGCTAGCCACCCAATGGAGATCATGTGCCTACATGTAGACAGTAAAGCCAAACTCTAGCAGAAAAAATATGTATGGGTCCTAGCAATGAAAATAAAACAGCACTTATAATAATAAAGCGTGCAAAATGCAAAGTGGGTAAGAGGGATGACAATTTTGCCCAGAGAGAGATAAGGGAAGGTATTCAAAAGTGATATAATCTGTGAACTAAGTTTTAGAGTTTGCCAGTTACGAATTAGCAGGAAAGTATTCTAGATACAGAAATCAGCCTAAAATTGTGGAAGATGAAGGGAAAGCAGTAGAGAGCTTTGACAATTTGCCCCCAAAGTTGGTTTCATTTGCGAGTAATGGGGACATAAGAGGTCTGGAGTCATGCCTGTGTTCCCATGTTAGAGGATTGGTCTGGCACAGCAGAACAAAAATCTTGAGAACTATAGGAAATGTCCAGGGAGGATAGCACATGGCCTGAATCGTATGGGAGTGCATTGCTACTGCAGAGAATATGGTGCAGAGAGATCTCTGCCTGAAGAAGCACCAGCCCATGGCTACCAGTCACGGTAGCCAAACATGGTATCTTGAACGTACCTGTTCAAGGAGCAGGCACCAGAGGACGGCTCTCATCAAATCAGAAGATGGCCATTTGTGTAGTTTTTTGAAGGATCTGTTCTTAGGTGTCCTTTCAGGACACGTGAAAAACTAGGCTGTCATTCTTGGCCATCCAATAGCGACAGGATAGGTAACTGGAGCCAACATCGACAGTGCCTGACAAACACTTGAAATTAGAATTTAAAAACTCATCAAAGAGCTAACTATTAGTGAGTACTGAATGACTGAGCCAAGTTCAAGCAAAGGCGTGGAGCCCACAGGTGAGCTTAGCACCTGAGTTGCCTTTACCCCGGGCCAAGTTGCTACATCGGGAGAGGCAACAAGATGTCCATCGGCAGTTTTGGTGACCTCGAGAGGCTAGGAGGACTACAAAGATGGGTGCCTGCTAGGCCATCAGTTACACTGTGCTGGACGCAGATGAATGGTAACCTATTGCCACAATCACGCGGTGAACAAAGCAGCACAAAACTCAGTACCTTGCAACAACAAGGCATGGCTTGCTTTCCATTCGCAGGTTGCTCAGGGCTGCGCTGCTTCCATCAGAGGTCACTGGGCTTGTTTCCAGGATGCAGATGAAGTCCAGATGCGCCTCGAACATCTGCTACCCTCCCTCGATCAGCGGCTCCCCACGGGCAGGCTCTTCTTGCAGAGAAAGTCTGCAGAACTAGCAACACACGAGCACATCGGAGGCTCTGCTGCTACCATATGCGTTCTGTTGGCCGGAGTAAGTCCCAAGGCGGGCCCAGGGTTGCACCTGTGAGGGGAGGGAGGTGGGAGGTGAAATTTTCTCAACAGTATTCCAGTCCACGCTAAAAACCACAATGTGAAAGGTTTAATTAAAACACACACACACACACACACATACACACACACACACACACACATACACACTTTGGAAGATAAGCTTGGAGAAAATCTTCATGAGTCAGGGCACAGAATAATTTCTTATACATGATACCAAAAACAAACAAACAAAAAAATAAAACAAGAGTGATGGATAACACTAGCCACATTAAAACTAAGAATTTACCTTATTTAAAGATACCACTAATGAGTGAAAAAAGTAAGCCATGGAAAGGGAGAAAATTGTTATAACATGTAACTGATGAAACCCCGTGTTGTTAGCCTGGGGGACGGATGTGCACCGTGTCTCTCTGCCGGGCTCCGTTCCCACCGCGCGTCTGTAACCGTCCGTACTGGGTTGCTGGGTGCGCGGGAACGCTTTGGAGATCATCACACACGCTTCCATATGACACAGAATACCCTCATGTTCTTGGGACCCACAAGAAATGAATGGTAACCTAACGCCACAATCATGCAGTTGATGCTGGCCAATGAGCATACGTGTTGATTCACAGAATCCAGGAGCTTCCCGGGTGTGATCTCAAACTGGCCCCAGTACACACAGGGGAGGGAGACACTGGAGAAAGAGGCAGCCCCTCCAGGCTGCTAGGTGGGTGGCAGGTGCAATAAGCAAGGGAACTTATATGCAAGGCTTATCTTGAGCAGCAGCAAGAAGAGTCATCTCTGCACCCCTCCACCTAATGTTAAAAGTTTATGTAGAAGACTAGGGATGCCTGGGTGGCTCAGTGGGTTGAGTGTCTGCCTTCGGCTGAGGTCATGATCCCAGGGTCCTGGGATCGAGTCCCGCATCGGGCTCCTTGCTCAGTGGGGAGCCTGCTTCTCTCTCTGCCTCTGCCTGCTTGTGCGCTCTCTCTCTCTGACAAATAAATGAATCAAATCCTTAAAAAAAAAAAAGCTTACGTAGAAGACTTAACTGGGTTCAGCCACATACGCGGTCCAGATAGCCTCAATGCCATATCCTCATCTCAGGGCTGTGTCCTTGGAGCGGCTTCTGGGAACAGGCAAGGCAAACAGAACACACGTTCCAAGGACACAGGAGGGAGGGAAAAGCCTCTAAGCACTCGGGTCCACCCTGTGGGTCAACTGACGGTCATGTCTTCCTGGTGACCTCCTCCGACGATATCATAGATGTTTATCTATAATACCGGCATACATATATTTTCTTGACATAGATTTACAGCTTAAAAAAAAATCCATGTTCTTTCCTGATAACATGGATCACTTCAACAAAAATCAGTTTCTCTTTGTAATTTTTCAAACAAAATGATAAACAGAAATATTGTTAATATGTCCTGTTCCATATAGATTTTTATGGAAAAATGTCCTGTCTTTTTTTTTCCCCTTTCAAATTCTTTTTCTTACACCCCCACTGATCCTTCTTCCACACTTCCGAAAAGTCATCCAAGTCCATGTACATAGTGTGACGAGCCCATGCCTTAGCATTAGATGGGGCTGGTGTTCGGTCAAGGCTTTGCTACTTATTGGCTGTGACCCTGCCAGTAAATTACATTCTGAGCCTCAACTTCCTCAAATGTGAAGGTGAGAGAAGAGTATGGTCTCCCTCATAAGGTTGTGTGCCTATCAAATGAGAACATTCCCATACACACTTGTCACGGGAGTGCCCACATAGTGAATGCTCCAGAAATATTGTCACCTCCTCCTCCTATTACCAGAGCACTGATAGTACTCGCTGCCCACACCTCTCCGGAGAAATTCTTGCTCTCCTCCTCTTCCTCCAACCTACAGAGTAAACAAGGACCCACCCGTGCTCACCCCTCTGACCACTTGCTGGAGCTAATTCCACAATTTAAAAAACTCTTTCCTCTGCCACCCCTTTCCTTATCAGATACTTTCTAATCCCACTTTTTTTTTTTTCCCTTCTGGTATTTTTATAAAACCAAGGTTTTCTAGAGTCTGTTTTATTTAGTATGGCCTGGATTAATCGAATGTTTCACAAGCCCTCGGACTCTAAACCTACCCACTACTCCCAACAATGAGTTTATGATTCTTTTTTTTCTTTTTTCCTTTTTCCTAAGTAGGCTCCCTGCCCAGCATGGAGCCCAAGTCGGGGCTTGAACTCATGACCCTGAGATCAAGACCTGAGGTGAGATCAAGAGTTGGACACTTAACTGACTGACCTAACCAGAAGCCCCTATGATCTTTCTTAGCAAATCTTGCTGAGAGATATAAGATTCACTGAGATTCTTTGGAACCTCATTAATTATCTAAAAAATCACCATTTGAATGAAAACTTCACCTACTTCTTTGTTTTGGATTCAGTTATTCCTCCAGGAACAAAAAGATGAAGAACTTCAAAACACCATGGGCAAAGGGTTCATAACAGCCATGACAAAGGAATATAGGAATATATTGGACCACAGTGGCCACACTCTTATTTTTTGGGAGCACAATACTTTCCATTTAAAGCCAGAGAAAAAAAAATAATAATCAGCAGCTTGACTTGGATTTCATTTGCTCTTGACATTCTCTAGCACAAAATAAGTGTATTCTGACCAAAAATAAGTGCCATTCAGATATTTGAAAACAGGCTTAGGACACACAGTTCTTTCAATAGGCTTCAAATGAAGCATCTGAGAATAATGGGAACAATCACAATAGTTACAGCAGGTCAGCTGGCTGGCCAGAGGCACAGAGCTTGCGTTGAAAGTTCATTTACTTGTGCAGCAAATTACTTGCCATCCAGAAATATGATAAGCACTGGGATCACCAAGAGAAACCAAACAATTTTTTTTTTTCCTCCAGAATCTCGTGTATCGTCAACAGGTAATTATCGCCCAATGTGCTACGTGCAATATTAGGCACGTGTAGGAAGAGGGGCAACTAACCCAATCTGAGGGTATCTGGGCATCTCTGAGTAGCTCACTTCAGAGAGGGATCTGAAAGGCTGGCAGAAGTTGGGAAGGATGTAAGGGATGTAAGAAATAAGGGATGGAAAGAGGAGGGGAAAGGCAAGGAGAAACATAAGCCAAGTGTGGGAGAGAAGAGTAGTGTGCAATTGGGGAAACTCAAGCTACTCGAGCTTGGTTCCTGAAGTTCAAGTGAAGCGTATGCGGTTTGCAAATGAAGCTGTCAAGGTAGATTGAGGCCAGATCATTGTGGATCTTGAAGGGTCTCTTTAGATACTTAGATCTCACCCCCAGTGCAGTGGGAGGTCTGGAATGATTTTATGACATCAAATCATAATACTGACCACTGTTGGTTGATGAACCTATTATTTTTCAGACTTCTTATATCCAATTCCCTTCGATTTCTAATGTTTTCAGATGATCGTATATTTTTGATTTAAAAAAAAAGAGTTTTAAAAAGGATTGCTTCCCCCAAAGAAATTTTATTGACTCCCTACCTGAAAAATGAGGTGATTTCCATATTTTTCCTACCTCTCCTCCTTCTTTCTGCTTTATTTATAGGTGAAATCTTGCCTTGGATTTTAAACTCATATCCTTTCAAATGATCATTCTGCTTTCATATTACATATGCCATCTTTCTGGAAGTAATGATATTTGCATTCATTCTGTATCTATCTCTTTAACAATTATTTAGGTGCTATTATAAGTGGAGGTGCATAACTTCTCGGAGAACGAGTTGATCATGCACCTTATCGCCCTGTGGGGTGTGCAATGCACCAGATGCTGGAGCCGCGTCAATGATCTTGATGTTTACCCCACACCCGAGTATATTACTCTATTGGCATTTTCAAGGTCTTTTTTTTTTTTTCTTCTCTAACATTATTTTCAGATATTCTTTGAGTAGGTCATATCTGCTCCCCAGGAAGGGTGGTAATATTCCTCAGTTGTTGCCTATCTTAAATGATTTTTTTGTGAGTTTCACACATACACAAAACTTTGTTAAGAAATTAAGTATTGGGTAGCATTCGTCACTCTTGGAGCTCAAATATGTTCCCAATTTTTTGGTATCACCTTTAAGAGAAGTATAAAATTGGTTGGGTTCATCTTTTTGGGAGGGTAGGTAATATTTTTTACAGCTTTTTGGGATGTTTTCTTCTGAATTGAAGTTCAAGACTTTCTTTATATTTAAATATTTCAATATTATTCCTGGTACTATATAAATTTTCTAATCTGCAAATTCAGTTTTCTTCAGTTCAGGAAATTTTTCTCCTCCTCCTCCCCACCCCCTCCTCCTCCTTCTTCTGAATATTGCATGTTTCATTTGTTCTGGTGTTTTTGTTAGGAATACAAAGGAAGAGGCCACATATCATTTCAGACAAGTGCTAGTATCACTTGCTAAGCAAGGGAGTTCTTCAAAAGCACAGTGTTGGGAACCAAGGATGAGGGATTAGGGCCCTCTAAGAAGTGGAAATGTTGGAGATTGGCTGGTATTTTGGCTATTAGAGTGTGGCTGTACTGGTTGACTGGCTTTCGGAAGTATAGTTCTGGAAAGGAGTTGTCCCAAGTTTATTCACTCTGCACAACAACCTTCTGACTGCTTTTGACTGACAAGTCCGAACATCAAAGTCCTGTTTGCCATGTGACACCTTCACATGAACTCAGCTTCCATTGTGTCTGACAGTGTGGCCTGTGAAGGGACACCTGGACACTCTGCTTTCCTCTGTGTAGTCCAAACAGGGATTCTGCAGTATGCACATGGCATATGTATTTCTCTCTGCCGGTGAGTGCATTTTTGGCTCAGTTTGAGCTCACAGCAGACAGAGGTTGTGAAATCTAGTAATTTGCTAGATACTGACGTGTAGCGAGATCTCAATCTTGTAGAGGATGTGATACATGGAACATGTCAGGACGGTAGTTCTCAAAGTGAATCTCTAATGGTGGAATTTTAGAGATCACTTGGGGTCACTCCGAGGAGGCACTTCGCATGCTGGGTCCTTCCATCCTGAAGTTGCTCAGATGGCATCATTTAGATATCTAGGTGTCCTCTAGCATTAAAATGTTTACTATATGCGTACTTATGACTCTTGATGGGAAACAAAACCACAAAAGAAAGGCCGATTCAAGTCACATTGGCCTCTGACCTAAGCTGTGTGCTCATCATTAAGTTCAGTTTTAGGACTTACCTTAATCTTTCAGACTACTTGTTATAACAGATCATTGTTTCTTTTTTTGTAATTTCTGCTAAAAAAGTAGCATTTGTTTTTGTCTTCTATAGTACACATTTTATTCGACAGTAATCTTAAGATAGGGTTCTTGTGAAAATATAATTTTTAAATTAAGTTAGAAATTCAATTAAATGTTTAAATTAAATTATAATTAAGATATAAGATTAGATTATATTAAAATATAAAACTATTTTCTGAGTGTTCAGCAATTAAATGCATAAAGTCTGCTTTTAAAAAATACAAGAATAAAATTATCAATATTTGTAACTACGAGTGTTGATTTAATAAAAATCCAATTTCCTTTATTATAAAGTTCATATTTTCTAATGAAAATATATTTGAAATATATTGAAAATAAAATATAATGAAAATGTATTTGAAGGCACCTAAAGAACTCCTAGAAAACCAGTAACGTTTTAACCAAGTTTGAAGGCTGAATGAGAATTGCCATTGGATGAATATGAATGACAACAAATGAATAAATTGGAGTTATGCAGCCTGTGACTCTCTCAGGAAAGCTAGCTCTCATTTCTTCCTTCCTTCTCTTCCTCCTTCTCTCCTTTCTCTCTCTTTCTTTCCCTCTCTCCTCCCACCTTCCCTCCCTCTTTCCCATCTTCCTTCTTTTTCTCTCTCCTCTCTCTCTTTCCTATCTTCCTTCTTTCCCTCCCTCCTTCCTTCCCTCCCTCTCTCCCTCCTTTCTACCTCTTTCTTTCCTTCCTTCCTCCCTCCCTTCCTTTTCTTCTTCGTTGTTGAATTTCCAAGAAACTCCAAGTTCTTTGTTAGCAATTACGCAGATTCCCCAATCCAACTGAAAGAAAACCAGACTTGACCCACTAACTCCATCCCTTGCCTTTTGCCAGTTAGCTTTTATTCTTCCAATGCTTAAAATTTATTCAAGTGTTATCACTGTGGTGAGTGATAAAGGAGATTTTATCCATTGGACAGTTACGAGCATGAAGGAGCATCCCCGTTCCCCCAGAGATTGATGGTTCTGAACAAGAAGGGAGCATCAGGAAACCAGCTTCTCAAATGAACTGTTTTCCATTATGATTTTGTGTGGTTCAAACTAAAGAATGTGTTTGTGAAATACCTACTGGTAGGAAAGTCTAGGCTATAATATTTTAAAATTGGCAGGACATTTGGAGACCACCTAGAATACAGTATTTCCAACTTTTTTCCTGGAGAACAAAGACTTCCTGGAGGGCCCCGTTTGGGAGGTGAGAATGTAACACAGCAAGTGGAAATAGGGTGCCACCTTCATTTTGCTTGGAATAGCCTTGTCTTAATCTGATAAATGTAATAAAGTCCTGTGGAAGGTGATAACTCATTGTGATTTATATTTCCATTTCTCCGATGACTGATGACATTGAGCACCTTTGCATATACCTGTTGGCTATTTGTATGTCTTCTTTAGCAAAATATCTATTCAGGTCCTTTGCACATATTTTTAATGGGGTTGTTTGGGTTTTTTGCTAATAAGTTATTTAAGGTCCTTTAAGACTAATGATATAAGCTGTCCAGAAAGACAAATACTGCATGGTCTTACTTATAGGTGAAATCTAAAAAAAGTCCAACCTATAAAACCAGAGAGTGGAATGGTGATTGCCAGGGGCTGGGAGGTGGGCGAATGGGGAGATTTCGTTAAAGGATACAAAATTTCAAAATGAGTAAATTCTGGAAATCTAATGCACAGCATGGTGACTATAGTTAATAATACTGTACTGTATACTTAAAATTTGCTAAAGAGTAGATGTTAAGTGCTCTCCCCACACACACACAGACAAGAGATAACTACGTGAGGTGATGGCTATGTTAATTGGCTTGAGTATTGGTAATCATTTCATAATGCATACATATGACTACCACATTGCCTACCTTAAATATACACAATTTTTATGTCAGGTAGATCTCAATCAAGGTATAGAAAAAGATCTGTGAGATGTTTTATTATTTTGGTAATGCATTTCACATCCAAGGGAGGTGGGGCTGAAGGAAAATAGTGAATTTTTCCCACCCTGTTGCTTTATAGAGACAAGAAGCAATGTTCAGAAAGGCAGGCGTGGGGCGGGGGGGGTTGGGAGAGGCAGCGGAGGCATGCTGAACGGTGTTGTGCGGCCTTGGGCACATTGCTTGAATTCCGGAAGTCTCCCTATCCCTTCACCTAGCCCCTGTCTCCCTGGTTTAAAGGGGGGAGGGTAAAATTCCCACTCCACGGCTCTTACAGGAACTCCCGTGGTATATGGACACTTCCTTGGGAAGCGCAGACAATGCATGATTACAGCAAGCTCTCTGCAGACACGCCCATGCATTTGATGGGATCAGTCAGTTATTCCATTTCTTTCCAGGATCTTTGCTTTTTTGCTAGCACTCACCCTCCCTGGGAGTTTAAGGGGTGGGCAATAGGCCCTGCACCAGGGTATGGGCTCCCCAGCTTCCCCGAGGAAGAAGGGTCTATCCCTCTTCCCTCACTGATCAAATGGCACCACAATTATCTGGCTGCTGGAAATAGCTCTGGCATTTTTTGACGGTGACGATGTGTAGCTCGAAGGACCTGTCAGGTAGGTTTCTGCTTCACTCTTTCAGCCTGCTCTGCTCCGAGACCTGCCTTAATTTGTTCCAGAGCTGACGTAAGAGTCACATTGCAGCTCTTTGTCCTGTTCCCAGTTCCCCTTCTAAAAACACAACCTCTTTTTCTTTGTTGATCCTTCAGTGACTTCCGATGGGGCAGAGCAGGAATAAACTTTTCTGCTTCCCTCTGCAGCTGGGTCTCCACTCAGCTTGCTGTCTCCGACCCGACTTGTGTCTGCAGCATCTTCCAGTTTTCTACCATCCATAGATTTCATTAAAGGGCGCTGCCCCCCTTCCCAAGCCATCAGTGAAGAGCCAGTCAGAACAGGGGCACAGCTCAAAGCCTCCTCCCAGCCCGACACCTGGCGCTCCTCTCCTTTTCATCTGCATCTCCTCAATCACACTTTAATCTGTGGGTTCAGAAACAATTTCTGTCTGGGGTGGGACAGGGACTGGTGCTTGAATTCTTGCAAATATGCCTGGGAACGTGGAAAAGGCAAGGGGCTTTGGGTCCTTTCAAATGAACCCTAGGTCTGCCCAGATCTCACTGTGTGACTGCATCAAAGAACATTAAGGGCTCTGGGACTTAGAAAACGAAACCAGGGATACCGATGATCCCTTCCAAGAATTACCGTGAAGACTAAATTGCATGAGACAGTATATAAAGCCCCTGACACAGGTCCATTTCCTGACACAGGTCTGTTTCCTATCAGTGATTCAATAAAAGCTGATTCGGGATTTGTGCCCGATGCTGCTTGGGGCCAGCCTCTATTCCTTGTCTTGGCCGCTTCAGTGCACGCCAGCCCAGCTTCCAAGGCCAATGTCTGCATCTCCTTGTCCAAGTACTTTCCCTCACCATGGGAACTTATTTTGTTGCCCAAAGGGAAGGCAGACGGAGCAGGGAGCAGACGAATGCCCACCAGGCAGCTACTGTTAATCCAGCAAAAAAGGAGTCAGAGCATAAATGATCTGGCCCCCACACCCCCAGTTTGGATAGCTCTGAGGTGTCTCTTCCACACTGGACCTCAGTGGTCACCAGCTTGATAACACACCGTTTATCATCTGACTTTTGTCCCCTGACCTAAGACAGCCCAAGATCACACAGACTAAGAAATGGATCTTGTGCCATGTGAGTGCTCCATTAAAACACATTTCCTCCTCCTATGTCTTCCTGTCCCAGGAAGTGTTCAGACTCAGGCCAGGCAACGAATTGGAAGACTGGCACCTATGAGAGGATTTTACATTATTGGAAAGATTAGAAATAATGTTTAAGGTATGTGTTAATATCTGAGAAAGCATGACAGGCTTCTACACAGGGCACTACGAGAAAAGTCAGAGTTCCTCGGTCATTATCAAAGTCACAATCTGTACAAATATCGATTACCTATTGATTGCCTACCTTAATTCCTGCCCAGCAGGGAATCATGCCCCAAGGTTAGTCTAATACGTGGAGAAACAGGTGGTAGATAGTGGGTAAGGAATGGGGAGTGGAAGTAATCCAAGTCAGAGATGACAAGGGGGAACTGCAAGTTGGTAGGAGGGGCCTGGTAAGACCCAGATCCCCACTCCGAGAACCTGGGAGTGTGGTCATCATGGAAAGATGAAGACTTGGGTCAGGAACCATAGGGCCAGGACCAGAAGAGGGTTGGGGATTAATGAGGCGGCTCTAGGAGAATTACAAGTGTCCCCAGCTTACCTTTCAGCACCGCCAAAGTTTACACATTTGTAAGAGCCACCAAACCTAGCACTAACTATGAGCTCGGCAGCGAAGTGCAGGCTGGCCGTGCTGGAGGAGACTCAAGACAACACAGCCTCATCGGGATTCAGTAAACAGGAAAATGGTGTTACAACCCATCCGCCACTCAGTGCGTGAGTACCTCTGTCCCTGAATGCCATCAGTTTCACACAGCTGCCTCTGCCTTCTGTCTTAATGGCTTCACTGATGACTTAACTCCCTTCTCAACCCAGGTATCACCTCTGTTTCTATGCCAGCTCATCCATTGTTGGCTGACCTGGCGCAGAAAATAGGTTGCTTAATAAATAGTCTCGGCATCGGTACAATACAGCCTATTTCTAGGTCAGCCGTACCTGGTGGGGAGGGAACAATGATCTCGTGGTTAAAAGGGAATGTGCTGCCCTATTAGGAGTGTGTCCCTTAGATGGCTAATTAACTGGAGACCTGGGAGCCCGGCTCAGAGAGCATGCTCTGAAGATGAGAGAGAAGTGGTGGCACTGTTGGCAAGCCATAGGGGACAACCTTGGATGTTCTCTAAAGAGCCGGCCACACATAATGCTCCACAGAGATGACTGATGTAGCATTTATACAGCACACAGCATTGGACTTTCGCACTGCTGTGGACCTTTCAGGCAGGGGCTGTTTAATCCACTAGGACATTCAATCACGTCCTTTTGAAAATTCTCGGCCCTCCACGCTCCCTTGATCTGAGCAGATCACCTTCTCCAGTCCCTGACCAGGTGGCCAGCGCCACGTAGTAATCGTCCTGGTGCCCTTGCGTGGGTCAGCAACTCCCCTTGACCTTACCGCCTTGACCCTTCGCACAGCCCATTCCTGACTATTTCCTGCTCTCGACAACTCCGGACTGTACCCTCTATAAAATCTGCTATTTATTGAACATCTCCTAGAAAATATTAAGTACAAGCAGGAGCAGAGAAGGTGAGCTCCTGAATAAACAGACACAGTGTTGAACCCCAATTTTGTTGATCTTTTCTAGCAGCATGACCTTGAGTAAGTTATTTCATCTTTGTTAGCCTCTTTACTGATTCATCACCAAAGTGGAGATTCATGTACGTGCTCAATAAATTTTTAGCTATTATTACTGTTATTGGCTATTACTTTCATTCTACCATTATGTAATAATACTAAATATATAATGATAAATAATTTATTATAACCATACACTTATATAAACATAAAATATAAACTTACTTAAACTACAAAGTTAGAAATACCTATTATTGATGAGCCTGGGTGGCTCAGTGGGTTAAAGCCTCTGCCTTCAGCTCAGTTCATGATCTCAGGGTCCTGGGATCGAGCCCCGCATCGGGCTCTCTGCTCAGCAGGGAGCCTGCTTCCCCCTCTCCCTCTGCCTCCTCTCTGCCTACTTGTGATCTCTCTGTGTCAAATAAATAAATAAAATCTTTTAAAAAAAAGAAATACCTATTATTATTTATTATTATTACTATTAATAACTACTGTTATGAGTATTTTAACTTATCACCATATTCATATCCATATTATTTATGTAAATGCTCAATCCTCTGAGGCATATGTGATTATTCTCACTTTACAGATGGGGAAACTGAGGTCTAGGAAGATTCAATAATTTTCTCATGGTGGTGCTGTTAATAGTAACAGGTGGGGCAAGAATTAGAACACTCGGCTCCTAAATCCACTATGTTCCTCATTCTCTTCTTTCTTTCCTCTCCAATTTTTCCCTTTCATATATAACCTTCCTCCTTTATATTCCCTCTCTCTCTCTCTCTCTTCCCCCACCCCCATCCTAGGAATCCAGAGTTTGGAGACAGGTGCCCTAACACCTGACATTTATAGACAGGACTTGGAAGAATACTTATTTTCTGCATTGGATTATATTGAAAACCAGGACAGTTGAAATCAGAGTTTGGATCATTTCAGTTGTTAAGCCACACAGTGTATGATATACACGTAGACATAATTTTGCTTATGGCTCAGGATTGTTAAGGGATTTAGTTGAAGTAAATCTGAAAAGTATAAAGTGGCATATGATTGTTTTTATTGATAGTTATTAGTTTCAAGAATGTTTCAGCAATTAACTGCTTATGACGTTTGGCAAGCGCTGGTCCTACTAGACCTACTTTGCTGAAGAGGTGATATAATTATAGTTAGCTCATTACTGGTATGCCACAGAAAGCTCAAAATTAGTGTACACTTAATTGGTTCATGTATTCATTTTACAGTTAGCAAACAAGGCAGACTTGGAAGGTGCCCTCATGCAGCTTACATTCAGGTGAATATACACACTTGACTCACATGATTTAATCAAGACAGATGAACAGAATAAAACCATAAATTATTTCATGACAGTTTTTAAGTGCTTTGTTGGAGAAGTCCAAGGTTCTGTTAGCATCAACACCCTGACTGATATCCAGCGTAAATGACTGAGTTGCTTGAGGAAACTTTCTTCACAAATGATATGCAAGTAAAACTGAGGTTAGGGGAAAGAATCACGATTTCATTAGTGTATTCAGGAAAATTGTTAAAGGCAAACTTTCACTCTTTATATATACATATACATTTATAAAAAAAGTGTACTACTCTTACGTGGATATTACATACGCATATATTTTTATTTATTTATTTATATTTATTTATAAAGCATTAATGTTTATTTGAAAATTAGCATATATTGCACTTTTATCACAAAAACCATAAGCAAAGATAAAAATGTATACAGAAATCAATCTTAGAAGATTATACTCCATGCCATTATTTTTAATAATCCAGTTTATGTCCTAGTTTATACCCTTTTTCCAGGCATATATACACATATTTATTTTACAAAAATGGCATCATATTCTGCTCCTAGTTTTGTAATCTGTTTTATGTCTGTGCCCAAATTATACGATGATGTTCTTTTCACATTTTTTTTAAGGATTTTATTTATTTATTTGACAGAGAGAGAGATCACAAGTAGGCAGAGAGAGAGGAGGAAGCAGGCTCCCCGCTGAGCTGAGAGGCTCGATCCCAGGACCCTGAGATCATGACCTGAGCCGAAGGCAGAGGCTTTAACCCACTGAGCCATCCAGGCGCCCCTCTTTTCACATTTCTGATGGTGGCAAAGCATTCCCTTGTGTATATGTACCATAGTTTAAATGATCTTACATGGACATCATTTAGCCACTACAAGTGCTTTTATAAATACCGTGATAAATATCTTATATACATAAACTTGCTCATTTGACTGAATACTTCCATAGGATAAATTCAGAAAATGCTACCTGACTCAAAAGGTACCATATGATGCCTTTAACGATTTGGGTCTAAACTGCAAAATTGCTCTCCCGGAAGACTGTAGCACTGTCTTCTCCCGCAAGTCTATAAGACACCCCATTTCTGCATACCTTCCCCAACACTGGATGTTATTCTTATTTTTATTTTTTTTAAAGATTTATTTATTTATTCGAGAGAGAGATGGAGAGGGAGGGAGGGAATCTCTGACACACTCCCCACTGAGCATGGAACCCGACACAGGACTTGATCTCACGACCCTGAGATCACGACCTGATCTGAAGTCAAGAGTTGGAGCCACCCAGACTCTTGACTGTGCCACCCAGGCGCCTCACATATATGTTTTTAAATGAGACTGAGCCACCCATGTGCCCCACATATGTTTTTAAATCAATTTTACTGACCTATCTTTACATATATTAAAATGTCCCCATTTTAAGTATGCAGTTCAGTGAGGTATGAAAAAGTAGAATGAGAAAGTACTTGTTATGTTACCACCAGACTCTACAACACGGACTGAGGATGGGCTGGGAGTGCTCAGTGAGATGGTTTGGAGCCAAACAGAATACATGTCTTCAAAAGCAGTGCTTCACAAACATTTATGAAGCTTCCGGCATGTAGCAGGCATGGCGCGAGTTGGCGGAATACTGAACTCCTACATTGCATGAGTTTCTGATTTACAAAACCCTGCCCTATCCATTGTCTTACTCATTTATTATTTGTCTATCAAACAAGATAAACTAACGCAAATAGGAATTACTATGGCCACTGAATAAATAAGGAAATCAGGCAATAGAGAGGATCAATGATTCATTCACCATCAGCATGTAGTAACTTGGAGAACAAGGACTTACATCCAGGTTATTCTCAGACACCATGCAGTGGCCTTTTGTAGTGTGCGTGGCCCCATATTCCATCAGAACATGCTTTCCTCAAGCACATTTATGGGCGTGGAACAGAAAGAGCTCCATTTGTTGCTGCCTTTGGTTTGATCAGTGCCTTTGGTTACCGCTAAAATCCATTTCCAACATTGTCTAGTTCAAGATCTTTCTAAACCGTAAAATTAAAATTATCCCACGCTTCATTTCAACTCAATTCAATTTCATTCGATGTAATAAAGTTACATGGAGTGTCCACTTCATACATATGCCAAAGCAAAAAAAAAGTGGGATGTGCTGGACTCTTGGAGCATCAGCAGGCCACTTGCTTTGGCAGAGCATGTGATGTCTTAAAAGGTGAGATTATAATAGAAGGATGGATGGAGGCCACTTGAAGGCTTAGTGATTCACGGCGTATTAGTCTCCTTGGCCTACTCTAACCAAATACCACAGACTGGGGGATGTAAACAACAGAAATTTATCGCCATAGCTCTGGAGGCTAGAAGTTCCAAATCAAGGTCTGGCAAGGCCAATTTCTGACAAGGGTTCTCTTTCTGGCATGCGGCTGGGACCTTCTCACTATGTCCCCACATGGCCTTTCTCGTACATGCACTTGGAGATAGAAGGAGTGAGGTCTTTGGTGTCTCTTCTTATAAGGACACACATCCTATGGTAGGGCCCCATCTACAATCCCATTTAATCTTAATTACTTCCTTAGAGGCTCTATCCCATCTCCAAAGGACCTCAATATAAGAATTTGGGGGGCACAAACATTTCACCCCTAACATTCTGCTCCCTTAGCCCCCCAAATTCATGTTCTTTTGCAAATGAATGCAAAATGCATTCATTCCATCCCCAGGGCCCAAAAGTCTTAGCTCATTTCTGCATTAACTGCAAAGGCTAAAGTCCAAAGTCTCTTCTAAGTGTCAGCTCAATCAGATGTGGGAGAGGCTTAAGGTATGCTTCATCCTGAGGCAAATTCCTCTCCAGCTGTGCACCTTGCAAAACCAGACAAGTTATGTACTTCCAAAATACATTGGCGTGGCAGGTAGGGGATAGAGAGTCTTATTCTGAAAAGGAGAAATAAGAAATAAGAGTTGAAGGGTCCCAAGCAAGTCTAAAACTTATCAAGACAAATTCCATTAGAACTTAAGGCTCAATGCTCTGTACTCCAGACTCCACTGAGGCAGCAGCTTCATGAAATACAAGCATTCAGTCCATAACACATCCAATGGAAAGCCATTGAAAACATTTATACTTGAGATTAACCTGTATAAAATGTAATTTCAGAAATATCAATTTGGTTTGAGAGAAATGGATAATTTGAATTTACAAACCAGCAAAGTAAGTGACATAAATTAGGAAGCTCTTGTGATAATCCATTTGCTTACTTCCCCCCACTCATTCATTGTATATTTACAGAACTATGGTCATTTGCCATATGACACGCTGATTGTTGAAAGTGTAATAACAGATTGGACAGACCAACCTCTGCTTTCAAGGAACTTATTTTCTAGCATGGAAAATGGCCTGACTGAAGAGTGGCAGTGGGATGAATGGAGGGGTAAATAAGAGACATGATTCAGAAGGATTATCAGCAAAGCAAGGAATCTGTGTGGATGTGCACTAAGCAGATGCAGGGAATATTGGAAGTGTCCAATGAGGTCCATTTTGAAGATTGGACACTCTTTTTGTAATCCATTTAACTAACATAAATATAAGAAGCTAATGGCAGTCATATTTTATTTGGGGCTATTGGAAAGGTAGCAGATTCTGGTATGACTATGCCAGGTGCTTCCAGCATGGCAAAACAGCCTAAGGCAAGTCAAAGTAAATCAAGACCCTTCATTTATTCATTTGTCCAATAAATATTTACTAAACACCACCCATGTGTCAGGTACTACATTAGGTACTGAAAATATAGAGTTGAACAAAATTTATCAAGTCTCTATTTTCTGGGGCTGACATTAAATTGAAGAGACTGACATCAAACAAATAAATAGGGATATGGTGCAGTTTCAGATTGGGCTCGTGAGGCAGGAGAAAAATTCAAATAGGGTAAAGGATCAGAAATTGATGGAGAAAGTGCCACTTTAGAAAGCATGGTGGGGGAAGGACTCTCTAGAGAGGGGACCTTTGAGAAAAGCCCTGAACAAAGCTTCGAGCTGAGTCACTTCAACCCTTATTGAATCCCAACAGAGCACAAAGCTTGGTGGGAGATCCTAGTAATAAGAGTAATAAATCAGGAAACAGAACAGAATCACAGCAGACCACATAAGGCACAGTTTTGGGTGAATCTCATACTGAACTCTCTCTCTCTCTCTCTCTCTCTCTCAATTGCATGCTCTTTTTTCCCCCTAGAAATCATTTATCTCAGAACGATATAATGTGCAATTGCAGAAAAATGAGACATTAGTAACAGAAGGGACTTTTCTGGGTAGGAACTATGCCCTACTAGTCACAGTGATTGCCTCCATATGCAAAGTCTGTATCTTGTGATTGTCCAACCCATGTTTGATCTCTTTGCCCAGTGGAAAGCTCACCACCCTGAAATCAGTCCATTATGCTGGTTAACTTCTACCCACCAAGCATAGGTCTGGCCTCTGGGGCCAAACTGGACAAATACATTCTCTCTTCTTCCACATGGCAGTCCTCTAGATACCCATGTCCGGGCAAGGATGCCTCAACTTCTCCTCTGATATGTTGGAATAATGTCACCCCCTATTCTGGTTTCCTTCCTCTGTACTACCCACACCCTTGACTGCTCTCCCTTATTCTTTTTTGTTTGTTTGTTTTCTTTCTCTGAAACATTTATTGAGGGCAAAACCCTGGGTCAGGGGCATGAAAATATTAATATCAATAATACATGGTCCTTTATCTTTAAGATTTACCAGCTTTCCGGAAAGAAAAGCTTTGAAAACAAACCCATTACACTGTGTATATGTTGCTATGGAGAGAGGACTGTGAGCTCCAGCAGTAGGGGAAAAGCCATGGCAAGGACGATCTGAGTTAATTAGCATGTGGCCAGATCCTTGGGAGCTGAGAGAAAGAGCCATATGTGCACAGGTAGGCTCATGGGAAAATGCAGACACATTCAAGGAGTTCCTCCTCAGAATTGTAGCTTAGTGTTCCTGAAAACGGTCCTGAAAAACATTTTGGAAAACCAGGTATGGAGATGTTTCATGGTGTCAAAGTCCCTTTGAGCATCATGGGGACATCCACTATGACTACACAAAAGAAGACTATCATCCCCTTTGTTTCAGAGACAAGAGATTGTAATTCCGTTTTCTGAGACAAGTTTTAGTGGAATTAGATTATGTCTCTTTATCTGTCATATCATATGAATCATTCTCCAGTTCAGGGAATTAGCCCCTTGGAAACATGGATTAGATTATGCTTCCCCCAGCACCTCAGAAAGGTCATGGCAATATATAAGTATAATAATTATAATAAAACATGTGTATGGCTTGGTAGACTTGACGAGGCAACATCATATACAACATTTATTTTGGGGGGAGCTATTTTCCCCATTTTACATGTTAATGGAGGTGATGGGGGTCCAGAAATGTCGCATGGGTTATCCCATGATACAAGGACAATCGGTAGAGGTAGAATCCGGGTCTTTGGGCTCCAAGATGTGTAGTTCCCTCTAACGGTCAGTTGTTACTTTCCTCAGAGAAAGTAAAAAATTTAGATGGTGGTAAAAGACATAAAGGAAAACCATCTATTTCTTTCTGACCAGCTAAGCCACCAGCCCCTCTCCCTGCATTTATTACTCATCTCCAATCCACTTACACTGCCGTTGTCAGGTTTCTGTAGAAAGGGTCTGGGAACGTGGGAGCAGCTGTCAGCTCTTCAGAGGTTCACTGGTCTATCTCTGAGAAGAGGTCTGCCTCTGAATTCAGGTAGTGGGCATGCCTCAGCGAGCTCGGCTAAGAGGCACGGTCTCTCGCTCAGATTGCTTATGTCCAAGGGGCATGGTTCTCTTTCATGCAACATCTCGTCAAGCACTTGGGATAAAACAGTAGCCCTAAGGTTACTGGATGCAAGTGCCTTTGTCTAGTCATTTATTTAAGAAAAGCACAAGCTGGAGAAAGAACTGGCATTTAACACCACATAACAAGAGGGCCCTGTCGTAACATTAACAACCAAGACTTCTGTAAACCTCCCGTATGTGATCAATACATAACTCTAATTCTTAAAATTTGTTTTTGCAATAGGCATTTTTGATCTCCATTTTATAGTTGAAAAAGCTGCTGGTCAGAGAAGAAGGAAGGAAAATAATAAAATACTTAGAGATGATTTGCTATATGTTAGACATTCTAAGGGTTTTATATATATAATAACTTATTTACTTTTCACAACAACCCCATTAGATAGTTAACATTTTTTTTTCCCTTCACAGGTAAGAATCAGTGGGAACAAATAGATTATGTAATTTACTCCAAGTCCCGCAGAAAGCAAATATGGTATTGAGATAAGAAGGCTGGCAACTCCGGGCACCTGGGTGGCTCAGTCTGTTGAGCATCTGACTCTTAATTTCGGCTCAGGTCATGATCTCAGGGTCGTGAGATCCAGCCCTCCTATCTGGCTCTGTGTTCAGCTGGAAGTCAGTTTGAAGATTCTCTCTCTCCCTCCACCACTCTCCCAACCCCCGCCTCCACTCATGTGCATGCTTTCTCTCTCTCTCTCAAATAAACAAATTAAATATTTAAAAAAGAAGAAGAAGAAGAAGAAGAAGAAGAAGAAGAAGGAGAAGGAGAAGAAGAAGAAGAAGAAGAAGAAGAAGAAGAAGAAGAAGAAGAAGAAGAAGAAGAAGAAGAAGAAGAAGAAGAAGAAGAAGGAGAAGAAGAAGAAGAAGTAGTCTGGCAACAGTCTTATAGGCCTTCTACAAGCATTGTCTTGCCATTTTTATCATAACTTGTCTCATTCAGTCCTGTTGGTCACCCTGGGAAGCAACCATTGGTATTCCCATACTTTATATGCTAAGAGGCATGCCTGAATTCACACAGTAGAGCTGATATTCAGCTCCAAATATTCTAAGATCACATTCCCTGTCATCCTACAACACTCAAGTTCCTAATAAACAAGACAAATTAGGACCTGGTATCATATATATATGTATATATATACGCACACACACACACCCACACACACACATAAAAATATATCATTTACATTCTCAAAACCATTAGGGCAGTGATGAAATGTAAATAGTTTGCCATGTTATATGGGCTAATTTCATTTTTTTTAAAAATTATTATGTCATTCTCCAAATTAATTGGTGAAAAGTCAGTTGTAAGGGAGTTTGTTCTCATTTAAATACTCAAGGTTTTTTGGAGGTAGAATGAGCAAACATTCTAGGGCAGCTCAGATGGAGGCAAATGTGACAGGCTGTGGACTGTGGGACTTCAGATGAGAAGCTACCTTCCGATGGATCAGAGAGTTTCCCTGCCAAACGGCAGGGCCAATCAAACATTCCTCACTTCTCCAAACCAAAGCTCCTTTGAAATCACCGGGTTTTTTCCCAGAAGCCCTTGGGCTTTACCATCCATAATCCTTTCTTACTATTTTTAACACTGGGTCATAGTCCTTTGAGTCTCACTGTCTTGTTTTCTTTGGCTTTTAGGAGGCTTGAGTTTTCAGATCCCTTCCTGATTTCAACAGAAGTACTATTCCTGAGACGCCTCTTGCAGAGTTTCCTTAGTTGTCAAACCTTGTGCCAAAAAAAAAAAAAAGAATATCTCCCAAGCTACTTGCTGGGTTCAGTGATTATATAGGAATTGACAATTGCAACTATATTTTTTCCAAAGTTTAATCTACAGCTTCTAGGCAGAGACGGATTTGAGATAACAAAACTCTTGGATTTTAATTTTAGCCTTGTAAGTTATTGTTTGTATAACAATTGTTATGAGTTAAGCTTTCTTATCCTTAGCTTTCACATCTCAAAACTTTAAGGTCTACTATCTATCATGAATGATTGTTCTAGAGATTAAGGTAGATCATTCACGGGGTGCCTGGGGCCTTTCATCCATTAAGCATCCCACTCTTGATTTCTGCTTGGGTTATGATCTCAGGGTCATGAGATTGAGCCCTGAATGAGCCCTGAATTGGTCTCCGCGCTGGGCATGGAGCCTGCTTAAGATTCCCTCTCTCCCTCTCCCTCTGCCCCTCCCCCTATCATTAACACATGCTCTCTCTCTCTCTCTCTCTTAAAAAGAGATCATTATTCACTCATCTCACTCATTCACCATCCATTCAATAAGTAAGTTCTATGGATTTACTTAGTACCTAGGATTCTGTTGATCATTGGAAGTGGTAGAGGTTAGAGTGCTTTCATTTCTATTCTCAGGACTGCATAATCTATTAGGAGAGAGTTGCATGCACAATTAACAGTTGGTAGGATGTCTGCCAATAGGATGTATGTAGAGAAGCTACAGGAACACCAAGGGGTGAGGGGAGGTTCACCATCTAATGCTGGCTGAGTGTTAGTGGTACATAAAGGAATGAAGGCATTTTTTTCTGAGGAAGAGAAAATTAAGTAAGGACTTAGTGAATGAGTAAGCGTAAGCCAGATTGGGAGGAGATTGGGACAGGAACATACGAGAAGTGTGCTCTTTCTGCAGATCCATACCTAAGATAAAATTTGCAATGATAATAAGTGCTTAGCATTTTAAAACTCTGATTCTAGATAAAACAACAACAGCCAAAAAAGCCAATTTGACCTCAAAACCTGCCTTCAGTTTCATGTAACCAAAGCTATTACTGTTCCGTGTTTAACACTGAATCTTCATAGCATCCAAGACTTAGGAGCTGTTCTTTGAAGTACACAAAAGATAAGATCCTGTGGGGACTGGACTTTCTGAACATTGAGAGATTAATTTACACCGCCAAAAAATAAAATCAACCTGCCACGAATCAAAGTTCCAATTCCTATTTTCCAGGGCATTTCACAGGAGGATTTTCCCACTATGGAAAAAGTACAAGATAATAGAAAAATCACTCTTGTGCTACTTTGGAATGAAAACAAACAACCGAGTCATGCTCTGATGGGGAAGTTAGCAGGCTGTCATTGATATGTCTCTATAGAAGGAAAAAAAGGTAGCATTCCAAACAGGAAAAATGTTGCCTCAGTCAAGTAACTCAATCTATGTATATGTCTCCTGTTATGTACACCTAATAGGAGTGCAGCACCACGTTGGTTATTGGAAATTTATTCCATATGACCTGCTTAGATTAAGGATGAACATGCTGTTAGAAAAAGAAGATGAGCGTGTTGGTTTGGGTCTGCCTGTGCTACTTTGATGGAGTGACCTTGGGCAAGTCTTACCGCCTAGCTACATACATACTCAGTGGTTTCCTAGCATCAGCTTTGCCCACAGACTGATGGATGTGAAATGACTAGAGGTGCTATAATGCAAAATGAAGGTAAGTTATTGACAAAATTACAGTTAGAAAACACCCCGATGGCGAATTAATTTTGAGCTAACCCTTTTCTACCTCTGAACCTGCATTCACCAGGCTTGGAATGTAGCAAAAGATACTGAGGGCTTTGTGGTCCCCGCTCTTAATCGGCTTGGGCTCCTAAAACAAAATGTCATCAGCTGGGTGGCTTAGATAACAGACTTTTATTTCTCACAGTTCTGGAAGGTGGGGAGTCTCAGATCCGAGTGCTGGCAGATTTGGTGTGTGATGAGAACCCTTTTCCTGACGCGTAGACAGTTTCTGTCTTGTGGTATCCTCGATAGCTCTTCTTATAAGGGCACTAACCCCATCAGAAGGACTCTATTTTCCTGCTCTAATGACCTCCAAAAGGCCCCACCTCCAAATATCATTACCATGGGGATTAAGGCTTCAACACATGAACTGTGGGAGGACACAAACATTTAGTTCATGGTACCTGCCCTCAATTTATGGGCAATTCCTCTCCTTTCATCATTTAAACTTACTATCAGTCTCTTGACCTGTTTGAGAACTTGATCTCAGTTTACGTAGGCAGACCTCTCCACCCTACTTTTTCCTCTTTCTGTGTTATTAACCTCATCAACCATTCATCAATCCCTGACACTTTTTTTAATGGATAGTTGGGTAATTGAATGAACATATGAAGGAAATTTAAGGTCCTCACATTCTGGGAGAACTCTTACCCATAGTAACAAGCAAGAATAATGTCTCTACCTAGTATAGCTCTTGGTACCAAGCAGATGTTCATGTGATGTTGGTCACCTTCTATCACCTTCCTTCACTGTCCTCATCCTCCTCCCTAACTATGGCGGTACAAGTGGGAAGGATAGCAATATTGTTTTTTTGCATCAAGTCCTAAGGCCTAATTCTGCCTTCTGCTCACTGCAGGGATTTGCTGAAATTGATTAAGATCACTGACACATACCAGCTGACACCTATCAGAGAGTAATCCGAGAGCCTAGATACCCTAAAATGGCCCACAAAGGGAAGGCAATATTGGTGGGAGGAACAAGGGGATCATGTCATTTTGCTATTTGTGGTTGGTCCTTATTCTTCTGAGACCAGAGTGCAAGGCCAGGTTGGATTAGCTTCTGTGTTTGGGAGATGCTGGAGGCTGTGATGGGTTTCCAAGACAAGAGATATCATTAGTTGGCTGCTGAAGCCCGTTCTCAGTCTCTAGGGAAGCATTTCTCAAAGAGGCTGGAGGATGAATCTATTGTTCTTTATGACTTTCCAAGAAAGAATAATTTGGAAGAGTGTAAACTCCAGCCCTCATCTTGGATCTTTGCCCCAAAACTGCTCCTGGTGTCATGGAAGCTGTGGGGGTACCCATTTACTCAGAATCCTGTATATCTTCGGGAAGGGAAGCCCAGAGGAAAAGGAGATGTGACCAGACTCCTGAACATCAATGGTTCAATGACATTGAGACTGTGGCTGTGACTTTCACTTGACAGGAATGGATTCTGCTGGATCTATCTCTGGACAGCCCCTGCAGAGGTGACAACATCATGGGCAAGTGCAGGCATCTTCTTTCATTGGGGCACCCCTTACCAAACCTGGGAGACCTCCAGGTCTGACCCAGAGAAGCACCATGTGCGGTGAAAAGAAGATGTTCACGGGACACTTGTTAAGATTGAGGAATAATATTTAAAAACAAAGAGATGACTCTTAGCAGGACGCTCGAGGTGGGACAATCTAATGCTGTGAAAGCACCATTTAAAAAAAAACAAAACTCCAAAAAACACAGTTGATGTCCTTCTCTATCCTGTCTTACTCTCGTCACTTCCTCCGCAGAGCATGAAAGATCCTAAAGTGGGGTCGTCTATCTCAAGATTGTGCTCTTTTTCCAATTGTATAAATAATAGAGATAAAGGCATAGATAGTAGCTACATATATGATAATTATATACATATAATTGGAAAAAGAATACATACATGTGTATATATGAAAAATATACATTACTTTGTGTGCTTCTAAAGTTCTATTAGTTGTATTGCAGTATAAATATGGAAATCATGAGTCAAATTTAAGAACTACTGCAAAATTTCTGCACGATGTATCAGAAGACTAAAAACGATTATGAGTTATGTATTTCAAAGAAGGAAAAGAACTCTCTAGTATTTGCTAAGCTCACTTGACCATGAGATCAAAAACAACAACAAAAACTCCAACAAACTGCCAACTCTATCTGTAGTCAAGGGTTCAGAGGAACTCATTTTAGAATGAATATAAGATCCTTGACTAAAGATGCTGAGGGACTCGTGGTGTCTGCACTGACCAGCCCCATACCCCAGGACAAGAAAGCTGTAGGATTTAGGGATGAAGCAAGACCGCCATTTAGCTTAGGTGCACACTTGAGCCTCCTTTGTCCTGCTCCCTCAGGAACCTAAGTGTGGCAGCAGGCAGCCAAGCAGAGTTAAGGTCCAAGTGAGCTTGGGGAGGGGGTCCCCTGATATCAGGCAGCAGCAGCATCAGGAGAGGCCCCAACAAAAGAAGATGCCCAGCCCCACCTGGAGAAATGAAGGCTCATGACAGCATCTTGTAAACTGCAAACTGTCAACTCTCGATGCCATTAGGTAGCTTCGACCACTGTGCTGGGTGTCACTGGTGTGTGACATAATTTAAAAATATTCATAGCCAACAGTTCTTGTGTGCTTACATCAAGACTTGATGCTCGGCTCACATTGTTCTTGGTGCTCTCCATGTATGAACTCTTCTAGTACTATTGTTATCGATGCTATTATTTAACACTACTATTATCCCCACTTGAGATGAAGTTCAGGGAGGTTTAGAAACGTGCCCGAGACCAGTGGTTCCTGCGTGGGAGAACCAGGCTCTGCCTCTCGCAGCCTGACTCCCAGCCCAGATCTCATATCCCTTACTTAGCACATAATAAGCCTAGACAGCCTATTCCTGCTCTCGGTTTAGAAATGAGGAAATTGAGTCTCACGGAGCACCTGTAATTTGCCTAAAGTCGTGCCACTGTTCAAATGCAGAGCTCTCTTTTCATGAGAGAACGAGGTCTCTGGTTGAAGTTGCGAGGTGGGCAGAATAGCGGCCTCCAAACTTCATCCCAACGAGGCAATATATAGGTTTAATGTTTGGGGATAATTCTCTGCCATTTGGGGTTGCCTGCATCATTTCTCTGGGCCATTAGCAGCAGCTGGATCATCAATTTGATGAGGTAGAGTGCAGGCCTTTTGGGAAAAACAGGCAATATTTGGTATTTATATATAAAATGTTCTATATTTATATAGTCAATTACGCTTTTTGAGGAGGCTTTCACATCAGATTTTCTACATCATTTGGTTCTCCCAATACCTGTGGAGAATAGGTAGTTGCTTTTCAAAAGTGCACTGGATTTAGATTTAGATCTGTTTGAATCCCAGCTCAGCCACTTAACCACACGGCAATCGTAAAGAAGCCTCTTAAATCACCTGAGCCTAGGACTGCCCTTTAGAAAATAGGGTTCATGTGGCAAACCCTGAGGGTGGTTAGGAGTGAACTAAGTTAGTATGTACAATATGTAGTAGTATGCTGTTAAATGTAAGGTACTTCCATACAGCTTTGTCTATTCACTGTCGAGCCCCACAGTGTCCTGGGAACTAAGCTGTACTGGGCAAATCACCATTCTAGATGAATCTGGTTTCAGGGTAAGGGATAAAGGTCCATAGGCTCAGGTTGTGGGTCAAACTCAGTGACCTTGGACTCAGGGTTTCTAGATTGCTAATCCTCGCTCCTTAAAAACAACACAAGATTCTTGCATCACATTAGTGGTTTTCCATTGGGCTCTAAGTGACTCAGGGATTTCATAAATGCTCTTGAGGAGCCTCCTGTTGAAGGGGAGTAGGTCCGACATGGTCGACCCTCCCCCACTTTCTTCAGAAGTGATGAGTTGCTGCCCATGAGTAATAAATAAACATATTCTGTTTGGCCTTCAAACTCCAGTTTCGTTTTGTGGTGTTTTTTAATATGGCTGACTTTAATATATAAGTGTGTGTGCATGTGCATGTATGTGTTTGAAATCCATATTCCTAGTTTTAAAAAATGCATGACTTATCACATGACTTATCATAATGCATCACTTATGATATGACTTATCATACGTGTGATAGGATGTATCACATCCCTACGGGATAAGTCAGGCAGATGTGAATTGGCTCGCCAGCTGTGTGATCACCAGGTGTGTTTAACCTCTCCGAGCTTTAACATTCTCATCTATGAAATGGGATAACACTATTTCATCAAATGGTAATAAAAGTTAAATGGGGTCATCTTTTTAAAAAGATTCCTTGGCCCATAGCTTTGCCAAGTACATGTTAATTTGTTCCTCTTCCAATTCATGGGAAATGACTCTAACCTATCTCTCTTTATAAGAGCGTTTGACTTCAACATTTTCATTAGTGAAAAATACATATATACCATGTATTTATAATTCAATATACATTTAAGAAAAAAATATATATATATAACCACTTAAAAAACTAACATATAATTAAGGCACTTTAATCTGCTCCGCATTTTATGGTTATTAAAGGCATCATTTCAGACTTTCATTTATAACATTTAAACATATAAAATGTAGACAAACATCATTATTTTATATTTCAATGTTTATGATTTAAGAGGTCAATCAAATTCCTACTACCTTTCCATTTAATAGGTGATTCAAGGGATACCTAATGTGCTTACAGCATCAAAAAGTGCGTGTATATAGGTTTTCTAAACCCCTGGGACCTCCATTACTTTGTCACACAATCCCCGTGAGCACATAGAGAGCGGCTATTATGCCAAAGTCCGACATTTTTTTCAGCCTGCATTTGCATTCCAGGGCAACTATTATTTCTCTTAAAGCTACTTTTCATCCTTAATGCAGTGGAAAATGGGCATTTAAAAGAGATATTATTTCTAAATAAAATAAAAGAAGATACAGAAGGAACTTGTTGAAGAGGCATTCATTTGCAGAGAGCACAAGGGAACTTAAGTGATGAAGCTTTTGATTAAAACTGTTTCTTCAAGTGCGGAAGCCTCAGGATGGGTCAGAAAACCCAGGTATGGCTTCTGTTCTGCCTCTCAGACACTAGAAAACCCTCTTGTGCTTTCACCTTCTCCTCCTACTTACACTGCCCAGCTTAAGAACTGAAGGAAAAATGCCCTGGGACAACAAATAAAAACACGTTTAGAAAACAATAAAAGTATATTTTTAAAAATACATGGAATTATAATGGAGTACTTATCTGTAAGTCCAATTTGAGAAGCTTGCCTGTTTTGAGTGTAGTTTTGGGAGACTAACAGATCTTTATAAAAATCCCAACCTAGACACCCCATTGCCCTATCTCTGAGCATCTGAGTTGCTCTAATGATTGGCTTTCTCTTCTATAAAATGGAGATAAATTGGGTTCCTCCAAATGGGAACCAGATGCTGACATATTTGTCTAATGCTTAGCTCCATGTCTGGCACAGAATGAGCTCTTAATAAATAACGGGGAGAATAACAAAATGAGGAGGATGACCTGTGAAGTCAAAATGTCAACCAAACAAATAAATGAGTGTGAAATTCCATTGTTCAGCTTTAAAAACAAACAAACAAACAAACAAACAAATAAACACTGAACACTGGGGGATCATGGAAAAAAGGTTTAATTTCTATACATGCAAATCAGTGGGCATCTTGGTTGGCTTGTTTATTTACTGGATTAGACAAATTGTATTTATGGGTTGTCAGACAACACATCAGCAACTGGTAAATCTGGTGAAGAGCATCAGATAAGTCTGTGTGCTGAGTGTAAGTGTCAGCCAATGTTTGCCAAAGACAAACAAAAAGGAACTGAAGGGTAAAAAGCTCATCCTAATCATGTTTTTCCATAGAAAGTCAAAGTGATGATTCCATTAGTCTCTTGCTCTTTTGTGTTTCTTAAAGATTGTGGTATCAGAAGAAATCACAGGTTTTAGCTTATCACATACGTTCTTCAAGCTTCTTCTAGGGCTCTAATAACCTATTTCACAAGATGGTTATGAGGCATTAGACAAGATATTGTACTTGAAAGGAAAAGGAAGGTGGTAGTTTTTTTTCAGCTGAATGAATATTAACATGAGTCTTGGCACAGTTGGCACATCATAGGTGCCCAATAACTAAGCATATTTGGTCCCTCGTTCCCCAGAGAGCTCACTGAGAAGTTGCTGGAACAGGGAAATTAACACATAAACTTAATGAATGAATTGCCAAGTGCACCAACAGACTTGGATTAAGATACCTCCTAATCCAGTTTGAAAATAATATCTGGAAGAAGTATCCTGTGAATCTTGAATGATGAGAAATATTTAGCAGGTGCTAGTGCAGAAGAGTGAAAGCAGCAGGATAGGCAGGTGGAAAACCCCACAAAGGAGTAAATCTGGGAGTAGGGTGTTGAGTGAGAAGCAGCAGTGGAAGGTGGGGAAAGAGAAGGGAACCTGACTTATTTCCTTTTAACATGAGAAAAGGTAGATTAATCCGTGGGCAGAGGCCCATGTCACTGGCAAACAGACCATACTGTCCACACTGCACAATCGTCAGGCAGTCAAATATGGTGCCTCCACTTGAAAGATCCCTGAACTAATTTCAAGCGCTCATGTCTGGGAACCAACTACAAGGTTATCTCCATGTGATCAACGTACAACAATCGCCCCTGTTGAAGGAACCACAAATTTTGTCTTTCATCTTGGTCTTGTTTTCACCTCCAGACCCCAGATTTGGATTGGACCCTGGTAAAGTCATAAGCAGCTCAGAAGTAATCCTGGGGCTACCATAGCCCCCTCCGGATCCTAGTCTTCTTGTAACCATTTACTGGGTGCCACATTACATCTCTGTTCCCGAAAGAAATAAAACAAATGAAGAAAGTGCAGTTATGAAAAGAAACTTTACCATTTGCCGGAACCATCGGTCAATGAGGAAATGAAGTAGGGGAAAAGCATGAGCCAAAGTCCTTCGGAGAAGGGGATTTGTTGACTGAAGTGATAAAGCTGAACACCATAAGCCGACTTGCCTTGTTTCCTGCCCTCTATTCTCTCAGCCCAGATAGACCAACGGACTGTCAGGTGTGTGTTAACTCGAGCCCAAGTCACAGGATGAGTGGGGAGTGGGGGTAGTGGTTCATGGAGCTTCGGGATAAGAAATTCCTGGCTTAACCCCATGTACCCCATGCTGACCCTTTTCTCAGCTTTCCCCCTTAGGTGTAAAGCTCCCTCCTTGAACCTCAGTTCTCAGATTCTCCCATGATGGAGCCCAACCCTCCTTCTACATCTGTTTCTCCACTTTCCCCAATTCTGGAGCCAAATATTTTTCTGGTCAATAGTCCCAGTCCCTAGTTTCCAACCCTAGAGCTCTAGGCTTATGTCTGATATCCTACTATCAGTATCCTTATGCTATTGATATTTTCACACTGAGATTCATATTCCAGCTCTTCTCAGATACCCAAAGACTATGTTCTCACCATCTCATCAGACAGTTCCTTGTTACCCTGTCCATGAATTCCTTCCTTCCTTCACAGGTGTATACTTGCTCACCATGCGCTAGCTGTCAGGACAGCAGATGTGAATGAGGCATGGTCCCTGCCCCATGGTATTCACAGCAGAGCACAGGACAATGAAACATCCACAAATATACAAAACACACGGATCGATTGTGTGGATGTTTGAATAGGAAATATATAGCAACTTTCCGAGGTAAGAATGAGGAAGAGATTGCCAAGGATCATTCTCCAGATATTATTGCTGCATAGAAAACCACCCCAAAACCTACGAGAACTGGAGTAAAACAAAGATTTTCTCATGTTTAGAGATTCTGTGGTTTAGGAAGTTAGTCTTCATACAGGGGAAAGGTTTTGTCTCTCTTCCCCGATGTCTGGTCCTCAGCTGGGAAAATGTGAAGGCTGATATAATTTGATGGCTGGGGTCTAAATAATCTGGAGGACCTTCCCTGACGTGCCCAGCAGTCGATGTAGACTGACAGCTGGAACAGCTACATGTTGCATTTCATGTAGCCCGGGCTTCCGAGCGGCAGAGCAGCCTCGGAGTCATCAAATTTCCTGCAGCTGCAGCTCAGGGCTCTACAGGCAAGTGTGCCAGCTAACAAGGCAAAAACTGCATTGTTTTTTATTACCCGGATTCAGAAGCCTGTCAACATCTCCTCTGCCCACTCTAGTGGTGAGAAACGAGTCACAAGCTCACCCAGACTCAAAGGGAAGGGACTTAGTCTTCTCTCTTTGTGGGAGAGTTGCAAGATTCTAGAAAAGCATATGGGATGCAAGCTAGGCTTATATCCATCTTTGTTAACATGAAAGCAATGGTTTTCAAATGTGAACGAGGAGGAAAGTTTCTGAACAGCCTTGGCAAAGATGTTAGGCATTAAAGATCATGATGAACATTGTGAATAGATTAGCGTGTCTCAGTGATAATGCTCACAGGGAGGAACTGGTAGGAAGCCATCAAGAGAAGTGGGGCTTACAGAGATCTTGAAAAGATACAGGGAACCACTTAACAAGTTATGGGAACTGACCAGATAAGAGATGAGAAGAGTCTCAACTCAGGCAATTGCTGTGGAATTTAAAAGATGAAATGACCAGGAGATACTTAAGACGTAAAATATTTATGACTTGTCAGGTCATTGGCTACTGGGCTGGAAGATATGTGGGCGTACCTGATATCTGTCACTTTCCTATTACTCCGCATCTTTCTCTCCTTCACTGGTAAGGCCTCCAATCGCATGAACAAATTGGGGGGAGAGATCGAGGTTGGCCAACCAGAGCACCCCATTCTGCTGGGGTTGAGTGGTGGACACATGCCCCACGTGTAGCTAGTGGACACTGCCACAGCATTTCTGGAACTACTGGAAAGATGATCTACTCTATCCTATGAGAAATGTAAGAATTACCTTACCCAGAGCTATGATTTGCCATATTTTCCAAATAGAGAGCAACCGTCAGAGCATGGAGACAGCCCAGAGAAAATTCGAGCCAAGAGGGGGTAAAAGACAAGCAAAGGCCTGATGATATTGTTAGAATCCTCAAATCCAGCTGAGTCAGAAGCAGTAATTCAGTTACACAGACCGCAATATTCACTCTTTTCAAAAGCTTTTTTAAACTGTGTTTCTATCCTCTGCAATCAAAAGAATACTGACCTCTGCAATAGAGAAATTAAAGATGACTGAAGTTCTCAGCTGGGCATCTTGGAAAGGGTGACACCATACCATTGCTGCTGTGAGGACCACAGTAGAGGAGAATGTCTGGTGACAACATCCATCCTGTTTTAGACCTGCGGCCGTGGAGTCATCGGTCCATCATCCCAGAGATCAGCACGTTCTTCTCGCTGTGATGCATGCCAGCGCTCACACACATGACACTCCGGTAGGCATACTCTGTGCTAAGCACAGCTATTAAACAGCTACTAAACCGAATCCCATGACATCCTTGCTCACTCAAGGAGCATTTCAAAATGCGAAAAGATAGTGTCATTAACAAGAAGCTAAGACAGTGTTATTAACAAGAAGCTATCTCAAACTAATCATTTGTTATCATCAGTTAATTAAATATTAATAATAACAAATGATTCCTACCATACTTCATGACTGATTACAATGCCTGAGTTTGACCTAAATCGTGGTTGCAACCTGAAGCTTTTGGCTATGGGCGGTGTCGAGATTCAGAGGGAGGACAGCGTGTGAGGTGAAAACTTCGAAATAGGCTAGGGCTTCTTCAGCGTTGCTCCAGCTGCTGTGACCGAGGATAATTCAAGCTACAATGTGAAGCCCCTAATTCTAAGTGTAATACAAGTAGCTTTTCTCTCTCCGGTGTGTTCTATTGATTGCAGACAAAATGTAATTACCTCTGAGATCTACTTTTTCCATCTTAACTCCCTCTACATGTGAAATGAACTGTAACAGACAAATTGGGTTTTTTTTTTGTTCTTTCCTCGTTCTTAACATTCTTAGATTTTTTTTTTTTCCTGATCTGACGATTCTCTTCTCCTGTGAATATAGCAGTGCAATTGAAGATTAATGGTGTGTTCTACAAGGCCAGAGAGAAATAATACGTAGTCTGGTACCACATGTAGAATTACACTGGAATAGAATGCAACAGCTAAAGAGGGTCCTGAAATCATCGCATCTCCAAACCTGTCCTACCTAGTGGGGACCAGAGAACCCCAAAGCAGAGGAATCATGGAAGGCTTGGCCACTCCTTGTTATTTATGGGGTTGTACAAGCACCTCCAGTCTCCTTTCCTGGCTCCTGGTTCTTCCCATCACCTTAACGTTTGATTGTACCTACTGAATATATTGTATTTTATAGACACTTTACATGGCTTCCTAGTCATCTTCATTTCCCATCTCAATGCAATTTGTTTCCATCAGAGCACCTGTGTCCACAATTCAGTTCCATCTCTCCATCTAGATCATCTTTGTCAGCAACGGTGGCAGCCTCGGAGGGCGAGCTCGGAGGCAGTAGGACCAACACGCAAGCCTTGAATTTCCTAAATCAGGGCACCTCAGCCAGGGTCCATTTTAGGCGTGTGAATCCCAGGTGCTTGGTATTAAAATGAATTCCTGTAAGAGAAGCATCATACTTTGCATTTGCACAGCACTTTACAGCGTGTAAAGCATGTTTGGGGCTGTTTAGTCGTGACAATGAGGTTAGATATGTAGCCATAAGGTTTTGTCGGAGGACAGACCTGGGAGAACCGTTCTATCGCTTTCGGCAAGAGTGGCTCCTTCATTTTTAAAAACAATTTCACAAAGAATATCGTAACAAGAATAAAACACGTTAAATGTCATCCACACTCCAATCAAAAGGCAAACCAAATTCAGGGGCGCCTGGGTGACTCAGTGGGTTAAAGCCTCTGCCTTCAGTTCAGGTCATGATCTCAGGGTCTTGCGATCGAGCCCCGCATCAGGCTCTCTGCTCAGCAGGGAGCCTGCTTCCCCCTCTCTCTCTGCCTGCCTCTCTGCCTACTTGTGATCTCTCTCTCTCTCTGTCAAATAAATAAATAAAATCTTAAAAAAAAGAAAGGCAAACCTATCATTACTCATTTTTCCATGTTTCTTTTTGAATTGGTCCATTTGCAGTGTGTGTATGTGTCTGTGTGCATGTGTGTGTGTACACATAATGATTCGTGCATTCAGGTTTTTAAAACATTTTATTTTACTCAAGTCCATATCACTTACCCTGTCGCAACACTGTATTTAAAATAATCTTGGTTAATGCTTGCTCAGTATTAAGGCAAATGGATAACATAATTAATTCTTTTTCCATCAGTGTTTCTTTTTTGCAAACATGAATAAAAAAGGAATGACGTCAGTGTGGGATGAGAGGCTCTGAAACATAATTGTTGCTTTCATTTGTTTGTTAATTAGGTTTCTGTGGAGGCAATAACTGGGGGAGACACACATGAAGGTAACCCAAAGGGGAATAATGCGAGCCTATGTATTCAGACTTTGCTGTAGCAAGGGGATCAGCCACCACCACCTGGGTTTGGCAGCGACCCACAGGCAGGCAGAGGAGTGGGAGAACTTTGCAGGAAGAAAAAGAAAACCCCAAGGATGTCCTGATACCGCAGGCGGGGGCATATCAAGGGCAGGCTATCAGGAAGCAGGGCATCTCTGTGATTGGTTCAGGGAGCATATTTGCCTTTCTCTGGTTGGTCCTGAGTTGGAAGTCAGAGCAAAAGTGAGGGAAGCAGAGCTTACTGACCGGGTCTTGACTTTCGGGGGGCCAGCTGCTGCAGACGTGTGGTTTGTCTCCCAGCTCCGGTTGTTGCAGAGATTGTGGGGCCTGGTTCTCTTGTGTACAGTCTGGCCATTACCCGGCTGATTGCCCGGCTGCATGGTCAGTCTCTCACTGCAGGAAAGTTAACACGATCACTTACTGCCCGCAGCTTAACTCCGATGTCGTCTCCGAGCCATGGGTGTGAGTGAACCCGAAATGCCAAAGAACACGGGAGTAGTAAACTAGAACACTGTTGGTAAATGTCTATGTAACCACTCTGACAGCTGTTTACTGTCATAAATTTATTAGGAACAGTTATGTAGTTCAAGGTCCTCAACAGTTACTAAATTGACCCTTTGGTTTTTTTACTTGCCTGTTTCTACTAACATCAATAGGGTAATAAATTAAATCGACCTGGTCTGTGGTCTGTGTTGGTCTTTTAAGCAGCCACGAACGCTGGTTCAACCAGTGTATGGCTTGGTGTATTTTTATCCTAGAGCCAGTTTGTCGTTTTAGTTAGGTAATTTTTCCCAATTCATTGGCATAAAGTCCTGGATTCACAGTATTTCATCTCTTCTCCTCGTATCATGAAGTGAATATCTGAAGTGACATAAGCCATCCATGGACAGATTATAAACAACCATAAAGCGAACACCTGTGTAATCGAAACTCAGGTTAGGAAGTAGATGGAACTAATTCCTTAGAGAACTTTGAAACCCATCCCCAGTTTTGCTCTTCTCTCTTTCCTGGGAGCTAATCATTATTCCGACCTCCGTGAAGTGTGTAGTCATAGTCCCAGGACTGCCTATGATATCTTGTCTCTGGTCTGCAGATTTTCGTCTGTCTACATGAGTCTTCTGTTTAAGGCATCTCTGTCTCTCAGGAGTCTCTGCTGAAGGATCGAACTAATGTTCTCATAAAAACGAATTTCTCTGATATGGCTTTGTGGGGAGCGTCACTCATCAATGGAGAAACCCAAAAGTTGAAGGGATTCCATCTGACTGAGAATCAGACTCTTTAGATTCAGTGGTGTTCCCTCCCCCCAACTCACATGTGCATGTGATGGGAACAGGAGTCCCAATGTCATCCACTAACCCAAATACCAGAGACAAGCCACAGAATCTATAACCCCTTTCTTTGGGTTTCCTTTTAAACTAATTCAATATAACCAGGTCTCCTGTTGTAAGCCTCTCCCTAAAATTTCCCCAAAACCTGTGGGTACAGATGGGGAGTCAAGGGGATATGAGACTAATTGTGGCATAATTTTTTTTTCTTTTTGGACCTACTACGTAACTATTGGAAGAGACAGAGAAAGTGCTATTGGTCCATTTGGATGAAGAAACTCAGAAAAGACAAAGGTTGGCCCGACGTAAAGGTACAAAGGACAGAACTAGAGTTTTCCTCCAGATACCCAATCCTATATCCAGGGCCCTTCCTCCCAGCAAATGTCCTTTGCCATATCATATCACAAATGTAGGAGAAGGAAATTTTCATGCTGTTCTCCTTGTTTGAAACAGAAGAAACAGAGATGACACATCTGGGCTTGACCCAGAACAGGCTAGAATCTGGAATTTCCTAATTTATAATAAAATGTTGAAGAAAAATGTGTTCTTTCAAGGAGCTATGTTCTAACCCTCCATAAATGCTTATGTAACATCAGAGAACTAACTTTCCATTCATTTATCTCATTCTTTCAGCATTTGACAAATATTTAAGACATCTTGAGATAAGCAGAATGTGAATTATTAATACCATTTTTCCAAGATATAATTCATACTCAGACAAAGGTGCTATCTTAACAGACCTAAGAACTCATGAAGTTTTGGTATGAACCCCAGTCCTTGCCAATGTGCTCAGTCTCCCTGTCAGGGTCCCTCCCTGAGTGCAATGATTGCCTTTCTTCCCTACATCATGACTGGAGATGTGGCCATTTTCTTTTTTCTTCTTTATTTTTTAATTTAAATTCAATTAGCCAACATACAGTTCATCATTAGTTCCAGATGTAGAATTCAATAATTCATCAGTTGTGTATAACACCCAGTACTCATCACATCATGTGCCCTCCTTAATGCCCATCATCCAGTTACCCCATCCCCCCATCTACCTCCCAGTCATTTTAGTATTTATTAATGCTTAACTCAGAACTAGAGATCTGCCTGTGTGTGGTTTTGCTTTATTAGAATGATTTTCTCCTCCTCCCCGTCCTCCCCCCTCCTCCGTCCCTCCTCCTCTCTTCTCCTCCCCTTCTCCCCCTCCCCTCCCCGCCTTCTCCTCCTCCTCCTCCTCCTTCTTCCTTTCTCTTTCTTTCCTTCTTTATTTCTTTGGCAGGGGTTATGTATGGTCACTGTTGAAAACCAAACTGAAATGCAACAAGAGAAGCCAAGTCAAGAAAGAGTGATTGTTACTTTTCCAGCTATTCCATCCGTTAAGTGAACCCAGTAATCAGTCAGTGCTAACAGACCACCTGTAAGTCCCTAGCTCAAAATTGGGGTCTAACAAAGGAAAGTATAAACACGGTCTCTCCCCTCGAGGATCTTAAAAATCATGTTTCAGAAAGAATAATAATACACGAGAAAAATAATGCAGCATACAAATGTTTGTTCTTAGAATAAGTGTTCTATGATATATGTTCCTAATATTTATGATACACTTTGGGGCTCATTTGTGTCCCAGGACTATGCTAGAGGCCCCAGGTCCTCACCTGGGAGCTGAGACTCCAAATAGACTAACTTACCTGAGATCACACAGCTGATAAGTAGCAGCGATAAAGATATTTTACCTGCAACTTTTTATCCAAGTCTCAGGCTCATGATTACAGGGAAGATATCCCCTTATTTCAGCATTCTGGCTTTGAGCTAGTATCTTGGATGAGTAAGGGTGTCAGCTAGAGAAAGGAGATAAAAAAGAGGACGCAAAAAGCAGAGGAAAGGAGCAGTATGTGTGTATGTATGGGAGCAGTCGGAAATCTCTGTTAATCTGTTTTTACCGAAAAATGGGGGTTCAATGCTTCCAGGCATTTGTCAGGAGAATGGTGAGTTTGTAGCATTGACAAATCAATTGGAGACAACATCATAACTAGATTGTAGGGAAAAAACAGATTTTCCTTGGTTTACTTCATCTGATGCTTTTTTTTTTTTAAAGATTTTATTTATTTTATTTGACAGAGAGAGAGAGATCACAAATAGGCAGAGAGGCAGGCAGAGAGAGAGGGGGAAGCAGGCTCCCCACTGAGCAGAGAGCCCGATGCGGGGCTCGATGCGGAGCTCGATCCCAGGACCCTGAGATCATGACCTGAGCCGAAGGCAGAGGCTTTAACCCACTGAGCCACCCAGGCGCCCCCATCTGATGAAGAATCGCTTCAACTCTATTATGAAATTGCTTTCTGAGTTTTCAATAATAGGTTTCTCCAGTGACATCTTTGTATCTTACAAAGTTGCAAACTTTCCCATGTGATGGCACTTTTAGAAGAGAGAGTATAAAATGTAATTGCTTTGGTAACATTTCACAGCAACATCAAGAAAGACTTTGATGTCCCTGTGGTTTCAAAACTCAAATAATATCAACTGTGTTTTCTGGGCTTTTCTTTTTTCCCCTGTGAGCCACATTCGTATTAATCACAAGGTGCTGACAGCTTGACAAATATTCCTTTGCATGGTATTCAACTGATATTTTTAAAAGCCCAATAATATATCAAACGGGAGGGGGGACTGATAAAAATAAATTTCTCACTGTTGATAGCCAGAGCTTTAGATCTCCAAAAATTGTTCTTAGCTCCAAGGTAGTGTTACTTCAAAGAGACGAAAATCATCCAAATGGAGTGGAAAAACTTCAGCTCTTCCTAAATCACATTTCAATCAAGAGAAAAGAAAATCATCTACATTATTAATCGGGGGGTGGGGGTAGGGGGGACAGCACTTTATGAATTTTCACAGAGTGTTTGTTATTTCCTTTTGGACACAGTGCTCCAGGAAGCCCAGCTAGGTGATGGTCCTAAACCCAAAGCAGATGGTCTTTAAAATGATCATACAGATTTTCCTTCATAATGAATCTCAAGAATCCTATAGGATTTATAATAAAAACTGTTCATACATATGAAAAGACAGATGTTTCTTTAGGTGCCGCTCACCAGTCCTTTGGCTGAATCCAGGAAGAGCCATTAGCTATGACTTTATTTTCAAGCAGTTGAGTTATGTGAGATTTTAGTCTCAACTAATCAATGTCAAAACACCTTTTAAATGGAAATCATTTTTCTCTGGGGTGGACGATGGAGGGCATGTGTTTAGGAGGCCATGGAATTAAGTCCCCTTTCATATATATTTTTTATTGTCATACAAGACTTGGGAAATCCATCAGGCTTCTTTTTTGGCAATTCTTTGCCCATGAAATGAGGCACTTTCAAAACACATATTTTCTGTCTAATAAGCAATGATTAGGTTGACTAGTGGAGGAAAAGTAAGTTCTACCATTTGCAGGTGTTTGTGGTTTCAATACTACACCAGAAGGCAGGAGCCTGAGTGCAAATCCAGGATCTATCACTCACTAGTTTCTGAGTTCATCACGATCAATATCGAAGACATCTGAAATAATTCAACAGATCGCAAATCTAACAAAGCCCCTGAATCACCTGAAAAGTTCTTCAAAATGAGTTTTCCTGGCCCCAAACCAGTTGTACAGAATCTGAATTTCTGGAAATAGATCTTAGAGAGAAGCTGTGGTTTAAAAAACTTCCCAAGCGATTTCTCATTTCCTCACATCTAGGAGAGAAAATATCATGTATTTTTCACAGTTGGTTATACAAATACTCCTCCAACTGAGTCTGCGGCTCCAGCTTTGGAAAATCTTTAGCTTGAACACTCTTTTTCTTGTTTTGACACACACAGGCACACAGGCACACACTCAGTCATGTCTACATTCATGTCCACAGAGGCTCAAAGACATCTACCCACACGCACTCATGC
>CM052899.1:170922296-170933497 GCA_028534135.1 Potos flavus
ATATATATATTTATATATGATATATACATGATATGCATATGATATATATGATATATAATATATATGATATATGTGATATATATGATGATATACATGATATATATGTGATATATATATCATATATCATATACATATATACATACCATATATCATATACATATATACATATATATCGTATACATATATACATATCATATATATAAGTATATGTATATATTTATACATATATATTTTTTTAAGCTCTCTTCGATCATTGCCATGGCTGAAGGGGACTCATTAAAGTGCACGAGCAGGTGAGCAGCAGGAGACCATTCAGCCTGGAAGAGTACGGCTTCATCTAGGGGTGGAGGGTGCAGTAGATGGCTCAGTGGACAGACTCTAGTCCAAAAGACCAGCTAACAGATTAAATAGGGAGTGGAAATGATATGGAAATGAAACAAAGACAAATTCCAGGATTCGTGATAAAGTAGGGGTATGGTGATGCCAACTGAAGAGATGGGAGAGTCTAGGGCAGGAGTTGGTTGGGAAAAGCTAGAGTTCTGTTCTGGATTTGTAAGGTTTGAAATGCCCACCAGAACTACCTCTCTCATAGGACAAGAGCTAAGAAACTTAACATCCAGTCTTACAGTCTATGGGCTTCGAATTCAGTTGGACACACATTTAAATGCTGATTTTTGTCTCTTAATTGCACTCTAGCCTTGGACACACCACTTCGTCTTTCTGACACTTTTCCTGGTTTTGTTTTGTTTGTTTTTCTCATCCACAAGGGTTATTGTAAGAAATACATGTGATGGTGTATTTTACACTCTTGGCACATTGCAGGTACTTAAATAATAATGAGTTCCTTCTCTTTCCAGTGTTTACAGTGAGAAAATTGAAGCTCAGAGAAGGAATGGCATCATTTGGAGTTATACAGTAGGAGTCGACGTAAAGAAAACATCTATTCTACTGACCCTAATTCCAGTTGTTGTTTTTCAAGCTCTCCCGAATGTCGTAAACCTCCAAGCAGATACATGATCATGGGGGACAAATTTTGCTATTCTCTGAGCAGTGTCACATGCATTGAGAGGTGAAAATTCTTGCATCCAAACAATGCCTATGTGGGAAGGAGCAAGAAGAAAAATCAGGCATTGAAATAAGAAAGGAGGTGACGGGAGGTCAGAGCACAGTGATCTCCAGTAGGTCAAGTTCACCAGCTTATGGCAACCTGTGTTTTAAGAATCTAGCTCCACTCAAAAGAGCCAAGTACTTGCTCTCTTCCTTTGTAAGTTACCAATGAGATGAATTCCATATTCCTCACATTGTTCTGGGGTAGACAAAAAAACAAAAACAAAAAGGCTTCGTTTGCTTTTATGCTCATACTCAAATGAAGGCCAAGTTAAAGGTAAATACAAAAGAAAGAGGGGGGAAGTGAATGTGCAGTGAAGATAAAATGTAGTAAAGACAAATTGGATACATTTTATCGAATGAGTTTTGAAAGCATTTTAAAAATTCATTTCAAAATGTATCTCTGATTTCCAATGCTACCCTGTTTCAAATCAGTAAATTTTGTGAATCATTTTTTCTTTTTTTTGCTTTTCCTTTCCCCTCCCTCCCATCATCTCCTCCTTTCTGTCTTTCCCCTCATTCTTTCCTCCCTCCTTCCTCCTGCCCTCCTTCCCACCCTCCTCCCAGCATCTCTCTCTCTCCTCTATGCCAGATTTTGTTATCAATCCAGTGTTCTAATGATCACATTTCAGAGGGAAAGGTGACTACTCCTTGAAAATGTGTTTTACTGTCTCCTTTATGACACTTTGGAGGTAAAGTTTTGCCTTTAATACCTGAAAATGCACAACTGGCGTATGAGGAAAATGTACTTTTGTAATGCATGGCTTATCTATCGTTGGCCTGATGGAATGACAAATGTTAATCTGGTTCGTATTCCAGTTTTATCTTTCCCCTGCTGCATCATCTTGGAAAAGCCACTTAGAATCTGTTACATAAATGGACCAAAGACAGCCCCTGTGTATTAGCTTAAAATGCCCCCCTGGGTCATTTCTTTCTTCACAGCAAGCTAGGACCATTAGCCTAAAGACTGCCAACTCTAGACTCGGATTCTTACACGTTCATTTTTTTAAGAAAATACAGTCCAAATAAACTTATTTTTAACCATTTAGAGCCTATACACTTTATACGCATGCCCCTACAAACTACCTTCAACATCTGCTAACTGTAGATAAGAAAAATCTTGTAGCTAGACCCCAACTGGTGCCTCCCTTAGGAGCAATTGACTCAGACGCTCGTCACTTCCTGTTAAGAGACAAGAGACATCAACTAGACATGTAAGCTCCCTCCCTGATTCCCGCTTCTTCCTCGGGAGGTCCGCATCCCATCCTTTCTAGGTGGTAGTTTTGTGCTATTGTCTCTGGAAGGTATCTTTCTGGGAGGGACTGTTGTCATGCAGCTCAGCCCAAGAACCCTGTGTTACTGCATTTTGTGGCTGTTTGCTCCTTGATTAACCTTGAATTTCTAGAACTTACCAGAATCTCCTTTATAGAATGAGGAAATAATGCTTACCCAGCCGGGTTGTTTGGAAAAAGCCTGGTATCACACCTGGAATTTATTTGGAGTTCATCAAATGTGATGCCATTCTCTTTGTAATTGATTTGTATGTGGTGCCGCGTGCACCAGAGAAAGGAAAGAGGAGAGGCAATTAGCAATTATTCTGCCATTCGCTTAACCATTTGCGAATCCCCTGTTTGAGGTTGGTGGAATGGAGGAACAGGGGTGAACTGAGCAGTTTGGGTCATTTGGCTCTTTCAGAGGAATTGATTGGAATCTGCCAACTGTCCATGGAGAGCTTTTAGAACTCAACCTTGAAGAGGCTGACTTTCATTCAGTGGCATTTAGTTGTATCCTTGCCTGCATGGCCCGTGGCAGGTGCAGCGCAGAACGTGATGGGAACAGGCTGGATAAGTGAATATTCAGAATGCCATGTTCTCAAAGCATACATGACCTCAGCTGAATGACCAAAAATGTTTCCGTCTCAAAGTATACCAAAATACTGAAGCCGGAATTTTGTAATTGCAAACATCTCATTTTTGTGGCTTACTCCAGTCAATAGCTTACTGACTCTTAGAAGCCATTCTTAATTTCCTGGCTGACCACAGCAGTATTGGTCACATTCTCTACCACAGGACTGTGCCTTTAAGGGGGTGCTTTTTGATGTAACAAACAAGAGATTTACTGGACCGTTTTACTTACTAGGTAGTCTGAATGTATGGTGACTTGGTGTCCCATCCTCAAGTGTCCCATCTCCACTGGTACCCAGTAACAAGTCAGGAGTTAATCCTTTTAGAGACTCAGATTCCTCCTAAAAAATAGCAATCAAGTATCTATAACAAAATATTTGGAAAACAAGAATAAATCAAAATATTCAAAGAAAGAGATATACTGAAACATAAAATGGGCAATGGAGCAGGACTTTGTAGGGTAGATTAGAGGCAGGGATGCAGTTTTGGCACCCGGGAAAGGAGAATGGGAAGGAAGAAAGACTGGGTAGGAGGACACTCAGATGGCAGGGAGTCCTGAGAAAGTCTTGTCTAGGGTGAGGGGAGCCACTGAGCAAAGATCACCTATTAAAGGGGTCCCATTTGGGGCCAGAAACGTCTACATAGCAGTCCTGCCATACACCATCATGAGCTAGGAGTTACCTGGGAGAGGTGGGCTTTGCTGTGAATTCCACAATGGATCCTGAGGTTGTGGCGCCCATGAAAGGCTGTCAGCTCACTAGATTCCTTGCCCTAGGTCTTCTCATCGTGGGGGGGTTGGGCCGTAGACACAGTGTCAGCCACTTGGCAGATCCACTTCTGCATCCATGTGTGTGGACCAGCAGGATCTGGACCCAAGGAGTCCAAAGATCCTAAGCAACCACCATAGCTTGTAGTGCAATGATAACCGTGTTCTGTTCCCTGGAAAAAGTGTGCTTCCTCTAGGGACTCTGCAGGAAGCTTGTGAGAACAAAAAGTCCCCCACTCAGCTTCTAGGGTGATGCTATATGGGACCATTCTTGTTTCCATCTCTTGGTTCCCGAGCGCAACTTCCCTTATGATTAGAAATGCAACTTACGGAGTTTTCTAATTTATGCCAGCACTGTATTCTAAATCATGTAACCCCAGGCATCCAGAGAATTATCTTCAGGCAGGCGCCACAAGTGTCTTCACTAAGCCATTCTAACATTCTCTCAAGACAATTGCTTTTCCTTCTAGATTTCCAGCTGGGAGATCATTAGCCACTGCCCAGAAATCAGTATATATTCTCACCTCAGGCCATTTCTCCTTGCATCCAAGCAAGTTAATCAGGTTCAGCATTTCTGTCCATTGAGAAACATTTCCTTCTCTCTTGTCTTCCAGCGCCACACCTTAGCGTAGCTTTAATGCAACCACCAGCTGCTTTTGATTTTCATGAACATCCCAGGCTGACATGTATGTCAACCGAGCTTGGGCATTCTCCTCTTCTCTCAGGTGGTCACGTGCTGCCTCTCCTCTCTCACACACACGACCATAATCCCGAATGGGGGGAGGGTAATGGTGCCACTGTGCTATGTAGCAATGAGTCTGGGCCATTTGGCCATGCCAGTGTTGGTTGCCATTTGATCTTTCTTGGTCTTAATCCTGATGTATTATTTTCATTTTAAAATGGATTGATACTAAATCTCATAGTCTTGGATTGTCCAGTGTTTTTACTGGCAAGCCAAATAGAATCATCTCCTCATAGGTAGCCTGAATGTGTAGTTACTTGTACCCCACACTCAAAAGCTCCATCTCTGTTGGTGTCCGTAACATGCCAGGAATTAGTTTTTGATTGTATTAGAATTCTCTACCGCAGACGACATGTCCTTGCCCTCGGTCTTTAGGGTTTGATTCTCCCACTGTGTCTTCTCATACTCCATACTGCATCTTTTCCCACCATCACCACCTCCAACACTCTAGTCCCAAAGCTGCATAAATCACTAACCAGGCCGACCACAGAGACCTTTTCTGCTTCAGTCTCACTCAAAGCCAGCAGATTTCCGTGTTGTCCAATACATGGGGCAAGGAAGCATTCCTACATGTGTTCCCTTGGCCTCTCTGAGAGCCTTTACCCTGGACGCTAAATACCCAATGTGGGAATTTCTCCACTACCTCGTTTGTTAATCCCAATTACCCACTCAGAGAACCGGGGACATTATCATCAAGAGGGGTCACAGACCCAGTCAGTCCACTCTAAGTTGGATTTTAGCTACAACTTCACTTATTATCTGGCTCCCATCTACCTGCCTTCTAACTGGGTGTCCATGATGTGCTTCCACTCTCCAAGTGTCAATGTCTTCTCCAACTTTATGTCCTCTAGATGTCAAAATGCTGGGGATTCCCCTTTCCCAGCGTAAGCAAATGACCACAGACTCCTTTTGGGAAGGACTAGAGGCACCTTTACTATGGACAATTCTTCCTTCTGTGCTATTGCAGACTCCCTCCTCCCAAGTCACTGAGTTCCAGACCTAAAAATTTCTTCAGGTCCAGGCACTGAACGAATATTCATGACACCTTTTTTTCTTTATTAGAGTGCTGTCCACAACTTCATTTGCCTTCATTCTTGTCTCCTTCTGGCAGTAGATGGAAGGTATTTAATTCATTCTTAATCTATGTTCACCCTAATGACACAGTAGTCTATAAGCTGAGTCCAAACCTGCCTCTGGGTCAGTTCTCTTCTCCACACTCCTGAGTTATAATGGAAACTGCAGCCCTCCCAACCGCCCTGCTACTACTGGACGTAAAGTGCTGCCCCCTGGCCTCTATTACTGAAGGCTCCATGATCCCCACGAATATTGATGAGCCCAGTTCTGTGATGACCCTTCCACCATCTGCCTTGCCCTTAGGAGGAGAACCACCATGGAAATTCTTAGAAATACCACTGCCTCTGTCACAAGTACTGTCTTGATGGCCCTGGTGAATCGGACCAAGTGGGCCCTCCATGGAATACGCTCTTCTGGTGGATCTTCCAACCTCACGGGACACGGTCATGCCACCGTGCCCATTTTTCTCAGTCTCTTTATCTTTCCTCTGCTCTTAGTCACAGCAATTCAGGAAATTCGACTTTGTTCAGCATGGGACATCACTTTCTCCAGGCTTCTGAGCTTTAGCTTAACAGTAAGTCTGACTTATTCTGGTACTAGGGGGTCTTATCAAAGTGCTAAATCTCTTGTCATGAAAGTGTCATCTAGTCAGTGAATTATTGCTTGCCCAGCCTTATGTTCCAATCTGCTTGATCAAACACTCTCAAAATCCAATTCCAGGGATACTCTCCTGGCTCCTGCCAGTGCGTGCTGGGTGATGCTTACAGCTCCTTTAGGGGATAGTATTTTATTTCTATCAGGCCCAACAAATCCCCAGCCAGACCTAATATGGTGAGATTTATCCACAGTTATTGGTCAGTCATCCAAAATAGCAGACACATGTGGCTTTAGAGGGGAGAACTTATTGCTTTGTTAGGGAAAGTCCCAGCAGCATCTTCCTGCACAGGGGAAGTGTTTGCTCTTACTAAAGAGGGCTGTGCCAAATCTTAAGGCTCTGGTGGACCGGGTGAGTCTAAAGAGCTGAAACCCTTCGGAGTATCTATTCAAATGTCCCCATTTCATTTTACAAGGCTCCAGGTTTTCCCAACCAGGGTTTTTATTTTAGCAAAACAGATCTGTTTTGACTGAGTATTTTTGTCCGGAATATTCTACTATGACTATGAAATATAGCATTTTCTCCTCTGCCATGTCTACTCTCAGACTCAAGAACATCCAAGATCTACACTCTTAAGAAATTTCGAGTATGCAGTACAATATTGTCAAATAGAGTCACATTGCCTTATAACAGTTGTCCAGAATTTATTCATCAACTGATACATTGTACCTCTTTTTTTTTTTTTTAAAGAATTATTTATTTAATTTAGAGAGACTTACAAAGAGAACAAGGGAAGGGTCAGAGGAAGAGCATATCCAAACAGACTCCTCTGAGTGGGAAAACTGACATGGTGCCCAATCCCATAACCCATGAATCAGGACCTGAGATGAAACAAAGAGTAAGATGCTTAACCAACTGAGTCACCCAGGCACCCCTACTTTGTACCTGTTGATCAACATTCTTCATCACCTCTTCCCCCCCAGCCCCTGTTAACAATCATTCTTTCTCTGTTCCTATGAGTTTGATTATTTTTGATTCCACATATAAATGAGATCATATAATATTTGCCTTTCTGTGTCTGGCTTATTTCACTTAGCATAATGTTCTCCAAATCCATCCGTGTTGTCACAAACAGCAGGATTTCCTTCTTTTTTAAGGTTGAAGGAGTAATCGTAAGCAATAAGGAACCAGAACTTAGAGATCTGGAAAATTCTCAGTCTGTCCATATTGCAGAGAACACCAACAATGTGGCCAAGTAACAATTTGAGTGTGAACCGCAACAAAATGAGCAGCCCCAGAAGGAACACCGCCAGTTTGAAATGAAGGTGGTAGAGATGGGATGAAATTAAGGACGATTGTCAGACTTCTTAGATCCTACAGGACAAGACCATAATGCTGTTCAGCTGTAGATATGTGCTAATTCTTCAAGACAAGGGAAGAATGGCCTGGAATGCAATTTAGAGATCATTGGGGCCACTGGCTTGGTTCTAACAGCCCAGAGGGCCTCCAATCAACCACCCCTTCCCAGTAGAGCTGTGGCATGGGTGGGGTCCCCACATGGGGCCATGTGTGGGCAATGGCCTGCTGACATTACCACCCCAGTGGGTCTGTAGGGGAGAACATCAAACCAAAGAGGATTATTTCCAAGCATTAATTAAGGTCCAGTGGAATTTGTCATGCTAAGATTTGGACTTACTTGGGACCTGTAATTCTTTCCTTCTTTCCTAATTATCCTTTTAGGAATGGGAATGTCTATCCCACACATGCACTACCACTGTGTTTTGGAAGCACATGACTTGTCTGGTTTCCCAGGTTTGGAGCTGGAAAGAGACTATCTATAATGCACATACTCCTCAGAAATGGGTCCGTTTGTCTAGCTAAGCAGTGAGTAGTCCAGTCCCCAAACTCCATCTCACCACCTACCTTTCCAAACCACTCCCAAGTACCAGCAGTTCAGGGGACAGAATTAAACACACACGATGTTTTTTAGGGAAGTGCCCACTAGGGACAAAAGAGGGATGGGGCAGAATATGCAGAAAGAGCCTTCAACAGTGCGGGCATGGCACTTGTGAATGGAGAGGGAGAGCAAGAGGGGATCGATAGTGCAGCATTAGAGTATCTTCTCCAGCCTGATGGAAAGTCCCAGAGCAAGGCTTGCCTGGAGTGGGTGGTCTCATGTTGGCCAGGAGTGTCCTGGCTCCAGATCCAGCCATGCTCACTCCCCAGCTGGGGGCTGCTTGGAGAAAGTCTGAGTGGGGTGAGGATCTCCAGCAAAGGTGCAGGAGATTCTCCACAATTTCACTCCCAGGGCTCTGCCTCGCACAGGGAGATCGAGTCCTGTGCTTCCCTGGCCACAGCACTTTCAAAATATTCACTTTTTCAACTTGACTTGAACTTGAAACCTCCCTTGACGCAACTTGTTTCCCTTTTTCCTCATTAACATCTCCTACTTTACACACTGTTCCCAGGCTAGTAAATGAGAATAGCATTCTGTTAGACCTGCAGGCAATAGGCAGAAGCCTTATTTACGACTTTGCAAATGATCGCAGGGACCGTGTGTGCAGTGGGTGCATTTGTCAGTCTGCTAATAGTCTGTTCACACACACACAAGTACACGTACACATATTAACTTGGGAACACTGGGGTTACACTGGAGAAAGTGCATAGCTTCACCAAGATCTCATGGCCCCTTGATCCAGTGAGCATCAGTTGATTTTCAGGCTTTCAGATTCAAGTAGATCTCAAGATTTGGGGTTTCCTAAGCACTTTTTTGGACAATACCTAATTATTTTTGGTCTCTAAATATCAAGTGATCAGAAAGGAGACTCACGAAATGCAATGTACTGTGGTTCATTTGACTCTTAAGGGGACCTATAGAACTGATTGGGAAATCTCAGATAAGTAATGGCCATTTATCAACCCATTTATCTGCCGGATATACAGGTGGAAGGGCCTTTTCCAGCTTGTATGTTATTGTTTCCAGTGAAACATATCTGGGAAACAAAATTCAAACAAGTGTCTTTTCTTGGAACTTTTTGTTTGCCATGTCAATGAGTATGGTGATCCTCGGGAAGAGAAGAGAGTAAGCAGCATTAAGCAAGTGCATTTCCCTATAACATCTTTCTTTTGGGGAGCATGACTTAATATCTCATCTTACCACACAGAGAGCGTGCTTGACTAATCCTGGAGGGGGTCCTGTGTCTACCACTCACTGGCTGGGCGATTATCCATCCGTGACTTGTTCTTCCTGAATTCCCATATCCTCATCTGTGCAATGGGAAGATGACACCCAGCCAGGCTTGCCACTGTCCCCTCATTGGAGGGTGGAGGTTGCACATGTGTTCCCAGGGAGTGCTTGGAGGGGAGGCAGGCTCGGCTCCATGAGCAGACGAGGGTGTAGAGCCAGGCAGCAAATAAGAGCAGAGGGGGTCCATGGTTCTGGACCAGTCTCTCGACATTGGTTTCTGGTCAGCAAGAAAGTAAGTCCCGAAATTAGAAGAAAGTATTTAGACACATTGAGAGCACTGTGACAACGCCATGATAGCCAAGCATGTGATCAAAGGCTTCCTCTCATTTGTGTGGTATTCTACAGAAACAAATGGGAAGAACCAAACAAAACGGGTTCTCTCTCATAGAGAGTTTGAGAGGTACTGCTTTACAACATGCTGAATCTCCTGCTCCACGAGACTCTTAAATATTAGATAAGCCCAAAATGTGTTTCCTTTTTAATATTTAAAAATACTTTCTTTTAAAAGCTTTCCTAGGCTTTAGCTCACTTGGATCTGGCTGTCACACGGCAGAGGCAACACACCGGCCTCACAAGGCTGGAGGCAAACCCACTGCTCTTGTCCAGGCAGGAGCAGGGCGCAGGGCGCAGGGCGCAGGGCACGATGGGAAGGCACTGGCCGACCAATGGCTTGGCTATCTGCTCTTTGTTCCCATTCAGAATTCTGTTCTCTAGTGTCTTTTAGCTTTCCCCAGCTCCGGGGAAAGGACTCCTTCCCCCTGCCCGTGGAATTTGGCACCCCTTTGGTTGGTTTAGTCTAATCCCGGTGACATCCATGTAACAAGTCTCATCACAGGTCTGTCCATCGCTGTTTTCTCGTTTTTGTTTTTAATCAAAGAAAGAATTGTGCTGAACCAGCGCTAATGCAAATCCTGCCTGAAGGGCAGGTGATGGCTCAGAATAGAGCCCGAGGTGTGTCCTAGAAGAAATATGGGAGAAATAATGATTACTCCAGCTCAGTAGGGAGAAAAGAAAAGTTTCTTAAGAAAAAAATACTGATAATGGAAAGTAGCTCAGGGCCCAAGTGAATATGCACTCAAGGGGTGAGTCAGTAGAAATTCCTTCTGGAAAGAGAGACACATTTGGGGAAAGGAGGCTGGAGTCCGTGAGTATTCACAGGAGAGAGTTTGCTCAGGGCTCAGACAGTATCTCTTCCACACAGCGGTCTCTGTCTTCACCTCCATCCGAAGCCACTTCATGCATAGACGTTCCTCATGTCTGTTATCTGGCAGTAATGCTACAAATGCCCAGGTTCCATTTGGGTGCCACTCAGGAAACACCACCACGTTATCTGTCTCCCGCTCCTCATTTTATTTGTGTGAGGGCCGCTATTGCTAATCTAATGTCCTTTCGGCTATAAAACAAAAGTCTGAGGAATAATTGTCCTTGATATGAGCATACGATAGGCCACTTAATGTTTAAGATGGGGCGTGTCCAGTTACACATGATAGGTTATAAAGACGTTGCAGACTTTATGTTCTGAAATGGGCTCAGCATCCATTAACCTGCACCAAAGGTACACACAAAGAAAGGCAACAAAGAAAAGGCAACACGTCACAGGAGAAAGATGCAAATTTACCCAGAATAAATTCTGCTGCTGTCAGAAGCTCAGACTCTGTCAGGAGAGGTAGCAAGACTTGATTATGTGCACATAATGAAAAGAGTTTAAGGCACACAGGTATTTTATATAAGTTCTCAAAAAAAACTACAGGAAAAATAGCTTTTAA
>CM052899.1:170933597-171006840 GCA_028534135.1 Potos flavus
ATCCATCCACCCATCCATCCATCCATCCATCCATCCATCCATCCATCCAACCATCCATCCATCCAGCCAGCCATCCACCCATTCATCCATCCATCCATCCACCCATCCACCCATCCACCCATCCATCCATCCATCCATCCATCCATCCACCCACCCATCCATCCATCCATCCATCCATCCATCCAACCATCCATCCATCCGTCTATCCACCTGCCCATCCATCCATCCAAACACTGTCTACCTATCTCCTCATTCACTTCTTCCCTTTTCACCATTGTCATAGGCATTCCTCTTCTGTTCCTCCTGCATCTTCAGTGACATAGGAGGGGAGAATGGGCAAAATATACTTAGGATTATTGTTAACAAGTGAACCTAATTTCTATCTTGACATACTGTTTCCTCCTCTCCCAGTGACAAAAACTTAAATATATCCAGGATAAACAAGCATTTCATTCTCAGTCAACTTGGGGGTTTCTACCTACCCTTAATCATATCTCTGGGTGATTTTTACTTCATACTTTAGGCCATTGGGCCATGCCAATCATATGAGTATAGGGGCTCATGGTCCTTGCTTGATGAAATCTATCCACTCTACTATCTGCTTATTTTATTCATGTCCTTCCTGGTCCCAAGTCATTGGTCCATAGTGTTTTGTTTTGTTTTTAACCCTCACCTCCTGTCTCTGAGGGCACTGAATCAACTTGTTCTCTTTCATGTAACTCTACCCTCATTGCCAAGGACATGGGACATGTAAGCATTCTCTCCTTTGACACTCTGCAGCTAGAAAAATTAAGAATCTAGCTTAGACCTTCTTTTTGCCCACATGCCACCCCCATTATTGACTATATCTCTGTCAAGCTCTGCAAGGACATTTTACTAGATTCGGAGTCAACTTTACCACCCATTTGTTGGTAATGAATCTTGTGGCCTTTGTCATTAGAACCTAAAAACTGTTCCTATATTCCATATTTTGCAGACCCACCATCTTGCTTCTCTCACAGGCTAAAAGATAGGAAGAAGAATTGGGGCTCACATCTCTTTTGAGGACCTCACCCATCTCTAAGCTTTTGCTTCTTTTCATACTTTCCTGCTCATAAGAGCTTTATCAAATTTAGGATGAGAGTAGTAACTCCTTTTTTATCAAATGTTTTTCTCAGTCTATTAGGTGTAATCTCTATTTTATGTTCTGAGTCTTTTGGTATTTATGAAACCACAAAAATTATTTAAAACAATGTTTGGGAATAAAACCTTGACTTTCAAAATTTATTTATGTTACGAGTTTCAAAAGACTATTTGGAAAATCAAAAACAAAGTATTGAATGTGTGTGTGGGTACCCAGGAACGCGATGCCTCTGCAGACCTGTAGGACTGGGGAGGGGGAGCCTTAATGATCATCTCAACTTAACATCCTCCTAGCCCTAGGCTTGGCACAACCTGCGGTCTTGCTTCATTCCTGCAGCGACCCACCACTTTTACTTTATGCTTCAGCTTTATCTAGTCACCCTTAGATCTGCTGAAACCTGCTATGTTGCTGTAAGATTCCATGACTTTGAACAAAGCTCTGCCTCTCTCGCTCTCTCTTTTTTCGTAAGGACATTTGTCTACATGGAAAACTCCTATTCATTCTTTCAAAACCAATTCAAGAATTTCTCCCTTTGACATTTCTAAATAAAATCAAATACTCCCTTATCACCAAAGCTTTTGCAATACGTTGTAATCTTTTTTTTTTTTTGCCGACCTCCCTCTGTCTCCCCAACTAGACTGCAAGTATCTTAAGACCTAAGTCTGTGTTATATATTATACATATCTGCAGCTCTGTCATCTGTATAGCACATTGTGTATAAGAGGTACTCAGCAATTGGAGGAAGAAATTAAGGGGGAAAGAAAAGGGATTTCTGAGACAGAAAGAAGAATAAAGAAAAAAGTTCTGCTTTATACCTAGGTGAGTAAAGTACTAGTAAGTAATAAAAACTAACATTTGCCTCTAACCTACATTGTACTAGCCACATACTTTACTTAGATTATTTCATTAGACATGATGGTTTTTTAAAATATTTTATTTATTTATTTGTCAGAGAGAGAGAGCACAAGCAGGGGGAGGGGCAGAGGCAGAGGGAGAAGCAGACTCCGGAGCCCGATGCTGGGCTCGATCCCAGGACCCCGGGATCATGACCTGAGCCAAAGGCAGATGCTTAACTGACAGAGCCACCCAGGCTTCCCATAGACATGACAATTTTATGATTCTACTTCACAACTGAGGAATCCAAGCTACAGAAAAGTTAAACAATTTTGTTCAAGACTCTTCACCCAAGAGACGGTGGAACTAAGGTAAGGATCCAAAGATACTTGATCCTAAAACAAACATCCTTTCCCATGATGCTCTCCTGAAAAGTGGCTAAAGCTGAGGTTGCAGAAAAGTATCTTAGTACCTGCCTTAGATGCTGTTCTAGTGGCCTCTTCTGTTTGCTTCTTCACGAACTCCCCTGAACATCCACTTGCCATTGGCCACATTCTCTTCCCTCAATTAGGGCTCTGCTTATTTGCTATTTCCTTTTTGTAGACATTATAACATAAGATCTGGCATCAGAAACCCTGTTTGGACTTACAATTCTGCCATACATTATCTTCTGTGAGTTATTTATTCTTTCGAAGCCTCGTTATTCTCCAAATGTCAGTGGTCGTGAACACCAAAAGAGAGAACTTACGAAGTATTTCATAAATGGTCATTTTTATTACCGTGCTGCACTGAGACAGTGGCACTGGTGACTATCCAGGGCCTCGGGCTTGTATATTCTATGCTGTTTGTGTCTTAAAACTCTGGCCGCTGCAATTCTAACTGATGGATTGCTTAAATTACTGGGCATACTATGAGAGGTTCATAAGAATCAGGGATAGAACTCTGTGGTGCGATGATGGCTCAAGTAGAAGTGACATTTGATTGGACAACATGCAAAAGGCGTATTAGAACACCGGGCTTCCCAATACTAAGTCCCACAGTTACTCTCCCCACCTCCCTGGGAACAGACAGCACAATAGAAACAGTCTTTGACCTACAGGGAGACAGAATTTTTGTTTTTATTTCTTCTAAGGGATGAAAAAAGACTGGAACTGATCTGTTCGGAGTCAAGCGGGTCCAAAAGAGAAGGCAGGACTGAAATGACTGGGTATTGCTCTTACCCACTTTGGGTGACTTTTTGGTATGTGGAGTTTGGGATGGGATCTGAAGGTGTTTTCTGCTGAAAATAATCACAAAAGTGGTGAATAAGTAGTTCCCCTGGACATATGGGACATGGGATCTCTCTTCATTTTTTTTTTTAACGATTTTATTTATTTATTTGACAGAGAGAGATCACAAGCAGGCAGAGAGAGAGGAGGGGAAGCAGGCTCCCTGCCGAGCAGAGAGCCCGATGTGGGGCTCGATCCCGGGACCCTGAGATCATGACCTGAGCCGAAGGCAGAGGCTTTACCCCACTGAGCCACCCAGGCGCCCCAGGATCTCTCTTTAAACAAGGAAACAATGTCAATAGATAGATGGATGCAATTTTCTATGTTTCTCTAGAGGCCAGAACTTGGGCCAATGGGTGGTTTACATGATATGAGAATCAGATCTTCTTCAGGAAGACCTCCAATAATTAGGGTTAGCTATCAGGTGAATGAACTGATGAAATTCTGAGGAGGGGCAAAAAGACACCACAGTTCTAGGAGTGCATCATTGATCAGAAGGGCATGTCCGGATACCACTTAGATTATCTGGAAGGATCCAGGTTTTGAAGGAGCCACACAGCCATTGACAAGCCATCCTGTGATCCAAAGAATATTATTTAACTAATCTGACCTGTTACCTCATCAACAAAATAACAACTTCCAACTAAATAAGTCTGAATTTGTTTCCAGATCTAAATTCTAGAAACACAACCAAATTGTTCTCTCTATTCTTTTCTGTATCTCTTTTTTATATAAACTTTTTTGTATAAACTCAAAAAATCTTTTCAAAGCACATTATATTTTCTACTGTTTTACAGAACCATGTGCACCCCCCAAAAAAATGTGTTCCTGAGAAAAATAAAGAGCCAAACCACAACCCCCAAAATAAAATACAATTGGCTTAAAATAGTAGGCTCAATAAGATCACCCTGATGCTAAATCACACTAAAAATAAAATAATAATTCTTCATGATAAACTATAACATCTAACCTAGAATTATGCTTAAGGCTAGCCTACATTCTGATAGCAAAAATGAAAAATTGAAAAGCAATGGTACACCCTGAAATAAATTGGATAATGTGAATACTTGAAATGATGAATATTCCCAGCATTTTCTTTTTGTTTATTACGTCCTGAGAGTTCACAGTTGATTTCACAGATGATTATACATCACTTTAAATATTGAAGAACCATTTGAAGCTCTCTAAAAGAAAAAAAATAAAATAACAGCATTGTTTCTTAAGAAATGAGGTAAGGCTGATTATACTCCATTCAGTACAACAGATTTTATTCAATAAATTCCCAACACAGTAGGAAGAAAAGAGATGCTTTTAGTGTACCCACATTAATAGCAGAAGATGTGTGTTTCTATTTTATAGGAAACATCCATTCTTCCTTGCAACGTTTCCAGTTGGTTTCCACAAAGTTAAAAGCAGTTTTGCTCACTGCAAAAAAGAATCGCTAAAGCCTGGAGAGCACTGGCCATCCACTTTTGCACTCCTGGAGAAAAAAGTGCAGCACATGCCTCTCCCTGGTAGGCTGTGAGACCGGCACTAATGCTAATTAACTGGGTTGTTAGTCCCACTGAGGAGTCAGGAAGGTCTGGTGAATCAATTTCTTCTAGACGAACTTTCATGGGTGGCCACTCGCTTTGGATGAGTACCCGTTGAACTATTAGGTATCCATCCTGGTGATTAGGAGCAAAGGCGAGATGCTAATACAACCCCAGGGTTCTCTAGAAGTTCCTACGTTTCCTGGAAGGAACTAATTTAGGAGCGATGCTACAGTGTGTGTGGGATGTTGTGTAACTTTGTGATTCAGTTTGTCTTTCTTCTTTTTAAATACAGTGCTGTCATCTGTGGTTGCCACGTTCTTCATGAAATCCTCAGAACTCATTCACCTTAGACCTGACAGTTTATTTCTACCTCTCCCTATTGCCCCCACTCCCCAGCCCCTGGTAACCATTTTTCTACCTTTTGTTTCTGTAAGTTTGCCTTGTTTTTGTTGTTGTTATTGTTTTGTTTTGTTTATATTAACATATAATGTATTATTTGCTTCGGGGGTACAGGTGCCTTGTTTTGGTTTGGTTTGGTTTGATTTTGATTCTACACGGGAGACCTTGCAGTATTTGTCTTTGTCTGAATTACGTCACTTACTGTAATGTCTTCAAGGTCCATCCATGTTGTCACAAAGAGTAGGATGCTTCCTTCTTTCTCAAAGTTGAATAATATTCCATTATATACATATATACATATACACATCATATGGATATGTGTGTGTGTGTCTGTGTGTGTGTCTGTGTGTGTGTGTGTGTGTGTATATGTGCTCTATAAATGTGCTCTATAAAACAGTAGAAAATATAATGTGCTTTGAAAAGATTTTTTGAGTTTATACAAAAAAGTTTATACAAAAAAGAGATATAGAAAAGAATAGAGAGAACAATTTGGTTGTGTTTCTAGAATTTAGATCTGGAAGCAAATTCAGATTTATTTAGTTGGAAGTTGTTATATAATATATAATATATAGTTATATATAGTTATATATAGATCTATCTATCTATATCTAGATATCTATATATAGATATCTAGATATAGATAGATAGATCTATATATCTATATAAATATATATAGATATATATAAATAGATATATATATAATCTGGAAGTTGTTATTTTGTTGATGAGGTAACAGGTCAGATTAGTTGAATAATATTCTTTGGATCACAGGATGGCTTGTCAATGGCTGTGTGGCTCCTTCAAAACCTGGATCCTTCCAGATAATATATATATATATATATATATATATATATATATATATATATATATATATATATATATATTTAGCTTGTTTCCACAACATGGTTATTGTGAATAATGCTTCAGTGAACATGGGGGTGCAGATGTCTCCCAGATATCCTGTTTCCATTTCCTTTGGATATATATCCAAAGTGTGGTCAGTAGACCATATGCTAGTTCAGTGTCTAGAGGAAACTCCAGTCCACAGTGGTTCCACCAATTTACATTCCTGCCAACAATATACAGGGTTCCTTTTCTCCACATTCTCACCAACTCTTGTTACTTCTTGTCTCTTTGATGATGACCCTTCTAACAGGTGTGAAGTGATATCTCATTGCGATTTTAATTTGTATTTTCCTGATGATAAGTGATGTTGAGCAGATTTTCATGTGCCTATTGGCCATTTATATATCTTCTTTGGAAACATATCTATTCAGATCTTCTGCCCATTTTTTTTAACCAGATTGTTTCGCTTTTTTGCTATTGAGTTATATGAGTTCTTTGTATAATCTGGATATTAACCCCTTATCAGATACACGGTTTGCAAATATTTTCTCCCATTCAGTAGGTAGCCTTTTCATTTTGTTGATGATTTCCTTCTCTGTGCAGAAGCTTGTTAATTTGATGTAATCCCATTTGTTCATTTCTGGTGTTGTTGCTTTTGCTTTTAGCATCAAATCACTCAGTCTTTTGTTACCAGCAACAAAAAAGTGAGAGGGAGGGGGAACTTAGCTTGCTCAGAATACTACAAACCATTGTGCTAACTGGGTTGACTTGGGCAACTCAAGTAATCCATCGAGTGTGTTTCTTTATTTGTAAAACAAGGACGCCACTATTTAGGAGTTGTAGTTCTGATTAAATGTAGGAAGACTAAATGGAACATCCTGGGAAAATCTTAAAAGTAGTTTCTCATGAAATATGTACTGAAAATAAGTAGACATAGGACATAAGTCAGTAGTTTCTAAATGTGTGTCTAGAGGGAGAAATGCAAGAAAAGCGAGAGGAAAGGGTGGAGGGAAAGGGAGGTAAAGCAGGTGAGAGAAGAGGAAAGAAAAACAGGGAAGGAGGGGAGGAAATCACAGCCACATTCTCTCGTGGGCTGCTGTCTCTTGCCACACCGCATAAGAAGCTGGCCTCACTTTAACCAAGAAACCATGTCTCATCCCACTTGTCAGCACCTATCAGCCATCACAAAAGCCTTGCACACAGAGTGTGTCTCTCGTTCTTTGATGCTCCCACAACAGGCAGGACAGTACCTGACCCAGAACAGAGCCTAATATCTATCTCTGCACACACTGCCTTAGTTAAGAGTCCTGCTGGAGGAGTGTGATCTCCACAAGGTAGGGTCAGGAAAGATGAGTGTGCATTCTTCTGTGCCATTCAGTAGCTTGCATCCCTGGGAAGTCTTTTAGTCTCAGGGGACATTGCCCAAGTCAGTGGTTAGTGGGAGGACCAGACAAAGTAATGCATTGTTGAGTAGGGATATGTAAGGTACTATTCAAGTTTCTTATGGTTTGAACTGTCCTCCTAAAAAGATATGCTGAAGTTCTAACCCCCAGACCTCATTGCAGATGCTATTCATTAAAATAAGGTCATACTGGAATTGGTGTGGGGAGGGGCTTAATCCAATAGAAGTGGTATCCATACAAGAAGAGAGAAATTTATTTTTTTTTAAAGATTTTATTTATTTATCTGACAGAGAGAGATCACTAGTTGGCAGAGAGGCAGGCAGAGAGAGAGGGGGAAGCAGGCTCCCTGCTGAGCAGAGAGCCCTATGCGGGGCTCGATCCCAGGATCCCGAGATCACGACCTGAGCCGAAGGCAGAGGCTTCAACCCACCAAGCCACCCAGGCACCCAGAAGAGAGAAATTTAGACAAGACACCAAAATGCAGACGCGGGGAGACCAGGTGAAGCTGGAATCAGTGGGCAGAGTGATGGAGCTGTGAGCCCCAGGACCCACGATGTGCTGAGAATCTGCAGAGACTGGGAAGAGAAGAGGAGGGATTCTACTCAGAGTCTCAAAGCACAGCTCTGGCAACACCCTGACGTTACAGTTTTGCACAATTGTGAGACAACAAATTTCTGATGTTTTAAGCCACTCTGTTTGTGGCACTTCCTAGGTAGCCATAGGAAACAAATATGCTATTTTATTATTGCTTTATGTTTCCTCCTCCTCCCTCCCCAGTTATATTCAGGTATGTATTGAGCACTTCCAAAGCAAGCACTATGCAAAGAAGTAGGAATAAAAAGGTAATAATAACTAACACTGATATGGGACCACTATGTGCCAGATACGGCTCTAAGTGATTTATTTAAAATACAGCACCATGAGATTGATACTGTTTTATCCCCAATTTATAAATGAGGAAATTAAGTCACAGAGAGGTTAAGTATCTTGCCTGAAGTCACCTAGATAATCAGGATTTTAACCTAGGATTCTAGAGACAATGCACTTAACCAATCACTGTGTACGCAGGCTCTCCAGATTAATTATACACAGCCCCTAGCATCTAAGAACTCACTATGTAAAAGCAGACTGCCCATACTTGTAAATACTTGAAATTTAGAATTTTTGAGGGCAAAGGTATATAGTATATGGATACAACCAGAGAACGATATGTAATTATTGGTGTCCTGGAAGACTTCTTGGAGGAGGTGATAAATCAGACAATTTCTAATTATATCAAGGAGAGGTGTCCCAGGCTAGAAGTGCTGGGCATGCATGCTTCTTACGAACAATCAGGATTTCAGTGGACAAGATATTCAAGAAGGGAGATGAAACTGCACATAATTTGTGCTTCATCTGTTGTCATCAGGGATCAAGTTAACTGGGGAATAGCAAGGTCAGGACTAAAGAGTGGCAAAGAAGGAACACAGGTTTCGAATTACGAGACCTGGATTTGAATAATATCTGTTCGTTTTGCTGCTGTCTCCCAGGACTTGATTCCAGGGTGTGGCTACTGTCATCCGGGCCTAATTCATCAGTCCATTCATTCACTCATCTATTTAATACACCTGTATTGGGCATTTACTCGTTGGCAAGCCCTCTTCAAAGGGAAGCAGAGAGAGTAGGAGGAAGCACTCAAGATCCTCCACTTTCTTGATGCATATATTTTTGAGCGATAGCCAATTATCAGGTAAGCAAATGCCACCACATCATAATTTCATCTAGTGATAATTTCAGTGGAGACAATAAGAGCAAGAGATGGAGTGAAACGATGAGCAGGAGATACTACTATTGATAGGATAGAGAAGGCCTCTCTGCAGAGGTGGCATTCAAGTTGTGACCTAAAGAATGAGACCAGACCACCCCTGCTAAGAATTGATGCAAGATGATCCTAGACATAGGAAACAGCTGGTGCAATGCCCTAAGGTAATAGCAAGATTAGAATTTTCAAGAAATAAGAAGAAGGCTAGCGTGCCATGAAAGAGAGGCATGACAGTAAACGAGGACACAGAGGGACCCAATGCTCAAGGTCTGCGCTTGTCAGGAGTTTGTACTTCGTGATGAAGTTGATGGTGAGTCATTGAGGGATTACACAGAGGAGATGAGGTGGTCAGATTTGCATTTTCAAGAGCTCCCTGGCCTGGGAACCCGTTAGGTCAAGATAGCAGAGATTGTCTCCAATCATCACCAAGGATTCCCAGCAAGGCCCAGATTATGCATTTGACTCCATGCACTTGGCTCTTAGGGACTGGGGAAGTGTAGAGTAAATCTTCGTGGACTCATTCTTGCACAGGTAGTCGCACTGAGTTTTGAGCCATTTATTATATCGAAGGTTCCTAGTTGTACGGAGCTGCGTGGGCAGAGGCTGGGTGGCTGTGAGACAGAGGAAGGAGCAGTCACTTCCTGTCATTTACGTGCTTCTCCCATCGCCTAAGCAGCAGGGCCAGCCGAGCACACTGTTCAGTTGTACGTGTTGTCTCTCCTATTTACTCCTTCTCCCAGAGCCGCTGGCAGTTAGTACCCACCTCACTATCGTCTCTGGATCTTACCTAAATATAGGAAGATTTAGGATATTCTGGCCCAAAGAGAGCATCCACTTGGTCTGCTTCTAGTGCAGCTATTGTCCTGAGCTTCCTTTTGGCATCTGGGTTCCTATTTTGTTCCTTGAGTCTCTGATGTACTCATGTGACTCCTAGATCGTTCACTGTCATTTTGGGTCTGTGTCTAAATTGTCATTATGGGTAGTGACCTCTGATATAAGGAATGGATGCCACCATGGTGCCAAGTAAAGGGGCAGCAGATGTGATAATCTATTTTTATTCTAACACGGATAACAAAACTAGCATAAAGAATAGTGTCAAAGGGCATAACCATTTACCCATCCATCCATTCAATGACTATTATTTGAATATTACTATGTACCAAGAACTCTACTAAATACCACTCCAGGCACTGGGGGAAAAAAATGAAAAATGCAGAAGTGATCTTTGGCCTCTTGGAGCTTTGGGTCTAGTGGCAGGTGCTGGCGGTGAATGAGAAACCAGATGAGGTATGGCGGGGAAGAATCAAATCAGAGGGATCAGGCACAGAAATGAGAATGACTCCAAAGTGAAAGATCCAAATTAATGACATCAGGAGATAGTGACTTGGTATGAAGATCAGATAATGAAGGTACCCGTAGAGGTATCCTGATGTATCGATGGGCAGGAACAAGTCCCATTTTATAGTGCCTCTGCGGCGGAACCCATCTGAAGGGGCCCCTAGACCCCTGGAGTAGCCCAAGACCCTCATCTTTGAAACTGATCTGGTTCTTCCAATTCTCCTACTACTAGAGTCCCTGCTGGCTCCTCCCACTCCATGACCGGGGATCACTCCCCTAACTTCCATACAATGCCTTCCGTTAACTGACTACAGAGTTTTCTGAGTCCTGGGTATTCAAAGCAAGATTCTTCCTGGCCTCTGGTCTCGGTTGTCTTAGTTGAGCACCCCCCTCTACCCCATTTCTTCATGTCAGATCATGTTGGTGGCCAGTGACCATGTTGGCTGCCTCCTGTGGACTGTTTCTACATGTCACAGTCCATGAATTCTGTCCCCTGATTGGCACTGATTATGTCTTTTCTGCCTGGTCTCTCCTCAGTGCTTGCCTCCTCCTCCAGCTTGTGTTCATAGTCTCTGATCATGGTCCTCCCTTTCTGACCCAGCCCACAAGTGTTGCCCCAAACATGAATGAAGCTTCACTTCCCCATCATTTTGGTCATTACAGCTACAAAATTGTTCCTCTCCTCTTGACTTAGAAGAAAAAATGTCCCTCTAATTTTTTTTTTTTTTTCTTTAAACATCTTCTGGGTTGTCTTACATTTTTTGCAGGGACCCTTTGGGTAGAAGTCTTTAAGACAGGGAATTTTAAGTGTTCTCCTGCCATCAGGAACAAACAAGCAAAAACTCGTCATCTATTTCCCACTCCCAAAGATGATTGACAAGTGTGGGGAGATTCTCAGATGGAAGATTAATTCCTGTCAATTTGACTTCCAGTTAAGAATAGTAATGATTAATGAGTATGAGTCCCTCTTTGCCTTACCAAAGAAATTGCAGATAGCTAGATTAGATAGCTGGGGGCAGAGGGGTGCCATGAGCAGAAACTTGTCTATTTGCTCCAATAAAGCTTCCTGATCCCAGTACAGAGCTCGTAAGAGCTGATGATTTAGCGGCAGCAACCTTTCTCTCTGCTGACTAAAACCGAAATCTGAAAGATGAATATTGGCCCCTGGGCCATGTATAACTTTGAAAGATACTTCCTTTAAAGAGTAAAGAAATTATTCAAAAATGTAAACCAAACTCTGCTTTCCCAAGTGTTTACATAAATCAATATATATCAAAGGGCATGCTATTATATGAAAAAGGAATGTGTCTTGTTCTTGAAATATATATAGTGCCAGATGATATGTATAAACATGCCTTTACGTATCACTCTTTTGCTTATTCATCCAAGAAATGAAAATATTTATATTCTACAAGGGAAAAGAATATGATCCTCTCGATGCAGGAAATCGCTACATATGACAACACAAATGGATACATGAGGAAATTATTTGCATTATTTGGATTAGGAAGAAAAACTCGTACCTGCATTTGAAGAGTCCAGTTACCTAAGTAGAAGTGTCCTACTCTTGATATAGAATCAATCACTGAATACTCATTTTATGTATTAAAAACCTCTCAAACCTATCCCCTATTTGCAACCACCTGTCAATTCCTGAGTTTCAGGAGTGTAGCAAGTCTTTCTAAACCAGAAGGGATAAACTTAGTGATTTAACAGATGCAAAAAAATCCCCCAAACTGTAAGGACTGTGACATTGTGTGGGTCACTAGCGACATAGGATGGGCATCATTTTATTTTGCCAAATAAAGATATTTTAAAGGCACATCATCCACTATTGCCAACATTTGTACAACTAATGTTAGAAAAAATTGGGAAAAAAATGTTTAAAATGACAATTTCGAAATGTGTTCTTTTCAGTTGAATGCACTGATTTGCATTGCATAAAAAGAATTCTGCATTCTTTATTCTTCCTACCTCGTCAGAGGTCTGTGCAAACGTCCTTGAGGAGCAGCAGGGTCAAGCAAAGCCTCAGGTTCTCACACAGCTGCTAGTGAGTCTTTCTAACCACGTTTTCTCTCTCTGGGTCCTTCTTGCTACCTCAGCCTAAATAATCTTCCTTAATAGGGAAAGCGCTAAGTTGCTTAAGACACTGTGGCTCACCATCATCTTCAGAATGAAGTCTACATATATAGTTTTTCCTTTTGTTTCTTTCCTAAGACAGACAAATCGTGTTCTGGAGTTCTGGAGTCCCGTCTTCCTTGTGGGCTCACCTTCAGTCTCTTCCCAGCATGCACTGCGCAGGGTCTCACAATGCCAGCCACACTCAGCCCCTAAACAGGCACACTTTGTCACACCCTTTTGCTTTTGCAAATGCTTTGCCCTCTGTCAATTCTCACATGAGAAACCCTTCCCTAGCCTTCTAGTCTCAAACCCAGGGCACCCTTCTTTGCCCCGAGTCCCCAGGCTGCATTTTACTCATTCATTCAACAAAGACTCATTGAACCTCTGCTGTATGCCAGGCGGATAGAGCAGAAAACACAACAGATAAAACCCTTGCCCGTATGGAGCTTATATTTTTGCATCTTCTTTTCGCTAAGCTGCCGCTACATCTTATGTACAATGCCATCAGAGTATGAGACTGTGTGATTTGTCTTCCAAACCAAAACCCTTTGAGAGTAAATGGGATGCTATTCACACTTATTACAGGACGACAGGTAATCCTGTCACACTATCCATGGCAAACTAGGATGTTTGACAACCCAACTACAGAATGTGTCATTCTTCCTTAGCGTCTGGGACTTGCCTAAGAATTCTGTATGCATAGCGCCCAGCACACACCACGGACATGGTTGGCAAGCAAAAATATCTCGACTTGTTTAAAATGTTGATTCATTTAATAATGAACACGTTAATGAACAAATAACCACAATTCTCTAACTTTGCATGTGTGGATGTTAGTGTGTTCCTACAGTAAATCACCCGCAGTTAATCGGAACACTTTATAGCTTACATGTGACAAAAGCACAACTCAGATGAAATTAGGAGAGAAAAAGGAATATACCGGGAAATCCAAGAGGGTTAGCTTTAGGTATGGCTAGATATAGGAGTTCACTTAATGTGATCTGGTGCTCTCTCTCTCTCTCTGTTTTCAGCCTTGCTTCTCTCTGCTTGCCCTCATTCTGACCAAACCCATATAGAGTCAAGATGGCCCCAGAAGCTATAGGCTTCTGGGATTGTTGCAGTTTATGATACCAGAGATAGAGAGAGAGAGAATTTTTATGACGAGTTCCAGCTGAAGTTGCAAGGAGGGTTTTGATCAGCCTGGCTTGGATAACTTGTTTGTTCTTTTGAAATTATACTTGGGGAAAAAAAAAAAAAAAGCATTGCCTACTATTTACACAGCATTTATTTTATGTTAAGAATTTCCTTAAATCCTTGGCATGGAATATCCTCCTTGCTGCTCATAGTAATCCTACATGCCAAACATTGTTGCTTGAATTTCAAAGAATTAGTGGGATCCTCTCAGGGTGGGAATAGAATGATTTTCAAAGGAAAGATTTTAAAAAGAGAAAAAAAAAAAAGTAGTTTCCCTTTGCCCCAAGAAATTGCTCAAATGCTAGTTTAATCCAAATATTCTAGAAGGTGTTGATTGAAAGAGAAATGTGTAAATCTCTTTACAATTAATTAGTGCAGGTGCACACAGCCAAGTTTGCATTCTTCCTCTTCTGTCTGGAAGGCCTGTCTACCCCCATAAAGAGAAGGTCCAGGGCTTCGAACCTGGGGTCAGAGAGCAGGTGTTTGAGCCCAGCTAAGCCATTTGCCCTCTGTGGGATCTTGATCTAAATAGTTAATCTCCTAAGCCTCTGTTCCCTCATCCATGTAATGGGGATACTAAAGGCTACCTGAACACACTAAATTAGGTGATACAGAAAGTACTCATCACAGTGCTGAGTCTAAGTGCTTGTTCAAAAACAAGCATTTGTTAGCTGTTGTTAGAGCCAGTTTGGGGAATGCACGACCTGCGGAATCAGACAGAGCCTGGTTCTTGGAGGAGCACCTTGCTTGGCTTGATGTTCCACTACCACCTTCCTAAAATTCTTAATAATTTTATCTTTGGACTTGTGTGCTGGACATGAAGACTGAGGGCACAGTGCGGTGTGCCCATGAGCAGAGGAAGTGAGTGCAGTATGTGTCCACCATTCCTTACCCTCCATCCCGCGAGCACAGCATTCTAGTGGATTCATATCACGTGGGACTTCAATGAGACTCAAAGTCTATACAAGGTAAATGTGCTGTGTCTTTGACTGAATAGGGTGCTGACAGCTCAGAATTATGCTTCGTGCTTGAACCGGAACTTGCTTCAAACAGAAAGAAGGCAATGTCATTCAAAGAAACACAAAAGACCAACAGCCATAGCACAATCTCTCCTACTGTGTCCCTTCCCTTTGTTAGCCAACGACTCAGGCTGACGATGTGGACATAGAAGGGCAAGGAACATGGGACGATCCACAGTTTCTTCACCTTCCAGCCTTTTCCTACTCATCAGTGAGGCAGAGGAGAGAGTATTGGTTGGATGAGCACATAGAAAGAAGTGAAAGAAAACAGCTGAGCTAGCTTGGTGTCCCATCCCCACTCTGCGGTGAGAATGGGACACAGGTATACAGGATACCGAGGAGCTGTTAAGTACAAACTGTGCAATTGCAGGGTTTACAAATGTGAGTAAACGCTCTTACACATACATTTAAGACTGGCATTGTACGGTATGAAAACGAATGGAAAAATTCATGCTAGTAATCTAAAGTTTTAATTTTTATTGATTCAGAATGTTATTAAATGCAAATAAAAACACCACGGCAACTGGAGAGAGGGGTCACAGAAAAAAGGAATAAAAAACCCTTTAATTTAAATTTCCTTAATGGCATTTCTTCTGTGTTTTGAACAAGGGATTCATATTTTCGTTTTGCACTGGGTTCACAAATCATGTAGCCAACCCCAGCTGTGTTACATTATTTCATCCTGAGAATGAATCTAGTCCTGCCTAAACCTCACTGCCTCCAGGATGGCTGCCCGGATTACTTGGCCCAAATCTCAATCTCTCTCTCTCTGTTAACCTGGCACCAATTTTCTTAATGTTCTTTTTTAGCGCAAGCCCTGATGTGACTTGTATGTAGTCCTGTCTTCTCAGTTCAACTGTGAACTCCCTGGGGCGGGGTATCTTGTTTTGTTCGCCTGCAGCCCCAGAGCTCTCATATAGCTGTCAGCCCATGCAGGTCATCAATTAAAACTTTCTGAATTGAATCACTCGCCTCTTTGGGAACTGCTCGATGGGATGTGAATTTCTCTGCAGGGGCTCACCCTCAATGTTGCACTTTGATTGAATTCAATCTAATGCCCCAGAAGCATCGGGACATCACTTTTCTCAGGAGAGTTTTCTTCCACATTTTGATGTGGGCTTTTGATTTCAGGCATTCAGGATGTTATGCAGATTTCATTGGCTGCCCTGAGGAGGGACCTCCTTTCCTGGGGCAGCCAATGCATCGCTCCCCCACCCCAAACCCCTCCTAGTTCTTCTCTGGCTTCTTGCTTTCTCTGAGCCAAGGCTTTGGTCTGGTGAGTAGCCCAGCAGGCAACAGAGGGCTCTTTCTTTCTCTCTTAGCAGAAAGAGAGGAGCTAGCTGCTAAGAATAGAACGTGTGCTCTTGGGGCTGAGTCTCTAACCTGTTCCCTGCTGGAGGGGTCCTTGGAGTCAGAAGTCGCTAGCATAAACACGGAACAGATGAGGCTGCCTGTCGTCTTGGGAGTAAACTCTGGAGTCCTCACCGTGACCTTGAGTCCGCTGTGATTCAGCCCCTGACCTCTCTCACCACAGCCCCATATCAAGCCCGTGCCCTGGTGGGTAAACATCTAAAGCGCCCTCTCCACTCTTCTGTACCAGCCCTGCCTTGCTCACGTGGTCCCCTCACTCAGAATGACCTAATTTCCCTTAACCACGCTTTACCCCACGCCCAACTCAGCTTATTCACCCTTTTGGTTAATTTCTGCTTTCAGGCCCATCTTAAACATAAAATACATTTATTCATTTGGGAATATAAAAGAACCCTTTTCTTAAGCCTGTCTTGGAAGAGAAAAAATGTATTAAGAGACCCAGTATGTCTATATATGTTGTAAAAGGATGACAATCACATAGAACCAGAAAGAAACACAGGCATGTGATCTTGTGATAGGGAAAGTTTTTCTAAGCATGATAGCGAAGGCAGAAATCATAAACTAAAAATACCACATATTTGAACATAGAAAACATTTAAATGTGCACATTAAATGCACAACATACAAAGTTTAAAAATAGAGGAAAATCTACAATGATTTTCCTTCATACTCAGGATGAATATCCTCAATTTATATATTCTCTTACAACCCATTTTAGAAATAACCCCACAAAACCAGCATGAAAGAGTGATTTACAAAAGAAATCCAATAAATGTTTTAAAAAATCATATTAAAAGTTTTCAAAAATCATGTTAAAGCTTAAAAAATCACATTAAAAGGCATGAAAGAAATGGAAATAAGATCTACTGTATCAGTTTGGCACAGATTTTTAAATATTTTCTGTGATATTCAGCAAATATTTTTCCTTGTTACTCCATTGATTTGGTTTGCCTTGTGACTAGGAGGATTAACTATACTTCTTTACCCCTTGACTGAGGCCTTGGCCATATGACCTGATTCAATCAATCAACTAAATTTAATCAATTGATGGATATTATCTGAGCAACGGCATAGCATGTGTTCACATGATAAAGATTCTCCTCTTGCACACCTGCTTTATGAAAGAACATGCTCTGGGTATCTGCTAGTTCAGATACCTGAGAGGTTAAGAGACAGAGGAGCAAAATCTAAATCTGACTCAGATCTTGGAGTCCAGCTAAACTAAGCCCGGTTTAGATTGGCCAAACTCCAGCCAACACAGAGCCATGTAAGCAAGGAATAAATTTTACATTGTTAAGAGTTCAGGATGGTGTGTTACATAGCATCATTGTAGCAAAACCTACCTGAAACAATGTTTGATATTGGCGAGAATGTAGAGGAATGATGTTGGCTATTCTGGTGAGAGAAGGGAGAAACATTAAGGAAGGGAAGAAAGAAGAGGGTAAAAAGGAAGAATTCTAAAAAGTTGGGGAGATAAAAGAGGGGGAGAGAAAGGAAGAGAATCATATGGTGAATTGTTGTGCCTAAAATAATCAGTTAAGATTTATAATAGAACCAAACATCAAAACTAAGGAATTGAGCAAAAGGATAAAATAAAAACCACAACCATGTAACTACATATGATTATCATGTTCACAGTGATGATGCTGATGAAGGTGATAACTTGCATCCATGTAGCATTTTTCAAAATAAAAAAGCTCCTCATAGGGCTGTAAAAATCCAACTTACTCCCACTTTACAGATGAAGAAACTGAGAGGATTTTTGTGGCTTGTCCAAGGTCATAGGTGGTCCTGAGATTTGCCTGAGGGTCCTCTCACTTCTGAGGGAGTGCCCTCAGCATTGCGACACTTGTCCCTGATGGCTCAGAGTCTGCATGACTAGGGAACATAATTTCCTGAAAGAATCCAACATGTGCTCCTTTTCCAAGTCGGAGAAATGAAACTCGTTAACAATCACATCCCTACAGATGGCTCCCAACTTACAATGGTTCGACTCCCATTTTTTTGACTTGAAAAAGGTATGAAGGCAATACACATTCAATAGAAACTACATTTTGGAATTTTGAATTATTTCCTCCCAAGGTGGCGCTCTGTGGTACGATCCTCTTTCGTGATGCTGGGCGATGTCAGCAGCTATGAGATCAGGAGAGTAAACAACCGACCCACTGACAGCCCGTCTGTGCCCATTCAACCATTCTCTTTCTCACCTTCCGTATTCTCTATAAATTGCGTGAGATATTCAACACTTTGTTATAAAAGAGACTGTGTTAGATAATTTTGCCTGACAATAGGCTAATGGAAGTGTCCTAAGCCTGTTTAAGGTAGACTAGGTGAAGCTGTGATGTTCAGTAGATTAGGCGCGGTTAAATGTATTTTCGACTTAACATTTTCAATTTACGATGGGTTTGGGGGGATGTAATCCCATCGAAGTCTAGGACGATCTAATAATTATGCAGTGATGGTTTAGAAGACCTGACTTAAGACTTTTCTCAGATCTTGTCAATTCCCATTATGGGATACTGCCCAGGATATTCCTCATGAAAGGATAGCTAATTGCTCATTATTCAAAGGATTCAATTAAGGGGCCTTTCATCGAAGGATTTTAGGTACTTGCTGTACTCCTTCAAAGATAGTATATTTACAGAGAGAGCCAGAAAGAGGGAGCAGAGAGCCAGAGAGTGAATGTTTGATGCACTAGACCAGCGAGGCTGCTGCCCACACGGAGGAAAAATTACGGTAAACTGAGCTGTGCTTTGAAATTTGCAAAGGACGGGTTTGACCTCGCACCTCTCTACCACAGCTCCTAGTGTTTTTAAGCCTGTTTGTTTTTAAGGATTAAGAACCCTATGAAAGTTTTTGGCCAAGCAAGACTGAATTGATAGTGTCTGTAGGGACAATCTACACTCCCTGAGAGAGGCAGTTATGGAGAGTGGGAAAGGATGTTGGATGTGGGTTAGGAGCCTGGGTTTAAGTTTGGCCACTTATGAGCTCTGGGAGTTTGGACAGTCTTTTTTTTTTTTTTTTTTTTTTTTAATTGTTTTATTGTGTTTAATTGAGCTTCTGTGGGACCGAGGGCAGAGCTATAGAACCATGTCTTTGTGGGTTTCGTTTTCTGGGCTCTGTCAGTATCATACTCTGCTCTTGAACTTCATCCCATGCCTCACTGGCGATAATTCCAGGATCACGATAGCTCTGCGGGACACAGACTCGCTATTCCATTCCCACACTGAGAAGAAGCTATTTGTGTGTTTCTAAATAGTTGAGCATCTTCATGCTAGAATCTAGGCTCCCTAGTTCCACCCGTGGTATTAATTACTGTGTCTGGCAGAGTCCCAGTAGCAAAGAGGTGATACACTCTACTTGGGACATTTGAGGAGCTATAAGGAAAGGGACCCATTGCAATGACGTCGTCAGGGCATTAAGGAGAGTGACACGGGATGGTTCAGTTCTGGGTCCCAGCGACAGTGGGGAGCTGTCGCCGCCCATGGATCTGAAGTAACAAGGAGAGGGAGTAAGTTGACTCCCAAAGGGAATTGCATGGAATTGCATGACAAAAGCAGGGGCTTTGCTAAAGCAACCCAGCCCCAAAGGAGTCCGCCAAATAAGACCTCCAGCTTCACCTCTCCGTGGTTCCAATGCCTTACCATTGCTGCCCTCACCTCTACCCCCAAGTATGCCCCCACTCACCCCAAGCCCACTGGCATGGCTGCCCAAAAAGTCCATTAGGAGTAGCCTCTCGGGCACGGAGCAGGTGGAGAAAGGCACGGCTGCATCTGGCACCCAGCCCAGTTCAGTGATAATTCTGGGTTTTGCTCTGTAATCCACGGCTAGAAAAAATAGAGGAGATTGCTGCAAAAGCAAGGTTATTGTAGAAGGTTGTCTGGGATTTGAAGCCTATATGAAGAATACAGGGGAAAAAAATACAAGTTTTCAATTTGGAGGGAAAAAAAAGAGACCATGGACGTGGGGGATAGACACGTTTTAGGCAATTGAAATCGGAGGCTGGCAGTGAGCATACACTGAGTCCCCCCACATCTCCGGAATGCAGTGGGGCCAGGAGACACAAGCGTGAGCCATGTCCTGGCCTTTTGGGGCCGCTCGGTGAAAGAGTGATTAAACGGACTGAGAGAATGGCAGTGGAGAAATCGGTGGACGGTCTCAGGATGACAGAATTAGGCTCCCATTTTCTGGCAGGACGTGGGTACAGAGTTCACGGTCTCAGGAGAACTTAGAAATAAAAGAAATAAATTGCCTTCTGAGAATTAAATCTACACTCGGTGGGTGTGATTTTCTGTCTGTGGCCTGCAAGAGAAACCCAGACTGGAAATGTGAGCCAGAAAAGGCAGAAAACCAAGGCGCCCGCCACACAGGAAGAGTTTGTTTTGCATCTGTCAGGAGACTCGATATTTTACACACAGGGTATCATTTATTTTTCACAAAACCCTGTCCTTCAGCTCCGTCATCCTCATCTTATATCCCAGGTACCGGAATCCCATAGGGCTTAAATCACTTGCCCACATTCTCACATCAAGTTAAGGGGCAGAGAGGCAAGTTAAGTGCACATCTGTCTGGATTCAAAGCATGGTTCAGGGAGGAAGAGCCAGAAGGCCACTGGGATTGCATAATAACCTAGTGAGCGTGATTTCACTGTGACGATGCTAGTCTGTCCTGTCTCTTTGCTTCCCTCTTCTATACACAAATGCTTGAACTTGGCAGGGTTTTATTTTCCCGAAGGTAGAGACTGGGAATCCATGGTGGACTGGGTTGAACTTTGGATTCCCACAGATATATTCACCTGGAACCTGGGCTCTGCCTGTATGTGGAATAAGGGTCTTTGCAGATATAGATAATGTAAGGATCTCAAAACGGAATCACTCCGGAGGGGCGCCTGCGCGGCTCAGTCGGTTAAGCATCTGGCTTCAGCTCAAGTCGTGATCCCAGGGTCCTGGGATGGAGCCTCACGTCGAGCTCCCTGATTAGCAGGGAGCCTGCTTCTCCCTCCGCCCACTCCCCTTGCTGTGCTTTCTCACTCTCTCTCCGTCAAATAAATAAATAAAATCTTAAAAAAAAAAAACACATCACTGTGGATTAGGATGGCTTCTAAATCCAACGACAGACGACCTTGTAAAAGACATTAAGGAGCCGACAGAGAAAAAGACACAGGGAGAAACTTGGGGGACATAGAGACAGAGCTCCGCCAGCCAAGGTAGGGATGCTCCGCCAGCCAAAGTAGGAACACCAGGAGCCCCCAGGAGCTTGAAGAAGCAAGGACGGATTCTCCCTTAAGCCTGCACAGAGAATGTGGCCCTGATGACATCATGATTGTTTTAATTTAAATTCAGTTTAGTTCAGATATAGTGTATTCTTAGTTTCAGAGGTAGAATTTAGTGATTCATCAGTTCTGTGTACTGAACACCCAGTGCTCATCACATCACGTGACCCCCTTAATGCCTGTCACTCAATTACCCTGTCCCCCCACCCACCTCCCCTCCAGCAACCCTCAGTTTGTTTCCTAGAGTTAATCTTTCATGGTTTGTCTCCCTTTCTGATTTCTTCCCATTCCCTTCCCCTATGACTCTCTGCGCTGTTTCTTATATTCCCCATAGGAGTGAAACCATATCATAACTGTCTTTCTCTGATTGATTTATTTTGCTCAGCATAATCCCCTCCAGTTCCATCCATGTCGAGGTAAATGGTAAGCATTCATCCCTTCTGATGGCTGAGTAATATTCCATTGCATGTATTGATTTTGGATTCTGGTCTCCAGAACTATGAGAGAAAAGAATTTCTGCAGTTTTAAGCACCCTAGTATGCGGTAATTTGTTATGGCAACTCTGGGAAACTAATGTAAGAACTTTGGGGTCACTAAGTAGATGCTCTTCCCCATGAAAGTTGCAGCTTATTTTGCTACCTAACTTAAATTTTCTACCTATCCCGTGACCTTTGAACAACTATTACAGAACCTGGAACTTAGCAATTATTCAATAAATATTTATGAAGTGAATAAATGACAGACGTCTTCTCATTAGTCACTCTGAGGGTTAGCTACTAATTATCGAGCACCTAATATGTCCTAAATACTGGCCTTGGGGCATCACATTTTCCCTCAACTTGACAAGAACATTTGAGTGAGGAAAGGGTTAAGATATGGGCAGGGAGCTACCTTGCCAGGCTCACAGAAACCCCAGATGTGAAGAAATGTTACAGAGGAGATATTAACCAGAGAGAAGGGAATCCACCTTGTTTGTCCTAAATCAAAGAGGAGATATTTACGTGATAGTTACAAATCCACCTTGTTTGTCCTAAATGTTATAGATATTTATCAAGTTCCCTGGTCAGTTTTCTATACAAGACTGACCATAAAAGCCCTCAGTGGCAACCCATCCTGGACCCCTCTAACTCTGGAGAGGTTTTTTTTTTTTTTTTTTCTTTTCCTTTCTGTTGTCACTTTCACTTAATAAATTTTCACTTCACTTCACCCTTTTGTGTCAGGGAGATCCATTCTTCAACTCCCTGAGACAGGAACACTGCAACCTTGTAACACATTGTAAAGCAAGTATTGGTGTTTCCATCTTTTTTTATTTTTTCAGTGTTCCAAGATTCAATGTTTATGCACCACACCCAGTGCTCCGGGCAACATGTGCGCTCCTCAATACCCACCACCAGGCTCGCCCAACCCCCCACCTCCCTTCCCTCCAAAACCCTCAGTTTGTTTCTCAGAGTCCACAGTCTCTCATGCTTCGTGTCCCCCCCTCGGATTTCCCCCAATTCACTTTCCATCTTACTCCTGAGAAGACCCAGACTTTTAGAGGAAAAGTGAGCTACCTACTCCAAGTTAACGGCAGGTGGGACACAAAACAGGTGTGTCATTCCAAGGCCAGCATCCTAACCTCTACATTGCGGTGGGGCCCATCTGATTACGGACAGAATCTGCTCAGAGGGGAGAGGGTATGTGGCAGCTTGGGACATAACTGGGTTGAAAGCCAAATCCTAAAAAGTTTGGGTTTCAGCAAGGAAAAGCCACGCTGAGCTCCATGGAATCTTCTAACGTTGCTATCACCTCTTTTCTTAACCCTAAGGAAGGACTTCAGCAGTCAGAGCCAAGCCAGCAGGGGGATGGCCTATCTCAGCAGGCAGTGAGGTTCCCGTTCCTAGAGATGGTTGGGCACTAGACGTACACTTGGACAGCTAACCCCAGAGCTCTGAGATTCTTTGATTCTTTGAGACCACCTCAGGTGGCTGATTAAAGGATCAAAGTACAGAGTGGTTGTAAAACAGCTTTGACGAGCTCTCAGCTATAGGAAAGAATAAATATTAAATCAGTTAGCATTTAAAAATGGTTCCTCACACTGCCTAGAATAGAGTATGCATTTGATATTTGGGGCTCAAGTATCAATTTTTCTAAAGCTCTTTAAAGCAGGTTAGTATTTGAAAACATTTGAACATTAATAAATCCTCTGAGCTGCATCTGGGAGAGTTAAATGAGATAATGTTTGCAAATCCTCAATATTATTTTTGACACATAACAAACGTGCAATAAATGGTAGTCGTTTTCTCGTTTTGAGAGATGGGCTGTATAGTATTTAGGAAAGAAAGCCCCAAAGAACTGTTAAAAAAAAAACAAAACTTGCATTTGAAGAATATTCATGGCAAGGAAACAGTGCGCAAGACATAATGCTAACTAGAGAAAGCAGCATGTCAGAAATGTAGATATTTGTGGAAATTGTGCAACGTTCATTTTTCAAAAATAAAAAAAAAACCCTATTTTAAGCTTACATTTAATAATGTAATTTTGTTATGTTCAGGCATATCTGTGTTTATAGCTATATGATCACATATATAATCTACAGACAGATTCTTACGTAATAAATATAAGTATTGACAGAGATGCACCTAATTCAAAGATATTTATTAATTGCTTATAATGTCTGTAAGGCAATTTGCTTTAAAAATACTTCTGTATATGGGGTGCCTGGGTGGCTCAGTGGGTTAAAGCCTCTGCCTCATGACCGCTTGGGTCATGATCTCAGAGTCCTGGGATCGAGTCCCATATCGGGCTCTCTGCTCAGGGGGGGGGGGGCTGCTTCTCTCTCTCTGCCTGCCTCTCTGCCTACTTATGATCTCTCTCTGTCAAATAAATAAATAAATAAATTTTAAAAAAATACTTCTGTATAAAAAGCGTGATGCTTGCAAGTGAAGCTTAATATTTGTGAGTAAAATTGATTTTAATTCATCTGCTATTTAACATTTAAAGTATGCATATCAAGAGTCATTCCTTTTAAGAGGGGTTACATGACCCTATTGCTAAAATCTACACCAGGGGATATGTTAATTATCATAAAGCTTGATAGAAATTAATGCTATTAGTGAAGGGAGTCATGTTCTAGACGATTAGGAATATTGTATGGGATCTACTATATTCCATCAATATGGAAACCTCAACTGCCTTACATCATCTATGCAACCTTTGAAGTCCAGGGCCCTATTGGTCCTCAATCTGCATGGCACACAGGCCTATTGTCCAACTCAACTACATGCTCGGTGGATCCTGTGTCTGATTGTCTATGGTTCCATCTTCTATGGCGGGTGTCAGTCTGACTGTTCTGGGGGAAGGGGAGTAGAAGAAAGGGTTCTCCAAACTACAGAAAAAGTGAGATTGTTTTTGTGCAAATACTTGCTCTGTGTTAGGCAGAATTTTGTAGAACATTTGCTTTATTGTAACAAGCCACCTGATAGTGAAATCGAAGGGGATATAACGGACTCTTCTAAGCTCTCAGAGAGGAGCACTCATCAACAGTATACCCACCAAACACGGGTCAACTAACATATGTCGTATATACCATAAATTCTGGAAATACAGAGAATATTATTTTATCAAGTATTATAATGTACCATAAATTAATCGTTTATTGTCTATTTGCCTATGTTTCAAGACGTGGTCACCCTATGTGTATATATGTATATATACACACACACAACACACATTCTTTACAAACATACATAAGAGCTGGAAGGAAAAGTATCAAAATGTTCACAGAAATTACCTCTAGGTAATGTTAATGTTCTACTCCATCCTTGTCTTATTTTCTGAATCCCCTTTCAATAAATACTGCAAACAATTTACAATAAAAACTGCAATAAATGCTATAAAAAATCTGCATTCACACTTTACTGTTGTAGAGTTGCTCAAAGGAAACAGATGGCTGCTAGCCCTGTAACGTTCTGTCTCCTAAAATTAGAGCCAAAGACTCTGGTGTGATCCATTGCACGAAATGGATTCCAGATTGAAAAATACAAGTGGATATAATTGCAAAGCATTAACCTAATCTGTATGAGTTGAGGTGAATCCATCAGTCCAATCATTTATCCGGTCATTTGTAAGGAATGCATAGAGTTTAGGAGAGAGACATGCCCTTGCTCTCATGGAGCTTTCACTTGAGTGGACAATCTCAGTTGCAGTTACTTGTACAATGTTGGTGTCTCTTTCTAGATGGAAGTTCCATGAAGGCAGAGATCCATCTGCTTTATTCATAGTTGATCTTCTAGGTCTTCTCACAACTGTGTCCTTTAGCAGGTGCAAAATAAATATTAGTCAAGGTGAAATGGAAAGGATTTGCTAATGAAATTAAAGCCAATGGAAATCAGTTCACCAGAGTTTTGAGTGTCTGATGCCAGACACCTGACTGAGATTCAAGATAAGAGCAGAACATAGACCCTGAGATCCTAAAGCTCATGCTCTCCCCGGAAAGTTACAGTGTGAAATGACAGAATTACACGCAAAATATACAATTAACTAAGTGGAGGGAAAGGTTGATTACTCAAAGAATCACAGAAGATTTATGAGCACGGGAGTGACTGAAGACATATATTTGCGACAAACCTTTTGGGCAGCTCTAGGCATGGTCTTCTTTGGGGAGGGGAGTACAAGAATGAATGGAGGGTAGCAAAAGCAGTGAGTCAGAGCAGGAGATGGTGAGCCATAGTTGTGGAAAGAAAAGGAGTGAATAGAATTAAGGAACGTTTCTGAAGTCACACTGACATAATCTGATGGCATCACTCAGTCATTCAACAAACATTAGTTAAGTGAAAAAGTAGCCTGAAATACATTAAGTTCAACAGTCAATCCGGGTTATTGGAGAAAATACTTGGGGAAATATCCTGTCAAAGTGGTGCTTTTGAAAGACATTTTGTGAAGTGAATTTTATATCAAGATGCTGAGTCATATCTAGTTTGGTTGCATAATAATAGTAACATCAACAATAATTATATCTCATAATATTTATAACCATAAAACTCACTTGATTATCTCAAGACACTATGACTGCCAAAGGTGAGTTAGAATTGTCGCCATGAAGAGAACATGAGGAAAATTATGCTTAGATGAAGTAAGTAACTTGCATGATGTCAAGTCTTATGTAAATGGTAGTGTGTGGGGGTGTGTGTGGGGGTCCACATATTTAGGGTTCTTCAGGTCACTCACCAGGCTAACCTATAAAAACAAAACAAAAAAACTGGTATACACTGTGCCTATGAGAGAATCATAGCTGAATCTATTATGGTTAGACCTTACAGGGGAGCAGAATTTACCACCTCAAAATATGTCTCTTTGGCATAAAGTTTATTTTAGGCTGATTATTTTTTTAAGATACTGCAAACACAGGAGAAACTCTGAGACCAAGTAAGACTTACCTTTTTGTAAGAGACATTTCCATTTATAAGGGAAATCTCCATTTGTGAAGGTGTGTCCCTCACTGTACAGGAAGAGGGGGATAATCCTAAATCTCTAGAAACTTATTAGTGGAGAAGGCAACGACTTAAATCTTTATAACAACCTTATCCTTGCTTACTGTGCTTTTCCTGGTCACCTTCCATAACTGACTTTCCACCCATAACACCATCTTTTGTCTTTAGCTGAAGATCTTATTTAAGGTGATGACTTTGGCCATTTTGAGGAGTTACTCAGTTTTCCTGGGCCTCCCCCATGTATAGAGGAGGATTACGTGTTATTAAACTTTTGTTTTCTTTTCTTAGGTTAAACTGTCTTATAGCAACTTAATTATTGGACAAGCCAGAGAACCTAAAAGGGCAAAAGGAAAATTCTTCTGCTCCTACAACCTCTGATAGCAAAGTAAAGAGTTCCAAGAACATTATAAAAAATTCACATAAAATATAACTTTAGCTTCAATCCATTTTATCTGAAAGAAATTTATTTTTTAAATTGCAAAGCATGATGGAGGGCACAGATGAATTAATCATTCTTTGACTTGGGCTGTATTATTCAGAATTTCCTCCGCTCATGAATTCATTTCCATTAACTTGACAAGATCAATTATTTCTCCGTCAGGATAATAGGTAGTAGTGAGTCTAAACAGTATAGTTTTAACTTAACAAATGTTTAAAATAAAAAATAATTACTGGTGTTTGTTCTTGAAAACACACTTCCTCTCGGACATGTCTGCAAAAGGTAAAATCTTAAGTTCTAGCTGATGGTTAAAAACAGACTACTAAAGCTGTAAAGACTCAAAGACATTGATTTTTCTCTGATTGATGCATCAGTGGACAAATCTGAACATGAAAATCTACCTTGCGTCCTATCTTTCTCCATTGAACACATCATCAAATTTAATGTACTACGTCTTCCAAAATCCTTGCCCCTTAAAAATCCTTCAGTCATTCAATAGCCATGATCATCTTTTGAGAAATAAATCCTAGAGCATATTTGTCCACAAATTAAAGTCCTCCAATGGCTCCTATTTCATTTGGAATTGGATTCAAAGTCATTGCCCTTGCCTACAAAATTCTGATTATTCTCTATGCCTACCTCAGAAACTTTCCACTCTCCAGATTTCCTTCTGCCATCCAATTCCTGACGCTTACCTGAATGCTCAATGTTGTCTTTGTACTTTTGTACTTAGTACATCCAGTGATCCAGACTTTTAGCAGCTAGAATTGACAGAACTTTCTATACCTTTGGATGTGAGGAGGAAGGAAGGGCAGGCGTTGACTATTAACACGGTGTTTCTAGTTAGTCTCTCTTCGCTTACACAAGAGCATTAATTTAACTCTGTTTTGGGGAACTGAAAGCAGTGGTGAAGAATTATGACTGTTTAGGGAGTGTTAGTAATTATGTCATAATAACGACTGAGTGTATTTTAATTGTGGTTTGCTCGTAAATATCAGCCTCTGCTTTCACAGCTGAAGTAGAGAGGTAAAAAGCTGATCTACAAAAATAGTAGAGCACGGGTCATGTGATCCACTCCATACTATTCAGGACAGCACAAGCCCTGGGAGAAAGGGAGTCTTAAATTCAGGATGTAGACTAGTTGGCCAAAAAGATCCCTGGGTGAGGGGTGTAAAGCCAGAGGACAGAACTATGACCTATTGGTTATAGAACACAAAAGGGCACTTTCAGGACCAAAAACTAGACTACCGTAAATTGTTGACAGGATGAGAGGTAAATGAAGCTAAGCATAGTTTTCAACATGAAATTCCAAATAGCTAGAGAGCCTAATGACAAAAGAGATATTCAAAGGAGATCAAAGGAACCAAAGGTAGGTAGAATGCTAGAAAAGAGGAAAAGATTTGCAATGTATATAGTAAGCAAGTGGCTGTATCTGGGGTACATAGATAACTCCTACCAATCAATAAGGTAAAGACAAACAGTGCAATAGAAAATTGAACATGAAACTTATAGAAGTTTCCTCCTTATAGAAGGAGGAATACAAAAGTTCAATCAATACGTGAAAAGCTGTTCAAGCTTAGTGAAATGCAAATTAAAACAAGACACTATTCCTCACACACTGGCCTGGCAAAAATGTAAAGATTAATAATAGCCATTTTAGCAAAGGGTTAGGGAACGGAGACTCTTACATTCTGGTGAGAATGTACACTTGCAGAGCCCATTCAGAGGTCACATTGATTGGGATTATTGATGATTCTAGAGATCTATCCCAGAGAAACACTTTCACTGAAATCCAGCAAATCAGGCATAAGGATGCCCATCGTGGCATTGCTTGGGAGAACGAAAGTCAGGAGACTATCTAATACCTATTAAAAAGGGAATGGTTAATAGCCTGGGACCTTGCATAGAACACTATGTAGCCTCTAAAATAACGAAGTTGATCTGTACTAACACGTAAATTTCTCAGAGACATATTGTTAAGTGAGAAAAACAGTGTGATTCCAATTGGTAACAAACGAAAGTCATGGTCAAAAAACCCTACAGGCAAAACAACACTATGCACGTAAAGGCTTTTAAAAGCCAGGCTGGAAAAATAAGAGGCATCACATCTATAGAGTAGTTTGTAATTACCTGTGGAGAGAGGAGGGGCCTGAGGCAGGGGGTAAGGAGAGGTCCGGTTTTATCAGAAGTGTTTGGATGAAATTTAAACTGAATTGGACATGCTGCCAGAGACTGGAAAGTTGCATAATTCAAAGAAAGAAACAAATGCATGAATGTGTTGGAGGAACAAGGGTACACACTGCCGATTCCAGTTTTGAAGACATCCTGTGAAACTTCTAACAAACACTTATAGCAACATTACATTGCTTTATTTTAAAACATTAATCTTAGAAAATATGATTAGAGGACTAAAGAAGAACAAAAGAACGCAACCAAACCTAGCATTTGCATGTAACCTGTGATCGTGAACATGGAGTATGAAATAGCATTTTCCAGAAAACTTAAAAAAGAAAAAAAAAACCCAGCCATCTGCTTAGTTCAAGCTGTGATATCCTGCATGCCTATGTTATTTGTAATGAGTATAGCAGTCTCTTTATCTCTATATCCAAGATGTCAATTGCTTAAAAAAAATTAAATAACGGGACTGGGATACTAGATACCGGGTGCTGAAACTTAGATTTTGCCTGATTCATAAAAACAACTGCATAGCACTCTAAAGGTGCAAGCTAAAGAATTTTTGGTTGCAGGCAAACAAGTCTGGGTGAGCAGAGCAAGAAGAATGAATTGGAGAGATAAAAGTGACTCACAGAAGAGCAGGAGTAGCCAAGAATCAGGGCTCGTGTAAGAATCCAGGTAACCATGTTACAAAAGTAGGTATCATTCATTTGTTGCTAATTTTAGGAAACAAACAAAAAAATTACACACATTGAGTTTTTTAAATACCCTCAATACTTTGTTAAGCCCATTGAATATTTTAGCTCATTTATTTCCTCCCAACAATTATTATCATGTCCATATCACAGATCAAGAGACCATCAGTGAACAAATGCAGAATTGGGAATCAAGCCAAGCGGTCAGATTCCAAAGGGTCCACACTCTTAATTACCATGAAATTCAGTCCCTATTATGTAATTAGCAAATCCTGTGTAGACCTTTCACTGGGGACATTGGTGGCTTAATCAGTGACCACACATCCTAGTCCTTCTTGCATCCTCTGTCCAGCGAACTGGACAAAGTAACGTATGCTGCTTCCAGACCTCACCCTGCAAAACTTTATGCATGATCTTTCGTCTTCTCTCTTCTCCCACCTGCCTGGAGGACATCGATGTCCTGGATGGCCTTGGAAGCCACGTATCGATAATACCAGAGTAACTATCAGTGTGGGTCCCTGGATGAATGTGTGGAACACAGCCCCTCCACCCCAATCTGATGTCCACATTAATATATTTTTCTCATGCTTTGTCAGTAGTCACAGACTCAAGAGCTAGAATTTCCCAGGACGTTCAAAGTCCGTGCGCCAATGGAAGAGGCCAAGTCCAGAAGTTAATTGAGACCGCCATCTTCTATCCCCTATTCTGATCCAACTGGGTTCAATTCAGCCTGCTTTTCTGGGCATCCCTCTTTGCTCACGGTTCTGTATTAAAGCCAATGGGAAACAACTAAAAAAACAAAACAAGGAGGTTAAATCCACAGTCTTTGCTCTCTCAAGGAGTTTCCAGTCCAAGGAGGAAAAGTGGACGTATCTTGAAGTAGGCGATGAGTGATGGCGTTGGGTCCCTTCCAAGTGCTCCTTCATTTGCCTTTATGTGAATTAGAGCGCGACTGACATGAAACATTTTCAGTGTCTGTATACCAGATATCAGAGTGATTTTGGAGAATCTCAGTTCATTGGCTCATTGATTATTTCTCCTGAAATTGTCACTTGTCTGTCGAGAATTGATTCGATCAGTTTATATTGAATGGCACTATATGCTAGACACACTTACAGGTATGATATACTCTAGAAGCCTCAAGGTGAGTTCTGAAACTGGCATTACCATGACGATTTAAAAGAGGCCCCATGTGTTTCAGAGTAAGGCTGCTTGCCTGAATCTACCCACGTGTGAGGAGACAGAGTCGGGGTGTGAACGCAGAGCCCCGCCCCACCCTCCAGAGCTATCCGCTCCCACGCAGCTGTCATCTCACCCCACCCCCATCTCCTGCCCTGAGCTCTCTCTAGCTTTCATTTCCCTTCTTTCAAGTAGCTGTTTCCCTCCTGAGCCTCTCTTGCTTGAGATTGAAGTCTCAAGCTGTATACCTCACCTCACTCTGCTTCAACAGACCTGGGAGGGAGGAACGGAGAGGGAAAACAGAAAATAGCTCAGCAGATGTTTCCGGATAATTTTTTTTTTTTAAGTGTAAGTTGCTAATGCGGAGGTTTATTTTGGGGCCTGCCAGTGTTAGCAGATGTTTGAGAAGACGAGTACCTGGTTAGACAATCATACATAGAAATTAATAGCAGGTTTGCATAAAGAGTCAGTGTTTTCAGAAAGATAGTAAAATTAAGATTTCTTATTCTAGGGTAAGATTCGGCATGCTTATCCCACATTGGTTCTGGAGGACTGATTTGGACCCTATATTTATTCCTGATCATTTGTTCTTATAGAAATGGGGCCATAGCAAAGGGGAAGTAGAAATCGCCTCTGCCTGCAGGTGCACAGCCTAGAGAATATAATTAGGGAACACAATGCCTAGAAACCCTGACACTCAGACGCCGGAGCTCCGATTAATTGCATCTATGTTGTTTTTGAACATAAATATTTACACTTCATTTCTCATTAAAATTCTGCTTCTTAAAATATTAAGCCCAAACCGCTGATTGCTGGATAATTAATGGCAAGATAACACTTCAAGACTTTCAGGAAACTGAAGGTGTGCAGTTTTCACTTTGGATATTTTCACGGCGGGGAAGGAAGATGCCCAATGATGCCGTTCAGTAAACAGTCCCTGCATCTACCAATGGGTGAAGACCTACGTACTGGGGTTCAGAGATAAGTAGGACACAACTCCAGCCTAAATCTCATGCATATCCCGTTACAAAGCTGCCAAATCCCAAAGACTTCATGGGGACATTTCCCTCTGAGTGGGAAGAAGTTCCCAGAATAAGCCTCTGACCAGCATGAGGGACTACCTAGGTCTACCTGAGGGGAGCGTGCCCAGGGAAATGGTCCTTTGAGAAACCGTGAGCATGGCAACTGGAGCTTTAGAAAGAACATCTGATGTGATGTTCTCCACAATCAGTAGGCATCTTGGGCAGGGAGGCATTTCTGTTGGGGTTTGACAGCCCGGGGGGTTGCCTCCAAAGGGCAGCCATAGTTGGGGTCCACTCGAATACCGTTGCTCTGGCGGCCTTCTGTCTGACATTCTTTACTGGACTTGTATCATTTCTCCGTATCTTCTGGTACTTTTCCAGCAAGCACCATAACCCTGTATCCTCAATGTGTGAGTCTTCTCAGTTGAGTGACTATGTCACTCTTCTTGGGCTTAAAGGATTTAAGCATTCGCCCTTGCTGGTAGGCTGGATTGTGTCAGTGTCCCCACCATCTGGCTCCTCCCTGCATCTCCAGGGTCATTTCCAGTGGCTTCTTCCTGACGATACTAACCTCAGAGATTTCCAGATGGGCCAAGCTATTTTAAAATCCCATATTTTGCAGGTGTTTTCCTTCTATTTGGAAAGACTTTGCTCCTGAGTTTTTCTTCAGACCAATAAACTCTTTGTTGTTGACTATGCTATCTGATGTCTCCAGGCTCGAGATGATTTTCTTGACCCATTCTTTATCTTTCCAATGTGCCTGCACTTACACTATTATTGTTATTCTTTTGTGTAATTGCCATTTAGACTTGTATGCCTGTCACCCAAACTAGCTGTGACCCCTGCTAGTCACAGCTAGGGTAGGAACAGACCATACTGATTTCCACGGTTCCTCCCCTAGCATATCCCTTGGCACACAGTGAGGGCTCATGGCATGTCTTTTGTCTTACTTCCTAAGTGTGAACACTTCCCTTTGGAGGGACCGAGTTCAAATGAGCTTCAAAACCACAATAACAGTGTTGGTTCATGGGAGTAGGAAGCACTGGGGGGAATGACTATCTCTAAGGATTCATGTCACAACTTGACATCTCTTGGCTGTGGTTCTGTTTCTTTCTGAGCACTGGCTTTATTTGCCCACAATTCATATGGGCTTTTGCCAAGTAGGGGCTGCTTGATGTTCTGGATCACATCCTTGACTATATGAACTAAAAGAAAAGAGAGAACATCTCTCTGCAGTGGCCATCTATGAATTCCCCGGGAGGGATTCTGATTGGCTAGGATGGGTTCTAATGCTCATCCCTGAAGCCTCACTGAGGTTAGGAGGACAGGGTGATGCGATTGGGCAGGTCTGGGTGAATGCCTTCCTCACCCCAATAGCTATAGGGCACTGCGATTGTCATGCACACCTAAACCACACAGAGTGGGGCCAGAAGAAGCAGAGAGCACATCTTCAATAGACGAAAACAACAGTGGTTTTCTCTATCGACCTGCAATAAGGACCTTAGCAGAGTGTAGGACACACACTGAGTACTTAGTAAATGAGTAAGTTCCAGTTGACTTACTCCTCTCATCCCACCAGTGACTTACAGGATTGCCCAGAAAGCGTCTTGCCTTGTGTGTTTCATGATTGGAAGTTCATTTCTCTGTTTGAGACCCAGATACTCCAAGCTCAAACATACTGCATTCAGTCTGCAACATAAAATTTTCATTTATATTAAGAGATTCTCAATCCAGCAATCCAGCCAGGCTACTTTTAGACTTCTGCCCACAAGCACTGGCATCAATCTGTTTCCAACAAAGTGTTGTTTGGTGTGATAATCTCACCTCCATCAGATGCTCCTAACTTTAACTTCTTGTTATTAAAATCATGTAGAAGCAGCTCAGTAAAGATAAGGCCCTGGGCTAAGGGTAGCTGGCAACGCAATGCCGGAGAAAGGCAACTTATGTGGGAAATTTATGCCTGGCTTTAAAAGTAACTTTGCTACCAACTCACCTTGAGTGTGAAACTTCGGCTGTCTCAGCCATTATTTTATCTACAAAAGACATCCGATCAGATGATTTATTGGTGTCTTTCAGCACTAATTCTCTATATACCTATGAAGATTCTTTTGTCAAAAATAGAATTTGAGCAACCATGGCTTCATCCAAGCCACTGGAACCCAGAACACAGCACCATTCATCAGGACTAACCTGGCTATTCATCCAGCGGACACACAACTTAGCTTTGTGCTAAATATCAGACTTTGGCCAAATTTCCAAACAGTATGTTTCACTGTTTCCTTTAATGACTTCAAGCCCCTCCCCAAAAAGCTGATGTGTTATTCTCCAAGAACTTTGTTTGATTTTTTACTTCTGCAGCTTTCCTAAAGCAGTTTCTTCCACCAGGAAAGCTCTGCTTCTGCTCTTTCCCCCCTCCTACCGTACCATTCACCTCTTACCCATCCCTGAAGGTCCAGGTAGAGCCTACTTACGCTGGAAAGGTTTCCTATTTCCCACCTCATCTCCTTCCTTCAGAATGCTTCTCTCCCTTTTCCACTGAGCTCTTACAGCTCTTTGTTTACATCTTTGAATAATAAGGAACACAATCCACTTTGCCTTACAGTTGTTTGGGGATTTATCTCATTTCTCCCTCTGCAATGCAAGCACCTTTCCATTAGGATAGGGTATTCTGTGGAGCTTAGCCCGAGGGAGTTTTGCAGCAAGACAAACCATCATCAGATCCCAGTCCTGCTGCCTGGTCCTTTGGGGAGTCACTGGTCCTCATGATCATCAAATTCCTTATCAGTAAAAAGTATAACCACTGGGATGTTGGAAAGACAAAATGGTATTTCAGGGAAAGCACTTAGTACCATGCTTGGAGCATGGAGCGAGTGAGTTTCACTAACGTTAAAGTGGAACACTCACAAAGGCAGTTAAAATCTTTCTTCTTTATCGCACGTTGAGTACAAGTAAGAGTCCTCACTGAGGCTCACAAGGCCGGACACAATCTGGCTCTGCTTCTCTTGACCTCATTTTTTTTTTTTCCTGTTGTAGATTTGCTTTTAACCCCTTTATTGAGATATAATTGACATATAATGAACTGCACATATTTAAATGTATAATTTGTTTGGTTTAAGTGTATATATGCAGGAAACTATCACCATAGTCATGATACTAAAATATTTACACCCCCTAAGGTTTTCTTTTCCTCCTTTGTAATTCTTTCTGCCAACACCTTTCCTGCCAGGTCCCATCTTCAAGCAGCTACTAATCTGCTTTCTGTAATGATACATTAATTTGCACTTTTTAGAAATTTATATAAATGGGGTCATCCAATATACTCATTTCCTGTTTGGCTTCTTTTACCCAACATTTTAATTTAAAAATTTATCCTTACTCTAGAATGTACACTAATTTCACTATTTTTTTTTTAATTTTTGAGTGTTATTCCATTGTATGGCTATGCTAACCTTTTTTAACAGATAATTTGTGCTGTTTCCAGTTTTTAACTATTGCAAATAAAGCTGCTATGGGCATCCATATATAAGTGTTATGTAGACATATGTTTTCATTTTCATTTCTGGTAGCGGAATGGCTGGGTCATATAATAGTACTAGTTTAACTTTTTTTAAAAAACTGCCAAACTGTTTCCAAAGTGGTTGTACCATTTTACACTGCCATCAGTAATACATGAAAGTTCCACTTTCTCCACATCCTTGTCAACACTTAGAATCACCAATCTTTTTAATGTTAGAAACTTTGACAGGTGTATAGTGGTTTAATTTGCATTTTTTAGGCCCTAATGAGGATGAGCATCTTTTCATAGACTTATGTGCTCTCCATATGTCTTCTTTGATAATATGTCTGTTCAAATATTTTGCCTTTTGTTTAAATTGGATCGTTCGTTTTCATATTATTGAGCATTAGGAGTACTTTCTATATTTAAGATACAAGTTACATATCAGATACATGCTTTGTAAGTATTTTTTCCCCAGTCTGTGGCTTGTCTTATTCCATTAACAGTATCTTTTGAAGAGCAGTTTTTACTTTTAATTAATTCCAATTTATCAGAGTTTCCTTTTATGAATTATACATATAGCTTTCTGTATCTAAGAAGTTTTGCATAACCTAAGGTTACAAACGATGTATCCGATTTTTTCTTCTAGAAATTTTATACTTATATGTTTTATATTTAGGTATATGATACATTGTGACTTAATTTTTGTATATGGTATGACATATTGATGAAGATAATTCTTGCATGCGTATATTCAGTTTTTCCAGCAGCATTTGTTGAAAGTTTTTCTTTCTTTATTGAATTGCTTTTGCAACTTTGTAAAAAGATGTGTGTAGATCTAGATCTGAACTCTCTACTGTGTTCCTTTAACGTAGTTGTCAATTTTTATACTAATTCTATACTGTGTTTATTCCACTAGCTTTATAATAAGAACAGAATAAATCTTGAAATAAAGTACTGTTTGTCTTCCAACTTTGCCCTTCTTCAAAGCTGTTTTGCTATTTTAAGTTGTTTGCATTTCCATATAAATTTGAGAATCGGTTTGTCAATTTCTATAAAAAATAAAGCCTGTTGGGATATTGATTAGGATTACAATGAATCCATAGACACGTTGCAAAGCACCAACTTCTTAATAATATAAAGTCTCCTTACACATAAACACACATATCTTCCCATTTATTTAGGGCTCCCTTATTTCTTTCAGCAATATTTTGTAGTTTCCAGTGACAGATCTATCTTGCTCTTTCCGAGGAAAAAGAAATACGATTGATTTCTGTACATTGATCTTGTATCCCGCAAAGTTGCTAACCTCACTTAGTTTTAGTGGTTTGGTTTTGTTTTTCAATAGATACATTGGCTTTTTTACTTAGGTAATCTTGTAGGTGAATAAAGAAAATTTTACTTCTTCCTTTCTAATTCATATGCTTTATTTACTTGTCTTACCTAGTAGGAAGGGCTAAAGCCTTTGGGACAATGTTGGATACAAATGGTGAGACTGAACAAGCGGATAAGATACCCTGATTGTATGAAGGAAAGCATTCAGGCTTCCACCACGAAGTGTGATTCTAGATGTTTTTTGTAGACACTTTCTGTTGGGTTATGCACATTTCTTTCTATTCCCAATTTTTGAGAGATTTTCAAAGAGATGGATACTGTCTTTGGTCAAACTGTTTTTGTGCACATAGTGGTATATGATTGTATGAATTTTCTTCTTCTGGTTTGTTATATGGTGAATTATAGTGATTGATTTTCAAATATTAAACAAACTTTGTATTCCTGAGGTAAAGTCCCTTTCGTCATGACACACTATCCTTTTTCAGATTGTTGGTTTTGATTTGCTAAAATTGGTTTAGAATTTTTGTATCTATGTTTATGAGTGGTATTGTTCTATAGTTTCATTTTCTTTCAGTATGCATATCTGGGTTTGTTATCGGTAATATGCCAGCCTCAAAGAAAGAACTGAAAGGTATTCTCTTCAATTTTCTAGCAGAGTTTGTGTGGAATTGTTTTTATTTCTTTATTAAATATTTGGTGGAATTCACCAGTGAAGTTACCTGGGCTTGGGGATTTCTTTCTAGAAAGCTTTTTAGTAAAGTTAAAAGCCTTCAAAAGATGTGAGGATAGTCATGTTATCTATTTTTGAATATGCTTTTATTTGTGTCTTTCAAGAAATTTGTCCATTTAATCCAGTTTGTCAAGCTTATTGGCATAAAGTTATTCAAAATATCTCCTTACTATCCTTTTAATATCTATTTTATCTATAGTGATGTCACTTCTCTTATTCCTGATTTTGATAATTTGTAATTTTTCTGTTTTCTATTGTATCAATTTTCCATTCTAATAATTTTTTAATAATTGTAGTATTTTTAAATCTTTACTACCAATTATTATATCTCTTTTCTGTTTCCTTTGGGTTTAATTTTGTTTTTACTTTCTTAAACTAGAAGCTGAGTTATTTGATATGAGATAATTCTTCTTTTCAAATATATGTATTTCATGCCATAAATTTCCCCCTGAATTCTGCTTTTGTTGTATCCAACAGATTTTGATATGTAATTTTACTTTCATTCAGTTTTAATTTTTTTTAATTTCCTTTTTGTTTGGTTATATTGATCTGTATTAATTAGCTTTTAAATACTTGGCATGTTGCCAGATATCTTTCTACTGTTGGTTTTTATTTTAATTCCTTTGTTGTCAAAGAGCAAACTTCAGAATCCTTTTAAGTGTATTCAGATTTGTTTTACGGCTCACAATATTATTGCTAGTGTTAAATTTTTTTGTGTGTACTGGACAAAATGTGTATATGTGTACTTTTTTTCTGGTGGGATAGTTTTTTCTGGTAGAATATCCTCTTTTAATTTATTATTTTTATATATATTTTAAACTTAAATTCAATTAATTAATATGTAGTGTATTATAAGTTTCAGAGGTAGAATTCAGTGATTCATCAGTTGTATATAACACCCAGTGCTCATCAAATCAGATGGCCTCCTTAATGCCCATCACCCAGTTACCTCATCCCTCCAACCCCCCTCTTTCCAGCAACCCTGTTTGTTTCTTATGATTAAGACTCTCTTATGGTTTGTCTCCCTCTCTGATTTCATCTTGTCTTATTTTTCCCACCCTTCCCCTATGCTCCTCCATTTTGTTTCTTAAATTCCACATATAGTTCTCTTTCTCTGATTGACATATTCCACTTAGTATAATTCCCTCCACATCTATAAATGTCAATTAGGTCAAGTTGTTTGATAATGTCATTCAAATCTTTTATATCTTCACTGGTTGTCTATTTGGTTGCTGAAAGAGGAATATTGATATTTCTGACTAAAATTGTAGATTTGTCTATTCTTTTACAGCTTCTCAGTTTTTGCTTCATTTATTATAAAATTCTGTTCTTTGGTGAGTGAACATTTAAGATTATTATATCTTCTTGACTAACTGACTCATTTATCATTATCTTTACCCTGAAGTCTATTTTGGTGTTGGGAGCACCTGGGTGGCTCAGTCGGTTAAGCATCTGACTCTTGATTTCAGGGTCTTGAGTTCAAGCCCCATGTTGGGCTCCACGCAAAAAACCAAAAAACTGCATGAAATTGATTTGGTGTTAATGTAGCCACCTAGCTTCTTTTGATTAGTGTTTGCATGGCATATCTTTTTCTATCCTTGTTCTTATAACTTATTTGTGTTTATCTATGAGTGGTATTATAACTATATATATATATATATATATATATATATATATACACACACACACACTTCTTTGTGTTTCTTATTTATTTATTTGTGCTTCTTACACTTATTTCAGGTGCGTTTCTTGTAGAAAGCATACAGCTGGGCTCTGCTTTGCCCTCCCCCACTCTGACAATCTCTGCCTTTTCACTGGGGTGTTTAGACTATTTACATTTAATATGATTATTGATATAGTCAGATTTAAGTGTATGATTCTGCTATTTGTTTTCTATTTCTCTCATATGTTTTCTGTTTCTATTTTGTTTTTTGGTTTTCTTTACTTCTCTTGGACTAAGCGAATTCATTTTATGACTCCATTTGTCCTTTGTTGGCTTATTACCTGCACCTCTGTGTTATTTAAATGTTTGCTTTATGATTTTTAGCCTACATTTTTAAGTTATCACTGTCATCTTTCTGGTCATTATTATAACACATCAGGTACAGTGTAAGAAATTTAGAGTACTATACTTCCATGACCTCAGTGCTATTTTTGTCATACCTTTTACTTTATACATAATACACAAAATACATGTTTACTATTTGTATTAAACAACTATCTTTTGATACTATACAAGCAATGGGAAATAATCTTGTGTAACTACCCAAGTAGTTACCAATTCCAATGCTTTTAATTCCTTTATACAGACGCAGATTTCCATCAGGTGTTATTCTCCTTCTGCCTAAAAAAGTCTTTTAACCTTTTTTATACAATTGATCTACTGTTTTGTATATTTACCTTCATTATTTTACAGATATTTTGGCTTGTCTAAGGATTCTAGGTCAAGAGGTGTGTTTGCTTGCTTTTTCATTACTTCAAAGACATTACTCAACTGTCTTCTTACATATACTGTTTTCAATGAGAAATATGCTATTATCCTTTGTTCCTGTATATATAATGTATTTTTCCCAGTCTTCCTTTAATTAATTAATTCTTTTTTTTTTTTTTTTTGCTTTACCACTGGTTTTGGGAAATTTCGTCATTATGTAGTTTGTTATAGTTTTTTTCTCTGTGTTTCTTGTGTTTGAGTTTGATTGCATTTCTTGAATCTGTGGGTTTATAGTTTCCATAAAAATTGGAAAAACTTTGATATTTTTCTCCCAAACACACCCATGCACGCACGCACACACACACACACACACACACACATCCCTCCTCTTTGGAGACCCCAATGTTACACACATTAGACTAGTAAAAAATTTTCCCACAGGTCACTAAAGTTTTACTCATCATTTTATTCTGTTTTTCTCTCCCTACTTCCTTTTGATAGCGTTTTGTTGCAAGACACTCTCTGACCACACTAATAAAGCAGAGCATCCCCACCACTTAGTTATCTCTAGCCAAAGTCAAGCTTTTTTTCTTCATCTACTTTTTACTTTTCTTCCTTATTTATTTCCATCCACATTTATTTGACTTATTTACAGTTAAATACGTGTTGAAAGAAGGGCTATGTCAAATATTCAAAGAATAATTGAAAGTAGGTTTATAATAGGTGGATCGGAAAAAAATAGACAATTTAGGAGTGACTTACAAGGAAAATTGCTTATTTAACATAACAAAGGGGCCCAAAGTAAGACAGTTCCCAGATTCATTAATTCAGTGGCCCTGGGACATCATGGAGGATTCAGTTTTATTCTGCCTTTCTGTTTGTCATCTGTAGTGTATTGGACGGTCATCTAAGCCAGCTTTCCTTATTTTCCTAAGATGTTTGCCACAATCCCAAACAGTACATGCAAGTAGCTTAAAGAGATTATAAAGGAATGATAGTTTCCTCCATCCCTTTGTAGGGGTAGAGAAAACTGTCCCCAGATCTTCTCAACAACCTCTCCTTGATCAGATGTTGATACCATTTCCAAATTAATTCATGGTAATGAGAAATGGAAATTGCCAATGTTTGCTTAATCTAATCAAGATAAACTTTCATCCCAGACCTTTCCTCCTCAACCCTGGGTATTATGGAGGGTTCTTCCCCCACCTCTTCCAAGCACTTAGCTGCCCGAAGTTGTGAAGCATGGAGTTCCGTTAGAAGGGAATATGGGAAGTATGTACTTATGTGGGCTGCCACAAATTATTGTAGTAGGATGAGACTGTGCAATTCAAACATTTCATAAACTTATTTTAGTTCCTCTAGATTATCTCTCAACTGATTCAAATATTTGCCAGAGTGTGAGACAAGCTTCCTGATGTCAGCTGAGTTAAGCATAAGGTTTTTAGCTTGTATTCCTAGTCTTTTGCTTTTTCTAACATCTCCAATTCTCGGCCTTCCCTCCTGGTATCTTGCCCACCACGCTGATGCACATTGTCAACTGAAAATACTATTTCCACAAACTTCCAACAAGCTGGCAATGGCATTTCTGAAGTAGAAACATATTTCATTTTTTTTTTTACTTTTAAAAATGGAAATTTAATCATAGTACATTTCTTGTCATGCTACATCCATTCAAAAATATTTACAGCTGATTCTATTTACAGTGAATCCACAAATCTTACCAAAAATTTTCATCAAAAGGATGGTGCTATGCTTACTTAATTCATCTTTTGTGCAACCTTGTACTCAGAATTAAAATCACATTATTTTACTCCAGGGAAGACACCTAGAGACTACCTATTCATTCCTGGTGTTGAAGATATAGAAACTGAATCTGAAGAAATAAACTCATTTCATCAAAGTTATATGTAGTGGTGTGCTTAATTCCACTCATATCACCTTAGAAAAGCCAATTGTGAGCATCTGCTCCTGACTCCACCATTAGTGATGTCAAATTGATAGCTTGAGATTGGCTATCATAGGAATATTTACACTAGGGAAATTGGCAATATGCTACAAATCAGGGTGTTTTCTTTTCTGAAATGCTAGTTGTTAAACATTTACCAGCACACCACATACTCAGTAAAATACAGAGCAAAATCTAGGATAGTAGAACTGAAAGAATTAAGAATTTTAGAGCCATGTACTAGTACATGTTAATATTATTAGTACCTATTTTCATTATCATTATTAACATCTCCTAACTCAGACTCTAGTCTTTCCACAAAATTTTAATAGCCTTTATAACTCATTCATATCTTCCCTTCCCCCTATTTGATGGATTCATTTGTCCTTGAATAAATTTGGATTGGATAGTGTTTTAATCAGAATTTTAAAGGTGAGTAACAGAAAAAGACTCTAATGAAGGGGGTAAAAGGAAATTATAAGGATATATACTCACTTATGGAATTAATAGAGGATGGAGAATAAGCTTAAAGGATGGGCAGGAGCCAAAGGGACCTGGCTGGAGAAGCTTGAATTGAGGTCATGCCTACAAAACAGTCTGATTATGACATCATCATTAGTACCACTACCTCAACTGCTGCAAAACATTGTGTCTATTTTATGAACCACAGAAAACAATTTCTACATAGTCTATACCTCTAATAACTCAATATTTAAACTGTGGTAGAACCATGTGGTTGGTTGAGACCGTCATGCTGCTGGTATGCTATAGGAATCTTGCTTTGCCTCCACTTCCATGGTAAGAGCTGGGAAATTGCCTCCAACAAAGATAATTCTCAGTGGATCAAACCAAAATGGGAATGGGATTTGGTTACTCAGTAGCAAGAGTGAAAACAAAAACAAAACAAAAAATAACAACGAACAAATGTTCCCTGTCATTGTCATTGTTTAAAACTGGAAAGAAAAGAAGACACAGTGCACTTACTACATGATGATGTGGGGGTGGGGAACAAATATTGGCATAGAGAAAGGCAAATGCTAGCTGTGATAGTCATGAAGCCTCTTGAGATGGCCTGGCCATGCTGAATTTATTGTGGTTTTTAATGTAGCTTCAGTCCTAAAGAGGCTTATCCAGAAAGTGAAATTTTTCACATTTATGTGGAGAGAGAAATGGCTCAGCTATAAGATTAAAAATGGATTCCCGAAGAGTGACAAACAGCTTAGGTAGTTGGTAGGAACCAGGAAGGAGAAAAATTGAAAGTCAGAGACACAGAATTTTGGGGAAGATACATGTAGGTAGACCTATGGCCATAGAAAACAAGGGTATGGATGTTTGTGTCTCATGTTAATGCTCACCAGACAATATTCCCATCAGAAGAACCATGAATTACCAGGTAAGTATGATGATTCACTCAGAATATGACAAAAAGTCCCTGTGTCCTCAGCCACCCAGTGCTTGGATACAAGGTCCGTGATTGACATAACCATGGTAGGAGGGATGCAGGCTACGCATCGAGCCTGGTAACATGGATCTTTACCTCACATGATATAGTCTCTTCTGCTATTGTATTCCCAAACAGCAAAGATGAACTTTAAATCCTCAATATGGCTCTATCCCTTGAGGTGTCCAGCCTGCCACTTGGTACTTGGTTATGTTGGGGCTAATGTTTGGCAGGGCAGCAATTTGTCTTTACTGGAACAGGTAAATCTATATAAATTTGCCTTCCCCAACTTTAATATCTGTGCCAGAAGCAATTTTCAAAGGTGAAGGGCATTTGATTAATAAACATGAGATCCTGCATTGCACAGGCCCAGCCAAGGGATTCATTTTATTGAAAAGAAAGTGCAACCATAGAGGCACGTAAAAGATATTCACTGATCCTACCACATCCTTCATCACCTAGAAGCAGCACCTGATAGAATGTTGGAAAAATCTATAAATATCTAAGCTAAAACACCACTTGAGGACAACACCTTGCACATTGGAGTGCTATCCTTCGAGTTAGGATACATGCTTGGAAACAACAACTGATTTATAGTAAATTTGTTCTCAATAAACGGAATTCACAGGTTCAGGAATCTATGAGTAAAAGTAGAACCGGCCCCTCTCCCATGACTCCCATGACCCACTAGCGAACACTGATCAAGCTTTGCCTCCCGTCTGCTCAATTTGGACTCCTCATGCAGCAAACAGTCAAGAAAAAGGGTTATCATACTGATTGGGTTGACTGACACAATTTTCAGAGGGATGAAGTTTGTTGCTCTACAATGGATGCAGAGAGGCTCACTTAGGATTCAAAGAGTCATATTTTGGTGGTTCTGTGTCTTGTGATAACAGGGGTCAGTCAGTTGTAGCAAGCATGCCCAATGTGTCCAACAAGGGCAAGGGCTAATAGGGATGAAGGTCTGGATCGCTCTAACATGCACATACTTTAGACCATCTGATGTGCTGCTGGCTGAGAGTGGGAAAAATACAAGCTCTGTCATGAAAGAGGGCCACGACGAGTCTCAAATTCAGCCTCAGGAGCATCTGGAGTGCTGCGGCACCATAGTTTTTCCCACTAACCACTATGAGGTTTTTGTTTTGTTTTTAGACTATTCTTTAGAGATTATTTCTGCCTACCACCATAAAGAATGAGTGACAGAAAGGACTTCATGTGAGGATGATCGGAGCTAAACATACGAAAGTTAGCAGATGCCTGTGGTGGTCAGCGTCCCATTTCTTCTGATTTCAGATAGCCCTAGTGGGTGGCTCCATGTACGCTTACGATGCACCACCTCAAGCAAGACCTTTAACATCTCCTGCTTTTCCGCCTTAGGGCTTTTTGGGATGCCATCTTAGCCCACATTCAGGGAAGACCAAAAGTACGGGAACTTAGAGCATACGGTCCCTCAACTACTGGAGCGTGAGACTGATAGATCAATGTTGCAGACTCCCATTCTTTGGGAGACAATTCTGGAGGGTTCTATGTGGCCCACAGTGCAATTGAAGCCCAGTTCTGGTTTGGATAACCAGCTCAATAACGCACACTCCAGGGGCACCTGGATGGCGCAGTCAGTAGAGTGTGCAACTCCTGATCTTAGGGTTGTGAGTTCCAGTCCCATGTTGGGTGTAAACATTACTTTAAAAAAAATTAAGGGGCACCTGGGTGTCTCAGTCAGTTAAGCATCTGCCTTCTGCCCCAGTCATGATCTTGGGCTTAGTGGGGAATCTTCTTGTTCTGCCCCTCCTCGCCCCACTCATGTACTCTCTTTCTCCTCTCGCTCAGATAAATAAATAAAATCTTAAAAACTGAAAAAAATAATGCGCACTCCAGTTACTTTTTCACTTTCATTGTCTCACTCCTAAATTCTAAAATCACTTCCCAACAATACAATCCGCACCCAAATCCTTCTCTTGGGCTCTATTTTGAGGGGAATCCAGACTAAGAGTAGGGAGGCTAAGAAAGTTATCCTATTGTTGCTTGGTGAGCGTAAAGCATGATAATCTTCTGGCTTCACAGCCCAGGGTACCTCCCGCCGTCTATAATTCATGGGATTCCACATTTAGCATTTCCTTCTCTAGATCACAATCAGGTATACCTTCTGCGTAGTTGGCATGTTCCAACTGTAAATTTTAAATAGTACCATTTATATAAATCACTTAACCCAGTGCCTGGTACAAGATATGCATTCAATGCATGCTACTGGCAATGGTGGTTACTATTATTACCATTATGATTATTATTTCACTAATTTATCTACTGTTAATTCTGTTCAGCTTAAAAATTATTTCTTACTTAGCTTATTTACTTGTTACTTAATTTCTCTCTTATCTCAAAGATCTTTTGAGAAAAACTCACAATTGTCATCAGCTAATGAAGCTAATATTTAAAATACCTACTTTTTAAGATGATTTTGAAATTAGTGTATATAATGACTAAAACAGGGTCCAGCATGTGGTACCTTCCCAATAATGCTTATTTTCCTTTCCATTGCTATTATCTATTACCATTACTATTGCCAATAATATGATCACTACTATCATTATTGCTTCCAGGGAATCAAAAATCAGTGCAAGAACAGAAATTCTACTTTTCTCTGCTTCAAATATCATGACCCTATTAAATGTGAGAGTTTCATTTTCATTAACTTCAGTTGCTCAATAATTCATTTGCACCAAATATGGCAAACCCGACCAAACAGACAAATAGAAGATGGCATTTGCAATTTGTGTGCTCTTTTATGAAAGTCACCAGTGAAAGCGCTTTCTAGGATTTATTGGATTTACAATTGGGACTCATCCATAAGATAATATAGCATGCAAAGGAACATCATCGATTGAGTGCCAACTTGGTACCATGTGCTGTACTGGGCATTAGCTCATTACGGTCCAGAACCCTCCCCTCTGACTTCCCATCATTGATCCTAATTCATAGGTGAGGCACTAAGGAACAGACAAGTTCAATCACCTGCACAAGGTCATGTATTTTGTGCACGACAGAAAGAATACGACAGAAAGAATACAGAAACTAACACTTAATATTAATCAAATTAATAAGTGTTAGTTACTATACGTTTTATTCCTGATAAAGGAACCATATGCACATTTCAGAGACAGAAAGGTGTCTGTACTCTGAACTCTGATCAACAATAGAAACTTGGAAGGTGACATTCAGACCCAGAGGCATATCAGAATTCCACTGCCTGCGTACGTCCTAGTTAGTAACTGCTCTCCCTGTGTCTTTTAGAATAGCCTATTTTGGTCCCCAAACCATCAGAAAACTTGAAATAACTGAACCATGTAACAGGAGCTTATAAATTTTTTTTTAAAGAAAGAAAGAAACGCTTTCAGAGACAGGCGCCCTCCCTGTGATTGTACAACTTGCAAACCTCTCAACTCCAAAGGCGGAATTCCACAAGGGCCCTCAGTCCCTGAGGCTGGTTGGGGGCAGAATCAGAAGCTCAGGTCAGCTCCTCTTTCTGCTTCTGCCTTTATCTTTCCTGGTGACTCATTCTGTAATGTGAGTCAAATAAACTCCCCGAGGGTTTATTTTTACTATTTGTTTTTGACTTGATCTGGTAGATCATGCTCACTCAGATACACACATTAATAAAAGGCCAATTTTTAAGCTCCATTTTTGCAAAAGGCATATGTCACACAAAAAGTATGGATTTTAGAGCTGCAAACTTGCATTCAGTTCCTGCTCTGCCACTTTCTGTCTGTGTGACCTTGAGTCCGTGCTCTAACCTCTTTGAACCTCGACTATGGCCTCGCTTAAAGGAGATGAAATACATTTTGCAGGGTCAGCATGAGAACTTAATAAAAAGAAAAAATTCCAGTGGAGTTCCAGATTCTCAGCATGATATAAAATGACTATTCATTCCCCTCGTGTATTTCCCGGCTTCTCTAAGTTTGACCATAATTTGATGGGACTTATTTTGGAAAAGGTAATAGATGAAGAGGCAGAAAACCTCAGCTCCCGTTCAGTCTCTGGCCTTTCCTAGCCATATTCTGTTTGCATGACTAGATGGTCTGATACACTCGAAAGCACAGAAAACAGCTACTTTGCACCCCTGGAATCTCGAGCGACCTTTTCACCTGCTCATAACCCAGTTGTCTTGGGAATAAGGGATCATCAGGCCATCTGGCACAGTAACAAATAGCTCAGATTCTGGCTTCCAAATCCAACTCAGACATTAAATGTCTTTGTGACCTTAGGCAAGAAGTGCGGCCTCTCTGAATTTTGGAAGCTCATTTATAAAATGGGATTAATGACAGTACCTCCATCAAAGCACTGTGGTGAGCACTAGGGGACAGGGAATTAAAAAAGCAGTGCCTGACAATAAGAATTATACATGCTAGGTATCATTATTTTTAATTTCTTTACGGGAATTCTCAGTTCTAGATGGCTATTTACATGTTCATTCATGTGGAAATAAATTTATTAGTTTAGTTAAGCATTTATCCAAGCTCTGCATCAGGCGCTTTTGAGACTTTAGAGAAGTATATGACTTGGGTCCTGACTTAAGGAGCTCACAGTGCAGTAGAGTGCTGGTCAGGCAAACCCTCAGCTGCAAGACACGGGTAGGTCCTGAATATGGAGCTATGTAAGGATACAGTGAGAACACCTGACTTCAGAAGGAAAATAAGAAACACGAGCCTCCATTTTTCACCGATACCCATTACCACATTGAGTGATATTCTAGGAGCTGATGAAGATGAGCTCATATGTCAGAACTTCTCATGATGAAAATGGTTCCAATTTATATTTCATAGTAGCTTCCAAGAAGCCAACATGCAGATGAAACTAACAGTGTTAACGGGATGTTTCCGTTTTCTTGGTTTCCACTGGTTCAGCGAAATCCAGGATGAAGCAATTTGCAGTCATCAGATCCCATTTTGGAAAGAATTAAAAAGAAGAACCAAATCATTAGCAGAGAGAATTCCTCTAGGAAAATTTAGAAAAGATGGATAGTGAAGTGCTTTTAAAGGTGAGATAATCAGAATTGAGTTTTGTAATGTGTTTAATAATGCATAAGGGTACATTTTCTTCCATTTTGCTAACTCTGAAACAAAAAGAGCACTGGGCAGAGAGTCAGATTTGAGCCTTAGCTTCATCTCTAATTAGTGATGTGCTCTTGAGCAAGTCAGAACCATTCTGAGTCTCAGTATCCTCATTTATTAAAAAAAGGGATAATTATGGGATAATTAATGCTTAGAAAAAACTCTGTAGAGTCACTGACCAATAAAGGACATTTAGTAAATAATATCCATTAATGATAATGATGATGATGATAAGTAATACTTTAAAAAAAAATCTGTGCTGCTCATTTTAAATGAAGCCTGTCAAGAAATCTCATTGCAAGCTGCACCAGCATGTGATTATAAATTGAGTTAAGAGACTGGGAACCTAGAATATATCTCTGAGATAATGGCCCAAGAGGAAACCAGAGAGTGAGCCTTTAATACTTTCATTAGGAGGAGAAGTAGCTTAAGCACGTGAATATCCCCCATGGACCTTAGGAAGACTTTGTGGAATTGAGAAGAACTAGAGAAAACTATGGGACTTGAAAAGCTACCTTTGTGTCCCCCTAGAACTTGTGAGAAGTAACAGATCGCTGTTACTGCCTTAGGCAGATGAGTCTAGGGATGCCTCAGTTAGCCAAGAGCTGCTCACGGAGAGTTTCCACTAAATTAGTGGGGGGATCTGGGACCGCAACTCTCATCTGGTATAATGTATAATATAAAACTCTCACTGGTGTGCCAGTCAATATGCATCCATACAAAAATTCAATGTGGTGAAAATTGAGTATAATACTATTAGGAGGATGCCTTCTAGGTAAAACATAAGGCTAATCTGGTTAAACAATACAGAGCAGCATAAACTACAACACACTTTGTGTAAGAGGTAAAAAATCACAGATACTTAAAAAAAAATATATCACAGATACTTGAAAGTACAGGAATTTCACCTAGTGAAACGTGGTAAGAGCTGAGTGAGGGCAGGACAAGATTTTTCTCCAACAGGAGCCTAGTGCCAAGGAGCAGATTAGGTGAATGGAATAAACATCAGGTGTCCATTACTGGAGGTGGTTCTATAATTATTGATAACTTTTGCGTCTTTAATAGCTTCACATTCAGCAACAAAATGTCGAGCGCTGGCAGTACTCTGCTTCCTCCCAAGGGTTTCAAAGCACTGCTTTGGGAGGCACGAAGAAAGACCGCCATCTCGGCTCACCCCTGGCCATATTCGATCTATTAGTTATCTATTGCTGTATACAAACTGCTCCAGTATGTAGTGGCTTATAGTGCATGCGTTTATTATCTTAAAGTTTTTGTGACATGGAAACCCAGCCGTGAGTTAGCTAGACCCCACATTTCTGGGTCTCTCACAAGGACACAATGCATATATTGGCTGCAGGTGTAGCCCTCAGGCTAACTTGGAGAAAGAGCTTCCAAGCTCACTCTGGTGGTTGTTGGCAGCTTCCAATTCCTCGTGACCTTTTGGCTACCTTTCTACCTCAGCCTCTTGCCACGTGGTCCTCTCCGTACAGTATTTCCCAACACAGTAACTTGATCCATCCAAATGAGCAAGTGACAGGATAAGAGAAAGTTTCAGCAAAACGAAGAGAGTGCTAGCAAGATGGCAGTCCATCTTTTACGACCTCGTCGTGGAAGTGCCATTTCTCTGTTTTGTCATATTCCATTCATAGAAACAAGTCACCATCCCATCCACATTCTGCTAGAGGGGACTATCCAAAGGTATGAATACTGAGAAGTATAGGTATTTGGGAGTCATTTTAGGAGGATGCCTACCACGGTTGGTACAGGAAAGGTCAAATTATAAGAATCTAACATCCTCTATCCTTATCCACTTTCTACCTTTTTGCCATCCATCCTATGATTCTGATTCTGAAATTCTTCTTGACCAATATCTTTTTCCCATGTCTCCTTTATCCTTTGTCAATTTTTCTTTTTTGTCCTGAAAGACTCCAGTATAGTGAAAAACCGATGTCGGCTGGAATTCCCAAAGTTAGACCTAATTCTAATCCCACTACTTGTGTTCTATGCAAGCTACAAAGCAAAACAAAACAATGCTTTTTACTTTATTATTATTATTAATTATTATTATTTTCAGTTAGCCAGCTTTTTACTTTTTAATCTTCAGTTTCTTAAACTGTGAAGGGAAGCTACAAGGTAATGTTGTGTAGTGACTATTATAACGGGATTTGGAGTCAGCCATTCCAGACTGGATACTAGCTGTCTGATTTCTCGGTATTATTTCATGTGCACAAATATGTCATGTTTTTTGTCTCTTTTAATTTCACAACACTGTAAACTAGAATCTGAGACTTAGAAAAGTTATGATCTTAGCAAACCTCTTGGCCCCCAGCAAGTGCTAATAACTCACTGCTATTAATTTTAATTTTTGAAGTATTTCAACTTCATATGAGACGGCTAAACTGGAGTAGATGAAGTCACCCAACTCAATGATTGGGTAAGTGAAGAAGTGTTTTGTTAGACCCTCATAAACAATTCAGATTAAAAGTTAAGTGTGGGTTCCAGAGGAAAACTGGCTGGGTTCAAACACTGCCGTTACTGGTTCCCAGCTGTGCCATCTGAGTAGAAGGGGTAAGAGCGTGAGCTGTGGAGCCCGGCTTTCTAGATTTGAATGGTGGTTCTGTTACTTACCAGCTAAGTGACTGTGGGAAAGTTACTTAACGTCTTGGTGCCTCAGCTTTCACATCTGCACAATGGTACTACTAGAGCCTATCTTCTAGGTTCCTCAGACAGTACTTTTCAGTGCTTAATAGGGTGACTTTCATAAAAGAATAATCACATGTAGCCGTTCCTATCCCTCTTTACCTTAGAATTACCTGCGATTGTATGAACAATTGCAAACCTTGTTTATACACCTGTGGTTCACTCCTAATTATGTGACACTGGATAAGCCACTTTCGATACCTGTGCCAGTTTCCCTGTCTACCAAGCTGAGTCAATTTCTCTAGCAATGCATGGAGCCATAGTCTGTTTTGGGGACAAATAAATAACCTTCTTTAATTGTCTCCCTCCCTCCCTTCCTTTTTTCCATGTATGTGGAGTCCATAGCTGAAATATATGGACAATAATGCTGCAATCTTCCCAACACGGATCGAATCAACACTTGACTATACTAGAGATTTTTTGGTAATTAATGGAATATTTTTTATGTGTCATTAGTTACGTCAATCTTTTTATGGGATCCTTTGATTTATTACAGCAATTCACATGTTATCCTAGGTTTTCAGATGAGAAAGCTGAGGATTCGAGGATGTTATTAACATGCTCAAGCACTCATGCAGGGAAGCCAAGTCTCCATGGCTTCATCGGACCAGTGACACTCATTTGGAGTTCTCTTTTCCTGAGTATTTTGGGCAGTATGTGGTAGATGGTAGTAGAAGCCCCTCTCAACACACCACAGCTAAAAATGTTTGATAAAATATCAGAAATAGTTAAAATGCATGGACAAGTGGTATCAGAGTAAAAGAATTGATCTCTAGCAGGCAGAAGTGATAAGAAAGTCTGCATCCAGAGGGCAGAGTGAACTCTCCCCCTGTGTTGACCTAGAGGGCAGGCAATGACTCCACAGACACCTGGTGACCTAATGCCTGGATTTTAATGGGCTAAATGTACAGAGGATAAAGCTTGGCGTTTGGGAAGAACGCGAGTTTAGATGTTTTATAAACACGTGTGGAACATCTATGAAAACTAACCACATTCTACTAAGCTGTGAAGTAAAGTCTCCGTAACTTCAGAGTAAGTACCCTGCAGAGGACATATTTTGGTTACCCCGTACCTGAGTTACAAGAAATGACCACATACCAGCAGTTATATGACCCTCACTGTGTGTCAGACATGGTTTAAGCATCATGTATCTCACGGAGACCACACAACAACTTTCTTTTGTGGGCGATGGGACTGAAATCAAAACTGAGAAACAGAATGGTCCCAGGGTTAAGTGGCTGAGGAGTGGCAGAGCTGGGATTCGAACACGAGCCCCGAACCACCGTGGTGATTGACAGTAGGCTGCTCTAGCTTTCAAACTTCTACATTTCGCTTCGAAATAACCCACATGTTAGATGAAATGGTATATGAAGGAGTGCCTGGGTGGCTCAGTGGGTTAAGCCTCTGCCTTCAGCTCAGGTCATGATCTCAGGGTCCTGGGATCGAGCCCCGCATCGGGACCTCTGCTCAGCGGGGAGCCTGCTTCCCCTTCTCTCTCTGCCTGCCTCTCTGCCTACTTGTGATCTCTCTCTCTCTGTCAAATAAATAAATAAAATCTTAAAAAAAAAGATATATGAAAATTAGAAAACACTTAGAAATCAAATATAAAAAATGTTCTCATGGAAAGCTTCTGAAATCATATCCAGGGAAAAACAGGTCGCCTTATGGGGTTACAGGAAACATGAGGAAATAGGAAATTAATAAACTAAGCTTCCAAAATGAGAAATGATAGTATAGCTGAAGAGATGAACAAAGGAAATGAAAATATGAGTCCAAATTAACAACTAGGAAATCCATCAGTACAAATGTTGGTACTCTGGAAAACCTGGTTAGATGAAAAAGAGGCAGAACAATTTAAAATATTAGAAATGAAAAATTAGGATTACAAAAGGACCGAGAACTACAGATGCACTGAGGATTAAAATCATAAACAGAGTTTAGGACTACTGAGGAGTATTAGGGAGACAGTTATACTAATAAATTTGAAAATTTAGGTAAACTAGACAAATTCTTTTTTTTAAGATTTTTTTTATGTATTCATTTGAGGGATACAGAGAGAGAGACAGAGAGAGCACAAGCAGGGGGAAAGGCAGAAGCAGGCTCCCCACTGAACTGGGAGCCCAACGTGGGGCTCGATCCCAAGACCCTGAGATCATGACCTGAGCCAAAGGCAGAGGCTTAACCCACTGAACCACCCAGGCGCCCCTAGACGAATTCTTAATAGATGTATATAAATATGTATATATACATATAAATTTCCAAAACTAAGGAAGTAAAACAAAACCTCGGTGAACCCATTGCTTATCAACATGAAAACAATGACACATAATTAAAATGATTCTCTTGTTTTAAGAATAAATCAGGTTACTATTTCTCAAAGGAAATACCAGAACTTAATGGTTTTACATAATCCTATGTAGACATTAATAAACACGCATACAGTATTGTGTAAAAATACTTCCTGACCAAATTAGATTTATTCTAGCAATTAAAATTAGTTCAACATTATTTGATCGTTGTGATTTGTTATACTAACACATTAAAAGAGAAGAAAATATGGCTATATCAACCAATTCAGATAAAAAGCATTCATGACATAAGCCTATTACCTGAAAACTACTAAAATGACCAATTTAGCGGCACCTGGGTGGCTCAGTTGTTTAAGCGTCCAACTCTTGGTTTCAGCTCAGGTCATGATCTCTGGGTCCTGAGACTGAGCCCATGTCATGCTTTGTACTCAGTGGGGAGTTTGCTTGAGGTTCTCTCTCTCTCTCTGCCCCTCCCCCGCTTGTATTCACACTCTCTAGAATAAATAAATAAATCTTTTTAAAGTGCCCAACTTATAAATCTATATTATTAAATATTATTATTACAATGGCCAACATTTAAACTATGCTGATCTTATGCCCTACTCTAAGAAATTTATATACGCATGTTTATGTAAATCTCACACACATTTTTAAAATATAAATCTGATATATAAACAAATAAGAAAAAAAAATCCAAAAGAAAAAAGAAATGTGCAATAGTTGTGAACAGAAATTTCCCAGATGAGGAAATAGGACAGGCCACAAACCACGTATTAAAAGATTCAGACCCTCAAAATTCACCAGATACGTATAAAGTTAAAACACAGAGATGTGTCATATTTACCAGATGGGCAAAATTTAATAAGCCTTCCATTATGAAGTATTGATGAAAGGGTGAAGCAGTAGGAGCCCTTCTTGCACAAGGCTAGTGAGAATACACATTTTTATTAAAGATTTTACTTATTTTTTATTTATTAGAGAGAGAGGGGCCACCACTGATGCAGCGCCTACTCTGGACCAGTCAGTTTTAAGTGGTTTGCAAGTATTGACTTCCTAAGTCCTCACAAGGATCTTGTGAACTAGACCCTTTTTGTCTCCTTGTTACGGGTGGGGAAACTGAGGCACAAAAGGGAAAGCAAGCTGCCCGGCGACATCAGCCAGTTGGTGGTGAGGTTGGAGAGCTCCGGCCAACTGGCCTTGAGTCTGCGTGATTAACCAGAAGCATTCGGTGCTCTCTGGATGGACGGGTGCAGAAAAGCTTTTCAGGTGGAGAGAATGTTAAGCACAGATTTGGCATTTGGGGCCATTTTGACATGTTGGGGAACGAGAAGCAAGGCCAGGTGCCTAGCACTGAGCACACGCGGGGCAAAGATAGAAGCTAGAAGGGGTCAGAAGGAAACCACAGGGGTTCTAGCCCGCAGGGCGTGGTCTCCCAGGGGAGGCTCCGTACTCCGTCCCAGAGGGTATAGGAGCCAGGAGGGACAGGCAGAAACGCACAGGACTCCGCCTGTGCTTCTAAGCATAAGCCTTCTAAGTATAAGGCTTCGAGGGAGAGAGATGGGAAGGGAGAGGGGAGTTGGAAGCTATATGCGATGGTCCTGATGAGAAGCGACAGCAGCTTGGACCACGTGGCTGGGGACAGGGCAGAGAAAGCGGGTCTGAGAAACAGTCAGGTACAGAGCTAGCAGGATCTGGTGGCCGATTACAGGGTTAAGGCTAATCCCCAGCTCCCTGACTCAGCCAACTTGTTAATGGGGGTGCCGTTCTCTGGGGCGTTGTAGGGAGAAACATGCTCCATTCGGTGCTGAATCTTAAGTCCCTGATAAAAGCCTTGGAAGCTTCTCCTCTTAAAAACAAGAACTGCTTGCAACCTCTTCCAGCTCAAGGTGTCCAGCAGACCTGGTTTGAATCCCAGCCCCAACACTTACTCTCTGTGTAGTCTTTGGCATTTGTCGTCTTTGAAGCTCAGAACAATCCCAAATCATGATATTAAGAGAAACGCATGTTGGGGTTGGAACCCAAGTTCACTGAACAGGTACAGTCACCTCTGAGCGGGATACTGATGGGAACATACAAAACCCCTGATCTCGTGAGTTTATATTCTAGAGGAGAAAGAATTATAAAAGAAAATTAGAGTGTGTCGTATAGCCACTTGCTCAGCCATGAGTCCCAGGGGGAAAAAAACAAAACAAAACACAACAAACAAAACAACAGAAAAACCAGAAAAACCAGGGTCGAAGGGTGGGCTATGGAATCATATCAATCAGAAATGATTGACTCTGGAGGACCCCCACCCTGGAAGTTACAATCCTCCAAGGCAGAGATGAGCCTTATGAACGCATCCCCCAAACCCACAGCAGTGCCTGGTACATCACCAATATTCAGTGAAGGCTTATTGAATAAAATAAAAGTGTGTGCTCAGCAGTTCTCACCGATGAAAAATGCTGAATCTGGGAAGAGCTCTGTGCTGGTGGCAGGGATGTAGGGTCTCATCACAGAGCTGGGATGAGTGTGTGCGGCTTCCATGCTCGCTAACGACATTGCAATGACCTATTTAGCTTCCAAAGCTAAAATAAAGAAGTCATTCTATAAACTGCAACACACTGTGCTATGAAACAGGAAGGTTTCTTGTAACGTATTAACCAAATCATCTGCAAAATCGCCACACATCACTGCAGAGTGTGGAGCAATAGGATGCCTTGAAACTGAATAATTTATTCACACGTTTGCTGACGATGTGCATTTCCGACACCCCATTATTTTCGATCCTGCCTTATTTCCTGGTGCAACGTGGTCACGATTCTGCGATGTCATGTCAGAAATCGGCTTAATTTTGCGCCCCTGAAAATTACCAGAGAGGTGTCCCGAGGATGTCATTTTTGTATACAGCAGCAACTAAATTTTGCAGAGAAGTAAAAACTCATTTTTTAAAATCGTCACTAAAATGAGCTGTTTCTTAGCACGCCAGTGGTGGACTTTGCTAATGGAAGCGTAAGTTCCATTCTGTGTGTCAAAGCCTTGGTGGATGGGGGGAGGTAATCACAAGCTCCCTCCCTGCTAGGAGGGCTGAGCCTCCTCCTACTTGCAATAACCCCCAGGGAGAGACAGTTATTATCTGCACAGAGCAGGAAACAGGGGTGTTGGTGGGGCTAATGCACCAGTGGAGGGGCCTGGATTGTGCTGGAAACAGTGCTTCCCATGGTTAGCTTCTGTGTTTACTGGGTTAAGAGTGTTTTCACACTCAGGATCTCATTTTGGCATTTCCTGAGACCATGAAGTGGTTTCCTGATCGTTTTTAGTGACTGGAGGGGTTGAGGAAGTGTAGAATAAAGGGCAATCGGCATTCATAGAACCACTATCGCCTATCTTAACTTTCTTTAAGATCCTCTCTATTCTTATGTCACATTCGCCGCCATACAGTACGTCATTAGTTCTTGATGTAGTGTTCCAAGATTCGTTGTTTGCGTATAACACGAGGTGGTAAAATCGTGTCTATTCTTCACACTAGTCCTGGAACAAAAACAACATTGTGGTGTTTGCCCCCGTCGGTTTGAGGATGAGGGGATAGAACCCCAGAATGTGCAGTGACTATGCAGTGATTGGGTCAAGTGCCTGGGTCACAAAACCATCACACGGCTGAGATGTGACTTTAATTCTGTGTTTGAGCGCAAGCACGCGCTCTAGTCTGGAGAGAATGCGCCCAGCGGGTGGAGACCCTGTGTGTTCCGGAGCAAGCCGGCTCACCGAGGACTGTGTTCCCAGATCGCATGACCGTGGCCCCTCTGCAGAATTGCTCTATGTATCCTTTTGTCCTTTACCAAAGAGGTCCTTTAAAAAGAGGTGGTGTTTCATTTATTACTGAGTTGTTGCGGATGTTGTTCACAAAGAGGGTCCCCAAGGGTACAGCCCACGAGAGGACTCCCGTCAGGTCTCCCTGCTAGAAAAAAGGAAGCCATACCTCTGCTAGTCTTTTAGCTAATTGCCCTTTTCTTTGCCCTCTGAGAAATTCACAACCGAGTTTACAGAACTTGGAAAGTAACGTCATTTCGCTCAGCTTTGGGGAACTAACCACTGAGTGCACGAAGCGATAGCTCAGATGAATTTCCTATTTTGATTTTTACCCACGAACAATATTTTCATGCACTATACACAATTCTATATGCTACCTCGATGTCTTTTTGGCATTGGGCTGGCTTATGTGCTTCCAGTGATGGCAATAACCTGATTTATAATTAATAAATGATGACATGTTGTGAGCTCACGACATGCCAGCTACATGAAATGCTTCCTATGTGTTTAATCCTTGTAATAAACTTGGAGGCGGAAACCACCATCCCTTTTAACAGATGCAACAGCTGCACATTAGCAAGATCCCAGCACACCCAAGGTCACCGACTGGGGAGGGTCGAACTAGGCTTCTATCCCAGGTCTGTCTCCTTCCATACCCCACTTCTCCTCCATGGGGAGAAGCTGCCTGTGTACTTCAGAGTAGATCCAACTCCAGAAAGAAGCTGAGCAAGAGGGGGAGGCGGGGGAGGGGGACTGCCACAGGGAACGTTCCATTCAGTTCCCGTTTTCAATTCTGTTGCTTTCAGCCCCCTGAGATGGATGACGAGACCTGGTAATATGGATTGTATTCTGTACTCTGCAGTATTGTTAATTAAAAAAGGCGGGGGATTTATGAGTTTTGCAGGATCCTATTCCGTAGCTATCGTGCGGAGGTCTCCCCAGGGAAGCAGCCCCAGGGCATAGCCTTTTCTGTGGGGTCAGCACACTTTTCACTGAATTGGCCCCACAGAGGAATGAAGAAGGCCTGGCTGGAATGGCATCAGATGTAATTGTCACCAGGCCGGGAGAGAAGGGGGGAATCTGGTGACGGCATGGAATTTGTAGCTCGAGTTGGGCTTCTCAAGCGGATCACACGACAGCCCTGCCACTTAGGGATGATTTACTCTTCCTTTCTCTATTTTAGGTGTGATGCATCCTCAAAACACTGTATGTCCACAGCAAGGAAGTTAGAATATACACACAAGCAAACGGACATGAACATGTTGCAATATCTTCTCTTTGCAGATGATTACTGTTATCAGATCATACGCTTCCAGATCTTTTCCTATGTAAATAAAGTTACAAAACAGGAAGAAAGAGATTCCACTGTATATTCTATTTTATAAGTGACTATTTTTCTATAAAAAAAAAATATTGTGGGCATTCATTCATGCCAATAACTTTTCCACTGCAGCAGAGGTTAGAGATGGCTGGTTGAGGTTACTTCCTTGACCTTCTGCATAGTAGCTTAACAGGCTAAGTAGGCAGTAAGTGGTAGATTTGGTACCAATTTAAATAGTTTTCCACTTATTATTTGACACTAGAGCTAGCTCGTGCTTACAGACAACTGCCTGTTTGCTGTGGGCGTCTGAGCGTGAGGCCCCGGCTCTCTTGTGTCATTGGAAGGCTGTATGAGCTTCCTTTGCTGCCGAGCACCAGGGACCACGAGCGTGGCCTGATCCAGATGCACTTATTATCCTCCAGTCCTGGGGCTCAGATGTCGCTGTGTCTCACTGGGCCAACATGAAGGGGTCAGCAAGCCTGCATTCCTTCCAGAGGCTCCAGGGAAGAATCTGGTGTCTTGCCTTTTCCAGCTCCTAGAGACCACTACATTCCTTAGCTTGCAGCCTCTTCCTCCAACTTCACGGCATCCCTGCGTCCCTGCTGCCATTACCACCCCCATCTGACCATGGGAAAGGTCTCCCCTTTGAAGGATTTATGTGACTATGCGACTCAGTTGGATCTGCCTGGATAACCCAGCACAATTTCTCCACATGAAGTCTCTTGACCCTCAATCACATCTAAAAACTCGGAGGTTCTAGAGATTGGGACATGGACATCATTGGAGGCCTCTCTTTGCCCGAGCTCCCTACCACAAATGGTACATCAAATGATGGCAATCATTCATTTAACCAGTCCCCTATTAAAGCACATTTAGGCTGCTGCCAACATTTTGGCTATACAAACAGCCTTTCGACAAAAATGGAATAACAATCTTTTCGCTTCTCTTTGTTTCCTTAAAGGAAATTACTAAAAGCAGAATTTTTAGAGCTTGTGTCCATTCGTAAAGCTTTTCCATAAGCAATGCTCAATAAACATTTCTTGAGTAACTACTTTGTGCCAGGCATTGTTCTGGGCAGCAGGAACTCCTTAGTGAAAAAAACAGTGACATTCCCTGCCCCTCCATGGAGTTCATATCCCGTAAACCCCAATGGTGAATTACCTTTCGGCAACAGCTAAACCATTTTTGATACTGATTTTCCCATTTTCTTTCTTCAATTCACCTTTCAGGGACCCGGCTTTTGTTCTTTTTAAGTCAGCTTTTTAAAAGACATTTATTTAAACATACCATAGGTAATCAACTAAGCCAGAAGATAGAGGAAAATGCATTTTGCATACACTGAGAAAACCCATGGCTCAAGAACCAGTTTTACTATGTACTAACGATGTGAACTTGGAATGGCCCCTCATCTTTGCTGATCCATGTGATGGAAATGGAGCACATTCTCTGTGTTAAGCAACTTTTTTTTCTTTTCTTTTCTTTTTTAAGTAGGCTCCACAGGGTAGAGCCCACCTTGGGGATTGAACTCATGACTGTGAGATCGAGACCTGAGCTGAGATCAAGGGTCGATCACTTAACCGACTGAGCCACTCAGGCCCCCCCGTGTTACACAACTTTAAAATCATTCTTCATGTACATTATCTCAGTTCTCACACTTTGCGAGTTAAAGACTCTTAAAATGCCATTTTATAGATGAGGACGCTGCGGCACAGAAAGAGTAAGTAATCTACCCAAGGCCGCACAGCTAAGAAGTATTGGAATCAGGATTCAAACAAGCCATTCTGAGCCCAGAGTCTATACTCACAACCATCTCGATCCTTGTAATGGGTACAATTTTGTACCCCCAAAATATATGTTGAAGTTCTAATTCTCACTACCTTATAATGTGACCTCACTTGAAAATCAAACTGTTGCAGATGCAATCCATTAAGATGAGGTCATATTGGAGGAGGGTGGGCCCCTAATCCAATATAACAAGTAAACAAGTGTCCTTACAAAGAGGGGAAATTTGGGCACAGAGACAGACATGCACACAGGGAGAATGTCATGTGACCACAAAGACAAGTTCTACAAAAAAGGAACGCCGAAGATCACTGACAACGGCCAAAAGCTAGGAAGACACAGGGAAGGAGTCTCCTTGCCAGGTTTCAGAGAGCATGACCTTAAGACAACACCTTAATTTCACACTTTTCACTTCCAGAACCGTGAGAGAAATATTATGTGTTATTTTAAGCCACCCACTTTGGGGTACTTTGTTGTGCAACAGCCCTAGAAAGCAATTCTCCTCTGCATTGTGGAGGTAAATTAGTTTACTTTTAGCTGATAGACAATGTGACTCATGTAATTGACCATGTGTGTTTCTTTCTTTGGTCGACAGCAAGTTCAGGACATTGGACTAATTGCACAATCTTAAGGAACATGTTTCCGTGGTCTGAACACTCTTATCTGGATCCTAACATTCCAGATTTATTTTACCTTTACTCCAACATCCTTATTTGTAGAAAATCTTCCTGTATTTCATAGTTGTTTTTTTTTTTTAAGCCGCTTTCAAATCACACCGTACCTAACCACTAAAATGTGTAAAACGGGGAGGCACGATGGGCTGAAAGTCACTGGTCATTTGCAGCAGACGTAAGTCTAGAACCTGGCCGGTTATTTAACCCGGTTATGTGTATGTATATATATATATGTATATGTATATGTGTGTGTGTGTGTGTGTGTGTGTATACATTCTTTCCATTACCCCATATTTTCCCCACCACTTAAGTGGCTATGCCTACTGGGGAGTTCCTTGCAGCCTGGACAGAGTGCAGTGTATATACATATATACATATACATATACATATATATATATACGTATATATATATATATACATATATACATATATATATATACGTATATATGGAACCTGGCCGGTTCCATATGCACTGGAACTCCTTCACTATGGTGTCTCTAGGACTAAACGCTTCTGTCCTCATCCCTCTGCCTACCTTCCCCAGCCACCACAACTGTTCTGGCTGGAAGACCCCGCCTCAGGCTAACCCAGTCTTGACTCTCTGGTTCCTCAACTGACCGTAACTGAGGCGGCTTGAAGTGCCCCAGTAGTACGGGTACCCCGGCTGTAGACACCTGAGATTGCCTCCTTCCAGAACCCAAGATCCTTTCACTCTGTGCGGGCTGCAAGGGACTCCCCAGTAGGCATAGCCACTTAGGTGGTGGGGAAAACATGGGGTAATGGAAAGAATGTACACACACACACACACACACACACACACACACACACAGGCTTTGTCCCTATTTCTCCCAGTAGCTGGATGATCTTGGACAAATCGCTTCACCTTCTACACTGATTTGGTTCTTCATCTGTGAAATGGGAAATCTACCCCATAGGCTGGCTGAGCCGGTGGGCAGTCCAGGGTCCCACACACTTGGGGCTCACGGTGAACGCTGGCCCCCTCCTAACGCCCTCGCTTCTGGCTTCCGCCGTCCGGATAATTGTGTCACCCTCTGCTGCTGCTGCAGGCCCACCAGGACGAGCTCTGTGTCCGTGATGAATTAGAGCCTAGTTTTTCTCGTTCTCTGACACTTCCCTCCATGGCAGCGTGAATGACAGAGCTTTGGGAGCCAGAAGACAAAGGCTGCCCTGGGGGAGGACAGGACAGAGCAGGGAGAGCAGCCGATTCCTCACCTCTCGAATCAGCTGTCATCATCTCGGCTTGTCTCCTTTGCTGGAAGAGACTTGGGGAGTTCTGGAAGCACGAGCCATCAGCCTGGCCGAGGCAATATGTCCGTCTCTCCCTGATTCGCCCTTCGTTGTTGTTAGGACAGGACGTATGAGATCTGAATAGTCCCAGTGACCGAGGCTTTGCTGTTTATAAAAAAAAAAAGAAAAAAAAAGAAAAAAAATGAAAAACCAACAACAACAAAAACAAAAACTGACATTTCATGCCGAGCATTTTATTTCTCTCGAAAGCACAAAGAGCTCAGAGAGATTGTCGATGCTGTCCGTTTCGAGACTGTTCTTCCGGCTTCGCTCTCGCCGGGGGTGCTGGGCCCGGAGCCAGTGCTGGCCTGGGGGAGAGGTGGCTAACGTCCCCGAGGACCCACGTGGCCCAGGCTGGGGTCCAGAGCTCCTGTGTCCCGGATGCGGCGGTCTCGTTCGCACAGGTGAGGAGGCTGAGCCTGAGTCATCCACCCTGTTTCTCCCACCACTGGGGGCGGGGTTTGATAGCCCATCATCAGTCCCGTCCATGTGACGTTCGCCCGGCCTGCAGACAAAAGAACACAGGTTCTAATGAGTCTGGGCAAGCCATGGAGATGCTCTCTGAGCTCCAGTTTCTCAGCTTTGTATGTAAAATCTTTATCCTGGCCCTGATGGCTTCTGGATTGACTGTGCCACTCAGTCGAAATCAACTGAATGACCATACGATCGCTCACCCATCCATGCCTTGTGTGCTGGGGATCCCCAAGGCACACCCAGCTTGGGAGATTCACCGGGACTCATCACCTGGTTGTGCTCACCGCTCAGATTGATTACAGCGACACAGAGAAGATGCACAGCCGGAACGCAGGGGAAAGACACACAGGCAGAGTTTTTAAGAATCCACGTGAGGTTTCCTTAAGCTCTCCCTCCCTCCCGTGAGGGGTCACAGAGAGCACACTCTTCCCCAGCCATGAAATGCAGCAACCTGTGTGTGTGATGTCCCTGCCCAGGGAAACCCGCTAAGGGCTCGGTGCTCAAGGGTTTGTGTGGTCTGCTCACACAGGCACCCTCTGCCTGGCACGTGTCAAGTTCCAGGCTTTCAGAAAGAAAGCGGCAAACAGCACACTGTTTCCGCAGTCCAGCCACAGCGAGCCCACACTCTCCAGTTCGGGAAAGTGTTACATCGCTACGGGGAACCGAATACCGGCCAAGTTCCAGAGGCCAGCCAAGGGCCAACCTTGCAAGAAGGTCTTTCTAAGAAGAGCGGTCCTTGTTCTGCAGCTGTCTTCTGCACCCCAGATACCAATGAGAGTGGAGTGTGCTGCCCCCGGGGACAGCAAGTGTGAACCACAAACATCCTGGCAAATCAGGACGTGGGTCCTCCAGACATGTGACTACAAAGCTGTGTGTGCAACACTGTCTCGCCCGAACACAGTCTGGATCTATCCTGGCTCGTCCAGGCGAGCGTATGCTCTCTAGATGGGCAATTTTCAAAATCGAGCTCTGCTTCCACATGTGTGTGTTATCTGAAAGGAAATGCTTGTATCTGGTGCTTAGGCAGAAGTGACACGTTGTTTTTAGGGAAAAAGAATTAAAAATTAAGGCATTAGTGAAAAACAGATTCACGTTGTTACATGCTTTGTATTTGCTTGTGCATCTTTGACGATGTAGCCAAATCACCGCCTTTGAATTTTAATATTGCAAACAGCCCAGCAACGAGGATATTAATTAGTATTTCTAGCTATCCGCAGCCCATTAAATCTGTTGCTTATTAAAGGCAATATAGTTTCAAGTTCAAATGGCTTAAAATAATGAGCAGAATTCATTTTCAGTTCATTAACACAGTTGTCAGGATTCCTGGGCAGGTGGCAATACCACCACTTCTACCTGGCAGAGTTGGGCTGCGAAGCTCAGGGAAGACCCTTCCCAGGTCACTCCGCCTTATCCATTCTTGTCACACTTCTCAGCGATGCGCTCTCTAATTCTCTGATCTTTTGACATTGCCGTTCGCGGGTAAAAGAAATTTAATCAAAATATGTATGCTGGAATTTTACTTAAGCAGAAATAATAACACTTCTAAGTTCAGGTTTCTATGGGAGCATATTCATTAGAAATGTGCATAATGTCAAGCTTGGCCTCTCTGTGGAAGCAAGCTGACCCCAGGGAAGTTGGGGCAGGCAGGCACGGTGGCTTGGCCCCCCGCTCCCTGCTCCCAGGGCATAGTTCTGCAGCTCTGCACCTGAACCCACCCAAGGGGAAACCGGAAATGGGAGGGGCCCTGCGAAAGCACAGTCTGTTTCCACAGGAGCATTTCTGCATTCCCTATCTCTCCCAGTCCGGGTGTGTGTGTGTGTGTGTGTGTGTATTTGGTGAGGATTAAATCAAATTATTTTAATACATTTACATATAACATTGATATATAACTTATATATACACATAATTTCATCTCTCCCTTTCTTTAAATGCGTGTATACGAGGGACAGGATACGTAGATACGTGGTGGCTTGAATAATGAACCGTGCCCAGATGATATGTTCTCATTCTCATCCCCAGAATCTGTGAAAATGTGACCTTATTGGAAAAAAGGTCTTTGCAGATGTAATCACATTAAGGATCTTGAGATGAGATCATCCCAGATTATGCACCTGTGCCCTAAATCCAGTGACAAGGGTCCTTACAAAAGGCAGAGAGAGACTCGAGACAGAGAACAAAAAGCCATGTGGAGATAGAGGCAGAGGTTGGATGATGTAGCCTCCAGCCAAGGGGCTGCCAGAGCTAGAAGGGGTGAGGGAGGACTCCCCTCAAAGCTTTCCCAGGGAGCATGGCTCTGCCGACACTTAGATTTCAGGCTTCCGGACTCTGCAACGGTAAGGAAATAAGTTCCTATTGTTTTAAGCCATAAGTTCATGGTAATTTGTTGTGGCCCAAGAGAGTAATACTATTTCTATATATATTATATCTTATATATACATATATATGACACTATGTAATATAATACTATCTATATAGATTAAACACTATATTTATATACACATGTAATACTATATATAATATATAATATTATAACATTTATATATGTCATATATTATTATATATATAATAAATGCATATATGTATAAACTATATATTACACAAATGTATACCTATAACCATTACAGGCCTGGGCACACTGTTTTTATTCAATAGATCAATGAATGCAATTTCCTGCTCTGCCCCCTGTCCTGACCTGCCTAAGTTCCCCGATAGGAAGGTCATTCTGAAAATGCACTATCCTCCTCTACAAATGCCCCCTTATCCAATGTCACTGCACCAAAAACTTCCCTTCCAAAATCTCTCCCCCTTGAGCTCCTCTATCAGGGGCTGAAACCTGTCCTCCCAAAGTTCATATGCTAAAGTCTTGGAACCCCCAACACCTCCGAATACGGCTGTATTTGGAGATCGGGTTTTGAAAGATGGAATTAAGGTAAAATGATGTCGTTAAGGTGGGCTTTATCCCAATATGACTTATAAGAAGTGGACATGAGGACATACATCACTCACAGAGCAAAGACAGCATGAGACATGGGGAGAAGGCGGCCAAGGAGGACGACCTCAGAACAAATCAGTCCGCCGACACCTTGGGCTTGGACCTGCAGCCTCCAGAACCGTGAGACCAATCAATGTCTGTGGTTTGAGCCCCTGGGCTGCAGGACTTTGTTACGCGGCCCCAGCAGGCTAAGACGTCGTCCTAGCAACAAAGGAGGATCAAGTCTCCTGTCGCTCTGTGAGCCTGGAGTCGAGGGGGTGTTGTTAACACCGAATGCCACATGCAGATGAGGTGCTCAGAAAGCCCTCATCCATGGCCCAACGTGGCCAGGAGATGAGGACCTATGTGGGAGGAAAAAGTCCTTGGATGATGCATTGCTTCAGTTACGTTGAATAGAATGCGGCGCTCTGAAGATGGTCTTGGGGGGCAGCCCTGTGCCCCACAAGGCCGTGACTCTAGCATGCACTTAGAAGGCCTTTGCCACACATCAGGCTCCGTGCTGGGCTCTGTTCCTATAAGAACCTATGTGATGGTTATGCTTTCTCCAAATTAGGTGCTATTATAATTCGGCCTACGAAGAAGAGGAGCCACAAAGAGGTGGCCGAGGTTGTGCACGGAGCTGCCGGGGTGCAACCCAGACCCTTAGCCTCCTGAATCTGCTTCTCAACACCACAGGAGCCTGTGGGCCATAGAGGGGCCTCAGCATACTCCAGCTCTTTCTCGCTCCGAAACATTTCCCCGTGATTTATTTCTTGTTGTTATTTTTTCTCCCCTTAATCACCCAAGATCTGCTCACTTGGAAACTGGTTTAAAAACAACAGATTTTTTTGGCATCAACTGCTAAAAAGACATCGCATGGAAGCAAATATATTGGTAATAATGTTTCCTGTGGGGAACTCTAAAGATTTTTGAAATATAATGCAATCTTCTACAATGACCTTTTCCAAAGCCCTGCAAAAAAAAAAAAAAAAAAAAATTAATAAAGAGGGAAAAGGAGGCTAGAACTCTTTTATCATATTTGATTTGTATTGACTCCGGTGTCGGGGGGTTACTGAGGGCCTCCTGTCTGGCATGCGTGGTGAAGAGTCACAGTTGTAAATTTATCATGTGTTTTATTTATTTCTTTGCTCCTTCCAACAGACACTAGCGTCATAGGACTCCAAGAAGGATATTGCATTCTACTTTGCGGTTTCCACGAAGTGGGTTATTTTTCCTGAATAGAGGGAAGGGTCTCTCTCTGCCCCCTTCCCTCACCCCTCCCTGAGGAGGTGCAGTGACTTCCCGGTTTGGTAAGTTCGGGAAGAATGAACTGAGCATGCTTGGCTAGGCCCAGTCCCTTCCCTGCATTGGTCCTAGCTCCCTTCAGAGAGCACCCAGCTCCTCCTCGCTCCAGCCCTACCCAGCAATGTACCGCGTGGACACAAGTTTTGTGCCTTCCATCAGGTCTTTTTGGCCAGTCTTTGGTTACAGCGTTAGCTGAGGTGGTAAAGACCCAGTATGGCCAAATCCCTCCTCCAGGACACATGGATCCCCCTGCAAGGCACACCACGAGCCCTTCCATTCTCCACCCCAGGGTCTGTGGGGCTGAAGGAAACTCCAGCCAGCAATCTCATGCAGCAGAAATGACAGGGAGCTACAGCCCCGGAGGTGACACTTGGTCAGTGGGAAAAAGAGATAAGGGATCCATGCTCTGGCTTCCCATCCTTCAGGCCACAATTCTGTGAGGCATTCCTTATTTTTCTTAGGGGTCTGGACAATCAAGCGTTCCTGGCCAGGAACGGCAGCCTTCCCGAGACATCTTTACGCCGGCTTTTCCTCCTTCCCAGCCTCACTCCCTTGTTTCTGTTTCCTAGACTTGCAGATAATCCATGTACACCCAAGTCCTGGTCACAGTCCTTGATTGGGAGGGAAAGCACGTGAAGACCCTGCTCGATTCTGCATTCCGGGAAACTCAGCCTCTTTGCTGTGACAGCAATCTCAGTCCTGCGGCCTCTATTAACAACAAAGCTCCCGTTTGGTTTCTGTATCAACCTGGCTTTATTTCTGAAATTGCTCAGACATGGCAGGAGAGGATCCGTGCTCTCTCGCGGGGGGCCCACAGAGATCCCAGCATGCAGAGCTATTAGTGTGTTCACGGTATTTCGTAGTTTGCACAGTACGTCTGCACGTGTGAGTCCAGCAGTGTGAGGGAAACACACACAAAGTAAGGGTCTCATGCGACCACATCTTATCTGGGCAACCTCAGGCATGTGACAAACTCATCGGGACAAACATTAAATAAGATAAAGGGTATCAAGGAAACAACGTTGCCTTCAAAATGCTCACTTTGCACTAGAAAGACAGGAATAGGCAAGTGCGATGTGTTTGAGATTGGCAGAAGGTATATGGCTTAAGCCCCCCATATGAGATGTCAAGACAGCATTGAGGGGTAGGGAAGAATCTATATTCCATGCCCTGGGCCTCGGGGCCAGTGTGGATTCTGGCTCTATCCCTGTGTGATCTTAAATAAGTCACTTAACATCTATCTCTAGGTCTTGATAGCCACATCTGGAAAACGGACACACGGATACGGAAACCCTTTCCGAAGTGGAATGAGATGAGTACAATCCAAGTAGGTAGAGCAGCTAGCAAAGTCCTTGACACACATTAAGTCCCTAATTAATGCTAGACAATTATATCACTTCTCTGTCACTATGTACATAATACGATACTCGGTGGTTTGGAAAAACAGTATTGGTTATGCGACATAATTTCCAAGGGTCAGGAACTCAGGGACTATCTAGCAGGGTGCCTCTGGCCCAGAGTGTCACATGGGAATCCAATCAGATGTTGGCTGGGCTCATCCAAAGGTTTGACTGGAGGTGAGGGATCTGGTTCCAAGATGGCTGCCCCTCCAAGATGGCTGCCAATGACAAGTGTGCCTTGGAGGTTAGCGGGAGGACTCAGTTCCTCGCCACAGGGACCTCTGCACAGAGCTGCCAGAGTGTCCTCATGTCATGGCATCCGGCTTTGTATACATGTATGTGTATCCCTATCCATACCCATAACTACATCTATTTCCATATAATTTCAGATATATATTAAGGCCCCTGGCTCTAGGCACAAGACTAAAGAGGAGTGAGGGGTCACTAGGGACTCCCCATGATCCTTCAAAATGCGTATTCTGGATTTGGATAAGTGGAGAGGCGGCAGTAACACACAAAGTCATGGAGAAAAGCGAGACACACGTTTGAAAGACAGATGGAAAGGCCAGTTGGATAAAAGCATGGGTAACGAGAGACTCCGGCTGGAAAGAACACAAGGAGAAACAAAAAACAGATGGGAAGTGGAAAAGAGAGCAGGGAGGTCAATGACAGATGATAGGGAGCGTTTGAGCAGGAGACCCACATGATTAAAGCAGCGATGACTGCGATGGACTCGGGCACAGTGTCTCCGGCAGCCTGAGAGATACCAAAGAGGGGAGACTGCTCCACACCCGATATTCATTTGTTATGAGTAAAATGCACGTCATTGCAGGGTAATAGGCACTAATTTCTGTAAAGTCCCCTTGAGAGAACATATTACACTCTGCCTTCCATACAAGCTGTAATTAAGATATCACGGCACTTGCACAGGATACGTCTGTGAGCTGACAGCCCAAGGAATCTTCCCGGGATTTAGTGATCACAGCCAAGGCTGGGCACAACTGGGGTGGCAGTCACTGTGCCAGCTTTTCTGGAATCAGGTCATCAGTATCATTTGAGGAACTTGCATTTGCACTGCTGTGTACGAGGGTTTTCATCGATCCCCCCACCCAGCCCACCTGATGATAAATGAACCTCACTTCTTGTTAATCAGGTCCCGCCCCAGGACCCCCACAGTGAGCGGGAGGCAGCACGCCGACGGGGGCAGGGACGGCACTGCTGAGAGCTGGACGGACTCCCTCAAAACTCGTCACCTAATGCCAATGGTTTTCATGAACTTCTGTTTCTTTATTTGTAAAAGAAAGAAAGAAAAAGGAAAGAAGGAAAGAAAGAAAGAGAGAAAAAGAAAGAGAAAAGAATAACACCTGGAAAGATTATAGGGAAGATTAAGTGAAATTTACTCAGAAACTATGTAGCAGGTGGTAGATGGCTGCTTTCTTCCCTTTCGCTTGTCTTCTCCAGCACATAACAGAGAATGTAAATACTGGAAAGTGTCAGGCATTCTTCTCTGAGGAGGGTGACCTGTAAGCAGTAGTGGCACCCCGCTGGGCAGGTCTTGTCCCAGAAGAGGACCTTCAGCCAACGGGGATTTAAAGGGCCCATCACTATCTGGACCCTTTCGGTTTCTCCCACGTTCTTCCATTTTTAACCCACTTGCTGGTGCTCTTAGAATTTCCCCTTTCAACTCTGGTCATAACCTCTGAAGCACACTGATTTGTGTCCAAGTCTGCTTTCAGATTCCATGCTTTTACCTCCTACTGATGCGTAATCTCTGCCCTCCCCAGAGTCTCACCTTGATCCGGCTTTCCACTTCTGGGTTGATGACTCAAAACGCATTCCCTAATGTAAACCAAAGCAATTATCCAGGTCTAACATGTCTTATGACATGAGAACCAAGCCCACCTCCTCTCGAGAAATACAGAAGGTGAGAATTAAGTGTTTTTTTATGAAGCCGCTAAGAGGTTGGGGTTGTTTGCTAGTATAGCAAAATCTTGTCTCTTCTGACCAAAGACATTGGAAGCTAAGGGATTTAATACGCATGTTATAATTGGCAACTAATAGATGCCTGATCCTAGGGGAGCAGAGAAAGCTGATGAGGCCCTGCCTCCATGGAAGGGTTCGGGATTCTAGTATCTGAGTTTCACACCTAATTGGGAGTTTTACCTGGTGATGGCTGATGGATTTAGGACCAGAATCAAGGATAGGAATCCATCTGGACCAAGGGAAATGGTATTTAGTATTCAGTCTGAAGAATAAAATCCAATTGAAGCGGGGGAAATAGCTGGAAAATAATATCTCAAAGGGTCTCAGGTCGGAGGGAGGGGGCTGCAGGGCGGGCTGCGATCATGCGTGGTCAGAGCTAAGGGCCGGGCTCCTCTGTCATAGGGCGCTCTGGGCTGGGCGCGGGTCTGGTGGGATGGTGCTTCTCTGAGTCACGGTTTCCTAACCAAGTGTGGGAGAAAACAAAGGGCGACACGGCACAAATGTGCAAGATTTGCTTACAAGACAAATTCCAGCTGAACTTTAACCTTAGACGGATGGTACCCTCTTCCCAGACTGCTACGGGACAGTTTTCTCATCATGCAAGCAAACGTACAAATTGTTCCAGCTGTTCCAAATCCCATCCAGGTTTGTAGCCAGGCAGAGATTAAGGTTTGCTCTAAATCTATTCCCTTTCTGTTAGAACCTTCCACTCTCAGCAGGGATCCTCCATGCCCAGGGCTCCTTTGAGGGGCCAGGAGCAAAAGGTGATTTGTAGTTGGCTGTAGGACACTCAAGGGTTGTTAATTCAAGTGAGAGCTGATGATTGGCTACAAAGCACAAGCCAAGGACACCTGTTCCCACCTACCTGTTCCCGCAAGTATGTTATTATATATGAGTCTATAATTATTATATGAGTCCTCAATAAATATGAGCTGGTTATTATACTTGCACATTATTATGCCAGTATAATAGTACTCACATTATTAGTATACATTAGCATTAGTATACTGTGTAATTATAATAATATATACAGTATATTATTATACATAATAATACGCAAACATAATAATTAACTCACATTTATTGAGGACTTGCTTGTAATGGCCAAATATCGTTAAAAATACTTTTAACTTTCAATTCTCTCACAGCCCATCGTGTGAGGTAATTGCCATTATGCTCGATTTACAGGTGAAGATACTGAAGTTCAAGAACATATTCAGGGTCATGCAGCTGGTAGGGGGGCAAGCAACGGATGAACCCAAGCGATTTGTTCCAGAGCCAGCATTTTGTACCCTGCAGACCGTACCCTGCCTCTGTCCATGCGTGTGGTGGAGAGCCAGCCCCCTTCTCAGAATTTGGAGAGCACCAGATTCACTAGGAAGCATTACAAAATGCCGACATCTAGACCTAGCTCCGTGTATGGAAAGCACAGGTCTCGGATCTAGGCATTTCATCGGCTTCTTTACAAGTAATGTCATCTAGCTGTCACCTTCCCCCAATCCTGCCCCCTCTCTTCATTTCACGTGCCATACATATGCCACCTGTTGTCTTGGGGCTTTTTATGTTTGCAGTTTTATAACTGAACGCGTGAGTATATGAGTTGCTACAATTTTATGGATTTCATCTACTTATTTTTGTTTTACTTTAATCACACTTCTTTTTTAAAAATATTTTATTTATTTATTTGACAGAGAGAGACAGCGAGAGAGGGAACATAAGCAGGGGGAGTGGGAGAGGGAGACGCAGGCTTCCCGCTGAGCAGGGAGCCCGTGCGGGGCTTGATCCCAGGACCCTGGGATCATGACCTGAGCCAAAGGCAGATGCTTAATGACTGAGCCACCCAGGCGCCCCTATTCACACTTCTAAATAGTGTTTTTGGGTCAAAGAACAACATCGAAATTATTACGATGCGGGTATTCAGATAGTAAACCCTGACGCCCCTGTGTCTAAAGCTGCTGTTCATTCCAGCACACATGCGTCATTACCTGAAAAAAGCTGTTTGGCTTAATTTTTAAAACGCATTTAAAGAAAGCCTAGTATATAGTATCTTAGGCCCAATTTGCCTTAATAATCATTTCATTACACTGATACCCCATATATTTTTAAAATGTTTTGTTTAAGTTCAATTTAGTGAAATTATACTGTACTATTAGTTTCAGAGATAGAGTTTAGTGATTCATCAGTTGCATATAACACCCACTGCTCATTCCATCACGTGCCCTCCTTAATGCCCAGCCCC